>CM055116.1:1279086101-1279794668 GCA_029206835.1 Rana muscosa | reverse complement strand
CCTCTCCTCCTCTCTCCTCACTCCTCTCTCTCCTCACTCCTCCTCTCTCCCCACTCCCTCTCTCTCTCCTCACTCCCTCTCCTCTCTCCTCTCTCCTCTCTCTCTCTCTCTCTCCTCTCTCTCCTCCTCTCCTCTCTCTCCCCCTCTCTCTCCCCTCTCTCTCCCTCTCTCTCTCCCCTCTCTCTCCCCCCTCTCTCTCCCCTACTCTCTCCCCCCTCTCTCTCTCCCTCCCTACTCTCTCTCCCCCCTCTCTCCTCCCTACTCTCTCCTCTCTCCCCCTTCTCTCTCTCTCCTCCCCTCTCTCTCCCCCCTCTGTGAGTGTGGATTAGGTCAATTAGTGGTCGGCTGAGAGATGTAGAATGGAGGGTGAGATAAGAAGTATCGGGGTAGAGGAGTTTTGGATTGTAATGGTTTTAATGTGAAACGATGTTATGTTTAATTATTTTTTTGCATGGGAGATGGGGGGGGGGGGGGGGAATGTATGTATTGTTGGAAAACTGAAAATCTTTAATAAAGATATGAAAATTAAAAAAAAAAAGGTCAGGGTCAGGATTTTTTTTTTTAAAGCGGTTGTATAATTCCAAACAATTTTTTTTTTTTGTCACCTGTAAGGCAAAAGGCATAATGAGCTAGTATGCACCACATACTAGCTCATTATGAAATACTTACCTTAGAACGAGGCGTCAGTAACTCACCTGGTCCACGCAGAGGGAGATGACATGTTGCCTCGGCGTGTCTTCTGGGTATCGCGGCTCCAGCGCTTTGAGTGGCCGGAGCCGCAATGTCGTCACTCCCGCGCATGCTCGCGGGAGACTTCTATCTGGCAAGGTCCGGCGTCTGCCAGGCTTTCAGCCGATAATCCCCGATGCGTATGCGCCGCTGCAGTCAGCGGCTCATTGCGAGGGGAATATCTCCTAACGTGCAGGTTTAAGAGATTTTTTTTTTTTACCTACAGGTAAGAATTATTATAGGCTTACATGTAGGTAAAAGTTCCAAAAAACACTATACAACCACTATAATGGAAAATAATATATGTACTGTATACAGTGCCTTGAAAAAGTATTCATACCCCTGAGTCAATACTTCGTAGAACCCCCTTTCTCTGCAAGTACAGCTGCAAGTCTTTTTGGGGATGTCTCTACCAGCTTCGCACATCTAGAGAGTGAGATTTCTGCCCATTCTTCTTTGTAAAATATCTCAAGCTCTGTCAGATTGGATGGAGAGCGTCTGTGAGCAGCAATTTTCTAGTCTTGCCACAGATTCTCAATGGGATTTAGGTCTGGACTAGGGATGAGCTTCGCGTTCGAGTCGAACTCATGTTCGACTCGAACATTGCCTGTTCGCCCGTTCCCCGAACAGCGAACAAATTGGGGTGTTCGCGGCAAATTCGAAAAATCTATGGGAGAAATCTAAAGTGCTAATTATAAAGGCTTATATGCAAGTTATTGTCCTAAAAAGTGTTTGGGGACCGGGGTCCTGCCCCAGGGGACATGTATCAATGCAAAAAGAAGTTTTAAAAACGGCCGTTTTTTCGGGAGCAGTGATTTTAATAATGCTTAAAATGAAAAAATAAAAGTGAAATATTCCTTTAAATTTCGTACCTGGGGGGTGTGTATGATATGCATGTGAAGTGGCGCATGTTTCCCGTGCTTAGAACTGTCCCTGCAAAAAATGTCATTTTTGAAAGAAAAAAATGCATTTAAAACTGACTCGCGGCTATTAATGAATTGTCGGCTCCCGGCAATACATACAAAAGTCATTGATAAAAAAAAAAGCGTGGGGGTCCCCCAGAATTCAATTACCAGGCCCTTCAGGTCTGGAATGGATATTAAGGGGAACCCCGCCGCAAATTTAAAAAAAAATTGACGTGGGGTTCCCCCAAATATCCATACCAGGCCCTTCAGATCTGGCATGGATATTAAGGGGAACTCCACCCCAAATTTAAAAAAAAATGGCGTGGAGTCCCCCTAAAAATCCATACCAGACCCCTTATCCGAGCACGCAACCTGGCCGGCCGCAGGGGAAAAGGGGGGGGGGACGAGAGAGCGGCCCCCCCTCCCTCCTGAATCGTACCAGGCCACATGCCCTCAACATGGGGAGGATGTCCCCATGTTGATGGGGACAAGGGCCTCATCCCCACAACCCTTGCCCGGTGGTTGTGGGGGTCTGCGGGCGGGGGGCTTATCGGAATCTGGAAGACCCATTTAACAAAGGGGGACCCCCAGATCCCGGCCCCCCTATGTGAATTGGTAAGGGGTACATTGTACCCCTACCATTTCACAAAGAAAGCGTAAAAAAATGTTTAAAAAAACACACAAACACCTTGAAAAAGTCCTTTAAAAAAAAAAAAAAAAAAAAAACATTCCAGCGGTGAAATCCAGTGTCCCGCGGCGATCCCGATGTCCAGCGCTGTCCTTCATTGGTTGTGCCTGAGCGGACCTGATGGGGAACTCCCTCTCAGTATTTTAAATGTATAGACCCGCCCCTTCTTAAGATCCCCATCAGGTCCGCTCAGCGGACCAGATGCGGAACATGAGAAGGGGCGGGTCTATACATGTATTACCAAAGTGAGAGCAGTTCCCCATCAGGTCCGCCCCCTCGGTATGTCGGACCCGCCTACGTCATTGGCTTGAGCGGGGAACTTCCTTCACTGTGTAATTTAAATTTACATAGTGAAGTAAGTTCCCCGCTCAAGCCAATGACGTAGGCGGGTCCGACATACCGAGGGAGCGGACCTGATGGGGAACTTTAGAAGGGGCGGGTCTATACATTTAAAATACTGAGAGGGAGTTCCCCATCAGGTCCGCTCAGGCACAACCAATGAAGGACAGCGCTGGACATCGGGATCGCCGCGGGACACTGGATTTCACCGCTGGAATGTTTTTCTTTTTTTTTTTTTAAATAAAGGACTTTTTCAAGGTGTTTGTGTGTTTTTTTTTAAACATTTTTTTACGCTTTCTTCGTGAAATGGTAGGGGTACAATGTACCCCTTACCAATTCACATAGGGGGGGGGCGGGATCTGGGGGTCCCCTTTGTTAAAGGGGTCTTCCAGATTCCGATAAGCCCCCCGCCCGCAGACCCCCACAACCACCGGGCAAGGGTTGTGGGGATGAGGCCCTTGTCCCCATCAACATGGGGACATCCTCCCCATGTTGAGGGCATGTGGCTTGGTACGGTTCAGGAGGGAGGGGGGGCCGCTCTCTCGTCCCCCCCTTTTCCCCTGCGGCCGGCCAGGTTGCGTGCTCGGATAAGGGGTCTGGTATGGATTTTTAGGGGGACCCCACGCCATTTTTTTTTAAAATTTGGGGTGGAGTTCCCCTTAAAATCCATGACAGATCTGAAGGGCCTGGAATGGATATTTGGGGGAACCCCACGTCAATTTTTTTTTAAATTTGCGGCGGGGTTCCCCTTAATATCCATTCCAGACCTGAAGGGCCTGGTAATTGAATTCTGGGGAACCCCCACGCTTTTTTTTTTTTTTTTTTTTTTATCAATGACTTTTGTATGTATTGCCGGGAGCCGACAATTAATTAATAGCCGCGAGTCAGTTTTAAATGCATTTGTTTCTTTCAAAAATGACACTTTGTGCAGGGACAGTTCTAAGCACGGGAAACATACGCCACTTTACATGCATATCATACACACCCCCCAGGTACGAAATTTAAAGGAATATTTCACTTTTATTTTTTTCACTTTAAGCATTATTAAAATCACTGCTCCCGAACAAACGGCAGTTTTTAAAACTTTTTTTTGCATTGATACATGTCCCCTGGGGCAGGACCCGGGTCCCCAAACACTTTTTAGGACAATAACTTGCATATTATTATTTATAATTAGCACTTTAGATTTCGAACGTTCGAGTCCATTGTATTTAATAGGGTTCTAAAGTTTACACGAACATTTTGTCTGTTCGCAGGTTCTGGTGCGAACCGAACAGGGGGGTGTTCGGCTCATCCCTGGTCTGGACTGTGACTGAGCCATTCTAACACATGAATATGCTTTGATCTAAACCATTCCATTGTAGCTCTGGCTGTAGGTTTCGGGTCGTTGTCCTGCTGGAAGGTGAACCTCCGCCCCAGTCTCAAGTCTTTTGCAGACTCTAACAGGTTTTCTTCTAAGATTGTCCTGTATTTGTCTCCATCCATCTTCCCATCAACTCTGACCAGCTTCCCTGTCCCTGCTCAAGAAAAGCATTCACACCACATGATGCTGCCACCACCATGTTTCACGGTGGGGATGGTGTGTTCAAGGTGATGTTTTGCTTTTAGGCCAAAAAGTTAAATTTTGGTCTCATCTGACCAGAGCACCTTCTTCCACATGTTTGCTGTGTCCCCCCACATGTTTGCTGTGTCCCCCACATGGCTTCTCACAAACTGCAAACAGGACTTCTTATGACTTTCTTTCACCAATGTCTTTCTTCTTGTCACTCTTCCATAAAGGGCAGATTTGTGGAGAAGCACGACTAATAGTTGTCCTGTGGACAGATTCTCCCCCCTGAGCTGTGGATCTCTGCAGCTCCTCCAGACATACCATGGACCTCTTGGCTGCTTCTCTGATGAATGCTCTCCTTGCCCGGCCCGGTCAGTTTACGTGGACGGCCATGTCTTGGTAGGTTTGCAGCTATGCCATTCGCTTTCCATTTTCCGATGATGGATTGAACAGAGCTCCGTGAGATGGTCAAAGCTTGGGAGATTTTTTTTTATAACCTAACCCTGCTTTATACTTCTTCACAACTTTATCCCTGACCTGTCTGGTGTGTTCCTTGGCCTTCATGATGCTGTTTGTTCACTAAGGTTCTCTAACAAACCTCTGAGGGCTTCACAGAACAGCTGTATTTATACTGAGAATAAATGACACACAGGTGGACTCTATTTACTAATTAGGTGACTTCTGAAGGTAATTGGTTCCACTAGATCAGGGATATGCAATTAGCGGACCTCCAGCTGTTGAAGAACTACAAGTCCCATCACACATAGCAAAACTCTGACAGCCATAAGCATGACACCCAGAGGCAGAGGCATGATGGGACTTGTAGTTTTGCAACAGCTGGAGGTCCGCTTATTGCATATCCCTGCACTAGATGTTAGTTGGGGGTATCAGAGTAAAGGGGGATGAATACAAATGCCTCCCCCACACTTTTTTCACATATTTATTTGTATAATTTTCCTTCCACTTCACAATTATGTGCCACTTTGTGTTGGTCTATCACATAAAATCCCAATAAAATACATTTACTTTTTTGGTTGTAACGTGACAAAATGTGGAGAATTTCAAGGGGTGTGAATACTTTTTCAAGTCGCTGTATAATGAGAGGAAATTGTTTCTACTACAAGACTTATAATAAAAAGAGGAAATGGTGAGTAATACAGAACGTATTAGAAAATTAGCAAACAATTGGGGATCGCTATCCACACGGCACGTATTCTGTGAAAACCAACCAAAGATGAACAAAACTGACCTCTAGTGGTCATACTCAGGCACTGCACAGTCTTGCAGACATTGTTTCTATGAAAAAGAGGAATTGGCACCCTCAGGACTTACTACAAAGACACCACACCGCTGTGACTCATCGATTGAAGGACTATTTATAAATGTTTCCACACAAGATTTACACAACTTTCTTCCAGGACTGACACACAAATCTTCAGAGAACGTTGAGTAACCCAAATGTTATGAGAAGATGATCTGTGCTGCACTGTGATCTAGCGGGGGCCCCCCCCCCCAATGTGATGAATAATAAATGAATTAAAAGTATAAAAAATTCTTACACCCAATCACTTAAGCCCCCCCCAAAAAAGTTTGAGCCCCCCCCCCATACACGCATGTATACATGTAAATACACATGTTGGCTTGAGACCAATAATTCTAGGCCCATTATTCATGGTTATCACTAAACTGGTGACCTGTGGGGGCTGGAAGGTTTTACCCCCCCCCCTTCATGACCAGAGAGTTTTCTGCTATTCAGCACTGCGCTACTTTAACCACTTGTCCACCGCCCACCGTCAAATGACGGCGGGCGGAAGACTTTATTGTTCTGACAGGACGTCATATGAGGTTGCGCCTTTAAAAACCACTAGAGGGCGCGTGCGCACGCCCGCCGCGTCACTGGGGACCCGATGCGCATGCCCGGCGGCCGCGATGGCCGCCGGGCACCCGCGATCGCCCAGTAACCGAGCAGGACCGTGGATCTGTGTGTGTAAATACAGAGATCCACGTCCTGTCCGGGAGAGGAGACCGATGTGTGTGTGTCTTGTACATAGGGACAACCATCGGTCACCTCCCCCAGTAAGTCCCCTCCCCCCACAGTAAGAATCACTTTCAGGGAACACATTTAACCCCTTCCTCGCCCCCCTAGTGTTAACCCATTCCCTGCCAGTCATGTTTATACAGTAATCAGTGCATATTTATAGCAGGGATCGCTGTATAAATGTGAATGGTCCCAAAAATGTGTCAAAAGTGTTCGATGTGTCCGCCGCAATATCGCAGTCATGATAAAAATCGCTGATCGCCGCCATTACTAGTAAAAAAAATAAATAAATAAATTAAAATGCTATAAAACTATCCCCTATTTTGTATCTGCTAAAACTTTTGCGCAAACCAATCAATATAAGCTTATTGCGATTTTTTTTTTTTTACCAAAAATATGTAGAAGAATACGTATCGGACTAAACTGAGGGGGAAAAATAAATAAATAAATAAATGGATATTTATTATAGCAAAAAGTAAAAAATATTGTTTTTTTTTTAAAAACTTGTCGCTCTTCTTTTGTTTATAGCGCAAAAAATAAAAGCCGCAGAGGTGATCAAATACCACCAAAAGAAAGCTCTATTTGTGGGAAAAAAAGGACGCAAATTTCGTTTGGGAGCCACGTCGCACGACCGCGCAATTGTCATTCAAAGTGTGACAGCGCTGAAAGCTGAAAAATGGCTTGGGCAGGAAGGGGGTGAAAGTGCCCAGTAGGCAGGTGGTTAAGTGGCGATTGCACGGTCATGCAACATTGTATCCAAATTAAGTTTATATCATTTTTTTGTTTCACACAGAGAGAGATTTATTTTGGTGGTATTTAACCCTTTGTTTACAAGTTAAAATCCGTATTTTTTGGTAGAAAATTACTTAGAATCCCCAAACATTATATATATATATTTTTTATCAAAGAATCTAGAGAATAAAGTGGCGATTGTTGCAATCTTTTATGTCACACGGTATTTGTGCAGCGGTGTTTTAAACACAACTTTTTGGGAAAAATGAAATTTCATGAATTAAAAAAAAATGAAAAAGTAAAGTTGTGCAGAGGTCTTTCAAGCGCAATTTCTTGGGGAAAAAGACACTTTCACAAATAAAAAAAAATAAATACACAGTAAAATTAGCCCAATTTTTTTGTATAATGTGAAAGATGATGTTATGCCGAGTAAATAGATACCAAACATGTCACGCTTTATAATTGCGCGCACTCGTGGAATGGCGACAAACTATTGTACCTAAAAATCTCCATAGGCGACGCTTTAAAAAAAAAATAGCGGTTACCAGGTTAGAGTTACAGAGGAGGTCTAGTGCTAGAATTATTGCTCTCGCTCTGACGATCACTGCGATACCTCACATGTGTAATTTGATCACCATTACGTGACTTACGTATGCGTTTTCTTTGATGCGCAAAGCTCATGGGGACCGGGGCATTTTAAACACTTTTTTTTTTATTTTTTTTTTTTTTTTTTTTTAAAGCCGAGGCTGCATATATATGCGTCCGGACGTTTGGAAATGGTAGAGAAATGTTAACTAATGCATTACAATTTAATTACACCCATTCGATTTTAGACGACAAAAAAATTGTTTTAGTCAACTAAAATTTACTGGAGATTTAAAAACAATGGCAGAAGACTAAAATGGGACTAAAACTAAAATGATATTTTAGTCCGAAGACTAAAACTAATTCGAAATTTGTTGCCAAAATTAACATTGATGTGCAGTTCGTTTCGTTACGAATTAAAATTTTGTTTTTCGGAAATTCAAATGTATCCGAATTAGAATAGTACCGAATTTTAACGAATCAGAAATAACGAAAAAAAAAAACATTCGGACGAGATTCGAATTCGAACAGTTTTCCAATTTCCAAAGAGAATAAAATAGAATAGAAAAATAAAGGAATAGAATAGATTTTTTTTTCTTTTTTTCTATTCTATTCCTTTATTTTCTATTCCATTTTATTTTTTTTGGAAATTGGAAAACTTTTTGAATTCGTAAAACTTTTCGAATTGGAATTTTTCTAATTTTCTAATTAGAAAACCTTTCGAATCGTTTCGAATTAGAAAAATTTGAATAGATTCAAAAACAAATAAACACAACGAATTCCAAAAATGAATGAAACAAATTCAACTAAACAAATTTATTCAAATAACGAATCAAAACTAGACAGAATTTGTTTTCTTTTTTTCTATTCTATTCCTTTTATTTTCTATTCTATTTTCTTTTCTTTGGAAATTGGAAAAGGTTTTGAATTCGTAAAACTTTTCTAATTGGAATTTTTCTAATTTTCTGATTAGAAAACCTTTCGAATCGATTCGAATTAGAAAAATTTGAATAGATTCAAAAACAAATAAACACAACGAATTCCAAAAATGAATGAAACCAATGAAACAAATTCAACTAAACAAATTTATTCAAATAACGAATCACAACTAGACAAAAAATGTTGTTTTTCTTTTTTTTCTATTCTATTCCTGTATTTTCTATTCTATTTTATTTTCTTTGGAAATTGGAAAACTTTTTGAATTTGTAAAACTTTTCGAATTGGAATTTTTCTCATTAGAAAACGTTTTGAATCGATTCGAATTCGAAAAATTTGAATAGATTCAAAAACAAATAAACAAAACGAATTCCAAAAACGAATGAAACCAATGAAACTAATTCAACTAAACAAATGTATTCAAATAACGATGGGGTGGCTCGGGGACAGTGATGGGGGTGGCTCAGGGACAGTGATGGGGGTGGCTCAGGGACAGTGATGGGGGTGGCTCGGAGACAGTGATGGGGTGGCTCGGGGACAGTGATGGGGGTGGCTCGGGGACAGTGATGGGGGTGGCTCGGGGACAGTGATGGGGGTGGCTCGGGGACAGTGATGGGGGTGGCTCAGGGACAGTGATGGGGTGGCTCAGGGACAGTGATGGGGGTGGCTCGAGGACAGTGATGGGGGTGGCTCGGGGACAGTGATGGGGTGGCTCGGGGACAGTGATGGGGGTGGCTCGGGGACAGTGATGGGGGTGGCTCAGGGAAAGTGATGGGGGTGGCTCGGGGACCGTAATGGGGGTGGCTCGGGGACCGTGATGGGGTGGCTCGGGGACCGTGATGGTGATGGCTCAGGGACCGTGATGGTGATGGCTCAGGGACAGTGATGGGGTGGGTCATTGACAGTGATGGGGTGGCTCGGGGACAGCGATGGGGCTGGCTCTGGGACAGCGATGGGGGTGGCTCGGGGACAGCGATGGGGGTGGCTCGGGGACAGTGATGGGGTGGGTCATTGACAGTGATGGGGTGGCTCGGGGACAGCGATGGGGTGGCTCGAGGACAGTGATGGGGTAGCTCTGGGACAGTGATGGGGGTGGCTCGGGGACAGTGATGGGGTGGGTCATTGACAGTGATGGGGTGGGTCATTGACAGTGATGGGGTGGCTCGGGGACAGCGATGGGGGTGGCTCGGGGACAGCGATGGGGGTGGCTCGGGGACAGTGTTGGGGTGGCTCGGGGACAGTGATGGGGGTGGCTTGGGGACAGTGATGGGGGGTGGCTCGGGGACAGTGATGGGGGTGGCTCGGGGACAGTGATGGGGGTGGCTCGAGGACAGTGATGGGGTAGCTCTGGGACAGTGATGGGGGTGGCTCAGGGACAGTGATGGGGGTGGCTCGGGGAAAGTGATGGGGTTGGCTCGGGGACCGTGATGGGGGTGGCTCGGGGACAGCGATGGTGATGGCTCAGGGACAGTGATGGGGTGAGTCATTGACAGTGATGGGGTGGCTTGGGGACAGCGATGGGGGTGGCTCGGGGACAGTGATGGGGGTGGCTCGGGGACAGTGATGGGGTGGGTCATTGACAGTGATGGGGTGGCTCGGGGACAGCGATGGGGGTGGCTCGGGGACAGCGATGGGGGTGGCTCGGGGACAGCGGTTGGGGTGGCTCGGGGACAGCGGTTGGGGTGGCTCGGGGACAGTGATGGGGGTGGCTCGGGGACAGTGATGGGGGTGGCTCGGGGACAGTGATGGGGAGTGGCTCGGGGACAGTGATGGGGGTGGCTCGGGGACAGTGATGGGGGTGGCTCGGGGACAGTGATGGGGTGGCTCGGGGACAGTGATGGGGGTGGCTCAGGGACAGTGATGGGGTGGCTCAGGGACAGTGATGGGGGTGGCTCGAGGACAGTGATGGGGTAGCTCTGGGACAGTGATGGGGGTGGCTCAGGGACAGTGATGGGGGTGGCTCGGGGAAAGTGATGGGGTTGGCTCGGGGACCGTGATGGGGGTGGCTCGGGGACCGTGATGGTGATGGCTCGGGGACAGTGATGGGGTGGGTCATTGACAGTGATGGGGTGGCTCGGGGACAGCGATGGGGGTGGCTCGGGGACAGTGATGGGGTGGGTCATTGACAGTGATGGGGTGGCTCGGGGACAGCGATGGGGGTGGCTCGGGGACAGTGTTGGGGTGGCTCGGGGACAGTGATGGGGGTGGCTCGGAGACAGTGATGGGGGTGGCTCGGGGACAGTGATGGGGGTGGCTCGGGGACAGTGATGGGGGTGGCTCGGGGACCGTGATGGGGGTGGCTCGGGGACCGTGATGGGGGTGGCTCGGGGACCGTGATGGTGATGGCTCGGGGACAGCGATGGGGGTGGCTCGGGGACAGCGATGGGGGTGGCTCGGGGACAGTGTTGGGGTGGCTCGGGGACAGTGATGGGGGGTGGCTCGGGGACAGTGATGGGGGTGGCTCGGGGACAGTGATGGGGGTGGCTCGGGGAAAGTGATGGGGTTGGCTCGGGGACCGTGATGGTGATGGCTCAGGGACAGTGATGGGGTGGGTCATTGACAGTGATGGGGTGGCTCGGGGACAGCGATGGGGGTGGCTCGGGGACAGTGATGGGGTGGGTCATTGACAGTGATGGGGTGGCTCGGGGACAGCGATGGGGGTGGCTCGGGGACAGTGATGGGGTGGGTCATTGACAGTGATGGGGTGGCTCGGGGACAGCGATGGGGGTGGCTCGGGGACAGCGATGGGGGTGGCTCGGGGACAGTGATGGGGGTGGCTCGGAGACAGTGATGGGGTAGCTCTGGGACAGTGATGGGGGTGGCTCGGGGACCGTGATGGGGGTGGCTCGGGGACAGCGATGGGGGTGGCTCGGGGACAGCGATGGGGGTGGCTTGGGGACAGTTGTTAGGTGGGTGTGGGATAGGCTTCCCAGAATAAACGAGTTTTCAGGGATCTCCTAAAAGTGGAGAGGTCAGGGGCTGATCGGACATACCGGAGCAGGGAGTTCCAGAGGATGGGAGAGGCTCTGGAGAAGTCCTGAAGGCGAGCATGGGAGGAGGTAACAAGGAAGCTAGAGAGCAGGAGGTCCTGGGAGGAGCGGAGGGGATGATTTGGGCGATATCTGCAGATGAGGTTGGTGATGTAGATGGGGGCGATGTTGTGAATGGCCTTGTATGTTATGGTTAGCATTTAGAATTTTACACGGTGGGGGGAGGGGAAGCCAGTGAAGGGATTGGCAGAGAGGAGCAGCCGTCACGAATTACACGGGTTCTGAGGCTGATTTAATGCAGATGAGGCACCAAGTGAGTTTAATTACCACCTTACTCAGCCTCAGAACCCGTGTAATCCATAAATGTTGGGTTTTGAGGGGACGAGGTGACAACCCCAATGATGCCTCCAAAAGGGGAAATGTCTCTTGGTGTTGGTGTGACTCACAGGATCTTTCATGTTTCCTTTTGTTGTCATCTATATTGAAATTCTTCTCCCTCCTCACATCCTGTGTGACCGCCGACTGGTGTCACATGGGATGTTTGGGTGGACAGAGTTGCGTTCTTCTCTCCTGGACGGGTCTACAGACTCATCTCTGAGGGACTTACAATGGAGAACCTTCAGATCATTTCCGTTGTGTTGTGTGTATCAGGTGAGTCTCCACTCTGATCACTTCATTGTTCTCGCTTCAGTTAGATTGCAATCTGTATAGAAAGGAAGTTCTCAGGATGTAAAATGCTACAGCGGCGGCGGCACAACGTAATCTTCAGTTCTTGCCGACATCGGACAATCCTCCAAAACACGAAGATCGCATCACACCCATCACTCCTCCATCATTCATCATTAACACGGTGCCGGTGTTCAGATTAAATGCTTCAAATCAGATTGTAGCCCTCAGTGTTATATTGTGTAGATAATAAGAGAATAAGACACAACAACAAAACCATTATCAGGGGAATACAATCTTATCACCGGGTGGGACTCCACAAGATCAACAAAACTACCAAATTGTTAACCCTTTTACCTGGGGAGGGGCAAAGCTGGATGGACTTCCCAATCACATAGTCACTGTGATTGCCCAGAATCATATTTAAAAGCTAGGAGGAGTTGTTGTTTTTTGGTCACTGAGCTGTCTGATCAATGTTTATAAACAATGTTAATTTGTATCTCTCTATCTTCCATCTGATCAATGTTTATAAACAATGTCCTTTTGTATCTCTCTATCTCCTGTCTGGTCAATGCTTATAAACAATGATACTTTGTATCTCTCTATCTACTGTCTGAACAATGTTTATAAACAATGTTACTTCGTACCTATCTCTCTTCTGTTTGATCAATGTTTATAAACAATGTTTCTTTGTATCTTTCGATCTCCTATCTAATCAATGTTTATAAACAATGTTACTTTGTATCTCTCTATCCGTTGTCTGATCAATGTTTATAGACAATGTTACTTTGTATCTCTCTATCTTCCATCTGATCAATGTTTATAAACAATGTTACTTTGTATCTTTCGATCTCCTATCTAATCAATGTTTATAAACAATGTTACTTTGTATCTCTTTATCTCTTGTCTGATCAATGTTTATAAACAATGTTACTTTGTATTTCTCTATCTCCAATCTGATCAATGTTTATAAACAATGTTACTTTGTATCTCTTTATCTCCTGTCTGATTAATGTTTATAAATATTGCTAGGACTCCTGTTTTGGAGGTGACAGGGTCAATAAAGAGAACCTGTCAACTCCAATTGCTATCGTACAGGGAATTGTTTTCTCCTGTGTGATAGCAATAAAGTTAAGTGAAAAAAATTGATAAAAAAAAATTAATAACAAGAAATAATAATTAAATTAATAAAATAAAAAAGTAATTAAGAAGTAAAGAATAAGAAAAATAATATTGAAAATAATAAGAAAATTATACAAAAATAAAAAAAGTAAACGACAAGCTACAAATAAATAATAAAAAAAAGTGATAAAAAAGTAAAAAAAAAAAAAAAAAGAAACCAAAAATATTTGAACTAACCGTGCCACCCCTGCCATCCGGTTGCCATTCTCTGTTGATTTGGGGGGGGTGGTTCAGTTGGCGGGGAGGGGGTGCGTTGCGGAACCTGGCCTTGGGGCAGCAGAGAGAGCAAATCCGGCCCTGCAGACAGATACTACACTTGATCTTAGCCAAAAGGCCGAGAAGCGATGCAAACAATGTTTATAAACAATGTTGCTTTGTATCTCTCTATCTCCCCTGTCTGATCAATGTTTATAAACAAAGTTACCTTGTATCTCTCTCTCTCCTGCCTGATCAATGTTTATAAACAATGTTACTTTGTATCTCTCTATCTCCTGTCTGATCAATGTTTATAAACAATGTTACTTTGTATCTCTCTCTCTCCCGTCTGATCAATGTTTATAAACAATGTTACTTTGTGTAACGAGCCCCTTGCTCGCTTGGTTCCACTCTCCCGACACTCCTCTGCTACTATTGGATCATATTGCAGATCGCAATGTCTGATGGTTCGCTCATCCGATGCTCCAGGATCCAAACTACAGCTATGTGCCATTCTAATCCATTTGTGATAGTTCAGAACAAACACCAGGCAGGCTGTATGTAAGTTCAAACAGGAATCTCTCTTTATTGGATGCACACACACACACACTTATACAGCAGTTTGAACACCCTGCCCCCAACAACCACTTTCCTATTGGTCAATTGTAAAGTCCATTGTATTTCTCAATTAGGTCCTCTTGGCCATGCAAATGAGGACTTGAAACAGGGTCAGCAGGGATTGGTCCGATAGCTTGAATAGGAGGACTGATATGTGTATTGACACAGAGAAGCCCCAGGGGGTAATTAAAGTACATAAACAACCAGTCAAACACAGAACAATGCTTTTCTTCTAGACCATGGAGCCGTCTGGAGGGGGGGGGGGGGTTAGCCTTAAGACAGGGCAGAAGACCCCCCACTGTGTAATAGATTCAAAGGAGAAATACTTCAGTATTCCAAGGTTCATGACAATACTCCCCCCTGGGAAACAGTCCAACAGCCACAGTGGGACCCCAAACGGGTCAACTCGAGGATGTTGGAAAAGTAGTCTTAAGGTTCCAGGTCTGTCTGCCGGGATAACCCATCCGCATTCCTGTCTTGAGGCCCTGGCCCATAATCGGAAGGCAAGAGGCTGGCATTCAGTCCTCTCCAAAAGCCTCTGTCCAGGCTAGGTCTGTCACACTTTGTATCTCTCTCTCTCCCGTCTGATCAATGTTTATAAACAATGTTACTTTGTATCTCTCTCTCTCCCGTCTGATCAATGTTTATAAACAATGTTACTTTGTATCTCTCTCTCTCCCGTCTGATCAATGTTTATAAACAATGTTACTTTGTATCTCTCTCCTGTCTGATCAATGTTTATAAACAATGTTACTTTGTATCTCTCTCTCTCTCTCCCGTCTGATCAATGTTTATAAACAATGTTACTTTGTATCTCTCTATCCCGTCTGATCAATGTTTATAAACAATGTTACTTTGTATCTCTCTCTCTCCTGTCTGATCAATGTTTATAAACAATGTTACTTTGTATCTCTCTCTCTCCTCCGTCTGATCAATGTTTATAAACAATGTTACTTTGTATCTCTCTCTCTCCCCGTCTGATCAATGTTTATAAACAATGTTACTTTGTATCTCTCTCTCTCCTGTCTGATCAATGTTTATAAACAATGTTACTTTGTATCTCTCTCTCTCCCCCGTCTGATCAATGTTTATAAACAATGTTACTTTGTATCTCTCTCTCTCCCCGTCTGATCAATGTTTATAAACAATGTTACTTTGTATCTCTCTCTCTCCCCCGTCTGATCAATGTTTATAAACAATGTTACTTTGTATCTCTCTCTCTCCCCGTCTGATCAATGTTTATAAACAAAGTTACCTTGTATCTCTCTATCTCCTGTCTGATCAATGTTTATAAACAATGTTACTTTGTATCTCTCTCTCCCCCGTCTGATCAATGTTTATAAACAATGTTACTTTGTATCTCTCTCTCCCATCCGTCTGATCAATGTTTATAAACAATAAAATGTGATAATTATGTTAAGGCTGGCGTAGCTAACAAATAGATGTTTAACCTTTAACTCTCTTGTGACCAGATGTCATCGATAGGACAAATTTAGCGTCGGGATGTCTTACACTGTTATAACAATCCCCTCCCCTCTTCTTTTCTACTATAAGCTGACAAATTAGCAAAAAAGTGCTACTATTTGTGAAATTCAAGTTTGTTTTATTTTATTGTTATTGTATCAGTAATTAAACTAATAAACCAGTTGACACTGAAGATCCCACTACAGCCTGAAGGTGGCAGTGTTTATCTGAAGACTAAAGACATACAGTGCCTTGAAAAAGTATTCATACCCCTTGAAATTTCCCAAATTTTGTCATGTTACAACCAAAAACGTAAATGGATTTTATGTGATAGACCAACACAAAGTGTCACATAATTGTGAAGTGGAAGGAAAATTATACAAATAAATATGTGAAAAGTGTGGGGGGGGGGGCATTTGTATGGCGCCCCCCAGAGTCAATACTTTGTAGAACCCCCTTTCTCTGCAATTACAATTTCACAATTCTTTTCCAATCACAATTACAGCTGCAAGTCTTTTTGGGGGTGTCTCTACCAGCTTTGCACATCTAGAGAGGGACATTTCTGCCCATTTTTCTTTGTAAAATATCTCAAGCTCTGTCAGATTGGATGGAGAGCGTCTGTGATCAGCAATTTTCAAGTCTTGCCACAGATTCTTAATGGGATTTAGGTCTGGACTGTGACTGGGCCATTCTAACACATGAAAATGCTTTGATCTAAACCATTCCATTGTAGCTCTGGCTGTATGTTTCGGGTCGTTGTCCTGCTGGAAGGTGAACCTCCCCCCCGGTCTCAAGTCTTTTGTAGACTCTAACAGGTTTTCTTCTAAGACTGCCCTGTATTTGTCTCCATCCATCTTCCCATCAACTCTGACCAGCTTCTCTGTCCCTGCTGAAGAAAAGCATCCCCACCACATGATGCTGCCACCACCATGTTTCACAGTGGGGATGGTGTGTTCATTGTGATGTGCAGTGTTAGTTTTCCGCCACACATAGCGTTTTGCTTTTAGGCCAAAAAGTTACATTTTGCTCTCATCTGACCAGAGCTCCTTCTTCCACATGTTTGCTGTGTCCCCCACATGTTTGCTGTGTCCCCCACATGTTTGCTGTGTCCCCCACATGATTGCTGTGTCCCCCCACATGTTTGCTGTGTCCCCCCACATGTTTGCTGTGTCCCCCCACATGTTTGCTGTGTCCCCCCACATGTTTGCTGTGTCCCCCCACATGTTTGCTGTGTCCCCCCACATGTTTGCTGTGTCCCCCCACATGATTGCTGTGTCCCCCCACATGATTGCTGTGTCCCCCCACATGATTGCTGTGTCCCCCCACATGTTTGCTGTGTCCCCCCACATGTTTGCTGTGTCCCCCTACATGATTGCTGTGTTCCCCACATAATTGCTGTGTCCCCCCACATGATTGCTGTGTCCCCCCACATGTTTGCTGTGTCCCCCCACATGTTTGCTGTGTCCCCCTACATGATTGCTGTGTTCCCCACATGATTGCTGTGTCCCCCACATGTTTGCCATGTCCCCCACATGTTTGCTGTGTCCCCCCACATGTTTGCCGTGTCCCCCCACATGATTGCCGTGTCCCCCACATGTTTGCTGTGTCCCCCACATGTTTGCTGTGTCCCCCACATGTTTGCTGTGTCCCCCTACATGATTGCTGTGTTCCCCACATGATTGCTGTGTTCCCCACATGATTGCTGTGTTCCCCACATGTTTGCCGTGTTCCCCACATGTTTGCCGTGTCCCCCACATGTTTGCCGTGTCCCCCACATGTTTGCCGTGTCCCCCACATGTTTGCCGTGTCCCCCCACATGTTTGCCGTGTCCCCCCACATGTTTGCCGTGTCCCCCACATGTTTGCTGTGTCCCCCCACATGTTTGCTGTGTCCCCCCACATGTTTGCTGTGTCCCCCCACATGATTGCTGTGTTCCCCACATGTTTGCCATGTCCCCCACATGTTTGCTGTGTCCCCCACATGGCTTCTCACAAACTGCAAACCGGACTTCTTATGACTTTCTTCCTCCAATGTCTTTCTTCTTGTCACTCTTCCATAAAGGGCAGATTTGTGGAGAAGCACGACTAATAGTTGTCCTGTGGACAGATTCTCCCCCCTGAGCTGTGGATCTCTGCAGCTCCTCCAGAGTTACCATGGGCCTCTTGGCTGCCTCTCTGATGAATGCTCTCCTTGCCCGGCCCGGTCAGTTTAGGTGGACGGCCATGTCTTGGAAGGTTTGCAGTTGTGCCATCCTCTTTCCATTTTCCGATGATGGATTGAACAGAGCTCCGTGAGATGTTCAAAAGCTTGAGAGATTTTTTTTATAACCTAACCCTGCTTTATACTTCTCCACAACTTTATCCCTGACCTGTCTGGTGTGTTCCTTGGCCTTCATGATGCTGTTTGTTCACTAAGGTTCTCTAACAAACCTCTGAGGGCTTTACAGAACAGCTGTATTTATACTGAAAATAAATTACACAGAGTTGGACTCAATTTACTAATTTGGTGACTTCTGAAGGCGATTGGTTCCTCTAGATTTTAGTTGGGGGTATCAGAGTAAAGGGGGCTGAATACAAATGCCCCTTCCACACTTTTCACATAATTATTTGTACCATTTATCATTTTCCTTCCACTTGACAATTATGTGTCACTTTGTGTTGGTCTATCACATAAAATCCCAATAAAATACATTTACGTTTTTGGTTGTAACATGACAAAATGTGGAAAAAGTCAAGGGGTATGAATACTTTTTCCAGGCACTGTATTTATTCAATAAAGCCTCTAACATGCATGTAATCCCTTATTATTGGCTGGCAAATTGAGCACATGATTGGGAACCACTCAAATTTGTTCCTGATCAGTAGCGTGGAGCGGAGCTGAAACAGCTGAGATTGGAAGCCACCAGCTGTACAACGAGTATAGCTTTTTTTTTTTAAAACACTCTGAATTCCAATTAAAGCTCCTGTCACTAAATAAAATGGTCACCTCACCCTTATGGTCACACGTTTTGTTTGCTTTGCTTCAAAAAAAATGACACCCCCTTTCTTGGTGCTTCAAAGCCTCCATAGAAGTCTATCACAACGCTCGCTAACAGCATCTGCAGCATTTGAGGGGCATTTATTCAGAGTTAGGTTTGCTTTGTTTTGGAGGTATTGCATGTATGAGATATCCCAGGATGCACTAGGAAACCAACAAGTGAACCAGAAAGACATCATTAGCAGTCACTTCGGGTTCATGTGTATATATTCTGGGAGTGTCTGGTGCAGGTCTCATCTGGTGTGCAGCGTGGAGCAGCAGGAAGGTGAGCAAGGTCTGTGCCAATGCGGAGCAACTAGCAGTCAGCACACGTGGTGTGCAACATGGGAAGACTATAGTGGAAGGTGAGCGGGGACCGGAGAGGGAGGACCGAGCGGCGTAGGATCAGTAGATCTGGGGGATCGGAGCAGGAGAAACTAACCGATGTTCCACGTGGTGAGCAGCATTGAAACAATAAAGTGGGAGGTGAGCAGGGACTGGTGAGAGAAGAGGATCAGCAAACCAGAGTATCAGCAGAGCTGGGAGATCAGACTGGGAGAAACTAGCAGATATCACATGTGGGGTGCAGCATGGGAGCAATATAGTGGGAGGTGAGCAGGGACTGGAACGAGAAAGGACTGAGTGGCAGAGAATCAGCAGAGCTGGGGGACCAGGGTGGGAGAAGCTACCAGATGTCACACATAGGGTAAAGCATGGGAGCAATATAGTGGGAGGTGAGTGGAGACTGGAGAGAAAAGGGACTGAGTGGGGGAGAAATAGCAGAGCTGGAGGGCCAGGGCAGTAGGCCCTAGCAGACGTCACATGTGGGGTGTAGCATGGGAGCAATATAGTGGGAGGTGAGCAGGGACTGGAGCGAGAAAGGACTGAGTGGCAGAAAATCAGCAGAGCTGGGGGACCAGGGTGGGAGAAGCTAGCAGATGTCACACCTAGGATGAAGCATGGGAGAAATATAGCGGGACGTGATCGGGGACTGGAGAGAGAAAAGACTGAGTGGCAGAGAAATAGCTCCTCCTGCCCTGGTCCTCCAGCTCTGCTATTTCTCTGCCACTCAGTCTTTTCTCTCTCCAGTCCCCGATCACGTCCCGCTATATTTCTCTCATGCTTCATCCTACGTGTGACATCTGCTAGCTTCTCCCACCCTGGTCCTCCAGTTCTGCTGATTCTCTGCCACTCAGTCCTTTCTCTCCCCAGTCCCCATTCACCTCCAGCTATATTGCTCCCTTGCTTCATCCTACGTGTGACATCTGTTAGCTCCTCCTGCCCTGGTTCTCCAGCTCTGCTAACAGATGTCACACGTAGGATGAAGCAAGGGAGCAATATAGCTGGAGGTGAATGGGGACTGGGGAGAGAAAGGACTGAGTGGCAGAGAATCGGCAGAACTGGAGGACCAGGGCAGGAGGAACTAGCATATCTCACACATGGGGTGCAGCATGGGAGCAATGTACAGTAGTGGAAGGTGAGCAGGGACTGGAGAGAAGGGAAAAATTAGCAAACCAGGGGATCAGCAGAGGTTGGGGTTACTACTGAATTGAGGATCAGCGGAGTTAAGGGTTACTAATGAGCAGGGGATTAGCAGAGCTGGAAGTTACTACTGAACCAGGGATCTGATGAACAAGGGGGGATCTGCTGAGTGGGGGTACTAATGATTTGGGGATCTGCTGAACAGGGGTACTAAAGAACTGGGGATCTGCTGAACAGGGGCACTAATGATCTGGGGGTATTACTAAGCTGGAGGTACTACTGAGCTAGGGTTCTACTGAGCCCCTTTTAAAACAAAAAAAATCAACAGAGCTGTACATAGACTATTCCATCCGGATCAGTATAGGGACTCTTCTGGGGATACTTCAGGAAACGTGGGCTCAGTTTGTGCCCCTAAAAAAAACAGCAGAATGTGACGAAACGCGTAGGGTTGAGCTGCGTAGTGATATTCTATGTAGAGCGGGTGAAGGTGGTTGTTGCTGTCTCTGTGTCCTGCTGAGTCTGTGTCTGTGTGTGACTGCTGAAATGAGAACACCTTAAGCCTCGTACACACGACCGAGTTTCTCGTCGTAAGAAAACAGTGGATTTTCTCGACGAGCTTCTTGTCAAGCTTTCCTTGCATACACACTGTCAATTCCAAATCTCGTCGTTGTTCTGTGCGGTCACGTACAACAGGTACGACGGCAGTATAAAGGGGAAGTTCGATTCCAATGGCGCCACCCCTTGGGCTGCTTTTGCTGATCTTGTGTTATCGCGTCTTAGTAAAAAATTTGGTTAGAGACGATTCGCGCTTTTCAGCCTCGTGCTTTTCAGTTCAGCATGACGAACGTGCTATCTCCATTACGAACGCTAGTTTTACCAGAAGGAGCGCTCCAGTCTCATACTTGATTCTGAGCATGCGCGATTTTTTAAGACTCGGAAAAGCCTACACACGACCGGTTTTCTCGCCGCAAAACAGGCCGACGAGAAACCCGACGAGAAAAACGAGAATCCTGACCAGAAAATAGAGAGCAGGTTCTCTATTTTTCTCATCGAGATTCCCGGCAGTTTTCTCGACGAGAAACCATACACACAAACTTTTTTTTCGGCAAGAAAGCTCTCTCTGCAGTTTTCTTGTCGTTTTTTGACGAGAAACTCGATCGTGTGTACGAGGCTTGACACTATCCTCAGATGAAGATGTGGTCACCAGATCTGTAGACATGGTCCTCCTGTTGGTAGTGTGCTGTATGGTGACCACACTTGGAGGTATGTGTTAGGAATCCTCCTGCATGATACTTCTCGGTGGAAAATGTGTTTTTATCACAATCTTCTTTTCCAGGGCTCTTTGGATCAGGAACGGAAGAGGGCCTCACCGGAGGATGGAACATCACAGTCATATGTACCAATGAGAGCGATTCTGAGAACGAAATACAGTTATTGTGCAACTTGGAGACATTCATCTGCTCATCGATGGACGTAAACCAAGAGAAATTCACCATTGACCAGTCTTCCATCCAACTACAAGGCATTGTGTTCAGGACAAGAGGGAAAGGAGCCCCGAACTCTCTCCTTGCCAATTACAGCTGTCAGAGTGAAGATTGGGTCAACATGTCCACTGTCTTCTCCACTGTGCCGGGTAGGTCACATTCAGGGATGTCACTCAGGGAGGGCAGTAGAGGTAGATGCCCCAGGCAGAGCAAAAACAGGGGGGTGCATTTCCACACAGGGACACTTTTTGAAAACTCCAAGAATTCTGGGAGATTTAGAAGGTAAAAGGAGTAAAAACTCATGAAGGAATGCAATGTTTAGGATGGGACATCAGGACATGTCTTATTAGTGACCTTTATTCTTGCTTAAAGGATCTGATATTATGCATAGAAATGTCTGAGCTAAGTGAAGGTTACAAATATCATTGCTGATACCCCAGAGCATCTCAGGTCTAACCAGTCATTGAGCCCATAGAGGGGTTCTCTCGGAGGAACCACATAGATGTCTCCACCCAAAGGCCTACTGTACGTAAGAGATAGCCATTTACATTGGGAAGTGTGAAATTAGCGGCCTTTGTTCTTGCTCGGAGGATCAGAGGATCAAATATTATGTTTTGAAATGTCTTAGCTAGGTGGAGGTTACAAATAATGTTGCTGGTACCCAAGAACATCTCGGGTCTAATCAGTCTAGCTGGTCATTGAGCCCATAGAGGGGTTCACCATAAGGAACTACATAGACGTCTCCACCCAAAGGCCTACAAAAGAGATAATTCACATTGGGAAGTGTGATATTAGTGGCCATTGTTTTTGCTTGAAGGATCAGATATTACTGTATGTATAGAAATGTCTGAAGTAGGTGGAGGTTACAAATAATGTTGCTGGTACCCAAGAACATCTCGGGTCTAATCAGTCTAGCTGGTCATTGAGCCCATAGAGGGGTTCACCATAAGGAACTACATAGACGTCTCCACCCAAAGGCCTACAAAAGAGATAATTCACATTGGGAAGTGTGATATTAGTGGCCATTGTTTTTGCTTGAAGTATCAGATATTACTGTATGTATAGAAATGTCTGAAGTAGGTGGAGGTTAAAAACAATGTTGCTGTTACCCCAGAACATCTCAGATCTTACCAATCACTGATCCCATTGGGAGGTTCTCCGTGAGGAACCACATAGAGGTCTCCACCCAAAGGTCTACAGAAAAATAGCTACAAAAGTTAACCATTAACATTGGGAAGTGCCACACTACAAAGATGCTTGAGGGCGACGGGATCGGGACTGCTTGCACTTTGAGTTTGCTGTTTGCTAGCCAAAGAGTTGCTGCCTTGTTCCATGGAAAATGGAGTTAAAGTACAGCTCCGGGAAATGTTATTGGAACAAACAGCAGGAGGTAAGTGTAGCATATTTCCTTCTGTATGATATCTATGAAATCTGGGCAGAGCTGGCCTTAAGGCTCATTCAGATGGCAGATTTGTGGCATCCTCTGTGTGTATCCTCCTTGAAGCTGTGTGAAATCTGTTAAAGTGGAAGAACATGCAGCGCCGGCATGGACACAATCCCATGTCCAGGGTCGGATTAAGAGCATCATGTGCTTGGTGCTGAAGATTTTGGTGGACCTTTTACTGGGCGGCCTTCTGCTTTCCAAGAGCCTGTGCTGGCGTGCGGCCAAATTCAAAAGGACGCAGCCGCACAGGCGTAACACTAGGGAAGAAGTGCATTTGATTTGCGTAAGGGCCTTGCATCGGCGTGCACTCTGAGCTGAAAGAGTGCAGCCGCGCCAGCATAACACTATGGAAGCCCCAGACTTCTGTAAGAGCCCTGCGTTGGCCTGCCCCAGGCTTCTGTCAGGACTGCTCATGCGGCGCCTACTAGCAATTCCACCACCCTGCCCAGGCGGTGCATGTGAAATGCAGAGCCCATCAGGGGAAGATCTCTTCCCGTTGGCCCATTGCTTTCCATGAGCAGTCTGTCCTTTTTGGGTGGCTGGGCCTATATTAAGGTAGGGGCCTGGAGCTTCAGCTCCAATAGCCCCTACGTTGATCCAGCCCTGCCCATTGTCGTAATTTGACATGTGGACAGGAGAGGGCGGAAAGATCCGAATGCTGTGCCCGTACGTTTAGATCTATGCACCCGCTCCTGCCAGCATATCAAACTTTGACATGGAGTGCAGCCAGCTTCCTTGCCTAGACAAGAAAGACGGAACCAATGTCTCCCAATGTTGTGCACAGTGGGCCCCCCCCCTCCCTTGGGGCACAGCACATATTGCACTTATGGATGATAAGCCACTGTTCACACTCATCTGCCAGTGGCTCTGCACAGGGCTAATTGGTCTCCTAATGAGCCCTTAGAGCTTCTGCACAGTGTCCTAACACATTCACATCACTCCCTGCCGTTAAAGTGGTTCTAAAGGCTGAAGTTTTTTTTACCTTTGTGCACTCTATGCATGAAGGTAAAAAACCTGTGTGAAGTAACCCCCCCCCCTAATACTTACCAGAGCTCCCTCTCGATCCAGCGATGTGCACAAGAGCATTGGCTCTCCAGGAACTCTCCCTCCTCATTGGCTGGGACAGCTTTTGTCAATCACAGCCATTGAGCCAATAAGGAGCGAGAGGGGGAGGGGCCGAACTGCATCTCCGTGTCTGAATGGACACGAAGAGCAGCAGCTTGGGTGCCCCCATTGCAAGCTGTTTGCTCTAGGGGTCACTCGACAGGAGGGAGGGGCCAGGGTTTAGGGTTAGGGGTTAGGGTTTTCCCTTTAAGAACAAGGCTAGGACCCAGGCTCTTGAACAGGGACCTCCCCCAGAGGTCAAAGGTCAGAGGGCGGGTCCCCAGAGGTCAAAGGTCAGTGGGCGTGGCTGACCCCCACCAAAGTGTACCGCCTACCCCAACTAAGTCGGGGAATGAACAAGTCGGGCAAAGCGTAGTCGCGCGCGTAGCTCTGTGCAAAGCCATTACACAGAGCAGGTAAGTATAACATGTTTGTTAATTAAAAAAAAAAAAAAAACGTTGCCTTTTATTATCATTTTAAGAAGCTTTCAGTATAATGTCCCTTTCATACACACATACTAGGACCTATTTACACAGAATCAATTAAACCTAACAGCATGTCTATGGAATGTGGGAGGAAACCAGAGTATCCGGAGAAAACTCCTTCAATAGCTTCCCCAGCCCTCCCCCCTGGTCAACATACAATTAAAATGCTTCAGTCAAAAAATTGAATGTTCAAGAAATACAGTGGTACCTTGAATTACGAGCATATTTTGTTCCAGAAGAATGCTTGTAATCCAAAGCACTCGTATATCAAAGCGAGTTTCCCCATAGAAAATTATAATGGAAACTCACATAATCCATTCCAGTGGCACTGCTAGTGTATGCAGCACCGCATGTAACCAGATGTGGGGGGCACCGGAGACATTTGGAAACACTTGGAGAGCACTCGGAGCCACTCGGAGCCACTCGGGAATGAAGTGTGTCATCGCCGCCCCCGCACCTCTGTCCAAATGCGGTACTGCACACCCATGGGCGTCCGCTGAAATGTTTTCGGGGGGTGGGGCGCTTCAGCAGCGGCGATACACAGTCACATTTTACCCTTTCTTTGACTGCTAGCAGGGGTTAAAAGCGACCCCCCCCCACGTTAAAATGTAAAAACTCCCCACTGTGCCCCCTGCATCTGAAAAACGGTCGTGTGTACGCGGCATAAGTGATAGACTTGGAGCTCAGTTGAGTGAAGATCTAAAAAGGAGATTGTGGAGGAAGTGAAGGAGTTCTTTGCAACCTGTGTTAGAAACTGTTCAAGTTGCCATAGGAGACAGCGTGTCTACTCATGCAGATGTGGTGTCCAGCTGGGTGCCTTTCCCTGCATGGCTGTCTACCTATAGAAGTCTCGGAGTCTGCTAATTAACATTGCAACTACTAAAGGGTGTCCTGGCCCGACCCTCTCCCACAGGTCTGTTTAAGAGAAAATAAATCTCTTTGCATTCAAGAAGTGTCTGGCGCCCATGAATCTACCTTACATTGCACCCACCATGCCTCACAACCCACTCGGCATAGAAGGACGTCAGCTGTCCCTAACTCTGGAGGTCACCATTAGGCCTGGAGAGGCCTGGGACTTGGCTACAGTTGGAAAGCTGAAACCAAACAGGAAGTGCAGGGGATCCAAGCTGCCTGGCTTGGACCGCACGGAAGGAAATGACGTCACCCGGTGGGCGGGGCTTCATAAGGAAAGGAGGACTGGAACTAGGCTACGCACTCAGAGCACACAGCTCCTTCTTCTCGGCCAATCGGGTGAAGGGTCTCAGGATCCACTTCCTGATTGTCCGGGAGCAGAATGAGGAAGATAATAGCGTTTAGCACAACTGGGTGGGCTCAGGGCGCAGTAAGCCTCCGGCTCTAATCATCTGCTTCTAAAAAAACAAAAACCCATTGTAATTCATGCGTCCGGAGCACTGAATGTAGATTAGGGGGCCAGACGCATGGATAAGGGGGCAGCGCCCCGTATGGATGCGCCGGCACTGCTTACTAGTCCATGGAGTCCAGCGTTGCTTGTAGGGAAAGTCCTCCCTGCACTGCTCCTTTCGGGGCTGCCATCTTGAAATTATATCAGCCACAGGTGGTTTGACGCATGTCTGCACATGTGCAGGAGGTTTAGTTCATGTGCAGACACAGAGCACCGTAGACCTGGCAAAGATCCCAGTGGCATGCCTGCGCATGCACCGAGCCACATGCACATGTGCAGACATGCCGTGGGCCCTACCAGTAAACTGAGCAGAGCTCTTGCGCCTTGCCTGAGCATGCGCAAGGTCCCACGAGCTGCCTCCTGGGAGTGAGTGGTGTAGAAAACCCCATGACACAGGAGACATGGCATGCGCAGAAAATCCACGCTGGATCCTGGAGTGACTTGTGGTGTTCTGCGCATGCACGGGGTCTGGGTACACCATCGTCGCCTAGGTGAGAATGACGTACCTGAACTTTTTTACTTACATTTTTTTTTTTCACAATTATGTATAAGGAGAAGGGGAGAGGAACACTGAAAAAAGGGTGAAGGTCCACTTTAAGGTTTAGCTAAAACACATTGTAATGATATTGTTTAACTGTATTTATGAATAAAGCCTGCAATGGTTCCATTCATACAAGAATGGATGTGGTCAATCCAGATGCACAGAATGGGACCCAAATATCACACTGACCACTAGATATGTGCACTGCCGAAATATTTGTTTGTTTTCGTTTCAGTAGTTTTGTATTTTTTGGGGAAATTTGAAAATTTGAAAATTCGGAAATTCGTATTTTCGAATTTCTGAATGTAGCACTACCCCCAGTTAAGAGAGCTGCTGGTTTGTTTTGGGTCTGTACCCTAGCTATCAACCCCAAGAATCTGTCTCGAACCCTCCCTTGGCACAACTGGTCTACAATTACATTGTGGAATCCAATGGCAATGGGATACACAATAATACTACACAACAGTAAAATGGTGCATATAATTGTTACCTTGTATAGCCACTGGTCCGGCAGGGTAATATAGAGAACTCCACACAGTATTCTGCTTAAGCAAAAATCAAGTTTACTTAGTGGTAAAACTAGCAGAGGTAGCTGTACAGCTGACTTGTGCAGGGCCCTGCAGAGTCAATGATATATGGCAATATTATAACACAATCTAAATGCGCACTTTCTAAATAAGTAACCGACCTATGCTCGCGAGCTCCCCCTAATGGGCAATACTGTGCCCGTGTCCCGTCACTATCAATCCTAGTCAGGCCTGACTAAATTCAATGTCCAGTTCCTTCAGCGGTAGGAGTCTTCGCTAGCAAATGTTGGTGCACATAGCATTTGTAATCCACAGGGGTATTAAAGGAAAGCAAACTAAACTTCCACAGTGTTTGTGAAAGAAAACTCTATAGCGGTGCAAACGCCAACCTTAAGCCATGCGGCCTCCATGAGATGTGCTATGTCCTGGCGTGTGGCGCACTTCTAATAATGGTGGGCCTTACAAAGTCACAGGCCTATATAAACAGTTAATGAAATCCAGGCAGGTGCCCTCTCACCAAAGTAGGCCTCGTCCCTCCGGTACGTCCCGCTGTCGGTACCTCAATCCGCGGCCTCTCCACAACCTGCAGTCTCCGGTTCCTCTCACAGCCGCAGTGGGTGTCGGTTGATGGATGACTCCGGTCTCTGAGAAGCGCGAGCTGGTCACACGGAAAAGGGATCCCTCTTTTAGCTGAGTGATCCTCTGCAAAAGCTGTAGGCCCAGGCTTTAAGCCTAGTCGCTCCGGCAGCAGGCCTCACACAGATTTCCTGCTTGATTGAGGGCGAAGTCCAGAGAGAGCGAGCGTAGCCCCTCCCTTCCTTTAAGTAACCTCCCCCAGAAAGCTGTGCGAGAATGCAATGCACTTTGGGAGTACAGCTGCACTGTGGGTACCATAGTCTATTAGATGGCAATGGAGTCCCTTTCTCCCTGTACCATAAGTCCCACAATGCATTGTTCAATAAGGTTGCTGCAATATCTTAAATAGACTCTGGAGGGAGCTGAGGATATTCTCAATATAACCATAATCCTTTATAAACACACTACAAATAGCCACCCCGCTACATGAATTTTTGCATTTTCAGAAATTTGGAAATCCGAAAATAAGAAAGAAAATCCGAAAGTTTAAAAGAAAGAAAATCCGAAAATTCAAAAAAAATAACGAACTAAGTAATACTAACTGACTATTAAATTATAGGTATTGTAATTTCCTTTGAAATTTGGCTGTTAGTGATCGTAACGAATACAAATTTATCCGAAGTTACGAACTATCCGAAATAACGACTGCCGTAGCTAAACAAATAGAACGGAACTAATTAATAATAAATAATAATAATAAAAAGTTTTCATTATTATTTATTATTATTAATTAGTTACGTTCCATTCGTTTAGATATGGAATTCGTTATTTCGGATAGTTGCTAACTTTGGATAAATTCATATTTGTTACGTTCACTAACAGCCAAATTTCAAAGGAAATTCCAATACCTATAATTTATTAGTAAGTAAAAGTTACCGTATATACTCGAGTATAAGCCGAGCCGAATATAAGCCGAGGCACCTAATTTTACCACAAAAAAATGGGAAAACGTATTGACTCGAGTATAAGCCTAGGGTGTCCATGTGCATGCCTCACTGTGTCCATGTGCATGCCTCACTGTGTTCATGCCTCACTGTGCCTCACTGTGCCTCACTGTGTCCATGACTAGACTTACGTTTAACATGGGAGTCTATGGAAGGGGTGCCCTGCTTTGAAAAATTGGTGCTCCCCGGCCGTAGGTCCCCTGGACAACAAACTTTGCACACTTGTAGAGGAGATCTGGGGCTAAATGTGTGCCCAGTTTCGGGTCCTGGGGACCTACGGCCGGCCGGTACCGGGTCCCAAAATTTACCGGAGAAATTACCATTTAACATTAGAGTCTATGGAAGGGGTGCCCGGCTTTTTAAAGAAAATCGGTGCTCCCCGGCCGTAGGTCCCCCAGACAGCAAACTTTGCACACTTGTAGAGGAAGAGTGGGGCTATATGTGTGCCAAGTTTGGGGTCCAGGGGACCTACGGCCGTCCGGTACCAGGTCCCCAAATTCCGGGAGATCAGGCGCAAAAAGGTGACTCGAGTATAAGTCGAGGGGGTCATTTTCATCACAAAAAAAATGTGCTGAAAAACTCGGCTTATACTCGAGTATATACACGGTAAGTTATTTTTAGTTATTATTTCAGATTTTCGGGTTTTCAAATTTTAGGATTTTCGCTCCTATTTTTGAATTTCCGAAATTTTGAATTCTCAAATTTCCGAGATTCCGAAATGTTGAATTTCCAGAATTTTTGAATTTCCGAATTTTAGAAATTTTGAATTTCCAGAATTATTGAATTTCGAATTTCCGAAATTTTGAATTAACGAATTTACGAAATCTCCAAAGTTCGAAAATTCTGATATTTCTGAATTAACGAATTTGTTAAAATTTGTTAAAAAACGAATTTGGAATGAAACTAATTTCACGTCTACTGACCAATGAGCCCCACAGAATAAATCGGGAGAGCAGGCTCCAGCTACACCCCTCTCCCCTCCATTGCAGCTCCTCTTCTATCATAGGCACACGCAGGGGGTGTGCCCAGGGCTTATGATGAGGCAGTACAGCCATCCCTCCTGTACTGGGCCCGGGTCCCATCAGTTCAAAAGGGGGGCCCAGGGACCTACTGAGTAGGAGGGCTGGCTGTACTATCTTAATGCAGATACTGATCCTCTTCTGCCCCCCGCAACACTGCCAGATTCTCCTCCTCTTTCCCCCTTCTGGCTGCATCGCAAGGGGATTGGTTCTAGTACATGCTTCACTTTCATCTGCTGTCTGGGCCCCCCTGTGTGCCCCTTTCACTCGCATCGCTGCCGACTTCCCTCCTCTCCTCTTCCGCTGGATGTTTCAGGATGGAGATCGGGGTCATTTTCTAGCCCCTTCGTTTCCTGAATGAACACAGTGAGGGATCGGTACCAATCACTCATGTGTCCATTCATCACTGAAGCATAGTAAACGGTATTCACTATGCTTCCGTTTGTGAATGAGCAGGAAGCCTCAAAATGCTTCCTATTCATTCATCTGTGCAGCTGAGGTTTAAGAGAAAGGGACTGATAAATCTATGTCCTCAGTCACTTTTGGCCGAGAGGGGAGGGCCCCAGACAGGTAGGCTCTATGGGGCCCCCGTGATTTCAAACACCAGCACTTGGGTGTGCCTGGGCACATCCTAATCACTCAGTGCAGTGCCGCTTCCCCTCATGTTGCGCCCCCTTACCGCAGTGCTGCTGGCTTCCCCTCTTTACCTCTCCCCCCCCCTGGCTCCTGCAGGGGATGTTTTTAGGATGAAGAGCGGGGGAAGCGGCTTGTCTATATGTCATATAATAGCCCCTTCCTTTTATAAATGAACACACTCATTCACTGTGTTCATTCACAACGGAAGCATAGTAAATTGTGTTTACTATGCTTCAGTTTGTGAATGAACAGGAAGCCACTCAGCACAGAGCACTTCCCATTCATTCACTTTCCAGTACAGCTGAGGCTGCAGATAAAGGCATGTGTGTGTTTGAGTTTTGGGGTGCACACCCCGAATGCAACGGGCTGCGCACACCTACGTCTTCTGTACCTGGGTTGTCACCGTGTACCAAATATTTTATGTCTTCTTCTTCCAGATCCAAATACCACAACTGTGCCAGTCTCTCACCCGGGTACACCTTCCTTGAACAAACACCGCAACAAACAACCAACCAAACCCAAAGAAGACCTAGAAAGTCATGTGCAGAAGGAGAATAGGAAAAACAATCCGAAACCAACAAAACGTACTAAAAACTGTAATAAAAACCCCAATAAGAAAGGATGTCCAAACGAAGGCAGCGGTGCCGGTGAAGAAGGCTCTGGGGAAGGTGGTAAAAGTGAAGGTGGTAATCGTCGGGGTAAGGCTGAAGAAGGTGATGGAAAGGACCTCGATATGCGAGCTAACAATGGGTAAGCCGACCGCCACAGTGAAAAGAAAATTATTTACTCTACAGAGAAATGGTGACCATGGGCAATCTACGGAAATATCTATGGAAATATCTGGGAACCATAGAAATTAGACCTGTGGTGTCCAACAGTGACGACCTGTAATGCAGGGCGCAGGGGCATCACCCCCCCCCCTTTCCATGTGTCCAGCCCCCTAATCTACACGCAGGGTGCCGGACACATGGTGTTGCCGAATAACATCTATATTTAAGATTTAATATCTCAAAGATATGATATGGGTTAAATAAGAGTTCTTTTGACCAGAAGTGAAAGCTTCAATATAATAAACATTTATTAGAGAATTGTTAAAGTCTAATCTAATACACAGAAACTATCTATATAGTCTTAACAAGCAGGAAATAGTAGGTTTCAAATATACAAAGTATTTACATGGAGGAACATAGAGCATATTCCTCCGAACCATTAAAGTACAAGCATGTGTAGTTACAGGTCAGACAGACCTTTACCATAGTTACCCTTTTAGACCCCATCCTTCAGGCTATCCTTCCATCAAGAGAGAGCTCCCTTCTCCTCCTCTCTGAGTATATCTCTTTATCCTGATACCCCATAGGTTGGCCTAGCTTGGGTCATATCACAGCTTGTAAACGCTTTTTGTAGCCAGCCAAGAGTCTTTCAATTCTTGTTTGAGGTATCTTTGCCCATTCTTCCTTACAAAAGTCTTCCAGTTCTTTGAGATTTCTGGGCTGTCTGTCACGCACTGCTCTTTTAAGGTCTATCCATAGGTTTTCAATAATGTTGAGGTCAGGAGATTGTGAAGGCCATGGCAAAACCTTCAGTTTACGCCTCTTGATGTAATCCCCCGTGGATTTTGAGGTGTGTTTAGGATTGTTATCCATTTGTAGAAGCCATCCTCTCTTTGACTTCAGCTTTTTCACAGATGGCATCAAGTTACCATCCAAAATTTGCTGAAATTTTATTGAATCCATTTTTCCTTCTACTCGTGAAATGTTCCCTGTGCCACTGGCTGCTGTCAGGTCACCTGTGGCCAGATGACAGGTGCACACCGTAGGGGGACAGGAGTGCACCACAAGATAGTGAACCCTATGGCTGACTGCTGCGGATAGGAAACTGAGTGGTTGTGGAAAGCGGGACCAGAGGAGCACAACCGGAATCCCACAGGAAGCTAGAGCCAAGATTCCCCAGCGGAGTCTAAGACCCAGCAGGTCTTCTCCAGAGCCTTTAGTGGTGAGGATGTTACGTTGCAGGCTGGGTCCAGGTCGTGGCCTCTAGAGTCTCCTAGCTCACGCCCCATAGGGTAAGGGGAGAAGAGGGGAAGCAGCAGCACAAGATACAAGAATAACGAATAACAAGCCGAAGGTCAAGGGTCACAAGCAGACAAGGATAACGAAGGACAAGCCGAAGGTCAAGGGTCACAAGCAGACAGGGATAGTCTGGGACAAGCCAATAACGTAACAGAGAGACAGACGTAGCACACGGCAGGCAGGAACCCAAACACACTATGCATAACAAACACGTTGATCAGCAAAGCAGGCTTGCAGTGCACAGGTTAATATAGTGTTCTGTGATAGGGCCTCGGGTGGAGTCAGGCTGGGAGGAGATTATAAAGGAAGCCAGGTGAGAGAAAGTCTGGCCTCTAAGATGAACACATGAAGAGGAAAGGAAAGATGGCAGACAGACATTAATGCATATCCATGACAGTACCCTCCCTCTTACGAGGCCTCCTCCTTCCCCGCCTGGGCCCAGGTTTAGAGGGAAACTTCAGATGAAACTCCTTTAACAGACGAGGTGCAAAGACCTCAGATGCAGTGATCCAAGACCTCTCCTCAGGACCAAACCCTTTCCAATGAACGAGGTACTGAAGAACGCCTTTACAGAGTCGGGAGTCCAGAATTTGACTGACCTCGTACTCCTGATTATCCTCAGAGACAGGCGCCACGGTAGGGAGAGGATGAGAGAATTTATTGAGGACTAAAGGCTTTAGAAGAGCAACATGGAAGGAGTTAGTGATTTTAAGGCTCTTAGGAATCTGGAGTTTGAAACAAACCGGATTCAGTTTAGCAGTTACAGTGTATGGACCAATGAATCGTGGAGCAAACTTCAGAGAAGGAACTCGAAGCTTGATGTTCCTGGTAGAGAGCCAGACTTTGTCCCCTGGCTGAAGGGAAGGCGGTTTACGCCTGCGGCGGTCGGCAAAGCCTTTGAATTTTTCAACAGCTGCCCGGAGGGAATCATGAACGTCACCCCAAACGGAATTGAGAGACTCCTGAACCGAAGCCAAAGCTGGAATATCTGGAGAACAGATCATGGGAAGAGGAAGTCGAGGGTGTTTTCCATAAACTGTGAAAAAGGGTGTCTTCTGCGAACTGGTATTCACATGATTGTTATGGGAGAATTCTGCCCACGGGAGTAGAGAGGACCAATCGTCATGGTGAGAAGACACAAAGGTGCGAAGAAAGACCTCTAACTCTTGATTAACCCTCTCAGTCTGTCCATTGGATTGGGGACGGTAAGAAGAGGAAAAATCCAAGACAATATTGAGGGATTTGCAAAAGGCTCTCCAAAAACGAGACGTGAATTGGACTCCCCTGTCGGAAACAATATGAGAAGGAACCCCATAAAGGCGGAAAATTTCTCGAATGAAAATGGGAACCAAGGCAGGGGCAGAAGGAAGACCAGGAAGAGGAACAAAATGAGCCATCTTGGAGAACTGATCGATTACCACCCAAATGACTGTATTATTCTCAGACAGTGGGAGGTCGGTGATAAAATCCATGGCAATATGAGCCCAAGGCTCCTTAGGAATGGGCAAAGGCATGAGGAGACCAGCAGGAGCTTGTGTGGAGGATTTGGACTGGGCACAGAGATGACAAGCTTTAACGTAGTCTTTGACATCTGAGCGGAGATTAGGCCACCAGTAGTGACGACTGATGAGTAGGAAGGATCGGAGGAATCCAGAATGACCTGCCACCTTGGAATCATGTCCCCAACGAAGGATCTTAGCTCTTAGCTCAGTGGGGACAAAGGTCTTACCAGGCGGAATTTTTGACTTCAGGGTGGTAGAGTGGGCAACAATGCATGAGGTTGGAATGATCGGCTCAGGTTCAGGGGGCGGATTCCTCGTCCAAAGTGTCAAATGACCTAGAGAGCGCATCAGCCCGACCATTGCAGGAACCAGGTTTGTAGGTAATCGTGAAAATAAAACGGGCAAAGAAGAGACTCCACCTGGCCTGTCTAGGATTCAGACGTTTAGCATTCTGTAGATATTGTAAATTTTTGTGATCGGTAAAGATCGTTTTGGAGTGAGGGGATCCCTCCAAGAGATGACGCCACTCCTCTAATGCCAATTTAATTGCGAGAAGTTCCCGATCACTGATGGCATAATTCCTGTCTGCCTGAGAATTTTTTTTGGAGAAGAACGCACATGGTTGACGTCTCTTCTCAAAGATTTGAAGAAGCACAGCTCCCACCCCCATTGAGGAAGCATCCACTTCAATAAAAAATGCATTCCCAGGATTTGGTCTCCTCAAGGGGGGGCCAGAAACAAAGGCCTGTTTCAGGTTGTGAAATGCAGAGACAGCTTCGGGAGGCCAGTCTTTGGCATTCACACCCTTCTTGGTCAAAGCGATAATAGGCGCGGCAATGGAAGAGTAATTCCTTATAAACTGCCTATAATAATTTGTGGAGCAAAGAAAGCGCTGTGTGGCCTTGAGGCTAGCAGGAAGAGGCCAGTTGGTAATAGCCAAGACCTTCCCAGGATCCATACGAAGACCCGAACATGAGACAAAGCACCCCAGAAACAGGACCTCAGAACATTCAAAGGAACATTTCTCCAGCTTGGCATAGAGATTGTTCTCTCTAAGACGCTGAAGTACAGTGCGGACATGGTTTCTGTGGACGAGCAGATTTTCAGAAAAGATCAGAATGTCATCCAGATAGATGACAACAAACTGGTACAGCAGATCTCTGAAGATTTCATTGACAAAGTTTTGAAACACGGCTGGAGCATTACACAAACCAAAAGGCATCACCAGGTATTCTTAATGCCCGTCTCTAGTGTTGAATGCAGTCTTCCATTCGTCACCCTCCCGTATTCGAATGAGATTGTACGCGCCTCTGAGATTCAACTTGGTGAAAATGGAGGCACTCTTCAACCTATCGAATAGCTCAGATATCAAGGGTAAGGGGTATCGATTTTTAATAGTAACCGCATTTAAACCTCGATAATCGATGCAGGGTCTTAAGGTACCATCCTTTTTGGCAACAAAAAAGAACCCTGCCCCTGCAGGCGATACGGATTTCCGGATGAAACCTCTCTCCAGATTCTCTGCGACATACTCAGACATGGCCTGGGTCTCTGGGATGGACAGAGGGTAGGTACGACCCCTGGGTATAGTTTCTCCGGAGACAAGATCAATAGCACAGTCAAAAGACCTGTTGGGAGGAAGCACCTCAGCTGATTTCTTACAGAACACATCCCGGTAATCGCTGTATGCAGCTGGAAGATCAGAAGAAACAGAAGTGGCAGCAACCCGAAGACTCTCCTTGGGGGCCACCTTGAGAAGACATGACGAGAAACAAGAGGAACCCCAGGCCAGGATCTGCCCAGAGACCCAGTCCACATGTGGAGAGTGGAGCTGTAGCCAAGGAAGGCCCAATACAACGGGGGTAGAGGCCTTGGGTAGAATGAGAAAGGATATCCACTCCTGGTGGAGAATCCCTACCGACATCCTAATGGGTAGCGTCTGGAAGCGAATAGGGATCCCTGGGAGAACAGTGCCATCAATTGCCGAGACTACCAATGGGGTAGTGAGAGGTGAAAGGGTAAGCTTCATAGAAGAAGCAGTTCTCCAATCCATAAAATTGCCGGCAGCCCCGGAATCCAGATATGCAAGGGTTGACTGAGGAGAAGTGCCTACATGAAGGAACACCGGCAAGAGAAGGTGAGAAGGTGATGTTTCTGGGTCCAATACTCCCCCTTCCCAATGTATTAGACCCGAGCGTTTCCCGGACGAAGCGAGCAGGGGTCACGAAAATGACCCTTGCCCCCACAATAGAGGCACAAGCCCAGAGTTCTGAACCCTAGCACGTTCTTCGGAGGTTAATCTGGTCCGGCCCAGCTGCATAGGTTCTTCAGCAGGTAGAGGATGCTCCACGGAATGAAGGGAGGGGAGCTCAGACTGGCTAGGACCCAGAGAGTGCTGGCGTCTTTTTTCTAGGGACCTCTCTTGAAAACGAATGTCAATCTGATTGCATAATGAAATTACATCGTCCAGACCGACGGGAATGGCTCTTCCCGCTAATTCGTCTTTCACTCGGTCAGAGAGGCCATGTAAAAAGGTAGCGACCAGGGCCTCATTATTCCAGCTCAATTCAGCTGTGTGGATACGGAACTGAAGAGCATATTGTCCCACTGAACTAGATTCTTGGCGAAGACGTAAGACAGCACTAGCCGCTGAAGAAGCCCGAGCTGGCTCTTCGAAGATATTACGAAAGAGCTTCAAAAAGTCGGACAAGCTGGAAACCACCGGATCATTCCTCTCCCACAGGGGGGCAGCCCAGGCCAAAGCTTCACCGGAGAGGAGGGAAATGATATAGGCTACCTTAGCCCGGTCAGACAGGAAGTTTTGAGGCTGAAGCTCAAAATGAATCGTGCATTGGCTGAGAAACCCCCTGCAGGCCTTGGAGTCCCCAGAGAAACGGAACGGAGCTGGCAGTTTTAGTGAGTGTGTGGCTGCGACTGGTGCGATAGGTACAGCCGCTGGTTGTACTTGAGATTGCAGGTTCGGGGTTCCCAAGGAGGCCTGAAGCTGCTCGAATTGAGAAGCCAGATCCTGGAGGAATCGCATCACCTGAGTCTGATTCGATTCCTGGGTTTCAAGTCTGTGGACTATGCCCCGCAATGGATCATCCGCGGGGAGCGGCATATCAGCCAGGTCCATGGCTGATCAAACTGTCAGGTCACCTGTGGCCAGATGACAGGTGCACACCGTAGGGGGACAGGAGTGCACCACAAGATAGTGAACCCTATGGCTGACTGCTGCGGATAGGAAACTGGGTGGTTGTGGAAAGCGGGACCAGAAGAGCACAACCGGGATCCCACAGGAAGCTAGAGCCAAGATTCCCCAGGGCGCGGAGTCTAAGACCCAGCAGGTCTTCTCCAGAGCCTCTAGTGGTGAGGATGTTACGCTGCAGGCTAGGTCCAGGTCGTGGCCCCTAGAGTCTCCTAGCTCACGCCCCATAGGGTAACGGGAGAAGAGGGGAAGCAGCAGCACAAGATACAAGAATAACGAATAACAAGCCGAAGGTCAAGGGTCACAAGCAGACAAGGATAACGAAGGACAAGCCGAAGGTCAAGGGTCACACGCAGACAGGGATAGTCGGGGACAAGCCAATAACGTAACAGAGAGACAGACGTAGAACACGTTTGGCAAGAACCCAAACACACTATGCCTAACAAACACGTTGATCAGCAAAGCAGGCTTGCAGTGCACAGGTTAATATAGTGTTCTGTGATAGGGCCTGGGGTGGAGTCAGGCTGTCACGTACCTGACGGTGACGAGCCCGGATCTGCAGAGGGAGGCCTCTCTTACGGCTTCCACCGGCGGCCCCTGGTACTGAAGACAGGAGGCACGGAGGTAGAAGGGGTACGAGTGCCTGGCAGGATGGATCAAGGTAGAGTAGAGTCTGAAGACTGGGACGGATCCAGGCACCCAGGAAGTATGGCAGGCTGAACCGGAACCAGGAACACAGCAACTGGACTGGAACTGATGAGACTGACTGGACTGGAACCAGGAACAAGCAACTGGACTGGAACTGATGAGGCTGACTGGACTGGAACCAGGACACAGCAACTGGAGAGATTGGTCGGACAAGCCGGGTCGGTAGAATTGGCTGGCGGGAAGGTACTGGAGGATCAGGCAGAAGATTGGTCAAACAAAGCCGGGGGTCAGAGGCAGGCAGGAAACTGGAAGGGTCAAGGTAAGCCGGGTCGGATGCAGGTAAATTCACGAATCAGGTCTCTTTGGGTACTACACGCTGTAGAGCAGACAGCAGGGACTGTCTGTCACAGGCATGTTTAAATAGCTCTTCTGGCGCGCTTTGTGGAGCGTGCGCGCGCCCCCGCGCGCACATGCTCGCCATCGCGCGCGTGGACGTGCCCGAGATTCGGAATCAGGAAGTCCAGGAATCCTGTAGCTGACAGGATTTCTATGACATTGCCCCCCCAAGGGGCAGCCTCCGGATGCCCAGCCGGGTGAACCTTCCAGGGTGAGTCCTTTTGAAAGCCTGTACCAAACTCCTGGCATGGATATTCTCCTCGGGTTCCCATGAGTTTTCCTCGGGTCCGTAGCCCTTCCATTTAATTAGGAATTGGTTCTGGTTATTTCTTCTCCTGAAGTCCATGATAGCTTCTACTTCGAATTCCTGCTCACCGTCAATAATGATCGGATCAGGGTGATCCGGCTTCCGATCTGGAAACGGATTGGAGACTGTGGGTTTTAGGAGAGAGACATGAAAAACTGGATGGATTCTAAGAGAGTCAGGAAGTTCCAATTCATAAGCTACTTCATTAATTTTCCTCTTAACAGGGAATGGACCTAAAAATTTGGGGCCCAGTTTTTTAGAAGGGCATGCCATTCTTAGGTTTGTGGTAGATAGCCATACTTGGTCGCCGGGTACCAACACTAATTCACCCCGTCTCTTCTTGTCATAGATTGTCTTGTTGCGTTCTTGAGTCTTGGTCATGGTCTCTTGTAGAAGCTGGTTATTGACCGAGAAAAAAATTAACTTTTCCTGGACTGCAGGTACAGGACACTCAGGAAGGGAATTAGGCAGAAAAGTAGGATGAAAACCATAGTTTGCAAAGAAAGGAGTCTGGCAGGTAGCGGAGTGAATGGAATTGTTATACGCAAACTCGGCCAACGGAAGTAGGGAAACCCAGTTGTCCTGAGCAAAAGAGGAGAAGCATCGCAGGTATTGCTCGAGCGTCTGATTCGTTCTCTCCGTCTGTCCGTTGGTCTGTGGATGGTAAGCAGAGGAAAACGATAATTCGATTTTCAAGGTTTTGCAAAGGGATCTCCAGAATCGAGAGGTAAATTGAACTCCGCGATCGGAAACAATATTGGCTGGTACCCCGTGGAGTCTGACTATTTCTCTGATGAATACCTGTGCGGTTTCAGGAGCGGAGGGAGTCCCTTTCATAGGGATGAAGTGTGCCATCTTGGACAGACGGTCCACTATAACGAAGATGGTGGAATGGTTCTCAGCCGGAGGTAACTCGACAATGAAGTCGATGGACAACATTCTCCAGGGCCTATCTGGAACGGGTAAGGGTTTTAGTAGTCCCCAGGCCTTGGATCTGGAACCCTTGTTTCGGGTGCAAGTTGTACAAGAATCTACAAACCTCCTACAGTCTTCACGTACTCGAGGCCACCAGAAGGTGCGCTGTACCAGGTCAGTGGTCTTGGCAACGCCAAAATGCCCGGCCAGGGCGTGGTCGTGGCAGAGTTCTAATGCGGTTACTCTTAGTTTCTCAGGTACGTAGATTCTGTCTTGGTACCACAATAGTCCATCCTTAACCTGCAATTCCGGCTCGGAGAACTGTCTCTGCCCGGTGGAAGCTCGTTTGATTTGAGTGAACAGGTTCTCCTGTAGAAGAAGGAAATTTCCGGGGGCAAGGATGGTATCAGGCGGAGAAGTCTCCTTGGACTTATGGAACATCCGAGACAGGGCGTCAGGCTTAATATTCTTGGCCCCAGGACGATAAGTAACATGAAAAGAGAACCGGGAGAAGAAGAGTGCCCACCTGGCTTGCCGTGGATTCAATCTTCTCGCGGCTTTCAGGTACTCCAGGTTCTTGTGGTCAGTGAATATCAGAATTGGATGAGCCGCGCCCTCCAGCAGGTACCGCCATTCCTCTAGTGCAGACTTGATCGCTAGTAGCTCCCGATCCCCCACGTCGTAGTTCCTCTCCGCTGCAGAAAGCTTGCGGGAGAAGAAGGCTACTGGGTGGAGCAAGGCTTTGACTCCCTGTCTTTGGGACAGTATTGCTCCTACCGCTATTTCGGAGGCGTCTACCTCAAGTACGAATGGTAGTGAGGAGTCTGGGTGTTTCAAGATAGAGGCTGAGGTAAATAGGGCCTTCAGGCGTTCAAAAGCTTCTTGGGCGTCAGGAGACCAGTGAAAACGTGTTCCTTGCTTGGTGAGTTGAGTAATGGGTGCGATAATAGCTGAAAACCCCCTGATGAACTTGCGGTAGAAGTTGGCGAATCCAACGAAACGTTGGATTCCCTTCTTGTCCACCGGTTCTGGCCAGTCCAGGATTGCGGTAATCTTTTGAGGATCCATCTTGATGCCCTCGCTGGAAATGATTAACCCCAGAAATGATATACTCTCTTGCTCGAACTCGCATTTTTCGGCCTTCGCATACAGGCCATGCTGGCGGAGCCGACCCAACACATCTTTGACATGTCTGCGATGAGAATCAAGGGAGGAAGAAAAAATTAAGATATCATCAAGATAAACAATAACAAAGAGGTCTAGGAAGTCCCGTAGAACATCGTTGATAAAATACTGGAAAGTGGCAGGGGCGTTACACAACCCGAATGGCATTACCAAGTACTCAAAATGTCCATACCGGGTACGGAAGGCGGTCTTCCATTCGTCCCCTTCTTTGATACGGATCAAGTTGTAGGCTCCGCGGAGGTCAAGTTTGGTAAAGATGGTGGCAGTTCCTAGTCTCTGAAATAGCTCTGGTACCAGGGGGAGAGGGTAGCGATTTTTTTACTGTAATTTTATTCAATTCCCGGTAATCCACACAAGGTCGAAGGGTGTGGTCCTTTTTCTCTACAAAAAAGATGCCTGCGCCTGCTGGGGATGTGGAAGGGCGGATGAACCCCTTTTGCAAGTTCTCATCAACATAATTTTTTAAAGCCCCTTGTTCCACCTCCGTTAAAGGGAAGACTCTACCGAACGGAATCTTTGCTCCAGGAAGTAGGTCGATGGGGCAATCGTAGGCCCGATGGGGCGGTAGAGTCTCTGCCTTTTGTTTACTAAATACGTCAAGAAAGTCGTGGTAAACTTCTGGGATGGATTGACGGGTGCCATCTTCTGTGTCAATGCATAGCAACGAGGCCGGCCCAGGAGGTTTATATGAGCCACAGGACTGCTGGCAATAGGAAGAAGGAAAGGCAACTATTCCCGTAGTCCAGTTGATAGTGGGATTGTGGGCTTGTAACCAAGGCATACCAAGGATCAAGGGAAACAACGGAGAAGAGATGATGTCCAGACATAAGCATTCTTGGTGGGTTCCAGAGGTGGTAAAGATGGTAGCGGGTATAGGAGTGGTCTCCTGGGTCACAGGTCCGGACTTAATGACGGAACCATCAGCCAGATGGACACGAAGTCCGTGGGTCTTGGTACGAAGGGGAATTTGGTGTTTAATGGCAAAGGTTGAGTCCATAAAGCAGCTGCATGCTCCGGAATCAATAATGGCGGGTACTTGCAAAGTCCTTCCTGGGAGCTGTAATGAAACAGAGAGGGCAAGGTGAGATGTGGTTTTGGCTTGTAGGTTAGTCATGTTAGAAGAAACTGAAAGAAACTTACGAAGCTTCAGGGGACAGGTTCTAACAAAATGTCCGGGGTCCCCGCAGTACAGGCACAGATTATTTATTCGGCGGCGCTGGCGTTCCTCAGGAGCGAGGGATGGACGAAGGAGCCCGAGCTGCATTGGTTCAGGCGTGTCAGATGTGGGAGTTGGAGGTGTAGCAGGAGCCGAGTACAGGTGACTAGGAGCCTGAGGAAGCATCCAGGTTGGGCGGGAGAAGCCAGTGGTTCTCTCAGCCCTCCGTTCCCTCAGACGTCGGTCAATCTGGATGGTTAGATCAATCAACAGGTTGAGTGTCTTTGGTACAACGACTCTAGCTAGCTCGTCCTTCAAGGAATCGGAAAGTCCTAAGCGAAACTGATGGCGGAGGGCGGCATCATTCCAATTGGTATCCGCACTCCACCGCCTGAATTCTGCCACATAGTCCTCCGCTGGTCTGCGTCCTTGTTGAAGGGAACGCAAGGCGGCTTCTGCGGTTACCGAGAGTTGGGGATCTTCGTATAGCTGGGCCATGGCATCGAAAAAAGCAGCGAGGTTGTTTAGTGATACATCCTTCTGTTCAAAGAGACGGTGGGCCCAGCTCTGAGGGTCTCCAGCGAGCAAAGAGACCACAAAGCCCACCTTGGTGGCCTCTAGAGAAAAGGTACGGGGCTGTAGGGCAAAATACAGTTCACACGAATTCCGGAAGGCCCTAAACTTGCTCCGATCCCCGGAAAATCTTTCGGGTGTAGGAACCTTAGGTTCAGGAGGAAGCATGACCACTGTGGGTGAGGAACTTGTTCCGGCTGTGGAAGCAGAGGCGTGGGGCCCCTCTTGGATGGCAGAAGGATTGGAGAGGGCCCGCACTTGTTCTTCCAAGCGGGTGTATCCTTGTTGAAGACTCTTGACTGCTTCAGACAAACCTGCCAGGTGCCGACAGAGTTCCTCCATAGGTGAGGCTCCCTGCCCGGGCTCAGACATGGCTGTCTGCTACTGTCACGTACCTGACGGTGATGAGCCCGGATCTGCAGAGGGAGGCCTCTCTTACGGCTTCCACCGGCGGCCCCTGGTACTGAAGACAGGAGGCACGGAGGTAGAAGGGGTACGAGTGCCTGGCAGGATGGATCAAGGTAGAGTAGAGTCTGAAGACTGGGACGGATCCAGGCACCCAGAAAGTATGGCAGGCTGAACCGGAACCAGGAACACAGCAACTGGACTGGAACTGATGAGACTGACTGGACTGGAACCAGGATACAGCAACTGGACTGGAACTGAAGAGGCAGACTGGACTGGAACCAGGAACAAGCAACTGGACTGGAACTGATGAGACTGACTGGACTGGAACCAGGACACAGCAACTGGAGAGATTGGTCGGACAAGCCGGGTCAGTAGAATTGGCTGGCGGCAAGGTACTGGAGGATCAGGCAGAAGATTGGTCAAACAAAGCCGGGGGTCAGAGGCAGGCAGGAAACTGGAATGGTCAAGGTAAGCCGGGTCGGATGCAGGTAAATTCACGAATCAGGTCTCTTTGGGTACTACACGCTGTAGAGCAGACAGCAGGGACTGTCTGTCACAGGCATGTTTAAATAGCTCTTCTGGCGCACTTTGTGGAGCGTGCGCGCGCCCCCGCTAAGCGCGTGCGCGCACGTGCTCGCCATCGCGCGCGCGGACGTGCCCGAGATTCGGAATCAGGAAGTCCAGGAATCCTGTAGCTGACAGGATTTCTATGACACAGGCTGGGAGGAGATTATAAAGGAAGCCAGGTGAGAGAGAGTATGGCCTCTAAGATGAACACATGAGGAGGAAAGGTAAGATGGCAGACAGACATTAATGCATATCCATGACAGCTGCAATACAACCCCAAAGCATGATTGATCCACCCCCATGCTTAACAGTTGGACAGAGGTTCTTGTCATTAAATTCTGTGCCCTTTCTTCTCCAAACGTACCTTTGCTCATTCCGGCCAAAAAAATCTATTTTAACCTCATCGGTCCACAGAACTTGTTTCCAAAATGCCTCAGGCTTGTCTATATGTTCATTTGCAAAGTTCAAACGCTGATTTTTGTGGTGAGGACGTAGAAGAGGTTTTCTTCTGATGACTCTTCCATGAAGACCATATTTGTACAAGTATCTCTTTATAGTGGAATAGTGTACCACAACTCCAGTGTCTGCCAGATCTTTCTGGAGGGATCGTGCCGTCAAACGTGTCTTTTGAATTGCTTTTCTCACAATCCTGCGAGCTGTTCTGTCTGATATTTTTCTTGGTCTTCCAGATCTTGCTTTAACTTCCACTGTTCCTGATGACTGCCATTTCTTAATTACATTCCGAACAGAGGATATTGACATCTGAAAACGCTTTGCTATCTTCTTATAGCCTTCTCCAGCTTTGTGAGCGTCAAGTATTTTCAGTCTCAGTTTTCTAGAACTGCTTAGAAGAACCCATGGTGCTGATTGTTGGGGGAAGGTCAGATGAGTCTGGCCATTTAAAACCTTTGAGATTGACATCACCTGGTCTTCCCAGACGATGATTGAGAACAATCCATGACACTGGCAGGTCCCAGCTTTGCAAAGGGGGCAGTGCATGCTATAAATTCTGCAGGGTGCCCAAACTTTTGCAGACGCCATTTTTTTGTTTTCTGTAATTTTGCAAGTGTAAATGATGGAAATAAAATCTAACTTTTTTTGGACATATTATAAGAATGTCTAATCTGTAATTTGATGCCATTTGGAGATTATTCAAATTTTCCTTGGCTTCGTTATGCACATTAATACACATTTTTACCTGGGGTGCCCAAACTTTCGATCCCCACTGTATGCAAGCCTCAGACCCGCATAGTCTGCTCTTAACAAAAGGGCTTTCATAGGTGCTAAATTAAATATATTCAGTTAGCTAAATGAAATATATATACAGCAAGCTAATTGAAATATATTCATAATTACAATATTTTACAGCTTTTAAATGGAAATTCTACATATCCCATAAGGCAACACATGGATTCCAATGGGGGAAGGGGAGTTTTTTTTTTTTTTAGTAGCACATGATTAGAGCTAGGGGCTCTAATTGGCTTCAAAAAAGGGTGGGCTCGGGGCGCAGTGCTCTGTGCCCCGAGCCCATCCTTTTTTTAAGCCAATTAGAGCCTCTGGCTCTAATCATGTGCTACAAAAAAAAAACCCCTCCCTTTCCCCAATTGGAATCCATGTATCTCATTCCCGCATGTAGATTAGGGGTCGGGCACATATTTAGGGGGTGGCGGCGCCCCTGCGCCCTGCATTACCCACTTGTGTGACAATGGCGAATTAATGAATATTCAAATAGCGAATAAATCAATAAAGCAAGGTCCATGAAGACATGGATGAGCGAGTTTAGGGTGGATGAACTTGACTGGCCTTCACAGAGTCCTGACCTTAAAACCCATAGAACACCTTTGGGATGAGTTAGAGCAGAGACTGCAAGCCAGGCCTTCTCAACCAACATCAGTGCCTGACCTCACAAATGCTCTTCTGGAAGAATGGTCAAACATTCCCATAGACACCCTCCTAAACCTTGTGGACAGCCTTCCCAGAAGAGTTGAAGCTGTTATAGCTGCAAAGGGCGGGACCAACTCAATATTGGACCCTACGGACTAAGAATGGGATTTCATTAAAGTTCATGCGTGTGTAAAGGCAGGCGTCCCAATACTTTTGACAATATAGTGTGTATATGTGTATATATATATAGATATATATATATATCTATATATATATATATATATATATCAGCCCTCAAATTTTCCACTCCACTACTCGCATTTTGCGAAAAAAATTGTTTCTGGTGGGGAGCTGGGCTGCCTGGGAGCGGGGGGGGGGGGGGGGGGGGTGTAGCGCGGCTACTGCTGGCATGCGGGGGGTTGATCGGGAGCCATTCTTCCATCGATCGCCCCGGGGAAGAGAGCATGGAGGAAGAGAAAAGCCACGGGATTACAGAGCGGATAGTAGTCCGCTGTTACAGCTGAGTTTACATTACAATTGCCTCCGCTCCGCTCGTGGTTACACACAGCCCTATAGAGTCCTGATTAGGTGCTAAAATAGCGCAAAACACGTTGACTTTTCCTCCTTCCCCACAGTGTTGGGTGCTGTACCATGTTGCCTTTTACCTTGGTGCCGGCCGCATGCACCTTAACTCCGAGAGGCCGCAGGTTAACCTACCTAAAAGGTAAAAAGACCTGTGCTGAGAGCGTGCTCCCGGCACAGTTACTGGCGACTAACGGAAAGCACCTGATCACAAACCCCACCCCCGCCCGGCCTCCTGGCTTCTAAAACCCCTTAAAGGGACAAGGGTCGGAAGGTGCCGGCGCCAAGGGGTTTATAATAAAGGAAATAAAGTGAATCAGCCAAGGATAAGTGGAGCAAGGCACCCCATCCCAAATTAATTATGGAAAATGGAAAAAGGAGACTTTTCAGGTGCCTGAATCAATGAAAAACTACATCATATTATAGAAAAAATAGCACATTTTTATTAAATACATTTGTTAAAAAAAGATATAACAATCTTCTATTTAAAATTGCGTGATCAGACCAAAACATTAAAGAATGAAATATAACTGCTGTACAAAAACATAATTCTCGACATGTTTCGCTAGAATATATAGCTTCTTCAGGAGATTCGTAATTGTCTGTGTGCAGGGTATTCACCCAAAATGAATCTCAGGTCAGTAGGAGAACACACCAGGGCCACCAGACCGCCAATTATTGAGGATATCAGTGTGTCATAGGAGAACCAGAATAAACTTCAAGGGTCAAATCTCCAAAGACTGCAGCCAAATCTCTAGGCTGCAGATGTCAGTGTGGGGCTCCTGGGTAAACGCATGGAGGATGGTCTTTGCGCAGACCATCCGCCACGCGTTCACCCAGGAGCCCTTTGGAAGTTCATGCAGTTTTGAAATCTGATTTTGGACTTCTTCTATCTTCTCTGCTGTGAATGGTTATAAGCTTTTCTGTTTGGCTCCCTCCGGTGGTTGTTCAAAGAAATTACAGCTTCTTAATCTTCCAGACCAGCTTTTTACATGCTATAGAAAAGATCATTATATGGGCATTCTGGTTCTCCTATGACACACTGATATCCTCAATAATTTGGCGGTCTGGTGGCCCTGGCGTGTTTGCCTACTGACCTGAAATTAGTTTTGGGTGAATACGCTGTACACAGACAATTACGAATCTCCTGAAGAAGCTATATTTTCTAACGAAACATGTTGAGAATTACGTTTTTGTATAGCAGTTATATTTCATTCTTCAATTTTTTGGTCTGATCATTTTAAGTAGAAGACTGTTATATATTTTTTAACAAATATATTCAATAAATTTTTGCTATTTTTACTATATATAATATAGTTTTTCATTGTTTCAGGCACCTTAACTACTTAAGGAGCAGGCCTATTTTTCAGACTCTGTGTTTACAAGTTAAAATCATTTTTTTTTTTTGCTGGAAAATTACTTAGAAAACCCAAACATTATATATATCATTTTTTTCAGACACTTTAGAGAATAAAATGGCGGTCATTGCAATACTTTCTGTCACACCGTATTTGCGCATCGGTCTTACAAGCGCACTTTTTTGTGAAAAAAGACACTTTTTTGAATTAAAAAATAAGACAACAGTGAAGTTATCCAAATTTTTTTTTATATATTGTGAAAGATAATGTTACGCCGAGTAAATTGATACCCAACATGTTACGCTTCAAAATTGCGCCCGTTCGTGGAATGGCGACAAACTTTTACCCTTAAAAATCTCCATAGGTGAAGTTTAAAAATTTCTACAGGTTACCAGTTTTGAGTTACAGAGGAGTTCCTGTGCTAGAATTATTGCTCTCGCTCTAACGATCGCGGTGATACCTCACATGTGTGATGCGAACACCGTTTTCATATGCGGGCGCGACTTACATATGCGTTCGCTTCTGCGCGCGAGTTTGGCGGGACGGGGCACTTTAAAAAAAAAAAAATCTTATTTATTTTACTTTTTATTTTTTATTTTTACACTGTCCTTTTAAAGAAAAAACGTTTGGGTCACTTTTATTCCTATGACAAGGAATGTAAACATCCCTTGTAATAGAAAAAAGCATGACAGGTCCTCTTAAATATGAGATTTGGGGTCAAAAAGACTTCACACCTCATATTTACACTAAAATGCAATAAAAAATAAAAATAAATACATTTTTATTTATTTTTTACAAAAAAAAAAATCCCATTAAAGTGGAGTTCCACCCAAAAATGGAACTTCTGCTGGATTTGTCTCCTCCCCCCCCTCAGGTGCCACATTTGGCACCTTTTGGGGGGGAGGGGGGAGCGAATACCTGTCTTTGATAGGCATCTTGTTCCCACTATTGGGAGTCCATGACGTTACCGCTCGGCTCCCTCCTCCTCCCCCTGCCGCAGGGCCAGTAGGAGAGCGGAGCCTCGCGCATGCGCAGTAGGGTTCCTAGCGTGAAGCCGTAGGGCTACACTGCCGGGTTCCCTTACCCGCAATGGCGGTGGCATGCACCCGACAGCTGCGGTACCGACATCGCTGGATTCCAGTACAGGTAAGTGTCCTATTATTGCAGCGGTGGGCAGAACACTGCTTTAAGAGCATTGGGCGGAAGTGACGTTTGACGTCGCTTCCGCCATCCAATGCTATGGAGCCAAGTGGGGGCCATCTTTCCCTCACTCGGCATCCAGGCTCAGAGGAGAGCGGACGCGATCGTCTCCGCACTCCAATCCAACGTGGCTTTATTTCAAAGTAAAGTAAAAACAGGCACTACATGTCACAGCAACGAAACCTTAAGGACAGCTGACGCGTTTCACACTTGTAAGTGCTTACTTATAGTAAGCTAAGCTATGAGTAAGCACTTACAAGTGTGAAACGCGTCAGCTGTCCTTAAGGTTTCGTTGTTGTGACATGTAGTGCCTGTTTTTACTTTACTTTGAAATAAAGCCACGTTGGATTGGAGTGCGGCTGTCCTAATCATCTTTATTTTTTCATGGCCTTGTGCATTGCCAGAACCCTCGGTACCTGGAAAAGAGATTGCAATCAGGGTGGTCCTGTTTGGAGCGGCAATCCCTGTCCCTGACGCGATCGTCTCCGCCGATACGACGGCTCCAGTAAGCGGCGGAGCGTGGCGGGAGGGGGGGGAGGAGGGCGGCCCTCTCCCGCCACCAATAAAAGTGATCTTGCGGCGAATCCGCAGCTGAGACCACTTTTATCAGAAAGAGGACCGCCGACCGTTTTTTAAAAATACCGGGGTTATGGCAGCTATCTGCTGCCATAACCCCGGTATTTAGTGTCAAACTACCGACGTATAACGACGGCGGCTGGTCCTTAAGTGGTTAAAAGTCCCCTTATTCCATTTTCTTGGGTTCAAATAAAGATGGACTTTTTTTGGAGTTCAGTCGTCCAGATTTTTGTGCATATACGGAGTATGGTGTGACGGACCGGGCTTGCACCCAAAAAGTGAGAGGTGTGTATGGGATCGTGGTGGCGAGCCGGCCTTGGAGCAGCGCTATACTGTCTATCCCAGGGGTCCTCAAACTTTTTAAACAAGGAGCCAGTTCACTATCCCTCAGACCGTTAGAAGGCCGGGTCCTTCAATGCCGCCCCCCCGCCCAAAAAAACCTGAAAGTCCCCCAACCCGTGCCCATCATTGCCGCCTCACCGTGCCCATCATTGCTGCCTCACCATCATTGCAGCCTTACCGTGCTCTCATTGCAGCCTCACCGTCACTGCCGCCTTACTGTGCCCTCATTGCAGCCCTCCTCACCATCATTACAGCCCCCCTCACCATCATTACAGCCCCCCTCACCATCATTGCAAGCCCCCCTCACCATCATTGCAAGTCCCCCTCCCCATTGCAGCCCCCCTCACCATCATTGCAAGTCCCCCTCCCCATTGCAGCCCCCCTCACCATCATTGCAAGCCCCCCTCACTATCATTGCAAGCCCCCTCACCATCATTTCAGCCCCCCTCACCATCATTTCAGCCCCCCTCACCATCATTACAAGCCCCCCTCACCATTGCAGCCCCCCACCATTGCAGCCCCCCACCATCATTACAAGCCCCCCTCACCATTGCAGCCCCCTCACCATCATTACAAGCCCCCATCACCATTGCAGCCCCCTCACCATCATTACAGCCCCCCCTCGCCATCATTGCAAGCCCCCTTCACCATCATTGCAAGCCCCCCTTACCATCATTGCAAGCCCCCCTCACCATTGCAGCCCCCCACCATTGCAGCCCCCCCACTATCATTACAAGCCCCCCTCACCATTGCAGCCCCCTCACCATCATTACAAGCCCCCCTCACCATTGCAGCCCACTCACCATCATTACAAGTCCCCCTCACCATTGCAGCCCCCCACCATTGCAGCCCCCCACCATCATTACAAGCCCCCCTCACCATTGCAGCCCCCTCACCATCATTACAAGCCCCCCTCACCATTGCAGCCCCCCTCACCATCATAACAAGCCCCCCTCACCATCATTACAAGCCCCCCTCACCATTGCAGCCTTACTGTGCCAAACAATGCCTCACCAGTCAGTGTGTGCATCGGGATCTCCTGCTGTGTCACGGAGCTCACTGAAAAGTTTGGGCGCGCTGTGTTAAAAGTCCCGCCCTCCTCCTAGACTAGCTTGTGTGATAGACAGAACGCTGCGTCTCTCACACAAGCTGGTCTAGGAGGAGGGCGGGACTTTTATCACAGCGCGCCCAAGCTTTTCAGTGAGCTCCGTGACACAGCAGTCTACCGCTGTGTGTTACAACCGTCCCTGCATGCAGTGGGCCGGATAAATGTACTCAGCGGGCCGCATGCGGCCCGCGGGCTGTAGTTTGAGGACCCCTGGTCTATCCCAATACTTTATTGCGATCAAACCCCCCCCACACTGTGCTGTGATCCCAATCTGCTCACCTCAGTATTGACCTCCTATTTTCAGGAGGTCAAATCCGGCCGGATTGCAAACCCCGGTAAGATGTGGCCACACACCTCCCCACTTCCTCTGATTTCAACCACAAGGACTCCGCAATATTCTCCTCTCACTATTGCAAATGTCTCCTCAATAAAATAAAAATCCCACCGAATTCTCTCCGTCTGCACAACTTTTCTACAAAGACGATGAATGCTCACATTCTGACATCAGGAACAGAAACTTTTATTGTCATTTTACAAATAACAATCATAAAATGAAACAGAGTTGTAGCTCCCTCACAAAAACCACTTCAGCCCCGGAAGGTTTTACCCCCCCCTTCATAACCAGGCCATTTTTTGCGATACGGCACTGCGTTATTTTTTAACTGACAATTGCGCTGTACCCAAATAAAATTGACGTCCTTTTTTTCCCCACGAAGGAGCGTCGTGACGTCACCCGCGGCCATCACACTATTCCATTTGTATACACGCTGTATCATCCGGCACCGGATTAGGTGCCTTGTTTGTAAGTTTTATACTTTTATTTTAATAAATTACTGAATGATTCAACGGAGAGCACTATGTACCGGCCTTTTATCATTGCATGAATACATGGCATATGGAACGAACTGTACGCTGGTATAGACCGTTTTTTGGCTCCGGAATTCATTTGGATCCCCACAAGTGTCTGCAGTTGAATGCTTTTATGACCCTCCATAATTAAAGGGCCCACTTTATGAGGTGAGCGGCCATTGTTTACCTTTGGTGGAGGTTTATCGCACCCGCGGAGTCACTTGTATGTCCTCAGCATATGATCACTGAAGTTCTTCACAGCCGGTGTTTTTATGTATATGGACTTTATTAGCGCTGCATCATCTGTTTTATATTTCTCTCAGGGGTTTTTTGATTATTGACCCGGATGTTCAGCCACTCTGTTTAGGGTCATTTGTTCCATTGCGCTGATTCACTTTCTTATATATACTCTTGTGTTCAAGAGCCGCACAGATCAAGGAAAAAACTATTCTGCAACCTGGTGGTACGAGAGCCAATACTTCTGTACCGTGGGTACCAGACGGTAGCAATGTAGCATTACCAGGATGTGAAGTGTTCTCCAATATATTATGCGGGGGAAGGGTTTGGGACTTTAAATGAGGCACCTCCTAAAAAGAGGTTTGGTGCCTCCATCCCGATTCACTATAGAAGTGAGAAGGAGGTTGGGAATTTGAGTGAGATGCGTGGCTCACAGTGGGCACTCTAATTGATAGAGATAATATTACTATATCATATATACAAGGATGAAATCAATGGCGGCCGGTGGTAATTTTTTTGGGGGGGTCGGCAAACAGTAACACTCCCCTCCCCGGTCGGTCGGGTGAGTCTGTTGCACTTACCCCATCTATGGTGGGCAGAGCTTCTCCTGGGCTTCACAGGTGGCTTCCGTTGCTCGGCGGCGATGACAGCTTTCCCTTCCCCTGCACTCCACGGGCATCGCGGCGGCTTCCGTTTTCTCCTATTCTCCCCGCCAATTGGGACTTTTCTCTTTTCAGCCAATCAGAAAACGGGTCTCAGATTTTTGTAACACCTAAGTGGGCTCTGAGCGCAATTCTCTGCGCCACGAGCCCACCCTATTTTGAAGCCTATTAGAGCCTCTGGCTCTAATCAGGTGCTTCAAAAAACACCCCTGCCGCTGTAATTCAGACGCCCGGCGTCCTGAAAGGGGCCTGACGCATGAATAGGGGGGTGGCGGTTTCCTGCAAAATAGCAGCCGTGGATAGAGGGGGGGGGGGGGCGACGCTCTGGTGCCTCTAATGGACAGGCCGCCACTGGATGAAATACTAACACAGTCAAAAGTAAAAGATGGTGATGTTGAAAGCAGATTTGTTGAAGAAACCTCATCAACACAAAGTTTACATAATAAAAATCTTTATCCCAGATAAAATATACGTGGAGTACGACTGGATCGTAACTAAACGTCCAGTATGTATATATAATATATCTCAATAAACAATAATTGCATAACAGACAAAATAACATAATTGCAATGGAGTATAGAAACGCATAATGATGTAATGAATTGAAATCAACATGCTCGACGCGTTTCATGGATCAAGCTCCACATCCTCCAGAGAAGATGCATGCGTCTCTATAAAAAAATATATAAACAACAATAAAATCTAATAATGAATAGCAATGTAGGGAAAAAAGGGAAGAAAACCACCATTAGATGGAATATCCTACCCTGATGTTTCTCACAGTCAATGCTTAACATGTGGTATTGTCGGCTTGGTAGCATGGGGATGTCTGTGCTGGGAGCTGAGGGAGTGCTGCCCATGGGCCCAAAGGACTTTAAGGAATTTTTGGATCCCCATAGAGAACTGAGTGCTAGTATATCTAGCAGTTCCAATTGGATTCTGTAGAAATATATAATGTGCTCATATTGACAATGGTGAATGTGATTATAAGGGGTGACATATGGTGCAACTGCTTGTTGCATCTCAGTATAGGGAATGGAAAGGAAAGGATGCTTCACATCCATGGGCAGCACTCCCTCAGCTCCCAGCGCAGACATCCCCATGCTACCCCCAGGCAACAATACCACATGTTGATCATAGACTGTGAGAAACATTGGGGTAGGATACTCCATCTAATTGGTGGTTTTATTCAGTTTTTTTCCTTTTCCCTTTTTTTCTTGTCCTCCTGATCTACATTGCTATTCATTATTAGATTTTATTGTTGTTTATATATTTTTTATAGAGAGGCATGCATGTTCTCCTGAGGAAGTGGAGCTTGATCGACAAAACGCGTTAAGACTGTTGATGCCAATTTATCACATCACTATGTTTTTCTATACTCTGCCAACGCGCAGACTGGAATGGTACCACTGGACTGGCGCAGGGCCAATGTGGCGGCCATATTTAAAAAGGGATCAAAATCTTTACCAAGTAACTGTAGACCTGTTAGTTTAACTTCTATAGTCGGGAAGATACTGGAGAGTTTAATAAAAGACACATAGATGAGTTCTTGCTGGAAAATTTTTATTTTTTTTAAGCAACAGACAGCATGGATTCATGAAAGACAGAAGTTGTCAAACAAATCTGATGTTTTTTTATGAAGAGGTAAGTAAAACCTTGGACAGAGGGGTGGCTGTGGACGTGGTATACTTGGACAGAGGGGTGGCTGTGGACGTGGTATACTTGGACAGAGGGGTGGCTGTGGACATGGTATACTTGGACAGAGGGGTGGCTGTGAACGTGATATACTTGGACAGAGGGGTGGTTGTGGACGTGGCATACTTGGACAGAGGGGTGGCTGTGGACGTGATATACTTGGACAGAGGGGTGGCTGTGGACGTGGTATACTTGGACAGAGGGGTGGCTGTGGACGTGGTATACTTGGACAGAGGGGTGGCTGTGGACGTGGTATACTTGGACAGAGGGGTGGCTGTGAACGTGATATACTTGGACAGAGGGGTGGTTGTGGACGTGGTATACTTGGACAGAGGGGTGGCTGTGGACGTGATATACTTGGACAGAGGGGTGGCTGTGGACGTGGTATACTTGGACAGAGGGGTGGCTGTGGAAGTGGCGTACTTGGAAAGAGGGGTGGCTGTGGAAGTGGTACACTTGGACTGAGGGGTGGCGGTGGACGTGGTATAATTGGACAGAGGGGTGGCGGTGGACATGGTATACTTGGACAGAGGGGTGGCTGTGGACGTGGCGTACTTGGAAAGAGGGGTGGCTGTGGAAGTGGTACACTTGGACTGAGGGGTGGCGGTGGACGTGGTATAATTGGACAGAGGGGTGGCGGTGGACGTGGTATACTTGGACAAAGGGATGGCTGTGGACGTGGCGTACTTGGACAGAGGGGTGGCGGTGGACGTAGTATACTTGGACAGAGGGGTGGCGGTGGACGTGGTATACTTGGACAGAGGGGTGGCTGTGGACGTGGTATACTTGGACAAAGGGATGGCTGTGGACGTGGCGTACTTGGACAGAGGGGTGGCGGTGGACGTAGTATACTTGGACAGAGGGGTGGCGGTGGACGTGGTATACTTGGACAGAGGGGTGGCTGTGGACGTGGTATACTTGGATTTTGTAAAAGCGTTCGATACAGTTCCCCACACACGGCTCATGTGTAAGGTAAAGTCTACAGGATTGGAAATATCAGTTTGTAAATGGATAGAAAACTGGCTAAAAAAACAAATTCAGAGAGTCGTGGTTAATGATTCTTACTCTGAATGGTCCAAGGTTATCAGTGGTGTACCCCAAGGTTCAGTGTTGGGACCCTTACTTTTTAATATCTTTATAAATGATATTGGGTCTGAGATCAAAAGTAACATTTCAGTCTTTGCAGATGACACTAAGCTATGCAGTGGAATAACGTCCTTACAGGATGTCACCAATTTACAAGCCGACCTCAATGCTCTGTCTAATTGGGCGACTATGTGGCAGATGAGGTTTAATGTTGATAAATGTAAAGTTATGCACTTGGGGGCTAAGAATATGAATGCATCATACATACTAGGGGGAGTACAACTGGGGGATCCGTAGTGGAGAAGGATCTGGGGGGATCCGTAGTGGAGAAGGATCTGGGGGGATCCGTAGTGGAGAAGGATCTGGGGGGATCCGTAGTGGAGAAGGATCTGGGGGGGATCCGTAGTGGAGAAGGATCTGGGGGGGATCCGTAGTGGAGAAGGATCTGGGGGGATCCGTAGTGGAGAAGGATCTGGGGGTTTTGGTAGCTCATAAGCTCAATAATGGCATGCAATGCCAAGCTGTGGTTTCCAAAGTGAGCAAAGTCCTTTCTTGTATAAGAGAGGTATGGACTCCAGAGGGAGAGATATCATCTGTACAAATCATTAGTAAGACCCCATCTGGAATATGCAGTTTAGTTTTGGGCCCCAGTTCTCCAATAGGATATCGGGGAACTGGAGAAAGTGCAGAGAAGGGCAACCAAACTGATAAGAGGCATGGAGGAGCTCAGCTATGAGGAAAGATTAGAGGAACTGAATTTATTCTCTCTTGAGAAGAGGAGATTAAGGGGGGATATGATCAACATGTACAAATATATTAGCTGTCCATATAGTGAACTTACAAAGTTACATAGTAGGTGAGGTTAAAAAAAAGACACAGGTCCATTGAGTCCAACCCATGTGTGTCTTTTATGTCAGTATTACATTGTATATCCCTGTATGTTGTTCAGGTTTGCAAGATAACTAAAATAGATCACGGGTGATATAATTTGCTGCTCTGTGATTGCAGTATTCTAGTTTGCATCTCCCCCAAGGAAATACCTAAAATCTGGCCTGTTCGTGGGCCCTGAGGACAGAAGGTGATGACCACTGGTACATAGATTGTGGACTTTATAACTTTCCTACAGACTAATTAATACACACTGATTTGGGTTATTTTCAAAAAAGAAATGTAGCAGAATACATTTTGGTGTAAATTTATGAAGAAAGATTATTTATTTGCAAAATTTTATAACTGGGAAAAAGAAAAACAAAATTTTTCAAAATTTTCTCTTTTTTTCGTTTATTTAACAAAAAATAAAAAACCCAGTGATGAATAAACACCACCAAAAGAAAGCTCAATTAGTGTGGAAAAAAAATGATAAAAATGTTATATGGGTACAATGTTGCATGACCGCGCAATTGTCATTCAAAATGTGACAGCTGAAAGTTGGCCTGGGCAGGGAGGGGGTGAAAGTGTACAGTATTGAAGGGGTTAATATTGATTCATGTTTACAATTCAGCTTTAAAGCTAATGTCCCGGAAATCCTATCCTGAGGGTACAATGAGTTGAACATTCTCCTCATTCCTCTCTTTTAGTTACACGCGGTTGTACACCGCCATCACCACCTTCGCCGTCATCGCCGCCCTCACCGTGATTCTGCTCCTTCTGGCCGCCTTCTGCCTCCGTCGATGGAAAAAGAGAATAGAACAAAGTAAGGGAGGAAATGCTAAACGTTCTTTCTGGTTTGTTTTATGTTTCCTGATACACCGAAGAGCGAGGATTCGCCTTCCCCACATTCCCGCTAAGGAACACAATGCAGAGTTCATTTTATCTAAGAAGACATCAGAGATGGTTTCAGATTGCCTAATGTGGATGGGGGTACACATCATGGTGGCTCTAGAGATAAGAAGGGGGGTATTTTGTAGTCCTGTTCTAGAGTGACAATGCTGCTTCTCCATAGAAACAATACAATGAGTGAGCATTATAACCCTAAGACAGGAAATGTGTTACTGGCGGGATCACCAGGTGAAAAGGGAAAAAGCTAAAAAAAAGAAAGCGATCATTCCCACATCCCTGCACTATTCCTTGTCTGTATACCTGCTGTGCCTATGAGGGGTTCCCACCATCTCTGCACCATTTATAGGTCTGTACACCTGCTGTGCCCATTATTGGGGGTTCCCACCATCCCTGTGCTGAGTTCCCGGGTCTGTACACCCCCTGTGCCCATTATGAGGGGTTCCCACCCTCCCTGTGCTGACTTCCCGGGTCTGTACACCCGCTGTGCCCATTATGAGGAGTTCCCACCATCCCTGTGCTGAGTTCCTGGGTCTGTACACCTGCTGTGCCCATTATGAGGAGTTCCCACCATCCCTGTGCTGAGTTCCTGGGTCTGTACACCTGCTGTGCCCATTATGAGGGGGTCCCACCATCCCTGTGCTGAGTTCCCGGGTCTGTACACCCGCTGTGCCCATTATGAGGGGTTCCCACCATCCCTGTGCTGAGTTCCCGGGTCTGTACACCCGCTGTGCCCATTATGAGGAGTTCCCACCATCCCTGTGCTGAGTTCCCGGGTCCGTACACCTGCTGCGCCCATTATGAGGGGGTCCCACCATCCCTGTGCTGAGTTCCTCAGTCTGTACACCTGCTATGCCCATTATGAGGGGTTAATTTTGTTTATTGAAAAAATCTTACAAACAACAACTTGTATACAATAAAACCATAATAAATAAAACGTATTTTACAAATAATTGATTATGACTATACAAAACAGAAAAAAGAACATAATAAACGGTGCAAACCAAATTGCGCACAACATAATCCCTACGAGAGAGCCAGACTAAGGAACATCACCGTCACCATGCATGGAGCCTTTTATATAAAATTAGTGGGAACTGCCATTAGGGAAGTTGGGGCAGCCATTTCCCAGCCTGGCTACTCCCTCTCCCTGGAGAACCAGCACGCTTTGTTGCACCCTGGCACTCATCATCCATAGAATATGCTGAACTGAACGAGCCCCATTCTTCATCATCATCTGCCAGTACCTTAAATTTATTTCCCAAAGGCAAAACCTTAGGACTCAAGGTAACTGTACCTCCTTTTTTTTCCTTCCTTTTGCCTCTCCTCCTTTTATCCTCCAGCCACTCCATATCATCCTTGGACAACCCAGAGTCAACAGCCTCCCCACTCCTATCCTCCCCTCCCCCCCCTCCCCCCCACACTCCCTTCCCTTATCTACCACCAGGCCAACCTCTTCACCATCCTCTCCACTCCTCTGCACCCCACGATCCTTAACAGGAACTCTGCAGAGCCGAGGGAGGGGGACTGGCACCGCACTTGATGCACCTGCCTCAGCACCTCTTGCTGCCTCTGCAATTCTAGAAGACACAGAAGGATTGGACACATTCTCTGGAACTGACACCTTACCTACAGACTGGGAAGACATGGGCACACTAGGTAAACGCACAGACTGGGGAGACACAGACACTTTGGGTGTTGGCACAGACTGGGGCACCACAGACTTGGGAGACATAGACACATTGGGTATTGGCACAGACTCAGATGAACTCACAGGCACTCCAGCTGCTGAGCTCTGAGCATCCTCCATGTCCAGGCGGAAGAACTCTCTCATGAGCTCAGGCTTGTTGTGCATTGCCTCAGGACACTGACTGTAAGGATGTCCCGCCACATTGCACAGATTACACCTTATAATATTACAGCCCTTAGCCAAATGTCCTTCCTCCTGACACAGAGAGCACTTCATCACTGGACAGGAGGATACAAAATGCCCTTTGTCTCCACATTTGTTACACAGCTTTGGCTGGCCTGGATAAAAGATGGTCAGCCTGTCCCTCCCCAGGAAAGCTGAGGATGGCAGATGCTGAACAACATTATCAATGACCTTTCATTTTAGCTGTACAGACCATCCCCCCCGTCCATATTCCCCGATCGTCCAAAATCTTTTTTAGGGGACTCAGGACGTCTCCATATCTTCTCAACCAAAAATATAAATCCCCCTGTGGTATGGACTCATTGCGGACCAGAATTGTCACCATTTTAATGAGTGGCTGGCGGGATACAAGCTTGGGGATGAGCCCTTTCCAGTCCGGCAGGCCCCTAAACATGTGTTCATATTTCTCCCAAAACATGTCCAAAGACTCTGGGCGGATGAAGGACAAATCATATTCAGAGGAACCTGCCGGACTGATCAGGGCGAAGATATCGGCGGGCGTAAACCCCATCTGTAGGATTTTATCCACCACTGCCCTCCTATGTGGGGGGATTCCACCGCCTTCCCATTTTAACTGCACAACATTCCTCCTTTTAAACAGGGAGGAAGACAAAACATTCCCATATTCCTTCCCTGCTTGCTCCCCCTTCCCAGATCCTGTAGCAACACCAGCATAAGATTTCCTTACACCCCCAGTATTTGCAGTCTTGTCATTCACATTCAAAGCTGCTGGCAGAGAGTCTAATTCAGCTGGGATAGCAGTCACTGAATTAGCAGAGGCAGGACCCGCCCTCTGCTCTGAGCACACAGCTCCAATCCTGTCCACTGCAGACTCCTGGAGAGTTGTGGCACTACTGCACCCAGCATCTCCTCCACCATTCACAGGAACAGCCGCTGCGCCTGGTCCAGGCAAAGTCTCTGTATTGTCCATGGACCTCTCTGCAGGCTCTTCCCTCAGAAGCTGACTATTGCTCTCAGCAGTTTCAGCTGAAGCTTTGTTTTGAACAGGTAAATCAGACTGCATTGTATGTTGTACATTGTCTATGGGTTTGGGCTGACTGCCCGTAGTACTACAACCCCCAGCAAGCCCATTGTCACTAATAAAGTTCACACACCACCATCCTGCACACACACTGTACCTGCTTGCTGGGTTGTTACATTCACAATGTTATGGCTGACGGTGGGATCGGATTTCCCCCCAGCTGCTGCAGATTTTATGGTGGATCTTGCTGTTGCCACAGGTTTGTCCTTCACAGGACTAGAAATGGTGTCCATCTTCTCATCACCATCCTGGGAAGCCGCATCTGGAGGGGATTCCAGCTTGGTGATGAATTCCAGCAAGCCAGAACCTTCACCTTCCTGAGATGTTCCACATTGCTGGGGTGGGAAGGGGACAGAGGCCTCCGCCATTGAGGGCTCAGCAGATGTCTGAGGTGTTGAACAGGTGGGCTCATCCTCCGGGCCCACTTTCTCACTCTCTGCTGAGTCTGTCAGTTCCTGAATCTCCTCACTGGTCTCCTCACCCTCCATGCAGGAAGCGGCTCCTCTCCTCATGCGATTAAATCGCTCCTCATTCTTATATTTCTCTTTAAAAATTCCGCTATTCTCCTTCAGAGAACTCACCAAATCTTTCTGTTTCCTCACAGCTTGTTCCAAGTCCTTCAACTCAGGCCTCAGAGCCGGTCTTTTCTTGCTGTACACTTTTGCACAGATCTGCTTTTTCTTTCTAAATTCAGCCATCAAGACCATCAATTTCTCCTCTTCCTTCTCAAGCCTCTTTAGTTTGCTGACAGTCCTCTGTCTAAAGGCAGATGAGGACTCATCTCTCCTTTGGCTAGGTCCAGAATCTTCCACAGGCCTATCCAGGGGGCCCCCGCCAGGGTCCTCCCCAGGATCCAGCATCCCTCCTGGGGCAGAGAAGCAACTCTAGCCCCTGGTCTCTGGAAGCACAGGAACTAGCAACCGCACACCTCACTGACAAGGAGCAGAATGGCAGTTTCCCACCATCCCTGTGCTGAGTTCCCGGGTCTGTACACCTGCTGTGCCCATTATGAGGAGTTCCCACCATCCCTGTTCTGAGTTCCTGGGTCTGTACACCTTCTGTGCTCATTGAGGGGTTCCCACCATCCCTGTGCTGAGTTCCTGGGGCTGTACACCTGCTGTGCTCATTATGAGGGGTTCCCACCATCCCTGTGCTGAGTTCCCGGGTCTGTACACCCGCTGTGCCCATTATTAGGGGTTCCCACCATCCCTGTGCTGAGTTCCCGGGTCTGTACACCTGCTGCGCCCATTATGAGGGGTTCCCACCATCCCTGTGCTGAGTTCCCAGGTCTGTACACCCGCTGTGCCAATTATGAGGAGTTCCCACCATCCCTGTGCTGAGTTCCCGGGTCTGTACACCTGCTGTGCCCATTATGAGGAGTTCCCACCATCCCTGTGCTGAGTTCCTGGGTCCATACACCTGCTGCGCCCATTATGAGGGGGTCCCACCATCCCTGTGCTGAGTTCTTCAGTCTGTACACCTGCTATGCCCATTATGAGGGGTTCCCACCATCCCTGCACCATTTCTGGGTCTGTACACCTGCTGGGCCCATTATGAGGGGGTCCCACCATCCCTGTGCTGAGTTCCTCAGTCTGTAAACCTGCTGTGCCCATTATGAGGGGTTCTCACCATCCCTGTGCTGAGTTCCTCAGTCTGTAAACCTGCTGTGCCCATTATGAGGGGTTCCCACCATCCCTGTGCTGAGTTCCTGGGGCTGTACACCTGCTGTGCTCATTATGAGGGGTTCCCACCATCCCTGTGCTGAGTTCCCGGGTCTGTACACCCGCTATGCCCATTATTAGGGGTTCCCACCATCCCTGTGCTGAGTTCCCGGGTCTGTACACCTGCTGCACCCATTATGAGGGGTTCCCACCATCCCTGTGCTGAGTTCCTGGGTCTGTACACCCGCTGTGCCCATTATGAGGAGTTCCCACCATCCCTGTGCTGAGTTCCCGGGTCTGTACACCCGCTGTGCCCATTATGAGGAGTTCCCACCATCCCTGTGCTGAGTTCCCGGGTCTGTACACCTGCTGTGCCCATTATGAGAAGTTCCCACCATCCCTGTGCTGAGTTCCCGGGTCCATACACCTGCTGCGCCCATTATGAGGGGGTCCCACCATCCCTGTGCTGAGTTCTTCAGTCTGTACACCTGCTATGCCCATTATGAGGGGTTCCCACCATCCCTGCACCATTTCTGGGTCTGTACACCTGCTGGGCCCATTATGAGGGGGTCCCACCATCCCTGTGCTGAGTTCCTCAGTCTGTACACCTGCTATGCCCATTATGAGGGGTTCCCACCATCCCTGCACCATTTCTGGGTCTGTACACCTGCTGGGCCCATTATGAGGGGTTCCCACCATCCCTGTGCTGAGTTCATTAGTCTGTAAACCTGCTGTGCCCATTATGAGGGGTTCTCACCATCCCTGTGCTGAGTTCCTCAGTCTGTAAACCTGCTGTGCCCATTATGAGGGGTTCCCACCATCCCTGTGCTGAGTTCCTCGGTCTGTAAACCTGCTGTGCCCATTATAAGGGGTTCCCACTGTGATAGACTCAGTGTCCATTAAGTTGTTGTCTATTATTTGCTTGGTCACCCTGTGTCCCTAATAGACACAGGGTGAGTTACACATAAGAGGGACCTGGGGAGCTGAGACAGGGGTTTCTCAACCTCTCTAAGGTAAGCTGGGTTCCAATGGCCCATAGTTAGTGGGTAAGAGGCTTGCTCCCAGTCCTCTCCAAAAGCCCCTGTCCCGGCTAGGTCTGTCACACCTACAATACCTGCACCATTTCTGGGTCTGTACACCTTCTGTGCCCATTATGAGGGGTTTCCCTCATCCCCGTGCTGAGTTCCTGGGTCTTTACACCCGCTGTGTCCCATATGAGGGCTTCCCACCATCCCTGTGTTGAGTTCCCGGGTCTGTACACCCGCTGTGCCCATTATGAGGGGTTTCCCCCATCCCTGTGCTGAGTTCCCGGGTCTGTACACCTGCTGTGCCCCATATGAGGGGTTCCCACCATCCCTGTGTTGAGTTCCCGGGTCTGTACACCGGTCAGTGACAGTATAAGCCAACATGTTACAGTGAGGCGGGTGAAAGGGTGCCAAAAAGTCCTTCATAGGACCAGCGCAAAGCACAGTAAGGCCTTAAGGGGATTTTTCCTGATTTTAGGATAGTGGGCGGAGCCATGTTTTTAACTCCTTTTTGACCTTTGACCAACTGTGCATACAGAATGGCTGATTTATAGTATATGGACAGCTCAGACATTTACTCCGACTGCATTGATTCTGGATCTAAAGTTGGCCAAAGGACAGCAAGGAAGGCCACCCATCTATCTTCGAATTAGGAGTAACCCAATAGATTTGGGATTTGTTATGGAGGGGAGATGTACATACCTTCTGTTTCAACATAGAAAAGCAGCAGCAGTCAAGTCTTGTACTCTGTTGGCCATCAATTAATGCAAAAAATTTGAAGTTTAGGTGACACCTTTATTGGCTGATCCAAATCCTCCCTCCAGCCTTCCCTTCAGTCTTGTACCGGTGTACCGGCTCCTCTACTGGACTGAAATGGCTTACTCTGATTCCACTGCACACTGTGAGCTTCTCACAATGAGGGGGCTGGAAGGATCCAGGGAAGGTAAAATAAAAGCACCTTCAGCTTTAGGCAACTGAAGTTGAAATATTTTGAGCCTTGTAAGGGTCCTTCCTCATGCAATACATATTACAGTTATAATTCTATAAATCTTGAGACCTAAATAAGGGACCTAAGTCCCAGAGGCTCACATTTTAAGGGTCCATGTTAACAGGCTTTGGGCTTCTGTTGATGGAATCAGTTTGACATCAGTTTGAGATGCTTCCAAGCTCATTCAAAATTACTTGACAGGGGCATTTGACCTGTGGTTGACTTCCTTCTGATCTGCAATTGACCTCCTCCTAACCTTTGTTTTGACCTCGATCCAACTTTTGTTTGACCTCTTTCTGACCTGCAATTGGCCTACACTGACCTTTGTTTGACCTCCTGTTGACCTCCTCCAGACCTGCAATTTACCTCGTTTTGATCTTCATTTGACCCCCTGTGGAGCTCCTTCTGACCTGAAACGTATTTCTTTCTGACCTTCGTTCAATATCCTGTTGATCTCCTTAAAACCCCTATTTGACCTGCAGTTGACCACCCTCTGACCTACATTTGACCCGCTTTAAGCAGGTTTTGCATTACCAGAAACTTGAATGGGTGTCAAGTACCTGGTGGAGATCGAGCTGGAGAGGGGGCTTCTCTTGTACCTCTTGTCCAACACCTCTGGATGACAGGAGGTGTGAGGACGCAGAGTGTAACGGCCAGTGTAACGGGAAGTGTAGCGGTGTAATGGGCAGCGCTAGTTGGTGTTTGCAGGGAGCAGATGACCACAGATCACCAGGCAGGAACCAGGAACTGGAACAAGGTGACACTTGATCAACAGACAGAAGCCTAGCCGGGACACAAGCCAAAAGGTCATCAACAGCTGGGAAGCAAGGTACAGGAACATCAGTCAGAGACAGAGTCAGGATACAAGCCAGTATAAGTACACAGCCGGGCAACGAGGTGCAGGAGAGCAAGGCAGAAGCAGACTCAGGGTCAGGGTACAAGCCAAGGCAGGCAGTCACAGCAGGCAGGCAGAAATCTAGGTACAGAACAGGGGCAAGCCAAGTCATACACAGGTAGGCAGGCATAGCAGATCAAGGTGCAGGTAAGCAGGAACTAGCTGACCAATCAGCAATCTGTTTATGTCATAGTCCAGCCTAAATAGGCCGTTTGGCACCAGTGCCAATGCTGGGCATGCCGTTCTGTTTTGCATGCACGCTAATATGTTTGCGTGCCAATGCCTGTCTTGCAGTGGGCCTTTGCTCAGGATTATGAGAATACACATAAGCATGAGCATGTAAAAGCCTTCTGGTTCCAATATGTACTGAACTTCTCTTACAATGGGGCTGTAAAAAACCCTCTTGAAGTGAACGAAAGCCCATCAACACAGATCCTTAATTACCTAATTATCTTATGTTAGCCGATACAGAGGATCACTTAAACTGCAAAATCTTTTGTAAGAAAAGTAAAGAGGAAATTGAACCGTGGAAGCAGATTGCTGCTGCAAATTTCCTGTTGTATAGCGGTAATCCACGGCCAACCGTCTTATTTCCATTAACTGAATTCTGATTTCTTCACTCTGCAAATTCCTCTAATGAATATTTCGGAACATCTGTTGTTGTTTTAGTGTTTTCTCATCCTTCAATCACATATTAACGGCTCCATTGTCTGAATGTTTTCCCAGGTACCTTCAAGGCAGGGGGCGCCGGTGCTCAGGTAAGGAAAATGTTTCTGCTCATTCGAAAATCCGTACCCTGAGATGGATTCTGTATCATGGGCACAACTCTTTATTTGTAATCAGGGCAACCATCAGACATTTTGGGGCCCCTTACACAGCGTTAGGCATGGGCCCACCAGGGCTTGACCACCAACATTCCCTCAGGGCCCGCCCACTGGTCGTCCCACCGAATTCGCCCCAATGGCCATCCCAAGTCCATCGGTGCACCCACTTTTATTTTATCACTCTTATCCCAATCTATCCCCATCCCCGCCCAGAATCATCCATCCCTTTGCGCAATGTATCCCCAACCCCGCCCATCATCACCCATCCCTCTCCACAATGTATCCCCATCCCCCACCCATCATCATCCATCCCTCTCCACAATGTCTCCCCATTCCCGCCCATCATCATCCATCCCTCTCCACAATGTATCCCCATCCCCCACCCATCATCATCCATCCCTCACCACAATGTATCCCCATCCCGCCCATCATCATCCATCCCTCTCCACAATGTCTCCCCATCATCACCCATTCCTCTCCACAATGTATCCCCATCCCCCACCCATCATCATCCATCCCTCTCCAAAATGTATCCCCATCCCCGCCCAGAATCATCCATCCCTCTCCACAATGTCTCCCCATTCCCGCCCAGAATCATCCAGACCTTTTCGCAATGCATCCCCATCCCCGCCCAGAATCATCCATCCCTTTCCACAATGTATCCCCATCCCCGCCCAGAATCATCCATCCCTCTCTACAATGCATCCCCATCCCCGCCCAGCATCATCCAGTCATCTATCCCTCTCCACAATGTATCCCCATCCCTGCCCATCATCATCCATCCCTCTCCACAATGCATCCCCGCCCAGCATCATTTATTTATCTATCCCTCTCCACAATGTATCCCCATCACCATCCATCATCATCCATCTCTCTCCATAATGTATCCCCATCCCCCACCCAGAATCATCCATCCCTCTCCACAATGTATCCCCATCCCTGCCCAGAATCCTCCATCCCTCTCCACAATGTATCCCCATTCCCACCCAATCATCATCCATCTCTGTCCACAATGTATCCCCATCCCCACCCATCTCTGTCCACAATGTATCCCCATTCCCACCCAATCATCATCCATCTCTGTCCACAATGTATCCCCATCCCCATCCATCCCTCTCCACAATGTATCCCCATTCCCACCCATCTCTCTCCACAATGTATCCCCATCATCATCCATCCCTCTCCACAATGTATCCCCATTCCCACCCATCTCTCTCCACAATGTATCCCCATCATCATCCATCCCTCTCCACAATGTATCCCCACCCCCACCCAGAATCATCCATCCCTCTCCACAATGTATCCCCACCCAGAATTATCTGCACCCCTCTCATGGAGAGAGATGCGGATAATTCTGGGCAGGGATGGGGATACATTGTGGAGAGGGATGGATGATTCTGGGTGGGGGATGAGGATGATGGAGTTACATTGTAAAAATGGATGAGGATCATTCTGGGTGGGGATGAGAGTTACATTGTGAAGAGCCTCTCCACAACTTAACTCTCATCCCCACCCAAAATCATCCTCATCCATTTTTACTGGTCCACTCCAATCTACAGCACAGCATCAAGCCACTACACACTGGTGACTTACCCTCCATGTTGGTCTCTCGCACCTGCATGCACCTGAGAGGGCTGGGTCCACTCCCACCACTGACCACACCCCCTCCCCAAGTACCACCCCGCCCAATCACAATACTAGTAACCAGTTAGAAACCTAGCAGCAGCAAGCTCCGCCTTAGCAGGGAAGGAAGCAGAGCAAGTGCTGGATCACCTTCGGGAAGGGGGGGACACGGGGAGGAGGAATTAGGCGGCCACTTGTGTTTGTGTCATTCTCTATTGCGGGCGCCGTGTGGGCCAGGGGCTGCCTGCTGTGCTAACAGTTTCAATTATTATGCTGCTGTATGGGGGTGCGGGCCCGGCCGGGCCCCTTGGGACGCTCGAGCCCCTTACAAGTGTATTGCCTGAACCCCCCCTGATGGCAGCCCTGTTTGTAATATAAAGATTGCATACAGATAGTAAAAACAGGATATAAAATAAAACATTGTTTCAAAAAATGTGGAATGTTTTGAAAAACTAGAATTAAAATCTAGTCCCCTCCCCCCTTCTGTCCTTCCCTGATTTCTAATACCACTGCCTCCTATTTTACAGAAATTACAGGAGGTAGACTGTGAGAAGAAGGGGGTCACAGTCAATGCTGAAGCCACAAATTCAGGGAACCCAGTACTTCCTCCCGTGTACAATCCAACTGGTCACATCTATCAGGAAATAGCAGACACACCGCAGGTGAGCTACAAGTCTGGGAAAATGGAGTAAAGTGTGATTTCCAAGGATACATTAAATGTAAAAAGATGAAGTTCTTGTGGTACTCTGGTTATGAAATCCCTAATCTTCTAATCTTTCTGTCTACAGTCGAGGCAGTTTAACCGCTTCCTGACCGCCGCACGCCGATGTACGTCGGCAGAATGGCACGGGCAGGCAAATGGGTGGACCTGTACGCCCCTTTGAATTTGCCGCCTAGCGGGCGCGGGCACGCACCTGCTGCGTGCCCCAGGAGTGTGCTCGCGGGTCCCGCAAACTCGATGTGCGCCGGTGGCCCGCGATTGCGGTGAGGAGAGGCAAAATGGGGAGATGCCTATGTAAACAAGGCATGTCCCTGTTCTGCCTAGTGACAGGACAGAGATCTACTGCTCCCTATAATCGGAAGCAGTGATCGCTGTCATGTCATTGGTAGCCCATCTCCCCCACAGTTAGAATCACTCCCTAGGACAAACTTAACCCCTTGATTGCCCCCTAGTGTTTAACCCCTTCCCTGAAAGTGTCATTTAAATAGTAATCAGTGGCTATTTATAGCTCTGATCGCTGTATAAATGACAATGGTCCCAAAATAGTGTCAAAAATGTCCGATGCGTCCACCATAATGTCGCAGTCCCAATAAAAATCGCAGATCGCCGCCATTACTAGTAAAAAATTATTAATAAAAATGCCATAAATCTATCCCCTATTTTGTAGACGCTATAACTTTTGCGCAAACCAATCAATATACACTTATTGCGATTTTTACCAAAAATATGTAGAAGAATACATATCGGCCTAAACTGAGGAAAAAAATAGTTTTTTTATATTTTTTTGAGGATATTTATTATAGCAAAATGTAAAAAAAATATAGCTTTTTTTCAAAACTGTTGTTCCTTTTTTGTTTATAGCACAAAAAGTAAAAACCTCATAGGTGATCAAATACCACCAAAAGAAATCTCTATTTGTGGGAAAAAAAGGACGTCAATTTTGTTTGGGTACAACGTCGCAGGACCGCGCAATTGTCAGCTAAAGCGACACTGTGCCGAATCGCAAAAAAAATGCTTTGGTCAGGAAGGGGGTAAATTCTTCTGGGGCTGAAGTGGTTAAACCACCATAATGAAGTGTGGAGGGGAAGAGATATATTGATGATTATCTGATAGTGATCTGTATAGACTACGGGCAGCTTAAACCAGCATAATGAAGTGTGGAGGGGAAGAGATATATTGATAATTATCTTATAGTGATCTGTATAGACTACGGGCAGTTTAAACCACCATAATGAAGTGTGTAGGGGAAGAGATATATTGATGATTATCTGATAGTGATCTGTAAAGACTATGTACAGTTTAAACCACAATAATGAAATATTTAGAGGAAGAGATATATCAATAATGATCTGATAGTGATCTGTAAAGACTATGTACAGTTTAAACCACAATAATGAAATATTTAGAGGAAGAGATATATCAATAATGATCTGATAGTGATCTGTAAAGACTATGTACAGTTTAAACCACAATAATGAAATATTTAGAGGAAGAGATATATCAATAATGATCTGATAGTGATCTGTATAGTCTATAGGTGGTTTCAACCACAATAATGAAGTGTATAGAGGAAGAGATATATTGATGATTATCTGATAGTGATCTGTATAGACTAGGGGCAGTTTAAACCACAATAATGGAGTGTGTAGAGAAAGAGATATATTGATGATTATCTGATAGTGATCTGTATAGACTAGGGGCAGTTTAAACCACAATAATGGAGTGTGTAGAGAAAGAGATATATTGATAATTACCTGACAGTGATCTGTATAGACTACGGGCAATAGACACAAGAGTTACGCCGCTTCAGGTGACTGAATCCAGGTGAGGTGAGAGTCAATGATGAAGACTTCTCCCACGGATGCATGCCTCGGCTCGCCTGCTGTGAAGATGCATATGAAAAAAGGAATTGGCTGCACACCGAAGTATCAAAAAAGTCCTTTTTATTGCATCTTTCCATAAAAGTGCAAAACAAACACCACAGGATAGTAGCAGGTAAGGTTGATGGGTTTCACACAATTACTGTATATACTCGAGTATAAGCCGACCTGAATATAAGCCGAGGCACCTAATTTTACCACAAAAAATTGGAAAACTTATTGACTTGAGTATAAGCCTAGGGTGTCCATCTGCATGCCTCACTGTGCCCATGCCTCACTGTGCCAATGACTAGACTTACGTTTAACATGGGAGTATATGGAAGGGGTTCCCGGCTTTGAAAAATCGGTGCTCCCCGGCCGTAGGTCCCCCAGACAGAAAACTTTGCACTTGTAGAGGATAACTGGGGCTACATGTGTGCCAAGTTTCGGGCCCAGGGGACCTACGGCCAGCTGGTACTGGGTCCCCAAAGTTACCAGAGTAATGACCGTTTAACATGGGAGTCTATGGAAGGGGTGCCTGGGTTTGAAAAATCGGTGCTCCCCGGCCGTAGGTCCCCCGGACAAACTTTGCACACTTGGAGAGGAAGAGTGGGGCTATATGGGTGGCAAGTTTGGGGTCCAGGGGGACCTACGGCCGGCCGGTACCAGGTCCCCAAAATCCAGGCAATCAGGCGCAAAAAGGTGACTCGAGTATAAGCCATAGGGGTCATTATCAGCACAAAAAAATGTACTGAAAAGCTCGGCTTATACTCGAGTATATACGGTACATTGTGCTTATTCATAACCCTGAAAAACTCCGCTGACCTGAGCTACTTCATGTCCTAGCTGTGTTAGTTTGTCTCTTAAAAACACTAACATCACATCTAATAACCCGAAAAATAAACAAAGAATAGCTGAGAAACAACAAATAAACAGACAAAGGAAAAAATCTTAATCCACCAATAAAGAAAACATTTTATAAAAATAAATGTGAAAACAAAAAGATAATATAAACAGGAACCTCAAAAATAAAGGAGTGAAATCAATAATTTAAAAAAGAAAAAAAAGAATAATAAAAATAAAGATAAAAAAAAAAAAAAGATATATACTCATACATAAACCAAAACCAAGAAACAAAATGGAACAATCAAACGAAGCATAGAACATACATATATAAGGAATATATTGTATATCCAAGGTATTGCTCGAAGGGATAAAAAATACCCCTTATGGCCAATGGAGTAGTTATGGACAAATCTTGTGCAAAAAACAAAATGTGAGCATTAGAAGGATCCAAAAATATATCTGAAAAATAAAATAAAAATACCAGATATACTCGAGTATAAGCCGACCGAGTATAAGCCAAGGCCCTAATTTTACCACAAAAAACTGGGAAAACGTATTGACTCGAGTATAAGCCGAGGGTTAAAATGCAGCAGCTACTGTGAGCGAAAAAGAGGGTCAACAATGCCCATTTGCAGCTTCACTTTGCCCATTCTCACTGTGCCCAACACCTCACTGTGCCCATTACCTCACTGTGCCCATATCCACACTGTGCCCATATCCACACTGTGCCTATTTGCACGCCTCACTGTGCCCATTACCTCACTGTGCCCATTACCTCACTGTGCCCATTATCCACACTCACCTTCTGCTTGCTACAGCAAAGGAAAGATCACCTCCCATGTCCATCGCACTGCGGGCGTCCATTTTTTAAAATTCGCGGCTTCCTCCTGGACCCGTGTGGTTCCGTGATAGGCGATTGGCACTGTGTTCAGTGTTCCGCCTATCACGGCCATCTTCTCATCCTCTGACTTTCCCAGCAGACACTGTGTTTAGTGATCCACCAATCACGGACGTTCTTTCATCCTCGAACAAGAGGGGAAGGTCCGTGATTGGCGGATCACTAAACACAGTGTAAATCGCATACCACGGAACCGCATGGGACCAGGAGGGAGCGCAAATTTTAAAAAAATGGACACCCAAGGTACACTGACTCGAGTATAAGCCGAGGGGGGGGGGGGGACTTTCAGCCCAAAAAAAAGGGCTGAAAATCTCAGCTTATACTCGAGTATATACGGTAATACTTAAAAATAAATAATAAACGGATCTCAAGTATTATGCCTCGCATGGGAAAAGAGGTGTAGTGGACACTATTCATAATAACGGCTCACATCCCATTTAAAATTGGGGCCCATGGGCATGCGAGTCTGTAAACAGAATATTCAAAACACCTCTCTATGGCACAGCAGCCGAAACACATTACACACCCCCTTGGGCATTTATTTATATCTTGGACCGGCATCATGGACTTGTGATAAAAATTAAAGTGTTTTGCCACATTAGTGTCGTTTTTTTTTTTATCTTTCGTTTTTTTTTTTTTCTTTTTGAAATGATTGATTTCACTCCCTTTTTATATTATCTTTTTTCCTCACATTTATTTTTATTTTCCTTTTTCTTTTATTGGTGGATTAAGATCCTTTGTGTTTTTATTTGTTGGTTTTCAGCTATTCTTTGTTTTTCGGGTTATTAGATGTGATGTTAGTGTTTTTAAGAGACAAACGAACACAGACATGAAGTAGCTCCGCTGACATTACCTACACCTGTATCTGCACAGGGGGAGGTCCTTTTTTAAGGAAGGTCAGCAGAGTTTTTCAGGGTTCTAAGTAAGCACAATGTAACTGTGTGAAACGCGTCAACCTTACCTGCTACTATCCTGTGGTGTTTTGTTTTGCACTTTTATGGAAAGATGCAATAAAAAGGACTTTTTTGATACTTTGGTGGGCAGCCAATCCCTTTCTCATAGACGATGGGCAGTTTAAACCACAATAATGGCGTGTGTTGTTAGAAGAGAGATATTGATGATGATCTAATAGTGATCTGTATAGTGTAGATGGTTTAAACCACTGTACTGGAGTGTGTAGAGGAAGACAAATATCAATGATTATCTGATAGTGTCCTTTATAGTCTAGAGTCTTGTGTCAAACGCAAGGCCCGTAGGCCAAAACTGTCTCACCAGGCCATTTCACGTGGCCCTTGCTCCTCTCCTGCAGCTGCCGGACCCCTCTCGTCTTCACTCACACATTGTCTCAGCAGTCAGCAGCAGAGAGGAGGACCAAACTCCTTTGCCAGATCCTGCGCTTCTCTGTGCAGCTGCAGAGAGGTTCGCTTCTGCCCCACTACCCCATCACAGCAGTTGGCAGCAGAGAGGAGGACAGAACTCCTCCTCCTATGTATCCTGTGCCTCGCTCTGCAGCCACAACATCCCCTCATCTCCGCCTCCCCTGACCTCAGCATGCAGCTGACTCCAGCCCTCCTCTGGTCCTCCACCAGACCCTGCACTTTCTGCTTCCCAACTCCACCCCCAGCTTCTTCTCATAGCTACATAAGGTAAATGGGTGCATTGTGATGTAAAGGAGGGTGGGGGGCTCTTGACTGCTGATGGTGGGGGGTCTCTTGACATCTGATGTAAGGGGGCGGTGGGATGTTCTGGACATCTAGTCTTACAGATACAACTGGCCCTTATGTTGATGCGGCCCACAATGAAATTGACACCCCTGGTCTATGTGGTTTAACCCCTTAGTGCAGAGGGTACGCACATATGCAGCCTCGGCTTTAGGGGGTTATATCGGGATGATATGCAGCTGCAGGCATCATCCCGGTGCCCTTTTTTAGAGCGGACGGTCGACTCTCCAGGGATAACAACCGGTGTGGCTAAAAGCCGCTCGGCTGTTATACCGGAGGAGAGAGAGAGGGGACATCCCCCCCCCCGCCGCCTTCTGCCGCTCTTACCGGGCCTCCCATCCCACCGGGAGACCCGGTCCGCGATCCGGCACTTCCGCCGGTTAGAGAGAGACTAGACGGAAGCCGGAAAGGGCATCGATACAGTCTCTTCCTTGTAAACACGGAAGCAACGTCACAACGTCACCTCTGGTTTACACGGCTGCCAATGGCGCCGGTTTTAAATAAAAATACAGTATTCAGAATCACAGTTTTTGGCGATCTGAATACCTTGAAGTGCAAAGGAGGGATATGGGGTCTTTTAGATCCCCAATCCCTCCATAAAGAGTACCTGTCACCACCTATTACTGTCACAAGGGATGTTTATATTCCTTGTGACAGCAAAAAAAATGTTGTTTTTTTTTAAAACACAATGTAATATATATATGTATGTATATATATATATATATATATATATATAATGTAGCGGGTATGTACTTTTTAAACTGGTGAGGACACCAGTGATGCATAGTTCCCTGCGGCCCAGCAGGTGGCACTGTCGCCTTGGGCCTGGGTTGAACCATCGCTGCAGTGCCGTACCCTTTGTGGCCTCTCGCGGCGGTTGTACGGCGGGGCAGGGAACCCGCCGTGCTTGCTGGGAGAGGGTATAAAGGGGGCGGACATATTTGCCACGAGGTTGGAGTCCCAGGCACCTTCAGCCTGAGGGCTGTCATTGCAGTCGGTGTCCAGGCGGCCTAGGCCTGGACACTTGGAGTTCGTGTTCCATCCCAGACACCTTCAGTCTGGGGTGAGGTACTTGGCCGGAGGCCTGGGGCCCAGTACCTTCCGCTGGGTCTCGCGAGGGAGGGATCATCCTAGGGGGCCCCGGGAGTGGGGCTCCCGAATCCAGAGGCGTAAGGGACCGGAGGAGGGACTCACCCGAAGACCTGGTGCAGCAGATTGCCAGTGCCGGGTAAACCTCTGGAGACCGCCCAGAGGGGTATCTTTCCCAAACAGGGGCCAAGTTCAAAGAGGAAGTTCAGTCCACGTTCAATGACCGGTGGCAGCGGTCCAACTATTTCAATCAGGTCAGTGGCAGGGACCTGCTATTAGGCCTGTGGCAGGGGGCTCAACAGTTCATCCGGTCTGTGGCAGAGACCAAAACTCGCGGTCGGTGGCAGAGACCGTGCGCCAGGCCTATTCGCTAAAAAAGGAATAGGAGAGTTCAGTTGTGCCTGGGCCTACTCGTCCCCACACCCCCATGTTCGTCTGTTCTTGGAAGTTCAACTGAGTATGTTCACCGTGTTGTATGAGAAATAAAGGAGTGTTGGACTTTCGATTGGTGTGGGGCTCTATTATTGGCAGACACGTCTCCATGGAACAACTGAGGCTTCGTATGCAGTAGACAGACCCAGAGGTAATTCAAATAACTTTGCTTGACCCTCTTATACACACGAGGGGAGAGCTTGGCGTAGTGTCCCTGCACTCTACTCTTCCAGGTACCCCTAGACGCAAGCCCCTCACACGAGGAATTGCCGAGAGGGAGAGTGAGGCTCCGCTACATATATATATATATATATATATATATATATATATATATATATATATATATGTAGCGGGTACTTGAATTTAGGGGGGAGCATCTGGGTGGTAGTGTAACCCAGATGCACTGATCGTTAGGGAATTCAAGGTCCCCTTTGTGTTTCTTGGAGGACTCTGGTGGTGTGAGGTTCCCTGCGGCCTACAGGTGGCATTGTCGCCCTGGGTCGGGGCTGAGCTCACACTGCAAGACTGTGCCTTTTTGTCCTCCCATGGCGCTGGGAACCCGCTGTGACGCAAAGGGAGAGGGGATAAAGGGGGCAGGCACGAGAGTTCCGGGGTTGGTCGCGTGTGAGGAGTCGGAGGACTCGGCCGCATCCAGGCACCTTCAGCTTGGATGCTGGCGTTCCGGGGTTCCAGGCCTAGGTGCCCTTGACCTGGCCGGAGCGGAGATGGGGTCCATCTCAGGCACCTTTAGCCTGGGGTGAGGTACTATGGCGGATGCCTGGGGCTCAGTACCTTCGACTGAGTTCCGCGAGGGTGGAGGAATCCGAGGGGGCCCTAACTCCTTGGGTGCCCGTGTCTGAGTTCGTGAGGACTGGTGTGTGGAACTTCTCCGAAGAGTCCGGCACGGCATCGCTGGTGACAGAGAGGCCTCCGGTTTCTTCCTTGGACGGATTTCCTTCCCCTGACAGGGGCTGTGCTAGCGAAGGTAATTCACTTTCTATCTCACATAGTCAGTGGCAGTGACTATTTACCACTGGTGATACTACAGTGGTTAGCAACAGAAGGGAAAGGATTGTGCCTCGATCTATCCCCATTATTACTAAGGAAAAGAAACTGTATGTTTGTACGCCAAGAAGAATAAAACTGTGTTGGACCTATTCACTGTGTGGAACTCTGGTTACTAGGAGCAAAGGAGTCAGGGACAAAGTACAGGACTTGACTCTAGGACACCTACACAGGGTCCGATTGTTCTGGCCCTCACCTCTCAGCTATGGAGGACATGGGCCGTGGTGTATCTCATCTCTCCCTCCCAGCACTAATACCCCTAGACGAAGAAAGACAAGCCGAGAATGAGAAGAGAATGAGAGGGGTGAGGCCGCTACACGTATATATAATTTTTTTTTTTTTTAAGGTGTCCCGCAAGCTCGCGCAGCAAAGAAAACGCACATGTTAGTTGTGCCCACATATGGAAACGGTGTTCAAATCACACATGTGAGCTATCGCCACGATCGTCAGAGCGAAAGCAATAATTCTAGCCCTAGACCTTCTCTGTAACCCTAACCTGGTAACTGTAATTTTTTTTAAAAGCGTTGCCTATGGAGATTTTTAGGTACTATAGTTAATCGCCATTCCACGAGTGTGTGCAAATTCAAAGCGTGACATGTTTGGTATCTATTTGCTCGGCGTAACATCATCTTTCACATTATACAAAAAAAATGGGCTAACTTTACTGTTTAGTTTTTTTTTTTTAATTTGTGAAAGTGTCTTTTTCCCCAAGAAATTGCGTTTTGAAAGACCTTTGCACAAATACCGTGTGACATAAAATATTGCAACAATCGCCTTTTTATTCTCTAGTTTCTCTGCTAAAAAATATATATATATATAATGTTTGGGGGTTCTAAGTAATTTTCTAGCAAAAAATACGGATTTTAACTCGTAAACAACAAATGTCAGAAATAGGCTTAGTCATGAAAGGGTTAAACCACAATAATGGAGTGTATAGAAGAAAAGATATATCAATGATTATCTGATACTGATCTGTATAGTGCAGATGTGATGTAGTGTAGTTTCATCTGACTAATGGTATGCATAGAGGAAGAAATAATTTGATCTGATAGTGATCTATATTGTAGATTATGTGATTCCAAATAATAGCATGTATGGAGGAAGAGATATGTTGATGTATATCTGATAGTGACATCTTCAGTCTAAGCCAGGGGTGTCCAAACTTTTTGCGAAGAGGGCCAGATTTGATGAAGTGAACATGCGCGAGGGCCGACCATTTTTGCCTGACATTCTTTGAACCATTAAAATTCGGTCTAAGTGTGTTCCTCCGAGCAATAATATCCTGCCCAACAAGAATTCTCTTGCCTTTGTGGCTGTGTGTGGTGAAGAGATGAGCTTGGGCCTGTTATTTCTATCTATCTATCTAGATATCTATCTAGATATAGATCTTTTGTGGCCCCAACGAATCCCTGAGCGCTGTTCAAGACTAAGGATGAGCTCGGGGGGGGGGGGGGGGTTATTTTATGTATACCATATTTATCGGCGTATAACACGCACCTTCACTTTAAGAGGGAGGTTTCAGGAAAAAACTTAAATTTTAAATAAAGAACTGTGAAGCAAAATAAGGGTCAATGCCCATGAATGCAGCCTCCCCATTGCCATGAATGCAGCCTCCCCATTGCCATGAATGCAGCCTCCCCATTGCCATCAATGCAGCCTCCCCATTGCCATCAGTGCAGCCTGATCAATGCCCATCTGCAGCCTCGGAGGGGGCGGGACGAGCGCCAACAGATTACATACAAGAGAATCTCCTGTTTACTTGGCGGCCTCTTTACTACAAAGTCCCGCCTTCTATTGTAGCGGGGTGTTCCCCTATAATGGGAAGAGACTACATCACCCATAAACCCATTCTTCACATGTTCCACCGCAGAGACTCATGGGAGGGGTTATAAAAGGAGGAGGCGAGGCCGGGCTCGGCCTCTTTGGGACACGAGACTTCACAGACGGATCCTCCTGTGCGGATGTGTCGGAGTGCAAGGCCTGAAGCCTGAGGCCTTGCTCTGCACCAAAGAGCCTTCCACCCCCCCTCTGCGAGCCTGGGTGGCATCTGACTTTGTGCGCTACAGCCTTGTCGGATCGGGGGCCCGATCGTTGGAGAAGATCGAGTGTGTGTGACACGGCCGGTGGAGGTTTCCCGGACTGGATCCGTAGTCCGGCGGGTGAGAGGGCATAAGCCCAGCTAAGATACTGTTACTGTATATAGGCCTATAGACTGCCGTGGCCTACAAGTTATTTTGATACCCCTATTGAAGAGCCTTGTCAGAACTGAGCCTGCGGCTTTATTTAACCAAGTTCTATACCCCTTGGATTACAAAGTTATACTCTGTTTAAAGTGCACCACCATTACAGACCTGCCGGTGAAGAAAGGACGACTAAGTTAAATATTAGAACCAGGCCTGGTGGGGATTCTAGCGTGTTTGATTACTGCGCCATAGGGCACTTAGTTAACGGTCGCCCGTATGGCGCACCTGTAGCGTGTGTTACTACATAGTGTGTTAGAGTGGCAGGACGCTGCCCTTAGGAGTGATTATCTCGAGCTGTGATTACTGTTACCCCTTTATCCATATTGAGAAAATGAGTAAAACACTTTATCTATTACAATTCATTACTGTGTCCTGGCTTAGTTATTATATTGCATAGGATATATCATTGATTGTTAGTACTAGCTGTGCCAGAAGGGGGTAGAGCCTATTGCCGGGGGTTGGCGGAGCTGCACTCAGGGCCCAAATCTAATTCTGCGGCCTCCTTAGTTGGAGGTATCGCTACACGTGGGGGTTCTCGTCCGGGATCCTGATGCAGCAAGCGAACGCCAGAAGTGCCGGCATGGACCCCATGGATCCAAGAGCGGTAGAAGAGTGGTGCAAAGCCGCTAATACAGAGCCAAAACAGTCGATAGCCATTAGCCTCCCTGGGGAGAAATGGTCGAGTGAGACAGTAGAGGAACTAATGAGTTCAGTGTCCCCAGATCACACACCATGGGTGATAGACATGAAAACAGACCCAGACATCTCATATCAATACGCATTAGTGGAATATTGGGACGGGATGCCAAAGGCCTGTAAGCACAAGTGGCTGCGGACGCCAGACAACAGAACATTTAGGCTGGCGCACGCAATAACTGTAGAAAGGGAACCATCCCCTACGGGATCGCCACAGGCTGCGGCCCGAACTCCACCTGAAAGAGAAGACAGGGCGACACCCCCGGTGGCACCTGCACTGGCCACTGCTATATCACCAGAACTGATAAATGCAATAGGGGATTTGCTAGCCAAATGTCAGAAGACAAGTACGGTGCATGTAGAGACTAGCTACCGGAGACTAAAAATATTCTCAGGGAAGCTCCCTGTCCCGGCAGGGGAAGAAGATTTTGATACCTGGGTGGAGCAGGCATTACAGGCGGTGGAGGCATGGGAGGTGCCTGAAGCACAGAAGAGGCAGCGAGTGTTAGAAAGCCTTAAAGGTGCAGCAGCAGAAGCAGTGAAAAGTTTCCGGTTTGGGAATGCAGGGTGCACGGCGCAGGACTGTCTAGCTATGCTGCAGGAAGAGTTTGGTCAATTAGACAAGGTGACAGAGATGGTCTATCAGTTTGAACACACTTTCCAAAAACCGGAGGAGAAACTTTCCGAGTATGTCAGAAGGCTAAACAGGCTGCTGTGCAAGATTGTGTTAAAGAAAGGGATGAAGCCCCAAGATGCCGATGCGGCAAGAATGAAGCAAGTCTTAAAGGGAGCGCTACGCTCCGATCCAGTCTGGCTGCACCTGAAAACCTTGGGAGGAGGAATGTTGCTGACTTATGCTGATTTAATAAAAATCATCAGAGATGAGGAGGCGCTGCAACAGGACCAGCAGAAGGATAAGACAAGTGTTGTACCCGCACAGGTGCTGGTCAATCCAGTAATGACCCCTGAAAGAGAGGCGGAGATAGACACCCTAAAAACTCAGATGTCCAAGGTGTTAGAGATATTGACCTCTCTGATAGCAAAAGACACAGAGTGTCCCAAGAAGAAGGAAAGTCCAAGGAAGGAATTGTTCCCGATTGCCTCAGCACCCGAACCTTTACAAGAATGGGGAGATATAGTCTGCTTCAACTGTGGGGGAGTTGGCCACATTGCAGCCACATGTTCTAGTCCGAAGAAGAAGAGACCAGACAACCGCAAGCCGGCGGGAAACTCCAGAGGGCCCCGGTGAAGGAGTCAACCGGGTGCCCATCATCTTCAGTAAACTCCAAGCTGAATGCGAAGAAAAACAAAAAGAGAGATAGAACACCAAAGGGGAAATGCAATACCCCTCAACAAAGCTATACTCCAGGAGGAAGGGGGGAGACCCCTCAGGAGAGGCACAGCACTCCCCAAAGGGGGTGCCCACCCAAGAAAAATAATAGTACCCCTCAGCGGGTTCCTACACCCATTAAAAGGAGGGAAGTCAGTGCATACCAGGCTCAAGAAAGGTTCAAGTCCAAAGGGAATCGGACAAGAGAGAGTCCAAAGGGAAAAGGTCTGAAGAAGGCGGCTCCTGCCGGACCATATCCAGAAAAGCTGGTAGGCCCATCCCCTATAGTGCCCATTCAAGTGGAGGGAGTCTACACCAGGGGCCTCCTGGATACCGGGGCACAAGTGACCCTACTATACCGGGACTTCTACAACAGGCACCTGAGTCATCTGCCTATCCAGAAGATAGAAGAGCTGGAAATATGGGGAATTGGAACCCAGAGTTTCCCTTACGACGGCTACCTTCCCATCAAAATGACCTTTGACCCATCCGTGGCTGGGAAGGCCGAAGTGTTTGACACCCTGGCAGTTGTGTGCCCTAGGCCGCCAGGAGCCAACAAGAATTCCCTTATAATAGGGACGAACACGGACCTGGTCCAAAGACTCCTGACCCCTCTCGTGACAGAAGAAAGACAAGCAGCTACCAAGATCCATCCCATGCTGAAGACAGCCTACCAACGGCTGGTCCAAGAGCGGGAGACCCCTGGAGAGGAGATAGGGAAGGTGTGGAGACTTGGAAGAGAAGGGGTAGTGTTGCAGCCCGGTGAAGTAACCTGTCTCAGGGCCACTGTGAAGCTTACTTGGGAGCAGCCTGGTCCCTTTGTCATGCTGGAGTCAGACCCAAGGGGTGAGTCCTCAGGCCTGGAGGTGATACCGGAAGTGATTCCGCTGAAGGTCCTGAAGAATGCCCATTATAGAGTTCCAGTGAGTGTTAGGAATACTACCAAAGACCCCATGGAAATCCCAGCCAGAATGTTGCTAGGCCAGGTGAGCCCGGCAGCCCCTGTTACCCTGTCAGAAGTGAAGAGGACAGGTGGAGGAGGGGATGTTTGGGAGAAGCTGTCCATGGAAAACCCGAATCTGTCCAGGGCTTGGAAAGAGAGAGCCAAGGCCCAGTTGAATAGATGGGAGAAGATCTTCTCTAAGGATGAGTTTGATGTGGGGTGTGCAAGGAGTGCCACCCATCGGATCCGCCTCCAGGAAGATAAGCCCTTCCGAGAAAGGGTCAGGCGGGTCCCGCTAGCAGATCTGGAGGATCTGAGGGAACAACTTGCAGAACTCAAGAGGACTGGTGTGATACGGGAGTCCAGAAGCCCCTATGCCTCTCCCATAGTGGTGGTCCGAAAGAAGAATGGATCATTGAGGCTCTGTATCGACTACAGGACTCTCAACAGGAGAACCATACCTGACCAATACACCACTCCGAGGATAGAGGATGCCCTACAGAGCTTGTCTGGAGCCAAATGGTTCAGCGTTATGGATCTCAAGAGTGGGTACTATCAGATTCCGATGCACCCAGCAGACAAGGAGAAGACAGCTTTCATAACCCCAGTGGGGTTCTTTGAATTCGACCGGATGCCCCAAGGTCTGTCTGGAGCCCCAGCTACTTTCCAACGCCTCATGGAGAAGACAGTAGGGGACATGAACTTGATCGAAGTCCTTGTATACCTGGACGATGTCATTGTCTTTGGGAGAACCTTGGAGGAACATGAAGAGAGGCTGGAAAAAGTGTTGAGAAGACTCAGTGAGGAAGGACTTAAGCTTTCGCCTGAGAAGTGTCGGTTCTACCAGTCTTCTGTGAACTATCTGGGGAACATAGTGTCTGAAGAAGGGGTGGCCACAGACCCTGAGAAATTGGAGGCAGTTACCTCCTGGCCACGGCCCACCACAGTAACAGAACTCAGATCCTTCTTGGGCTTCTGCTCCTACTACAGGAGGTTTGTGGAGGGATTTGCCCGAATTGCTAGACCATTGAATGAGTTGCTCAAGACTGAAGGAGAAGAGGATGGCTCGGGGCCCAGGAGGCCAGGAGAGTCCATCAGAGATCAGTGGAATCAGAAGTGTGAAGAGGCTTTCCAGGAATTGAAGAGGAGCCTGACCACTGCACCAGTCTTGGCCTACGCAGACCCAACCAAACCCTATGAACTGCACGTGGATGCTAGTCATGACGGTCTGGGAGGAGTACTTTACCAAGAACACGAGGGGCAATTGCGGCCTGTTGCCTATGTGAGTAGGAGCCTGACTCCCTCTGAGAAGAACTACCCCACTCACAAGCTGGAGTTCCTGGCCCTCAAGTGGGCGGTAGTAGACAAGCTCAAAGACTACCTGTATGGAGCGGAGTTCACTGTGAAGACCGACAACAACCCCCTTACCTACCTGTTCACCACGGCCAAGCTGGACGCCACTGGACACAGGTGGCTGGCCGCACTGTCTGGATTCAACTTCAGCCTTAAGTATAGACCAGGAGTGGGGAATCGAGACGCAGATGCTCTGTCCAGGAGATCTCATTCCCCCACCATTGAAATAGAAGATTGGACCCAAGTGGCACCGGACGGGGTGCGGGCCCTTTGTCAAGGAGCTGAATTCCAAGCCCGAGGAGGCTCCAGAGCAGAGGAAATAGGAGTTACCACGGTGGGAGTCCCCAAACACTACTGTGGAGTAGCTCAATTGGAAGAGGACAACCTACCAAGACTGTCCAAGAAGGAATTGAGGTGTGACCAATTGGAAGACCCCATGGGGAGATTGGTCCTGGAGGCCTTGAAAAATCAGGATCCAAACAGACTCATGCGTCAACCTTCAAAAGAAGCTCGCCTGCTGAGGAAGGAGTGGGATAGGTTGCAGTTACATCAGGGAGTGGTCTACCGAAGGGGCCCCTCTGATGACTCAGAAGATAAGTGGCAGCTGTTCCTCCCAGAGAAACATCGGGAGACTGTTCTGATTGCCCTGCATGACAATCATGGCCATCTAGGGGCTGAAAGGACCTTTCAACTTGTCAGAAGTCGGTTCTATTGGCCCTGCATGAGGGCAGAGGTAGAGGAGTACTGCCACTCATGTGCGCGATGCATCCAGAGGAAGACTTTGCCCCATCAAGCTGCCCCAATGGGCCATCTACAGAGCCAAGGGCCCATGGACCTGGTGTGCATTGACTTTCTCTGCCTCGAACCCGACCTGAGTGGACTAGGAAATGTTCTGGTGATAACCGACTATTTCACCCGGTATGCCCAGGCTTTCCCCACCAAAGACCAGAAGGCCTCCACCGTGGCCAAGGTACTTATGGAGAAGTACTTTGTCCATTATGGGCTGCCACAGAGACTCCATTCAGACCAAGGGAGGGACTTCGAGAGTAAGCTGATCCGGAAGCTCTTGGATTCTTTGGGAATTAAGAAGACTCGAACTACACCTTACCATCCTCAGGGAGATGCTCAGCCGGAAAGGTTCAACCGAACCTTGCTCAACATGTTGGGGACTCTGGAAAGCGAGAAAAAGCAACATTGGAGCCAACACATAGCAGCCATAGTACATGCTTACAACTGCACCATCAGTGATGCTACAGGCTACTCCCCATATCGACTCATGTTTGGGAGAGAAGCGAGACTACCGGTGGACCTGGCTTTTGGCACCTCACTGGACCATTCCTCAGCCACATCCCACAAAGGATATGTGGACAGGCTCAGACACAGCCTGAAAGTAGCCTATGAACAAGCTCAAGCGGCCTCAGATCAAAGGGGAGCTCGGAATAAAAGAAATTTCGACTTGAAGGTCCGGGTACAAGACCTACAGCCCGGGGATCGAGTACTGTTGCGCAATCTGGGAGTCCCCGGAAAGCACAAACTTGCAGACAGATGGAGATCTGAACCCTATGTCATCTGCAGGAAGTTGCCGGGCCTACCTGTCTACAAGGTGAAGCCAGAGGGAAAGGTAGGCCCACTGAAGACATGGCATCGAAACCACCTTCTCCCACTTGCTGAGGCAGTTAGAATACCTCCCGTGGGAGACTCCCCTGAACCGGCCTCTATCTTGGATACTCCTAGGCCGAACACTCGGTCACAGACCTCCCGAGCTGAAAATGGAGAAGCCTCCCAACTTAGTGGAGATGAAGAGGGAGAACTTGATTGGCTGTGGTCTTCCCCAACTCCAGGAACTTCTATCATAGATCTTCCAGTCACCCAAGATACCACAGATGAAACACTGAACCCAGAGGCTACAGAGTTCATCCCCTTTAGTCCTTCAGCAGATTACTGGGAAGATGCCCATGATAGTTGCTCCGAGGAAGAGGAGCCTGTGGCGCCAGAGCCAGAGATTCCAGGAGAGCAAAGAGCTCGAAGAGTCATTCGACCTCCTAAGAAGCTGACCTACCCTCAGATGGGGAACAGTTCGGAAGACTCTGTAGTCACTGCTAGGAGAAATGCTGAGATTCCGGATCCCTCCACTGTCCATTTGGTGGAGGGCAACCCCAGCTCACTCTCTGGCACAGTTAGGCAGGCCACCCATGATAATGTGACCTGTGGGCAAGGGAATTCTACCCCTCAGTTATGGTGGGAATCCCCTATCCCAACATCATTTTCAGAATTTGTCCAGTGTTATATATAGTTGTTGTTAAAATTTATCTTTGGGGACCAAAGAGTTTAAGTGGGGGGAGTGTGTAGCGGGGTGTTCCCCTATAATGGGAAGAGACTACATCACCCATAACCCCATTCTTCACATGTTCCACCGCAGAGACTCATGGGAGGGGTTATAAAAGGAGGAGGCTCGGCCGGGCTCGGCCTCTTTGGGACACGAGACTTCACAGACGGATCCTCCTGTGCGGATGTGTCGGAGTGCAAGGCCTGAAGCCTGAGGCCTTGCTCTGCACCAAAGAGCCTTCCACCCCCCCTCTGCGAGCCTGGGTGGCATCTGACTTTGTGCGCTACAGCCTTGTCGGATCGGGGGCCCGATCGTTGGAGAAGATCGAGTGTGTGTGACACGGCCGGTGGAGGTTTCCCGGACTGGATCCGTAGTCCGGCGGGTGAGAGGGCATAAGCCCAGCTAAGATACTGTTACTGTATATAGGCCTATAGACTGCCGTGGCCTACAAGTTATTTTGATACCCCTATTGAAGAGCCTTGTCAGAACTGAGCCTGCGGCTTTATTTAACCAAGTTCTATACCCCTTGGATTACAAAGTTATACTCTGTTTAAAGTGCACCAACATTACAGACCTGCCGGTGAAGAAAGAAGGACTAAGTTAAATATTAGAACCAGGCCTGGTGGGGATTCTAGTGTGTTTGATTACTGCGCCATAGGGCACTTAGTTAACGGTCGCCCGTATGGCGCACCTGTAGCGTGTGTTACTACATAGTGTGTTAGAGTGGCAGGACGCTGCCCTTAGGAGTGATTATCTCGAGCTGTGATTACTGTTACCCCTTTATCCATATTGAGAAAATGAGTAAAACACTTTATCTATTACAATTCATTACTGTGTCCTTGCTTAGTTATTATATTGCATAGGACATATCATTGATTGTTAGTACTAGCTGTGCCAGAAGGGTGTAGAGCCTATTGCCGGGGGTTGGCGGAGCTGCACTCAGGGCTCAAATCTAATTCTGCGGCCTCCTTAGTTGGAGGTATCGCTACACGATGATAGACAGAACAGTCGTCCAATGGCAGCCCAGGAGACAGGACTTCCTAGTACAGATGCAGCTGAGTAAACAGGAGATTCTCCTGTATGTAATCTGACGGCGCTTGTTATGCCCCCTCCCTGTCCCCTCTGAGGTAGCGCCGATAAACACAGTATATATCTTTAGTAGCCCAGGGAGCCGCAAAAGATATATACATCCAAATGACCAGGGGGGCCACATTAACCTGGAACAAGGGCCGCATTCGGCCCGCGGGCCGGACTTTGAACATGCATGGTCTAAGCAGTGTGATCTGGGATAATGGCATGTATAGAGGAAGAGTTATATTGATGATTATCTGATAGTAATATCGTCTAGGTTTGGGATATGCAATTAGCAGACCTCCAGCTGTTGCAGAACTACAAGTCCCATGAGGCATAGCAAGACTCTGACACCCACAGGCATGACACCCAGAGGCAGAGGCATGATGGGACTTGTAGTTTTGCAACAGCTGGAGGTCTGCTAATTGCATATCCCTGGTCTAGTTGGTATAATCTAGTATAATGACCTGTATATAGAGAAAGATACATCAACTATATGATAGATATCACTATCATGTAATTAGGGATGTATCTCTCTCTATATATATATACAGGTCATTATACTAGATTACACCATCTAGACTAGACTAGTCAAGGCAGTGTGATCCTGGATACTTGAGTGTATAGAAAAAGAGATATATGGATAATGATCTAATAGTGATGTCTATATTGTAGGCTGTGGTCTGGGATAATAGCATTCATTGAGGAAGAGATATATTGATGATTATTTGATAGTGATCTGTATAGCCTTTAGGTGCGATTGGGGATAATGGAGTATATATATAAAGAGAGATTAATCCCTGATTATCTAATAGTGATATACACTATATTGTCAAAGGTATTGTGATACCGGCCTTTACACGCATATGAATTTTAATAGCATCCCAGTCTTAGTCTGTAGGATTTAATATTGAGTTGACCCACCCTGTGCAGCTATAACAGCTTCAACTCTTCTGAGAAAACTGTCCACAAGGTTTAGGAGGGTGTCTATGGGAATGTTTGACCATTCTTCCAGAAGCGCATTTGGGAGGTCAGGGACTGATGTTGGACGCTCTAATTCATCCCAAAGGTGTTCTATCGGGTTGAGGTCAGGACTCTGTGCAGGCCAGTCAAGTTCCTGCACCCAAAACTCCCTCATCCATGTCTTTATGGACCCTGCTTTGTGCACTGGTGTGCAGTCATGTTGGAACAGGAAGGGGCCATCCTCAAACTGTTCCCACAAGGTCAGGAGCGTGAAATTGTCCAAAATGTCTTGGTATGCTGAAACTTTAAGAGTTCCCTTCACTGGAACTAAGGGGCCAAACCCAACCACTGAAAAACAACCCAACTCCATAATCCCTCCTACACCAAAATATTTGGACCAGTGCAGAAAGCAAGGTCCATAAAGAGATGCATGAACGAGTTTGGGGTGGAGGAACTTGACTGTCCTGCACAGAGTCCTGACCTCAAACCCATATAACATCGTTGGGATGAATTAGAGCTGAGACTGCGAGCCAGGCGCTTCTGGAAGAATGGTCAAACATTCCCATAGACACACTCCTAAACCTTGTGGACAGCCTCCCAGAAGAGTTCAAGCTGTTATAGCTGCAAAGGGTGGGCTAGCTCAATATTGAACCCTACGGACTGGGATGCCATTAAAGTTCATGCGCGTGTAAAGGCGGGTGTCCCAATACTTTTGACAATATATTGTATGTATAGTCTAGGTAATGTGATACAGACAAAGAAGTGTGCATAGGAAAAGAGATATATTGATGATTATCTGATAGTGACATCTATAGTGTATAGAGTAAGAGATACGGTATATTGATGATTATCTGATAGTAATGTCTATAGTCTGGGTAGTGTGATCTGGGATAATGGATTGTGTATAGAGAAAGAGATATATCAATAATGATCTGATATTGATCTGTATAGTATAGCCAAACAAATTCAGGATAATGGAGTATGAGAGTATAGTCTAGGGCCTCATCACTATTAGATAATCATCAATATATCTCTTCCTAGGCAGTGGGTGATTCAGGATACCTGACTATATAAAGTCATGTACCAAATGACACTGGTTTGTCTTTTTTTCCCTTTTAGAATTCGGCTGAGGTCAGGAACAATCCTCTCTACGTACCTTCTCAGTAGCAGCAGTTGGGGGTCACAAGGTCAGCCTCCATCCAATGGACAATACAGCCTCCTCCAATCACCAGTCTAGCAGTGATGGCGGTGCGGAGAAGAAAGTGGAAGAGTTTGTTTTATTTAGAATAAAGTATTTTTTTTTTTTAAACTTTGGCTCTTTTTTGTTACCTTTTTCTATTTTTAACACAAGTCTATTGAAAATACCATAAAGTCCTGCTATACTGTATCTGACAAATGGCACATCCACAACCATGCTGAGAGATGACTGTCAGTGAATTCTTTTTGCCTCTGATATAGCGGGTATTTGATGTTCTACTCAAGCACCTTGCTGGACCATCACTTCATGGCATAGATGGGATCCTGTAAATAAAAGAAATCACCAATCATATTTAAGGAGTTTCAGAATCCCCAAATGAGGAAATATTGGTAGGTTTGGATTCTGGTAGTCTCCTTCAGTTCCTAATTTTATTGATTTAAGAATTAAAAAAAACAACCAATACCTTTTTAGGTGCAGAATGAGATTGTTTCACAGAATTCATAAAGAACTAGTTAGCTTGTATCAGTTCAATTATTTAAGGCCATACCCAATGTCACAGGTGTGGTAATGCACTGGTGGATGGGATTGATGTGTTTTTGGGGCAGTCTGTTATTTGTGTTTGATACCCATCTGCGTTTTCATGTCCCGAGTACCCTTGAAGTTTGTGTTGTAGGCATTCTAACTTACTGTCAGGGTTGTACGTACCTGATCAGCGAGTCCATTAGAGCAGAGGAAGGTCCCCCGTACGGATCCGACTCGCGGGCCCCTGGTAGTGCAGACAGGAGGCACGGGAGTGCGGAAGGGTAAGAGAGCCTGAGAGTGGTTACTGGAAGGCAGATCCAGGATCCAGGGTTCAGGAGAGTAGCTGAGCCAGGCTGGCTGCAGGTAGGCAGGCAGGTGTGTAGAGCAGCGCAGCTGGGCAGGTGCAGAGAGAGTGGTCAAGACAAGCAGGGTTCGGCAACGTTCAGGCAGTATGGTACAGCGGGGTAGGCAGGTTCAGGGTCAAAGACAGGCTGAGGTCGGGTGCAGGCGGATAGCAGGAAAAGTCCAGTAACAAGCCGGGTGGTCAGAAGATACACAGGGGACTGTAGATCAGACAGCACCGGTCTGAAGTGTTCCAGGAGTTTAAATTGGCAAACCGGCATGCATCGGCGCGCACGCACGCGCGCGCACGCAATGCGCGCACATGCACCCGCGCGCACAGGCACACCATCGCGCACAGGCGCGCGCCCGCAGTCTGGGAAGTGCACCAGCGCGGACAGGAACATGCCCAACATCAGCGCACATCGGCGCGCGCGAACGCACACCAAAGCGACCACCAACACGCCCGGCAAGGTACGTTCTCTGACACTTACTGTATATACTCGAGTATAAGCCGACCCGAGTATAAGCCGAGGTACCTAATGTTACCACAAAAAACTGGGAAAACTTACTGACTCGAGTATAAGCCGAGGGTCAACAATGCCCATTTGCACGCCTCACTGTGCCCATTGCAACTTCACTAAGCCAATTGTCACTGCCCATTGCCACCTTACTGTTCCCATCCTCACTGTTCCCATCCTCACTGTTCCTCACTGTTCCTCACTGTTCCCATCCTCACTGTTCCTCACTGTTCTTCACTGTTCCCATCCTCACTGTTCCTCACTGTTCCTCACTGTTCCCATCCTCACTGTTCCCATCCTCACTGTTCCCATCCTCACTGTTCCCATCCTCACTGTTCCTCACTGTTCCCATCCTCACTGTTCCCATCCTCACTGTTCCTCACTGTTCCCATCCTCACTGTTCCCATCCTCACTGTTCCTCACTGTTCCCATCCTCACTGTTCCCATCCTCACTGTTCCCATCCTTACTGTTCCTCACTGTTCCCATCCTCACTGTTCCCATCCTCACTGTTCCCATCCTCACTGTTCCCATCCTCACTGTTCCCATCCTCACTGTTCCCATCCTCACTGTTCCTCACTGTTCCCATCCTCACTGTTCCCATCCTCACTGTTCCCATCCTCACTGTTCCCATCCTCACTGTTCCCATCCTTACTGTTCCCATCCTCACTGTTCCCATCTTCACTGTTCCCATCTTCACTGTTCCCATCCTCACTGTTCCTCACTGTTCCCATCCTCACTGTTCCCATCCTCACTGTTCCCATCCTCACTGTTCCTCACTGTTCCCATCCTCACTGTTCCCATCCTTACTGTTCCTCACTGTTCCCATCCTCACTGTTCCCATCCTCACTGTTCCCATCCTCACTGTTCCTCACTGTTCCCATCCTCACTGTTCCCATCCTCACTGTTTCCCTAAAGTTTAAATTTAACATTGTAAATTGTACCGGAAAAAAAATTCAGAGGCTGCGGCGTCCATCGTTTAAAACTCGCGGTGTCTTCCTCTTCCCTTCCATGATAGGCGTTTTCTAAGCAGACACAGTTCCCCCTATCACGAACGTTCTCTCATCCTCAGTTTCCCAGCAGACGTCCGTGATTGGGGGAACACTGAACACAGTGTCTGCTGGGATGGGTGAGGATGAGAGAACGTTCCTGATAGCCGATTCTCAGCAGACACAGTTCCACCTATCACGGAAGGGACCAGGAAGAGACCGCGAGATTTAAACGATGGACGCCGCAGCCTCTCAATTTTTTTTCAGGTACAATTTACAATGTTAAATTTCAGTGACTCAAGTATAAGCCGAGGGGGGGGGGGACTTTCAGCCCCCAAAAAAGGGCTGAAAATCTCGGCTTATACTCGAGTATATACGGTAATTCCAAATATATGGGATAATATACTACGCCAACAAATATTATAGTGATGCAAGCTGCCAACACAACAACTAGACAAAATTGTGAACAAAACATAAAATTTAAAGTGTGGCGCTAATAATGTGTTGAGTGGATGACACCACTCAAGGAGAATAAACAATTTGAAATGAATCCAAAAACACCAGTGAAGTGAATGAATAAAGGTATAAACAAAAAACTACACCCTATGTGGAGTGTAGTTCATGTAGCCAAAAAGTCGTAGGTGACAACCTGCGAGGATTAGCTATGGAAAAAGCAATACACATGTAGCGGGTATATACATTTAGGGGGTCACATCTGGGTGGTAGCATGACCCAGATGCACTGATTGTTAGGATATTGCCATTTTATTTGTGTGTAAGATATCAGTGGTGTCAGTTCCCTGCGGCCCAGTAGGTGGCACTGTCGCCTTGGGCCAGGGGTTGAACCACTACTGCAGTGCCGTACCCTTTGTGACCTCTCGCAGCAGTTGTACAGCGTGGCGGGGAACCTGCTGTGCTTGCTGGGAGAGGGTATAAAGGGGGCGGACATCTTGCACACAAGGTCGAAGTCCCAGGCACCTTCAGCCTGTGGGCTGCTGTCCGTGGTCAGTGTCCAGGCGCCCGTGGCCTGGACCCGTGGAGTTTGGGTTCCACCCCAGGCACATTCAGTCTGGGGTGAGGTACTTTGTACAAGGCCTGGGGCCCAGTACCTTCCACTGGGTCCCTTGAGGGGTGGAGCATGCCTAAGGTGCCCCAGGTACGGGTGCCCGAATCCAGGGCGTAAGGGACCAGAAATGTGTCCCTCCTGAAGACCCGGTGCAGCACATCGGCGGTGACGGTTGGGCCTCTGGAGACCGTCCGGATGGATGTCTTCCCCAACAAGGGCCAGTTCTCTCTAGGAAGGTAGTCCACGTGCTTATGGTCGGTGGCAGTGGCCCAACTAAACCCAGGTCGGTGGCAGAGACCTATACTCAGGTCTGTGGCAGAGGCCTCAACGCTCACCAAGGTTTGTGGCAGGAACCAAATTTCACAGTCGGTGGCAACGACTGTGCGCCAAACCTATTTGCACTGTAAGGAATAGGAGAGAGCTTGTGCCTGGACCTACTCCTACCCACACCCTGTCTGTTCGTCTCAAGTTCAACTAATACCGTTCACTTCTACAAGATCAATAAATAAGTGTTGGACTTTTCATGGTGTGGAACTCTTTGACTGGCAGCAAAGTGCTTCGTCTCTAGTAGTGATGAGCCGAACACCCCCGGGTTCGGTTCGCACCAGAACCCGCGAACGGACCGAAAGTTCGTACGAACATTAGAACCCTATTAAATACAATGGATGCGAACGTTCGAATTCTAAAGTGCTAATTATAACAACTATTATGCATGTTATTGTCCTAAAAAGGGTTTGGGAACCCGGGTTGTGCACCAGGGGACATGTATCAATGCAAAAAGAAGTTTTAAAAACGGTCGTTTTTCGGGAGCAGTCATTTTAATGATGCATAAAGTGAAAAAAAAAAGTCAAATATTCCTTTAAATATCGTACCTGGGGGGTGTCTAAAGTATGCCTGTGAAGTGCCACGTGTTTCCCGTGTTTAGAACTGTCCCTGCACAAAATGACACTTCTAAAGGAAAAAAAAGCCATTTAAAACTGCTTGCGGCTTTAATGTAATGTCTGGTCCCGGTAATATGGATGAAAATCTTTAAGAAAAATGGCATAGCTACCCCATGACCCCCCCCCCCCCCCTACCCCAGCCCATTACCAGCCCCTTTGGGTCTTGTATGGATATTAAGGGGAACCCCGCACATAAAATAAAAAAGGCCCTATATACTCTGAACAGCCGTATACAGGCGGTGCATACAAGACAGGGACTGTAGGTTTGTTCTTATGTAGAATGTGTTTGTAATTTTGAACAGGTACATTGTTGAAGTGTAGCTCCAGCCCAAAAATCTATTTTTAAACTTTTTGGAAAACATAGGTAAGGGTTATCACCCCTGTAACATTTGTTTTGCTGTCTGTGCCCCTGTTCAGAACATTTCACCTCACTTTCCGTCCCAATGTCAACTGTTTTTGAAATGTGGTGTTTTTCTTGAAACAAGGATTGCTGATAAAGCATCAGTACAGAGGAGACACCTTTCTCCCATATTTATTCTTACAGGAGAGAATTTTCCTTCCTAGGGGTAGATTTCCTCTCACTTCCTGTTGTCTTCTTGCGTTTGCAAGTAGGAGTCGTTTGTAAGTTGGATGTTTGAAAGTAGGGACCTGCCGTATATACTCTGCAGAAATAGGCCCCTTAGTTGTTGGTGTTGGCACAACACTGTAAGCACTCACAGTTACTCTTGGTTGGTGCTGGAACGCCCTGCTGTCAACTATTATATCAGGAATTGTAATTACATATAATTGTTGAACAGTGGTAGTAAAAATTGGGCCTTTGATGGTGGTGCTGGTGCCACAACACTGTAAGCCCTGACAGTTACTCTTGGTGGGTGCAGCAATGGGCCCTGCTGTGAATTATTAGATCAAGAATTGTAATTACATGCCCCTTTTGAACAGGGGCTGAAAAATTGGGCCTTTCGTGGTGGTGGTGGTGGTGGCGTTGCCACAACACTGTAAGCCCTCAGAGTTACTCTTGGTGGGTGCAGCAATGGGCCCTGCTGTGAATTATTAGATCAAGAATTGTAATTGCATGCCCCTGTTGAACAGGGGCTGAAAAATTGGGCCTTAGGCACTGGTGGCACAACACTACAACCCCTCACAGATACTGTACTTGGAGCACAGCAATGAGCCCTGTTGCAAAGTATTGCTTCAAAAATTGTAATGACACGCCCCTGTTAAACAGGGGCTGAAAAATTGGGCCTTAGGCACTGGTGCCACAACACTCCAACCCCTCACAGATACTGTACTTGGAGCACAGCAATGAGCCCTATGGCAAATTATTGCTAAAAAAATTGTAATTACACGCCCCTGTAAAACAGGGGCTGAAAAATTGGGCCTTAGCCACTGGTGGCGGCACACATAAACAAAAATGATCTTCCAAGCTATCATCATCAATCGTATCATTGAGGACTCGGAGGAGGAGGATAGCCAGTCAACATAACAGCACAGGCACTCAGCATCAGCATCAGTCTTGAAGGGATGTGACATGTTAAAATCAATTAGTCTGTTATATCAGCATCAGGTGTGTGGTAGCTGGTGGTGATCCAAGACTGGTTCATCTTGATGAAAGTCAGTCGATCAACCGAGTCGGTGGACAGGCGCACCCTGTGATCCGTGACAAATCCTCCAGCAGCACTGAATGTGCGTTCCGAAAGAACGCTGGATGCAGGACAGGCCAGTAGCTCAATTGCATACTGTGCAAGCTCTGGCCAGTGATCCATCCTCAAGACCCAGTAAGCCAGAGGATTTTCGGTGGGGAAGGTGTCCAAGTCTGACCTTGCCCCTAGGTATTCCTGCACCATGTATATCAGACGCTGGCGATGGTTGCTGGAACCGATCATACTTTGGGGCTGCGGACTAAAGAATTGTCTGAACGCATCGGTCAGACGGCCACCTTCCCCACCGCTCCTTCTTTGACTGGCCGAAGCCTCAGCAACTCGTTGTCCAGGACCAGGAGTTTGTAACCTCCCAGTCTCTGGGAACGCGTTGCACAGACCTTTCTGCAAGGCCTCCCGGAGTTGTCTCATCCTCTGCTCCCTCTGCGACGGTAACATAAGGTCCGCAACCTTACCCTTGTACCGTGGATCAAGGACAGTGGCCAGCCAGTAATGGTCCCTCTCCTTGATCCGAAGAATACGAGGATCCTTCCGCAGACTTTGCAGGATCAGGGAGGCCATGCAGCGTAGGTTTGCTGAGGCATTCGCTCCGGAGTCCTCTGGGTCACTAAGGACGACATGATCCGCAGCCACCTCCTCCCAGCCACGTACAAGTCCACTGGTTTCTTGGGACTGTAAATCATCCCTAAAAGACTGCTGCTGATGATGCTGAGTGCCAGCCTCCACCTCCATGCTGACACAATCCTCCTCCTCCTCCTCCTCCTCCTCTTCCTGTGCGATGGGTGGGACAGAAGGAACACTGTCTGGGTAAAGGGGGCCTTGAGAGGCAAGGAAGTCCTCCTCTTCCTGCCTCTGTTCTGCCTCAAGTGCCCTGTCCATTATTCCACGCAGTGTGTGCTCCAACAGGTGGACAAGAGGTACAGTGTCACTGATGCATGCACTGTCACTGCTCACCATCCTCGTGGCCTCCTCAAATGGTGCCAGGACAGTGCATGCATCCCTGATCATGCCCCACTGGCGTGGAGAAAAAAAAACAAGCTCCCCTGACCCTGTCCTGGTGCCGTAGTCGCACAGGTACTCATTGATGGCCCTCTGCTGCGTGTGCAGCCGCTGCAGCATGGCCAACGTTGAGTTCCACCTGGTGGGCATGTCACATATAAGGCGGTTCTTGGGCAGGTTCAACTCCTTTTGCAGCTCAGCCAGGCGAGCACTGGCATTATAAGATCTGCGGAAATGCACACAGACTTTCCTGGCCTGCCTCAGGACATCCTGTAAGCCCGGGTACCTGCCCAAGAACCGCTGCACCACCAGGTTAAGGACGTGAGCCACACAGGGCACATGGGTCAGTTGTCCCTGTCGGAGGGCAGAGAGGAGGTTGGTGCCATTGTCGCAAACCACCATTCCTGGCTTAAGCTGGCGTGGCGTCAACCACCTCTCGGCCTGGCCCTGCAGAACAGACAGGACCTCTGCCCCAGTGTGGCTTCTGTCCCCCAAACACACCAGCGCAAGCACGGCATGGCATCTTTTTGCCTGCGTACTTGCGTAGCCCCTTGAACGGCTACGGAGCACCGCTGGTTCATAGAACAAACCACAGGAAGAGGCCATGGAGGAAGAAGAAGAGGAGGGGGTGGAGGAGAGAGGTGTGTCACAACCAGTAGTAGCATTTTGGAGGCGTGGCGGTGGAACAACCTCCAACACTACTGCACCTTGTCCTGCATCCTTCCCAGCTGCCAAAAGAGTGACCCAATGGGCCGTGAAAGAAAGGTAACGTCCCTGTCCATGCCTGCTGGACCATGAGTCAGCGGTAATATGCACCTTACCGCTGACTGCCCTGTCCAGCGAGGCCAAGACATTGCCTTCCACATGCCGGTAGAGAGCCGGAATAGCCTTCCGTGAGAAAAAGTGGCGTTTGGGAACCTGCCACTGAGGAACCGCACATTGCACAAACTCACGGAAGGGGGCCGAGTCTACCAACTGAAAAGGCAGCAGTTGAAGCGCTAGCAATTTAGCCAAGCTAGCATTCAACCGCTGGGCATGTGGATGGCTGGGAGTGAACTTCTTTCGACGGTCCAGCAGCTGGGGCAGGGAAATTTGCCTGCTAGAATCGGACGTCGGTGTACTGCTAGCAGAGTGGCCGCAAGTACTTGGCTGTGACACACCTAATTCTACACCTTCATTCCTCTCAGTGCATGTTTCAGAGAGGACTGAAGTTATAGTGGGGTTGGAGATCCCAGCTGATGCGGTGCAAGGAGAGGTCCGCTTTGTTCTTTGGTGTGGGTCTTTGAGGTAGGCTTGCCAACGAGCTGCATGGCAGGTCAACATATGTCTGGTCAGGCATGTGGTACCCAAGCGGCTGATGTTTTGGCCACGCGATATACGCTTGAGACATATGTTGCAAACAGCAACTGTGCGATCTGATGCACTAGCCTCAAAAAAGGCCCACACCAAAGAACTTTTTGAATGACGGGCAGAGGCAGCGCCCTGCACAGGCGGAGCTCTGCGGTGTGATTCCGTCGGTGTACTGCCCTTACGCTGGCTAGGGATGAGCTTCGTGTTCGAGTCGAACATACGTTCGACTCGAACATCGGCTGTTCGATCGTTCGACGAAGATCGAACGATTTGGGCCGTTCGCGCCAAATTCGAGTGACGCGAACGGCCCACAATGCACTACGCCATCGCAGTGTCATCCAGGCGCTGTGATTGGCCAAGCATGCACTGTGACCCCGCATGCTTGGCCAATCACAGCGCCGGCAGCGAGGAGAGCAATGATTGGCCACAGGCAGGATGCCTGTGGCCAATTATTGCTGAGGGTGTTTAGTACACGCCCCACACTATAAAAGGCCGCCAGCACGGCGGCCTAGTGTAGTGTGTTCCGGAGCAGGGAAAGAGAAGCATAGGCAGGGACAGTGACATTTATTTTTTTCTTGCTTAACCTGGATTCCTTTAGTTTAGGGAAAGAGAAGGATAGGTAGGGAGAGTGTCAGTGTGTTTTACTGTGCGAATCCTTGTTTCTAGGGACAGGGAAGGACAGTGAGGGAATTCTCCTTGTGCTATAGTGTGCTTTAAAAAAACATTTTTTCTAGGGACAGAAAACTATAGGTAGGGAGAGTGTCAGTGTCTTCTACTGTGCGAATCCTTGTTTCTAGGGACAGGGAAGGACAGTGAGGGAATTCTCCTTGTGCTATAGTGTGCTTAAAAAAAACATTTTTTCTAGGGACAGAAAACTATAGGTAGGGAGAGTGGCAGTGTGTTTTACTGTGCGAATCCTTGTTTCTAGGGACAGGGAAGGACAGTGAGGGAATTCTCCTTGTGCTATAGTGTGCTTTAAAAAAACATTTTTTCTAGGGACAGAAAACTATAGGTAGGAAGAGTGTCAGTTTCTTTCACTGTGATAATCCTTGTTTCTAGGGACAAAGAAGGAAAGTGAGGGAAATTCTCCTTGTGCTATAGTGTGCTTTAAAAAAACATTTTTTCTAGGGACAGAAAACTATAGGTAGGGAGAGTGTCAGTGTCTTCTACTGTGCGAATCCTTGTTTCTAGGGACAGGGAAGGACAGTGAGGGAATTCTCCTTGTGCTATAGTGTGCTTAAAAAAAACATTTTTTCTAGGGACAGAAAACTATAGATAGGGAGAGTGTCAGTGTGTTTTACTGTGCGAATCCTTGTTTCTAGGGACAGGGAAGGACAGTGAGGGAATTCTCCTTGTGCTATAGTGTGCTTTAAAAAAAACATTGTTTCTAGGGACAGAAAACTATAGGTAGGAAGAGTGTCAGTGTCTTCTACTGTGCGAATCCTTGTTTCTAGAGACAGGGAAGGACAGTGAGGGAATTCTCCTTGTGCTATAGTGTGCTTTAAAAAAACATTTTTTCTAGGGACAGAAAACTATAGGTAGGAAGAGTGTCAGTTTCTTTCACTGTGATAATCCTTGTTTCTAGGGACAAAGAAGGAAAGTGAGGGAAATTCTCCTTGTGCTATAGTGTGCTTTAAAAAAACATTTTTTCTAGGGACAGAAAACTATAGGTAGGGAGAGTGTCAGTTTCTTCTACTGTGCGAATCCTTGTTTCTAGGGACAGGGAAGGACAGTGAGGGAATTCTCCTTGTGCTATAGTGTGCTTAAAAAAAACATTTTTTCTAGGGACAGAAAACTATAGGTAGGGAGAGTGTCAGTGTGTTTTACTGTGCGAATCCTTGTTTCTAGGGACAGGGAAGGACAGTGAGGGAATTCTCCTTGTGCTATAGTGTGCTTTAAAAAAACATTGTTTCTAGGGACAGAAAACTATAGGTAGGAAGAGTGTGAGTTTCTTTCACTGTGATAATCCTTGTTTCTAGGGACAAAGAAGGAAAGTGAGGGAAATTCTCCTTGTGCTATAGTGTGCTTTAAAAAAAAAAATTTCTAGGGACAGAAAACTATAGGTAGGGAGAGTGTCAGTGTCTTCTACTGTGCGAATCCTTGTTTCTAGGGACAGGGAAGGACAGTGAGGGAATTCTCCTTGTGCTATAGTGTGCTTAAAAAAAACATTTTTTCTAGGGACAGAAAACTATAGGTAGGAAGAGTGTCAGTTTCTTTCACTGTGATAATCCTTGTTTCTAGGGACAAAGAAGGAAAGTGAGGGAAATTCTCCTTGTGCTATAGTGTGCTTTAAAAAAACATTTTTTCTAGGGACAGAAAACTATAGGTAGGGAGAGTGTCAGTGTCTTCTACTGTGCGAATCCTTGTTTCTAGAGACAGGGAAGGACAGTGAGGGAATTCTCCTTGTGCTATAGTGTGCTTAAAAAAAACATTTTTTCTAGGGACAGAAAACTATAGGTAGGGAGAGTGTCAGTGTGTTTTACTGTGCGAATCCTTGTTTCTAGGGACAGGGAAGGACAGTGAGGGAATTCTCCTTGTGCTATAGTGTGCTTTAAAAAAACATTGTTTCTAGGGACAGAAAACTATAGGTAGGAAGAGTGTCAGTTTCTTTCACTGTGATAATCCTTGTTTCTAGGGACAGGGAAGGACAGTGAGGGAAATTCTCCTTGTGCTATAGTGTGCTAAAGCATTCCTCATCAACCATCTTTGAAATCCTTGTTTTTTTGGACAGTCAGGGAAATTGTCGTTGTGCTATTCTGTGCAAAAGCAATCATCCTCAACCATATTTAGAAATCCTTAAGTAAAGGGACAGAGAAGGACACCTGAAGGTAGCCCTTATTGCTTTTTTCCCATCTCCCTGCAGGCCATCTATTAGAATGTCTGGAAGGCAAACAAGGAGAGGCAGACAGTCAGGAGGCAATAAAAGAGGGCAAGCAGGCTCTGTGTCTGGGGGCAACAGTGCTGGTCGTGGACGCGGTGCATTGTCATCAGCACATGGCCATGGGACACGCTTGTCCTTCTTTTCGGCAGCTGGACATGTTGAGCCACATCATGCCGAAGACTTGGTAGAGTGGATGACCAAGCCCTCCTCCTCCTCCTCCTCATCCTCTCTCACCCAGGCTCAGGGTACTGGAAAAGCAGCTGCCAAAGCGTCCTCTTCCCTGGTATCAATGTCAGACTCATCATCAGTCACTCCTTCCCTAGACCCACCATGTCCTCCTCCTGAGGAGTCCCCCGAACTGTTTGAGCACAGTGTTGGGTACATGCTCCAGGAGGATGCCCAGCGTTTCGAAGGGTCTGATGATGAAACCCAGCTACAGGAAGGCAGTAGCGTGAGAGCAGACAGAGGGGATGCTCAAGAAGGACACCAATCTGGCAGTCATGTTCCAGCAGCTGCAGCATACTGCCAGATTGGCTCCAGTGATGAGGAGGGAGGGGATGATGAGGTCACTGACTCCACGTGGGTGCCTAATAGGAGAGAGGAGGAGGAGGATGAGGAGGAGGCACATCTCCAACGAGGCAGGATGCCCTTTGGTGGCCAGCGTAAGGGCAGTACACCGACGGAATCACACCGCAGAGCTCCGCCTGTGCAGGGCGCTGCCTCTGCCCGTCATTCAAAAAGTTCTTTGGTGTGGGCCTTTTTTGAGGCTAGTGCATCAGATCGCACAGTTGCTGTTTGCAACATATGTCTCAAGCGTATATCGCGTGGCCAAAACATCAGCCGCTTGGGTACCACATGCCTGACCAGACATATGTTGACCTGCCATGCAGCTCGTTGGCAAGCCTACCTCAAAGACCCACACCAAAGAACAAAGCGGACCTCTCCTTGCACCGCATCAGCTGGGATCTCCAACCCCACTATAACTTCAGTCCTCTCTGAAACATGCACTGAGAGGAATGAAGGTGTAGAATTAGGTGTGTCACAGCCAAGTACTTGCGGCCACTCTGCTAGCAGTACACCGACGTCCGATTCTAGCAGGCAAATTTCCCTGCCCCAGCTGCTGGACCGTCGAAAGAAGTTCACTCCCAGCCATCCACATGCCCAGCGGTTGAATGCTAGCTTGGCTAAATTGCTAGCGCTTCAACTGCTGCCTTTTCAGTTGGTAGACTCGGCCCCCTTCCGTGAGTTTGTGCAATGTGCGGTTCCTCAGTGGCAGGTTCCCAAACGCCACTTTTTCTCACGGAAGGCTATTCCGGCTCTCTACCGGCATGTGGAAGGCAATGTCTTGGCCTCGCTGGACAGGGCGGTCAGCGGTAAGGTGCATATTACCGCTGACTCATGGTCCAGCAGGCATGGACAGGGACGTTACCTTTCTTTCACGGCCCATTGGGTCACTCTTTTGGCAGCTGGGAAGGATGCAGGACAAGGTGCAGTAGTGTTGGAGGTTGTTCCACCGCCACACCTCCAAAATGCTACTACTGGTTGTGACACACCTCTCTCCTCCACCCCGTCCTCTTCTTCTTCCTCCATGGCCTCTTCCTGTGGTTTGTCCTATGAACCAGCGGTGCTCCGTAGCCGTTCACGGGGCTACGCAAGTACGCAGGCAAAAAGATGCCATGCCGTGCTTGCGCTGGTGTGTTTGGGGGACAGAAGCCACACTGGGGCAGAGGTCCTGTCTGCTCTGCAGGGCCAGGCCGAGAGGTGGTTGATGCCACACCAGCTTAAGCCAGGAATGGTGGTTTGCGACAATGGCACCAACCTCCTCTCCGCCCTCCGACAGGGACAACTGACCCATGTGCCCTGTGTGGCTCACGTCCTTAACCTGGTGGTGCAGCGGTTCTTGGGCAGGTACCCGGGCTTACAGGATGTCCTGAGGCAGGCCAGGAAAGTCTGTGTGCATTTCCGCAGATCTTATAATGCCAGTGCTCGCCTGGCTGAGCTGCAAAAGGAGTTGAACCTGCCCAAGAACCGCCTTATATGTGACATGCCCACCAGGTGGAACTCAACGTTGGCCATGCTGCAGCGGCTGCACATGCAGCAGAGGGCCATCAATGAGTACCTGTGCGACTACGGCACCAGGACAGGGTCAGGGGAGCTTGGTTTTTTTTCTCCACGCCAGTGGGGCATGATCAGGGATGCATGCACTGTCCTGGCACCATTTGAGGAGGCCACGAGGATGGTGAGCAGTGACAGTGCATGCATCAGTGACACTGTACCTCTTGTCCACCTGTTGGAGCACACGCTGCGTGGAATAATGGACAGGGCACTTGAGGCAGAACAGAGGCAGGAAGAGGAGGACTTCCTTGCCTCTCAAGGCCCCCTTTACCCAGACAGTGTTCCTTCTGTCCCACCCATCGCACAGGAAGAGGAGGAGGAGGAGGAGGATTGTGTCAGCATGGAGGTGGAGGCTGGCACTCAGCATCATCAGCAGCAGTCTTTTAGGGATGATTTACAGTCCCAAGAAACCAGTGGACTTGTACGTGGCTGGGAGGAGGTGGCTGCGGATCATGTCATCCTTAGTGACCCAGAGGACTCCGGAGCGAATGCCTCAGCAAACCTACGCTGCATGGCCTCCCTGATCCTGCAAAGTCTGCGGAAGGATCCTCGTATTCTTCGGATCAAGGAGAGGGACCATTACTGGCTGGCCACTGTCCTTGATCCACGGTACAAGGGTAAGGTTGCGGACCTTATGTTACCGTCGCAGAGGGAGCAGAGGATGAGACAACTCCGGGAGGCCTTGCAGAAAGGTCTGTGCAACGCGTTCCCAGAGACTGGGAGGTTACAAACTCCTGGTCCTGGACAACGAGTTGCTGAGGCTTCGGCCAGTCAAAGAAGGAGCGGTGGGGAAGGTGGCCGTCTGACCGATGCGTTCAGACAATTCTTTAGTCCGCAGCCCCAAAGTATGATCGGTTCCAGCAACCATCGCCAGCGTCTGATAAACATGGTGCAGGAATATCTAGGGGCAAGGTCAGACTTGGACACCTTCCCCACCGAAAATCCTCTGGCTTACTGGGTCTTGAGGATGGATCACTGGCCAGAGCTTGCACAGTATGCAATTGAGCTACTGGCCTGTCCTGCATCCAGCGTTCTTTCAGAACGCACATTCAGTGCTGCTGGAGGATTTGTCACGGATCACAGGGTGCGCCTGTCCACCGACTCGGTTGATCGACTGACTTTCATCAAGATGAACCAGTCTTGGATCACCACCAGCTACCACACACCTGATGCTGATATAACAGACTAATTGATTTTAACATGTCACATCCCTTCAAGACTGATGCTGATGCTGAGTGCCTGTGCTGTTATGTTGACTGGCTATCCTCCTCCTCCGAGTCCTCAATGATACGATTGATGATGATAGCTTGGAAGATCATTTTTGTTTATGGGTGCCGCCACCAGTGGCTAAGGCCCAATTTTTCAGCCCCTGTTTTACAGGGGCGTGTAATTACAATTTTTTTAGCAATAATTTGCCATAGGGCTCATTGCTGTGCTCCAAGTACAGTATCTGTGAGGGGTTGGAGTGTTGTGGCACCAGTGCCTAAGGCCCAATTTTTCAGCCCCTGTTTAACAGGGGCGTGTCATTACAATTTTTGAAGCAATACTTTGCAACAGGGCTCATTGCTGTGCTCCAAGTACAGTATCTGTGAGGGGTTGTAGTGTTGTGCCACCAGTGCCTAAGGCCCAATTTTTCAGCCCCTGTTCAACAGGGGCATGCAATTACAATTCTTGATCTAATAATTCACAGCAGGGCCCATTGCTGCACCCACCAAGAGTAACTCTGAGGGCTTACAGTGTTGTGGCAACGCCACCACCACCACCACCACGAAAGGCCCAATTTTTCAGCCCCTGTTCAAAAGGGGCATGTAATTACAATTCTTGATCTAATAATTCACAGCAGGGCCCATTGCTGCACCCACCAAGAGTAACTCTGAGGGCTTACAGTGTTGTGGCAACACCACCACCACCACCACCACCACGAAAGGCCCAATTTTTCAGCCCCTGTTCAAAAGGGGCATGCAATTACAATTCTTGATCTAATAATTCACAGCAGGGCCCATTGCTGCACCCAGCAAGAGTAACTGTCAGGGCTTACAGTGTTGTGGCACCAGCACCACCATCAAAGGCCCAATTTTTACTACCACTGTTCAACAATTATATGTAATTAAAATTCCTGATATAATAGTTGACAGCAGGGCGTTCCAGCACCAACCAAGAGTAACTGTGAGTGCTTACAGTGTTTTGCCAACACCAACAACTAAGGGGCCTATTTCTGCAGAGTATATACGGCAGGTCCCTACTTTCAAACATCCAACTTACAAACGACTCCTACTTGCAAACGCAAGAAGACAACAGGAAGTGAGAGGAAATCTACCACTAGGAAGGAAAATTCTCTCCTGTAAGAATAAATATGGGAGAAAGGTGTCTCCTCTGTACTGATGCTTTATCAGCAATCCTTGTTTCAAGAAAAACACCACATTTCAAAAACAGTTGTCATTGGGACGGAAAGTGAGGTGAAATGTTCTGAACAGGGGCACAGACAGCAAAACAAATGTTACAGGGGTGATAACCCTTACCTATGTTTTCCAAAAAGTTTAAAAATAGATTTTTGGGCTGGAGCTACACTTCAACAATGTACCTGTTCAAAATTACAAACAGATTCTACATAAGAACAAACCTACAGTCCCTGTCTTGTATGCACCGCCTGTATACGGCTGTTCAGAGTATATAGGGCCTTTTTTATTTTATGTGCGGGGTTCCCCTTAATATCCATACAAGACCCAAAGGGGCTGGTAATGGGCTGGGGTAGGGGGGGGGGGGTCATGGGGTAGCTATGCCATTTTTCTTAAAGATTTTCATCCATATTACCGGGACCAGACATTACATTAAAGCCGCAAGCAGTTTTAAATGGCTTTTTTTTCCTTTAGAAGTGTCATTTTGTGCAGGGACAGTTCTAAACACGGGAAACACGTGGCACTTCACAGGCATACTTTAGACACCCCCCAGGTACGATATTTAAAGGAATATTTGACTTTTTTTTTTCACTTTATGCATCATTAAAATGACTGCTCCCGAAAAACGACCGTTTTTAAAACTTCTTTTTGCATTGATACATGTCCCCTGGTGCACAACCCGGGTTCCCAAACCCTTTTTAGGACAATAACATGCATAATAGTTGTTATAATTAGCACTTTAGAATTCGAACGTTCGCATCCATTGTATTTAATAGGGTTCTAATGTTCGTACGAACTTTCGGTCCGTTCGCGGGTTCTGGTGCGAACCGAACCCGGGGGTGTTCGGCTCATCACTAACGCTGGCCACCAAAGGGCATCCTGCCTCGTTGGAGATGTGCCTCCTCCTCATCCTCCTCCTCCTCCTCTCTCCTATTAGGCACCCACGTGGAGTCAGTGACCTCATCTTCCCCTCCCTCCTCATCACTGGAGCCAATCTGGCAGTATGCTGCAGCTGCTGGAACATGACTGCCAGATTGGTGTCCTTCTTGAGCATCCCCTCTGTCTGCTCTCACGCTACTGCCTTCCTGTAGCTGGGTTTCATCATCAGACCCTTCGAAACGCTGGGCATCCTCCTGGAGCATGTACCCAACACTGTGCTCAAACAGTTCGGGGGACTCCTCAGGAGGAGGACATGGTGGGTCTAGGGAAGGAGTGACTGATGATGAGTCTGACATTGATACCAGGGAAGAGGACGCTTTGGCAGCTGCTTTTCCAGTACCCTGAGCCTGGGTGAGAGAGGATGAGGAGGAGGAGGAGAAGGGCTTGGTCATCCACTCTACCAAGTCTTCGGCATGATGTGGCTCAACATGTCCAGCTGCCGAAAAGAAGGACAAGCGTGTCCCATGGCCATGTGCTGATGACAATGCACCGCGTCCACGACCAGCACTGTTGCCCCCAGACACAGAGCCTGCTTGCCCTCTTTTATTGCCTCCTGACTGTCTGCCTCTCCTTGTTTGCCTTCCAGACATTCTAATAGATGGCCTGCAGGGAGATGGGAAAAAAGCAATAAGGGCTACCTTCAGGTGTCCTTCTCTGTCCCTTTACTTAAGGATTTCTAAATATGGTTGAGGATGATTGCTTTTGCACAGAATAGCACAACGACAATTTCCCTGACTGTCCAAAAAAACAAGGATTTCAAAGATGGTTGATGAGGAATGCTTTAGCACACTATAGCACAAGGAGAATTTCCCTCACTGTCCTTCCCTGTCCCTAGAAACAAGGATTATCACAGTGAAAGAAACTGACACTCTTCCTACCTATAGTTTTCTGTCCCTAGAAACAATGTTTTTTTAAAGCACACTATAGCACAAGGAGAATTCCCTCACTGTCCTTCCCTGTCCCTAGAAACAAGGATTCGCACAGTAAAACACACTGACACTCTCCCTACCTATAGTTTTCTGTCCCTAGAAAAAATGTTTTTTTTAAGCACACTATAGCACAAGGAGAATTCCCTCACTGTCCTTCCCTGTCCCTAGAAACAAGGATTCACACAGTAGAAGACACTGACACTCTCCCTACCTATAGTTTTCTGTCCCTAGAAAAAATGTTTTTTTAAAGCACACTATAGCACAAGGAGAATTTCCCTCACTTTCCTTCTTTGTCCCTAGAAACAAGGATTATTACAGTGAAAGAAACTGACACTCTTCCTACCTATAGTTTTCTGTCCCTAGAAAAATTTTTTTTTAAAGCACACTATAGCACAAGGAGAATTCCCTCACTGTCCTTCCCTGTCCCTAGAAACAAGGATTCGCACAGTAAAACACACTGACACTCTCCCTACCTATAGTTTTCTGTCCCTAGAAATTTTTTTTTTTTAAGCACACTATAGCACAAGGAGAATTCCCTCACTGTCCTTCCCTGTCCCTAGAAACAAGGATTCACACAGTAGAAGACACTGACACTCTCCCTACCTATAGTTTTCTGTCCCTAGAAAAAATGTTTTTTTAAAGCACACTATAGCACAAGGAGAATTTCCCTCACTGTCCTTCCCTGTCCCTAGAAACAAGGATTCGCACAGTAAAACACACTGACACTCTCCCTACCTATCCTTCTCTTTCCCTAAACTAAAGGAATCCAGGTTAAGCAAGAAAAAATACATGTCCCTGTCCCTGCCTATGCTTCTCTTTCCCTGCTCCGGAACACACTACACTAGGCCGCCGTGCTGGCGGCCTTTTATAGTGTGGGGCGTGTACTAAACACCCTCAGCAATAATTGGCCACAGGCATCCTGCCTGTGGCCAATCATTGCTCTCCTCGCTGCCGGCGCTGTGATTGGCCAAGCATGCGGGGTCACAGTGCATGCTTGGCCAATCACAGCGCCTGGATGACACTGCGATGGCGTAGTGCATTGTGGGCCGTTCGCGTCACTCGAATTTGGCGCGAACGGCCCAAATCGTTCGATCTTCGTCGAACGATCGAACAGCCGATGTTCGAGTCGAACGTATGTTCGACTCGAACACGAAGCTCATCCCTAGTCTCTAGCGGCGGCAATCAACCTCCACAGGAGAAGCGGAGGCTCCGTACAGAACACAGACCCGAAGGTAAACTTGAACTTAGCTCAAACCTCACACCATACACACGAGGTGAGAGCTGGTGGTGGTGTTCCTCACCCTCCTCCCTCAAACCCCTAGACAAGCCAGCCATTAATATATCGAGGGAGTAGGGGGTAGAGGCCGCTATACACATAAAAATATAGATGAACTGTTTAGTAGAAAAATCTATAATGGAATGTGCAAAAAGTTGTGAGATATCTTATACATGTGACTATAAATCCTGTACAAACAAACAGTATGCCACAAATGACAAAAAATAGAAGATAAAAAATATATCTCAAAGGTGATTAGCTTTCAATAGGCAATGAACCCGAATAGAAGTCCCAAGACTAATAGCAGATAGTAGCTGGATAGTCCATATCAGTGGTTCTCAACCTTCCTAGTGCTGTGACCCCTTGATAAAATTTCCAAAGTTTTGGGGACCCCTAACAGTAAAATTATTTTCGTAGCGTAGGTTGTCAGCTCCCAAGGCAAGACAAGGAATTTGCGCCGATAACCCGCGGACATTTAGCGCTCCCTAAGTCCCTTTTCCTGGTATAATATTAAAACCCCTTATGGTACATTTTAGGATGTACCACTCTTTGTTCTCTTTCTTTCCCTTTTTTTTTCTCTCTATCCTAATTTCTTGTTCCTCCCACATCCCTCTCTCTACTCATGTTTCTTGTTCTTTCTCTTATGCTTTCTTTCCCTTTTCTTTGTTCCTCCCCCTCTTTTTCTCTCCCTTCCATGTATTCTCTATTTTTATTTTTGTTATTCCTTTTGTTACTCCTTGGTGGGGGGAGGTGAGTGGCAGTGCTGGGGGGAGTTCTGATCATCCAACTTAGGTGCTCTTGATCAAGGTCATCTGATGATCTGAGAACTGTAGTGGGGACTTTTAATGGCAACTATAATCACAGGCAGTGTTACTCACCGTGGCTCCGGCTTCACCGTGTCTCCGACTTTGTGGTGTCTCGCAGCAGTGACACCTATGCCGAAATCAGGAGATAGGGTCTCCTCCTGCCCCTCCCACTTCACATTCCTCACCAGTCAGCTGACCTCTAGTCTCTGCCCCCCAGCCATGCTGTGAACCGAATGGGCGGCTGCGAAGAGGCTGAGTGGGTGGCCGCGGGCTCTAGGGACAGCCCTGCTGGGCGAGTGGTGCTGGATTCAGGAACAGCCCAGGATTCGGTGACCCCTGGCAAATAGTAATTCGACCCCCAGGTTGAGAACCACTGGTCCATATGAATAAGGTCACAGTCCACAGAAATGGGAAGATAACCCACCACGATAATCAAAACCCAGATTTCTTGCGAAATAGGTAAGATGTACAGCATAGATGGTCACCCAGTAGTGCTTTGAACCTTTGGATAATGGGGGGAGAAATTAATTCTCTTACCCGCAGATGTGGACCCAACTCACCGTACGGCGGTGGGTCAATCAGGCTTGTATCCACCGATTGTGGAACCAGGAAAATGGATCCTCCAAGTTATCTCCTCCTCCTGCTGACAATACGTCCAAAGGGGCCAATGACTCCGGGGAATGAGGAAAAACTTGACGTTAAACGATCCAATACTGTAGCTCCACCGAGCGTTAGATTTATAAAATGGAAAAAAAAGAGAGGGCCTTCACATAGTGTAAATCCAAAGAGTAGTTTGAATATTTTTACTTATTCAATAAATACCCAAACAAATGAATATAATAAAAAGATTGCAATCGAGTAATAAAAAAAAAGTGCAGTGTAGGGCAGCTTAGGCCAGCGTGTAGACCCGACGGCGTTTCGTCTACCAAGACTTCGACTGGGGTACATGCTAGCCCACCACCCCCTGCACTTCTATAAAAAGAAAAAGAACTTAATCATAAGCATGTGTGTCCTGTCACGAATCCCGCTTCCGGGGTCTGATTGCACATTAAGGCCGCCGTGACGTCAATATGGGTTACATGTGCATGTCAGCCAATAAACGTATCAATCCTAAATCTTAATCGTATATAAGGACATTGTATACTTAAAGCGGAAGCAAACTCATCCATAAAAAAAGTTACATTTCTGGCATGTGCCGGAAATGGAACACGCCAATTGGTTGTGCTCTCAACCAAACTGTCAAACCATCCAATGGCTAGTGTCATAACTGATCACATGTGGCAGTTGTAGATTAAACAAAGGCAAAGATGGCAGCTTCCTTGGCTGAAAACGATAGGAGGGTTTACTTACACTTTAACACAAATGGACATAGTGATCTGCCATATTTTTTACCAACTCTCGACTTGAGGCACCAATCAATGTTCGACTGCAATACCACATGACCATCGAGATAACCCGCAAAGCACGCTGGGGCGCGTAGTTCCGGAATATGCCATGTAGGCTAAAATTACAGAGTTCCGCCCACCAGCGTGATGACGCGTGTCTCAAGCTTCCAATCAGTGTTTGACTGCAATACCACGTGACCATCGGGATAGCCCGCAGAGCACGCTGGGGCGCGTAGTTCCGGAATATGCCATACAAATTGTTTATTCTCCTTAAGTGGTGCCATCCACTCAACACATTATTAGCGCCACACTTTTAATTTTATATAACTTAATTCCAAGCCTAACTGGAAAAAAACATTGCTCCTCCAACTTTGCAGCCTTTTGTCAAGTGAATTCAGAATTCCCGAAAACAAAATGATCTATACTGGTAGGGTCTGTCCCAAAAATGTATTAGGATGTGGCAACTTTGGATGGACTCCACTTCATTTCAACTGTCTGACTCTTCTTCCACACAGACCTTCGGTATAGTCTATTTACTTTGTACCTGTGGGTCTGTCCCTGTCTCCCTGTACCTGTGGGTCCGTCCCTGTCTTCTTGTACCTGTGGGTCCGTCCCTGTCTTCTTGTACCTGTGGGTCTGTCCCTGTCTCCCTGTACCTGTGGGTCCGTCCCTGTCTTCTTGTACCTGTGGGTCCGTCCCTGTCTTCTTGTACCTGTGCGTCCGTCCCTGTCTTCTTGTACCTGTGGGTCCATCCCTGTCTTCTTGTACCTGTGAGTCCGTCCCTGTCTTCTTGTACCTGTGGGTCTGTCCCTGTCTCCCTGTACCTGTGGGTCCGTCCCTGTCTTCTTGTACCTGTGGGTCCGTCCCTATCTTCTTGTACCTGTGGGTCAGTCCCTGTCTCCCTGTACCTGTGGGTCCGTCCCTGTCTCCCTGTACCTGTGGGTCTGTCCCTGTCTTCTTGTACCTGTGGGTCTGTCCCTGTCTTCTTGTACCTGTAAGTCTGTCCCTGTCTTCTTGTACCTGTGGGTCTGTCCCTGTCTTCTTGTACCTGTGGGTCCGTCCCTATCTTCTTGTACCTGTGGGTCAGTCCCTGTCTCCCTGTACCTGTGGGTCCGTCCCTGTCTCCCTGTACCTGTGGGTCTGTCCCTGTCTTCTTGTACCTGTGGGTCTGTCCCTGTCTTCTTGTACCTGTAAGTCTGTCCCTGTCTTCTTGTACCTGTGGGTCTGTCCCTGTCTCCCTGTACCTGTGGGTCCGTCCCTGTCTCCCTGTACCTGTGGGTCTGTCCCTGTCTTCTTGTACCTGTGGGTCTGTCCCTGTCTTCTTGTACCTGTAAGTCTGTCCCTGTCTTCTTGTACCTGTGGGTCTGTCCCTGTCTCCCTGTACCTGTGGGTCCGTCCCTGTCTCCCTGTACCTGTGGGTCCGTCCCTGTCTTCTTGTACCTGTGGGTCCGTCCCTATCTTCTTGTACCTGTGGGTCTGTCCCTGTCTCCCTGTACCTGTGGGTCCGTCCCTGTCTTCTTGTACCTGTGGGCCTGTCCCTGTCTTCTTGTACCTGTGGGTCTGTCCCTGTCTCCCTGTACCTGTGGGTCCGTCCCTGTCTTCTTGTACCTGTGGGTCTGTCCCTGTCTTCTTGTACCTGTGGGTCCGTCCCTGTCTCCCTGTACCTGTGGGTCCGTCCCTGTCTTCTTGTACCTGTGGGTCTGTCCCTGTCTCCCTGTACCTGTGGGTCCGTCCCTGTCTTCTTGTACCTGTGGGTCTGTCCCTGTACCTGTGGGTCCGTCCCTGTCTCCCTGTACCTGTGGGTCCATCCCTGTCTTCTTGTACCTGTGGGCCTGTCCCTGTTTTCTTGTACCTGTGGGTCTGTCCCTGTCTTCTTGTACCTGTGGGCCTGTCCCTGTTTTCTTGTACCTGTGGGTCTGTCCCTGTCTTCTTGTACCTATGGGCCAGTGTCCCTGTTTTCTTGTACCTGTGGGTCTAACCCTGTCTCCCTGTACCTCTGGGTCCGTCCCTGTCTTCTTGTACCTGTGGGTCCGTCCCTATCTTCTTGTACCTGTGGGTCAGTCCCTGTCTCCCTGTACCTGTGGGTCCGTCCCTGTCTCCCTGTACCTGTGGGTCTGTCCCTGTCTTCTTGTACCTGTGGGTCTGTCCCTGTCTTCTTGTACCTGTGGGTCTGTCCCTGTCTCCCTGTACCTGTGGGTCTGTCCCTGTCTTCTTGTACCTGTGGGTCCGTCCCTGTCTTCTTGTACCTGTGGGTCTGTCCCTGTCTCCCTGTACCTGTGGGTCCGTCCCTGTCTTCTTGTACCTGTGGGTCCGTCCCTGTCTTCTTGTACCTGTGCGTCCGTCCCTGTCTTCTTGTACCTGTGCGTCCGTCCCTGTCTTCTTGTACCTGTGGGTCCATCCCTGTCTTCTTGTACCTGTGAGTCCGTCCCTGTCTTCTTGTACCTGTGGGTCTGTCCCTGTCTCCCTGTACCTGTGGGTCCGTCCCTGTCTTCTTGTACCTGTGGGTCCGTCCCTATCTTCTTGTACCTGTGGGTCAGTCCCTGTCTCCCTGTACCTGTGGGTCCGTCCCTGTCTCCCTGTACCTGTGGGTCTGTCCCTGTCTTCTTGTACCTGTGGGTCTGTCCCTGTCTTCTTGTACCTGTAAGTCTGTCCCTGTCTTCTTGTACCTGTGGGTCTGTCCCTGTCTCCCTGTACCTGTGGGTCCGTCCCTGTCTCCCTGTACCTGTGGGTCTGTCCCTGTCTTCTTGTACCTGTGGGTCTGTCCCTGTCTTCTTGTACCTGTAAGTCTGTCCCTGTCTTCTTGTACCTGTGGGTCTGTCCCTGTACCTGTGGGTCCGTCCCTGTCTCCCTGTACCTGTGGGTCCGCCCCTGTCTTCTTGTACCTGTGGGTCCGTCCCTGTCTTCTTGTACCTGTGGGTCTGTCCCTGTCTCCCTGTACCTGTGGGTCCGCCCCTGTCTTCTTGTACCTGTGGGTCCGTCCCTGTCTTCTTGTACCTGTGGGTCTGTCCCTGTCTCCCTGTACCTGTGGGTCTGTCCCTGTCTCCCTGTACCTGTGGGTCTGTCCCTGTCTCCCTGTACCTGTGGGTCTGTCCCTGTCTCCCTGTACCTGTGGGCCTGTCCCTGTCTTCTTGTACCTGTGGGCCTGTCCCTGTCTTCTTGTACCTGTGGGTCTGTCCCTGTCTCCCTGTACCTGTGGGTCCATCCCTGTCTTCTTGTACCTGTGGGTCTGTCCCTGTCTCCCTGTACCTGTGGGTCCGTCCCTGTCTTCTTGTACCTGTGGGTCTGTCCCTGTCTTCTTGTACCTGTGGGTCTGTCCCTGTACCTGTGGGTCCGTCCCTGTCTTCCTGTACCTGTGGGTCCGTCCCTGTCTCCCTGTACCTGTGGGTCCGTCCCTGTCTTCTTGTACCTGTGGGTCCGTCCCTGTCTTCTTGTACCTGTGGGTCTGTCCCTGTCTCCCTGTACCTGTGGGTCCGTCCCTGTCTTCTTGTACCCGTGGGTCTGTCCCGGTCTCCCTGTACCTGTGGGTCCGTCCCTGTCCTCCTGTACCTGTGGGTCCGTCCCTATCTTTTTGTACCTGTGGGTCTGTCCCTGTCTCCCTGTACCTGTGGGTCCGTCCCTGTCTTCTTGTACCTGTGGGTCCGTCCCTGTCTTCTTGTACCTGTGGGTCCGTCCCTGTCTTCTTGTACCTGTGGGTCTGTCCCTGTCTCCCTGTACCTGTGGGTCCGTCCCTGTCTTCTTGTACCCGTGGGTCTGTCCCGGTCTCCCTGTACCTGTGGGTCCGTCCCTGTCCTCCTGTACCTGTGGGTCCGTCCCTATCTTCTTGTACCTGTGGGTCTGTCCCTGTCTCCCTGTACCTGTGGGTCCGTCCCTGTCTTCTTGTACCTGTGGGTCCGTCCCTGTCTTCTTGTACCTGTGGGTCCGTCCCTGTCTTCTTGTACCTGTGGGTCTGTCCCTGTACCTGTGGGTCCGTCCCTGTCTCCCTGTACCTGTGGGTCCGCCCCTGTCTTCTTGTACCTGTGGGTCCGTCCCTGTCTTCTTGTACCTGTGGGTCTGTCCCTGTCTCCCTGTACCTGTGGGTCCGTCCCTGTCTTCTTGTACCTGTGGGCCTGTCACTGTCTTCTTGTACCTGTGGGTCTGTCCCTGTCTCCCTGTACCTGTGGGTCCGTCCCTGTCTTCTTGTACCTGTGGGTCTGTCCCTGTACCTGTGGGTCCGTCCCTGTCTTCCTGTACCTGTGGGTCCATCCCTGTCTCCCTGTACCTGTGGGTCCGTCCCTGTCTCCCTGTACCTGTGGGTCCGTCCCTGTCTTCTTGTACCTGTGGGTCCGTCCCTGTCTTCTTGTACCTGTGGGTCCGTCCCTGTCTTCTTGTACCTGTGGGTCTGTCCCTGTCTCCCTGTACCTGTGGGTCCGTCCCTGTCTTCTTGTACCCGTGGGTCTGTCCCTGTCTCCCTGTACCTGTGGGTCCGTCCCTGTCCTCCTGTACCTGTGGGTCCGTCCCTATCTTCTTGTACCTGTGGGTCTGTCCCTGTCTCCCTGTACCTGTGGGTCCGTCCCTGTCTTCTTGTACCTGTGGGTCCGTCCCTGTCTTCTTGTACCTGTGGGTCCGTCCCTGTCTTCTTGTACCTGTGGGTCTGTCCCTGTACCTGTGGGTCCGTCCCTGTCTCCCTGTACCTGTGGGTTCGCCCCTGTCTTCTTGTACCTGTGGGTCCGTCCCTGTCTTCTTGTACCTGTGGGTCTGTCCCTGTACCTGTGGGTCCGTCCCTGTCTTCTTGTACCTGTGGGCCTGTCCCTGTCTTCTTGTACCTGTGGGTCTGTCCCTGTCTCCCTGTACCTGTGGGTCCGTCCCTGTCTTCTTGTACCTGTGGGTCTGTCCCTGTCTCCCTGTACCTGTGGGTCCGTCCCTGTCTTCTTGTACCTGTGGGTCTGTCCCTGTCTCCCTGTACCTGTGGGTCCGTCCCTGTCTTCTTGTACCTGTGGGTCTGTCCCTGTACCTGTGGGTCCGTCCCTGTCTTCCTGTACCTGTGGGTCCGTCCCTGTCTTCCTGTACCTGTGGGTCCGTCCCTGTCTCCCTGTACCTGTGGGTCCGTCCCTGTCTTCTTGTACCTGTGGGTCCGTCCCTGTCTTCTTGTACCTGTGGGTCTGTCCCTGTCTCCCTGTACCTGTGGGTCCGTCCCTGTCTTCTTGTACCCGTGGGTCTGTCCCTGTCTCCCTGTACCTGTGGGTCCGTCCCTGTCTTCTTGTACCTGTGGGTCCGTCCCTGTCTTCTTGTACCTGTGGGTCCGTCCCTGTCTTCTTGTACCTGTGGGTCCGTCCTTGTCTCCCTGTACCTGTGGGTATGTCCCTGTCTCCCTGTACCTGTGGGTCTGTCCCTGTCTCCCTGTACCTGTGGGTCTGTCCTTGTCTCCCTGTACCTGTGGGTCTGTCCTTGTCTCCCTGTACCTGTGGGTCTGTCCTTGTCTCCCTGTACCTGTGGGTCTGTCCTTGTCTCCCTGTACCTGTGGGTCTGTCCCTGTCTCCCTGTACCTGTGGGTCTGTCCCTGTCTCCCTGTACCTGTGGGTCCGTCCCTGTCTCCCTGTACCTGTGGGTCCGTCCCTGTCTCCCTGTACCTGTGGGTCCGTCCCTGTCTTCTTGTACCTGTGGGTCTGTCCCTGTACCTGTGGGTCCGTCCCTGTCTTCCTGTACCTGTGGGTCCATCCCTGTCTCCCTGTACCTGTGGGTCCATCCCTGTCTCCCTGTACCTGTGGGTCTGTCCTTGTCTCCCTGTACCTGTGGGTCTGTCCCTGTCTCCCTGTACCTGTGGGCCTGTCCCTGTCTTCTTGTACCTGTGGGTCTGTCCCTGTCTCCCTGTACCTGTGGGTCCGTCCCTGTCTTCTTGTACCTGTGGGTCTGTCCCTGTGGGTCCGTCCCTGTCTTCCTGTACCTGTGGGTCCATCCCTGTCTCCCTGTACCTGTGGGTCCGTCCCTGTCTCCCTGTACCTGTGGGTCCGTCCCTGTCTTCTTGTACCTGTGGGTCCGTCCCTGTCTTCTTGTACCTGTGGGTCTGTCCCTGTCTCCCTGTACCTGTGGGTCCGTCCCTGTCTTCTTGTACCCGTGGGTCTGTCCCTGTCTCCCTGTACCTGTGGGTCCGTCCCTGTCCTCCTGTACCTGTGGGTCCGTCCCTATCTTCTTGTACCTGTGGGTCTGTCCCTGTCTCCCTGTACCTGTGGGTCCGTCCCTGTCTTCTTGTACCTGTGGGTCCGTCCCTGTCTTCTTGTACCTGTGGGTCCGTCCCTGTCTTCTTGTACCTGTGGGTCCGTCCTTGTCTCCCTGTACCTGTGGGTCTGTCCCTGTCTCCCTGTACCTGTGGGTCTGTCCCTGTCTCCCTGTACCTGTGGGTCTGTCCTTGTCTCCCTGTACCTGTGGGTCTGTCCTTGTCTCCCTGTACCTGTGGGTCTGTCCCTGTCTCCCTGTACCTGTGGGTCTGTCCCTGTCTCCCTGTACATGGGGGTCTGTCCCTGTCTCCCTGTACCTGTGGGACTGTCCCTGTCTTCTTGTACCTGTGGGTCCGTCCTTGTCTCCCTGTACCTGTGGGTCTGTCCTTGTCTCCCTGTACCTGTGGGTCTGTCCCTGTCTTGTACCTGTGGGTCCATCTATGTCTCCCTGTACCTGTGGGTCTGTCCCTGTTTTCCTTTTTCAGTCCCACACTCCTATCTGCGAAAGCCATTTCTCCTCTTCTCCCTCCTGTGACTTTTAACTGCTGCATGGAGAACCATTCAGGGCATCGGTTTTTGTAATTACCCCCCACGGCACTAATCACCCCCTCCTGTCCACTATCTGATTCCCCCTGATGCCTGGACCCCCCTGTGTGGCCCCCCATGGCTCTTCCGGCTACCCTCCTCTCCTTTCCCGCTGGCTTCTGTGGGGGATCTTCAGGGTGGAGAGAAGAAAAGAAGGCCGGTAAATATATTATTTACTGGCCCCTTCCTTTTCTAAATGAACACAGTGAGTGACTTGTACCGATCACTCCTTGTGTTCATTCTTAACGGAAGCATAGTAAACTATGTTTACTATGCTTCAGTTTGTGAATGAACCAGAGCATCTGTATAGATCTTCAATGCAGCTACAGAGAAAGGAATTCAAGAATCAAGAATCCCATGCTCCAGGGTCCCGTGTGGCCTGCCTTTCACATTAGGCTTTACACTATGTCATCGGGGAAAAGTGCTTGCCACATCACCCTGCGTAGGTTCCGGGTCCCCTGAGTTTCCAGTTTCACCTACAAAGGGTGATGGGGCAAGCTTTTTCCCCAGTGGTGCACTCTCTATTAAGCCCCCCACCCAGCCCAGTGCACCCTCTCCAGACCCTGCTCAGCCCATGCACATTCACACAAGGTGGGGGCAGGCAGGCCACACTCTGAGCTGCAAGTTAAAAGCAATGGGCTTGTGAATTTGGAAGTCAGAGGGACCGCTCACCCTGGGTGGGAACCAAGCTGGGAACTCTGAGTTTCCTCTTTTACATATAAGCCCACCACTTTAACCCAGCAGCTCAAACTGAAGTAGGTGGTAGTGGGGGGGGGGGGGGGCCCGGGCCCAGGTTAACTTTTGCATAGGGCCCACAAGCTTCAAGCTACGCCTCTGCGTACACCCTATGCAGATCAAAGGCCATCTCATTGATCTTTTATGATCGAACCAAAGGAATCACTATGTATCAACATAACATTGTTACATTGTAATTCTTCTTGACCCCCCAAACGCTGTTCAATTGTGTAAACTGTCGATTTACACAGGAGCAGCAGGATCTTCTTCTCTACTATAAAACAAGTCCTGGCTGTCAAAATTACAGCTGGACTTTGCTCATAAGCATGGCCAGGAAGTTGCGGGGGAGGAAGAGGGTATATCACACACCCAAAGAATTTAGGTGATGTTTTTGTAAATATGTGAATCTAAACACATTCAATGAATTTCAGGTCCTACAGCTGTCAAGCATGTTGTTAACGTTTTATGTTATTTAGATTTTTCAAGATTTTTGGGTGTTTTTGAGTGACATTCTGAGATATGCATTCATCTGGTATTACAGTGTAGCGGGGTCCTCAAATTGATGGGATACACCTGGGGAATAGTGTGACCCAGGTGTATAATTGTGTTAGGGTTCAGACCCCTTTTTGTTTCATGGAGGATTGGAGGATGTAGTATTCTCCTTTGCCTGTGGGTGGCGGGGTACCCACAGGCTTCAGGTAGAATCATCTCCTGCAGTGCTCCCTGTTTTGTCCCTTCCCGGAGATGGTATGGCTGGGGCGGGGAACCCGCCGGGCCGTTGATGGGAGGAGATAAAAAGGGGGAGACGCCACTTACCACGAGGTCTTGCGGAGAAGGAGGTCCTCGGAGGAGGAGGGTTGCGGTCCGCACCCAGGCCCCTCAGGCCTGGGTGCTGGAGATCCAGGAGTCTGGTCCAGGTGCCCATGGCCTGGTCCGGAGTCATGTTGGCGTCCATCCCAGGCACCTTTAGCCTGGGGTGAGGTACTATCGAGGAGGCCTGGGGCCCAGTACCTTCGACTGGGTCCCGCTAGGGTGGACTGTCCGAGGGTCCCTGAGCGGAGGGACTCGTATCTGAGGTGAGGAGGCCAGAGAGGTTACCCACTGGAGACCCGGAGCAGCACCAACCCGGTGACAGTGGGCCTCTGGGAACTCTCTTGGGAGGACACATCCCCCTGATAGGGGCCACAGCGTATCGAAGAGGGCTCCATTGCTGTTCATAGGGGTTGCTGGAAGAGACCCCATCTTTCCTGTTCTGTAACAGCCGGATTGGCTTAGGCGCCGCTGGTCATAGTACAGTGGCATAGAACTTAAACTTTAGGAAGTGCCTCGATCTGCTCGCCCCACCGTTGGCAAGGTTATAGGTCCCAACCAGTTTGCTGCAAAAGAACTGTTTATTGTGCTTTGCTTATTGGAGTGTCAAATAAACAAGTGTTGGACCTTTCTCCGGTGTGTGAACTCCAGTTACTGGAAGCAAAGGGGAGGCTGGTGAGCTTGCAATTACAGACTCAGTGCATTCACAGAACACACCGGCCCGAGGAAACATCAGTAAGTGGCCTTCACCTCCCTACTACAATGGGGAGGACATGGGCCGTGGCGCATCTCACTCTCACAACCCAGGAACCCCTAGACATGAGTTGGTGTGTAACCGATAAAGATGGAGAGAGAGTGAGGCCGCTACACGTGGGGGCTCGTCCGGGATAGAGTGTGTTCTAGAGATGGACTTGAGAATGTCTACATTTGAACTTTGCTGCCCAGAGGAGTTCCGAGCAGATCGGCCATATTACTGGCCAAAGTGCGTCCCTGCTCGGAGTTGTGGAAATGACCCTAACACGGGAAAGGCCCATGCGGAGGAGCGGAAAAAGGGAGAGGTCCAGCCGTGTGACGTACTGCACGTGGGGACTGTTAACGCACTGCGCCACGAGGCACCCCATGGCGACATCGTTCGTGGGCGGAGTCAAGAGGAAGCCCGCGAAAATGTACAGCTCATGGGAGGAGTCTGGCCAAGTGTGGGGATACACGTGGAGACTCCGGCGCGGGGTCAGTGCATGATGGAGCAGCAGATAGTCGGGATGACCTCAAGTGCCCCGTGGATTATGGTTCCTCACCCCACGAGAATGACTTCCTTTGCTGCCCCCATCACAGACACGGGGATAAGACTTAGGCCCCGAGGGCGGTTGGCTCTGTACACTTGCAGAGACACGGAGGCCCTCGGTGTGATCTGTCCCGGCTGCTCGGGACTGGTGGTCACCCTGAAGCCATTTGGGCGATGTGAGGAGTGCAGAGAATTCCTTTTTGAGGTCAAGTCGTCCACAGCAAGGCCCCGGGCCCTTCGCCTCAACCACCTCACGGGTACCGCTACTCCGGAAGGGGAGATCAAGGCCTTTGTCGAGGTTCCCGTGCGCGCTGACCAGGGCGATGGACTGCCCAACAGAGAAAAATCCGAGGATGCTGCCTCGGTCGCCACAAGTTCTCTGCTCCCACCCCCGAAGAGGAAAGTTGGCCTAGTACAGGCATCCTATGGACGTGGTCGAGCTTCACCCCGCTGCTTGCCTGGCCTGGATGGCGCCGGTCGAGAAGGAAGTCCCGGACATCCCAGTCCTCTACAAGGGTCAGGTGAGCCAGGGGCTGGGACTGTGGTGGTGGTTGGAGGTGTCGGGGGCCCATTGGAGGTGGAGCCCCCCAGGGAGGATGATTCTGTGTCCACCGGAAGATATCTGCCTGCGGAGATGTATGACACCTCCGACCTAGAGTCGCTGTCTGATTGCGGAGAAGATGGCGAGATAGACGAACTGTTCAGCCGCAAGGGCTGGGATAGAATGCCACTTCTTGCTTCCCGTGCGGTACGGGATTCACCTATGTACACAGGAGACAGCACACCTCGGGTGGAAGACCCGCAGCTTACGAGGGAACCTACCCCTCCACCGGTGTCCTCATCTACTGTTACCTCACCTGCTTTGGTTGTGGGGACACCCCGCGCTTCTCTGAGAGCGCCGAAAGTCAGTTTCAGGGAGCTGGTAAAGGCACCTCGGCATCCGGAAGCTATTGTGCTGCCTGGAACTGGAGAGAAAGCCACTATGCCACCTTTGGCCCGCTTGCAGAGACTGTTTTGCCACAAAGTAGCTCGGGAATATGGGTGGGAGTATCCGTATCTACCCCGGGACTTGCTGTTTGAGGTGGAAGTCTGGAGAGCAAGATGGTATGACGAGTTTGTGTGGGACAAGTTGAAGGTGCCTCATGCTCGCAGGTACCTGGAATGTGTGCCGGCAGTGTCTAAGAGGTTTGAGGACTGCAGAGCTGAATGGAAATTGGGGCGCCATATCCATGCTGACAAGGTAGTCATTTGCAGAAGAGAAGGAGAAGATGTCGAGTATTCGATAGAGGCATTTGACAAACACCTGAAACCCCTGTATCTGCCGGATCCAAAGTTTTATTTATAGGAGAAAAGAACTCCTGTTTATTTCCTTTGTGCACTTGAACTTTCTGGAAGAGCCATTCCCAGACACCCAGGACTGTGCCCTGCTTTTGTTTTTATTTGGGCTTTTCTTTTTCTCATTGGAGACTTGGGGCTGTTGTGTTTTTTTGTGTTTCCCCTTTTCTTCATGTGCCAAAGGCAAGGACATTTGGGAATAGTGGCAGAGTAGGGAAAAGCTGGAAGAACGAAGATTCGTTGAGTGTCATGACCGCGGCGTTGTCACCAGGTGGCAGTGTTGCGCAACAAATGTTTGAAAATGTTTCACACACACATCACCTTGCTTGTTGGAGTGAGTGGGTCTCTCGGCTGACGGGCCCACTCATGCCAAATGACACGAAATTATGGTAGGATGTTGTTTTTTTTCTTTCCCCTGCAGGAGAATCGTCAATCAAGATCATTGAGAGTGGGTGGCTCTTAGACAGTGTGGGAGAGGGGTTGTGATTATACAGATGTTTAAAGTGTTTTATGACATAAGTTGTTTTATATGTTCCCCATTCCCTGAGCAGGTCTTGGCACTTGGGAAAAATTTAGAGGAATTGCTTCAGGGGTTTCACTCCATGCCACCACTTTATGGGAGGCATGGGTGTGCACCTGACGCTGGGGACCAGCGTCCAATCACAGGGGGGAATGTGTAGCGGGGTCCTCAAATTGATGGGATACACCTGGGGAATAGTGTGACCCAGGTGTATAATTGTGTTAGGGTTCAGACCCCTTTTTGTTTCATGGAGGATTGGAGGATGTAGTATTCTCCTTTGCCTGTGGGTGGCGGGGTACCCACAGGCTTCAGGTAGAATCATCTCCTGCAGTGCTCCCTGTTTTGTCCCTTCCCGGAGATGGTATGGCTGGGGCGGGGAACCCGCCGGGCCGTTGATGGGAGGAGATAAAAAGGGGGAGACGCCACTTACCACGAGGTCTTGCGGAGAAGGAGGTCCTCGGAGGAGGAGGGTTGCGGTCCGCACCCAGGCCCCTCAGGAGATCCAGGAGTCTGGTCCAGGTGCCCATGGCCTGGTCCGGAGTCATGTTGGCGTCCATCCCAGGCACCTTTAGCCTGGGGTGAGGTACTATCGAGGAGGCCTGGGGCCCAGTACCTTCGACTGGGTCCCGCTAGGGTGGACTGTCCGAGGGTCCCTGAGCGGAGGGACTCGTATCTGAGGTGAGGAGGCCAGAGAGGTTACCCACTGGAGACCCGGAACAGCACCAACCCGGTGACAGTGGGCCTCTGGGAACTCTCTTGGGAGGACACATCCCCCTGATAGGGGCCACAGCGTATCGAAGAGGGCTCCATTGCTGTTCATAGGGGTTGCTGGAAGAGACCCCATCTTTCCTGTTCTGTAACAGCCGGATTGGCTTAGGCGCCGCTGGTCATAGTACAGTGGCATAGAACTTAAACTTTAGGAAGTGCCTCGATCTGCTCGCCCCACCGTTGGCAAGGTTATAGGTCCCAACCAGTTTGCTGCAAAAGAACTGTTTATTGTGCTTTGCTTATTGGAGTGTCAAATAAACAAGTGTTGGACCTTTCTCCGGTGTGTGAACTCCAGTTACTGGAAGCAAAGGGGAGGCTGGTGAGCTTGCAATTACAGACTCAGTGCATTCACAGAACACACCGGCCCGAGGAAACATCAGTAAGTGGCCTTCACCTCCCTACTACAATGGGGAGGACATGGGCCGTGGCGCATCTCACTCTCACAACCCAGGAACCCCTAGACATGAGTTGGTGTGTAACCGATAAAGATGGAGAGAGAGTGAGGCTGCTACAACAGTAACAATGATCTACAGCAATGGTCTCCAAACTGTGGCCCTTTGCTTGTCTTTATCCGACCCCTGGGGCACTATTCCTCTCACTGATATGAAACACTATTTGTCCAACTGACACCAACAACGGAGCACCATTTCTCCCACTGACACCAATATTAGGACCACTATTCCTCCTAATTATATCAACGATGGGGCACTATTCCTCCCTCTAATACCAAATATGGTAATGTTTATGCCCACTGATGCCAGGAAAATGTCTACTGTCGCTGGCCACAGTCCGGCCCCCCTAAAGTCTGAAGGACAATAAACTGACCCTTTGTTTAGAAAGTTTGGGGACCCCTGATCTACAGTTAAAATGACAGGTCAGCTGCAATTGAAATAACATTTGGGCACTTCTCCTCTGTAATGTCAATAAATAATTATTGTCTTTGTGTAGCGGCCAAACCCCTTACTCCCTTCTTAATATGTATGGCTGGCTTGTCTAGGGGTTACTGGGAGAAAGGGTGAGGGGCACTACCACCAGCTCTCACCTCGTGTGTGTGAGGTTTGAGCTAAGTTCTTTTTTTTACCTTCGGGTCTGCGTTTTAGGCCGGAGCCTCCGCTTCTCCTGTGGAGGTTGACTGCCACCGCTGGAGACAGAGCACTTAGCTTCCCAGTAATCGAGTTCCACACCATGAAAAGTCCAACACTTATTTATTTCTCTTTCAGCAATGAACAGTGGTGGTTGAACTTGAGAAGAAGACAGACAGGGTGTGGGAATGAGTAGGTCCAGGCACAATTGAAAGATTCGATACTCTCCTATTCCATACAGTGCAAATAGGCTTGGCGCACAGTCGCTGCCACCGACTGTGAATTTGGTTTCTGCCACAAATCTTGTGAAAGTAGAGGCCTCTGCCACAGACCTGAATATAGGTCTCTGCCACCGACCTAGGTTGAGTTGGGTCATTGCTACCGACCATAAGAACGTGAACTACCTTCCTTGAAGCAATGGCCCTTGTCAGAGAAAGACATCCATCCGGACGGTCTCCAGAGGCCCGCCCGTCACCGGCGATATGCTGTACCGGCTCTTCGGAGGGGACACATCTCTGGTCCCTTACGCCCTGGATTCAGGTACCCAATACCGGGGGCACCTTAGGTATGCTCCGTTCCCTCGCGGGACCCAGTGAAAGGTACTGGGCCCCAGGCCTTCTGCAAAGTACCTTACCCCAGACTGAAGGTGCCTGGGATGGAATTTGAACTCCACGTGTCCAGGCCAAGGGCGCCTGGACACCGACCGCGGACAGCAGCCCACAGGCTGAAGGTGCCTGGGACCCGGACCTCATGTGCAAGATGTCCGCCCCCTTTATACCCTCTCCCAGCAAGCACATCAGGTTCCCCGCCCCGCTGTACAACTGCCGCGAGAGATCACAAAGGGTACGGCACTGCAGTGGTGGTTCAACCCCGGCCCAAGGTGACAGCGCCACCTACTGGGCCGCAGGGAACTAGACACCACTGATATCTCACTCGAATAAAACAACCATTTCGTAACAATTAGTGCATCCGGGTCATGCTACCACCCAGATGCTGCCCTCTAAATGTATATACCCGCTACACTTGGTTGAAGAAAGGATACAAAAAACAGCATTTTGTTCCCAGAAAAGAAACTCCCATAAAAAATGAAACTACTTTGTTGATGAACTTTAGTCTCTTAATACATGGGTGACTGTATGGGGGAAGGTCATGTGACAGGACTCCACCTTTTCAGCAATTGCTTCCCCTGACATTGTAGCACTTGGGTAGCGGGGGACATTGAGCCTCCGCTAGGTGGGAGCTTTATAGGGAGTGTCCTGATGTTCTTAGCATTATAATGCCTTTAACTATAGGGGCCTTGTGGATACTAGAAGGACTGCCCAGTGGATATCCTTGGTCCTCAGAATAGATAATACCTGATGTTCTTAGCACTATAGGCCCTCTACTTATATGAGTCTTGTGGATACTAGAAGGACTGCCCAGTGGATATCCTTGGTCCTCAGAATAGATAATACCTGATGTTCTTAGCACTATAGGCCCTCTACTTATATGAGTCTTGTGGATACTAGAACTGCCCAGTGGACATCCTTGGTCCTCAGAATAGATATTACCTGATGTTCTTAGCACTATAGGCCCTCTACTTATATGAGTCTTGTGGATACTAGAAGGACTGCCCATTGGACATTCTTGGTCCTCAGAATAGATAATACCTGATGTTCTTAGCACTATAGGTCCTCTATTTATATGAGTCTTGTGGATACTAGAAGGACTGCCCATTGGACATTCTTGGTCCTCAGGATAAATCACACCCGATCTTCTTATCACTATAGGTCCTCTACTGTATGAGTCTTGTGGATACAAGAAGGACTGGCCATTGGACATTCTTGGTTCTCAGGATAGGTCATACTTATGTAGCGCCCCCCTGGGTCTACTGGGAGCAAGAGGGTACCTCCAGAGGCAGGAGGCAAGCTTACATTCACCCCAGGGCCGAGTCCATGGCTATAATGGAAAGTTAGAACAGAATTTAGGTGCCAGTCACTTTAAGTATTGTTTAATTCTTTAATGAGGAACTTGAAAGAAGCAGTAAGAGAGAGGGTTAGGGGAGGTTTCAGATACCATTTGCAGATCACTTACAGACTCCTTGAATCCAAAGGTAAAACAGCTTTCTCTTTTAGCAGATCTTGACTACCTGGATAGGCCTCTCACACAGACATAGCAGCCTGTAGAACTCCTGGATAAGTGTCTCTCACAGACTTAGCAGCCAGGAGCTAGTTACCACGATTTAGATTGTAGAATAGGATTCAGCTTTACAGTACGGTGACCAGATTTTAAAAATGAAATCTGGGACATTTTTTATTTTTTTTGGGCAAATGGTAAACCATTTAATAAGCATATTTTCCTCAAACGATATATGCAGTGCATGTGGTATGTGTTTATGGAATGATTGTATGATATAGTTAGAGATAGAGTAGATAGATTGAGTTAATTTCTCACATTTCGTCCTCGAGATAAAAAAAAGATACTTCTTAGAATTTTTGGGGATATGACTACCAAATGTTAAGAAGATAAGATAGAGAAAAAAAGTATTAGAGGGGTGCGGAGGGTATGGCGGTGGGTAGTATGTACACGAGAGGTGTGTGGAGTTTATGCTGGCCGGTAGTATGTGCAGGAGGATGGTGTGGCATGTATGGAGCTGGGTAGTAAGTGCAGGGAGAGGGGTGCAGACTCAGAGTGTATGGTGGTGGGTGGTATGTGGAGGAAAGGAGTGCAGAGTGTACGGAGGTGGTTAGTATGTGCAGGGAGGGGGGTGCAAAGTTTATGGCAATGGGTGGTATGTGCAGGAGAGGGTTGCGGAGTGTATACAGTTGTACCTTCACTTTATTCTGCTGTAGCCAATGACAGGTGGACTTGGCCTTGTGTTTTGGATAAATGTCATGTTGGAATGTCCGTCCCATGCGCAGCTTCCTGGCTGATGAATGAAATGTTCCTCCAGTATTTTTTGATAACATTCTGCATTCATCTTGCCATTGATTTTGACCAAATTTCCTGTGCCTTTGTAGCTCACACATCCCCAAAACATCAGCGACCCACCTCCGTGTTTCACAGTAGGGATGGCGGACCTTTTATCATAGGCCTTGTTGTCTCCTCTCCAAATGTAGTGCTTATGGTTGTGGCCAAAAAACAAAATTTTGGTCTCTTTACTGCAAATGACTTTGTGCCAGAAGGTTTGAGGCTTGTCTCTGTGCTGTTTGGTGTATTGTAAGCGGATACTTTGTGGCATTTGCATATGTAGCGCTACCCCCAAGTTAAGAGGGCCGCTGGTTTGATTTTGGGCCCTGTGTACAGCACCGCCAACCCCCGGCAATCTTACTCGACCCACTCTGGCACAGTTAGTCTAGGGTTATACTTGTACCACATTCAATTGTATTGCATGAAATAATCTCTATACAGTAAGGCAACACACTGAGGCAAGAGATTGAATATAACGGTTTTACTCTTTCTATTTAGTAGCATAGGTATAACATCACACATGCAATATGGCCTGCAGAGCCCTGCAGCAAATCAATCCAGCACACTATAATGGCGCTGCACAGTACTCCACCACGCATAGCTATTATGGTGTGCGCGCCCTATGGCGCACTAAACAATACCTTATCTCCCCACCTAAGTCAAGCCTGACATGGAGTAAATCTCAGTCACTTCCCTAAAGGATTTCTTTGCATGCCAGCTTTCGGTGGTGCACTTGATGAACTTGTATTTTTGTAATCCAACAGGCAATAACTTGAATTAACTATACTGGGGAGGGACACTCCAACTCTGTCCTGCTACCGGCCCCTCCCGTGAAACAGCAGATAAAAGAACTGTGGGCCTATACAGTCCCTAGGCCTGAACACGGCACAGTCTATTGGCCTGGGCAGGTGCCCGCTCACCCCTCCGGACGCGAACCCAGTCCGGGACTTCCACCTGCTGTGTATCCGCACACAGCGTCTGCAACGATCGGGTCCCCGATCCGACGGATGTCCTCGCTTGACAAGTCAGGATCCACCCAGGCTCCACAGTGGGGTGGAAGGCTCTTTGGAAGTCACGCAAGGCCTCAGGCTTCGGGCCTTGCACCGCAGCAGATCCGCACAGGAAGACTGGTTGCTTGCAGCGCGGTGTCCAAAGAGGCCAAGCTCCGCCTCGCCTCCTCCTTAAGTAGCCCCTCCCATGAGTCTCTGCGGTGGAAACTTCCGCCCTGTGGCCGAATGGGGTTCTGGGTAACGTAGTCCTGGGGCCATTAAAGGAGACCCCGCTACACATAGTAATGGCTTTCTTCTGGCAACTCCACCATGCAGCCCGTCTTTCTTCAAGTGCCTCCTTATTGTGCATCTTGAAACAGCCACACCACATGTTTTCAGAGAGTCCTGTATTTCACCTGAAGTTATTTATGAATTTTTCTTTGCATCCCGAACAATTTTCCTGGCAGTTGTGGCTGAAATTTTAGTTGGTCTTCCAGACCGTGGTTTGGTTTCACCAGAACCCCTCATTTTCCACTTAATTAGAGTTTGAACACTGCTGATTGGCCTTCTCAATTCCTTGGATTACTTTTTATATCCCTTTCCTGTTTTATACAGTGAAGTCCTGTACACACGATCGGATATCCTATGGATTTTTGTCCGATGGATTTGTCCATCGGATATCCGATGAAACTGTTTTCCATCAGTCTTGCCCACACACCATCAGTCAAAAAACCGACCGTTCCAAACGCGGTGACGTAAAACACTCCGATGAGCCGAGAAAAATGAAGTTTAATGCTTCTGAGCATGCGTCGACTTGATTCTGAGCATGCATGGGTTTTTGATCCGATGGACTTGCCCATAGACGATCTGAGCTTTCGATCGGTTTTTTATCCATCGGAAAAATTTAAAACAAGTTCTATTTTTTTAAACCGATGGAAAAAAGACCGATGGGTCCCATACACGATCGGTTTGTCTGATGAAAAGCATCCATCGGACAAAAATCCATAGGATATCCGATCGTGTGTACAGGGCTTTAAACTACCTTTTCCCACAGATCCTTTGACAATTCTTTTGCTTTCCCCATGACTCAGAATCCAGAAACGTCAGTGCAGCACAGGATGAAAGATGCAAGGGTCTGTCAGGAGTCCGGAAACTCATTGACCTTTTATACACACACACTAATTACAAGCAAACAGATCACAGGTGAGGATGGTTACCGTTAATAGCCATTCAAACCCCTTTGTGTCAACTTGTGTGCATGTTATCAGGCCAAAATCTCCAGGGTATGTAAACTTTTGATCAGGGTCATTTGGGTAGTTTCTGTTGTCATTATGTTATAAAAAGAGTAAACACAGTTTATTGATAATAAATGGCTTCAGCCAAACACTAACCATGAGTGACAGAAAAGATTTTGTGTTATCATTCATATTCTCTGAAAAATGGCCAAGAAATCATAAATTCTGCCAGGGTATGTAAACTTATGAGCACATCTGTATATGGATGGTGTATGGAGGGGAGAAGTGAGAACTGTATATATGAATGGTGTATAGGGGGGGGGGGGGTGGAGAACCGCATATATGGATGGTGTATGGGGGGGGGTGGAGAACTGTATAAGTGGATGGTGTATGGGGGGTTGGAGAACTGGATGGATGGATGGTGTGGGGGGGGGGTGAGAACTGTATATGTGGATGGTGTATAGGGAGGGGGTGAAAACCCTTTGTTGAATTCCTGACATACATAATACTCCAAACACTTACTGTACAAGTCTCCAAGCGCGGACTTCGGCACAGAGAGCAGCAGGTAACATGGAGGCTCCACCTGCAACCCCACCTCTGTGTGCCTCCTGCAGCCACCCAGAGCCCAAAGCAAGATGGAGGCTCCACCTCCGTGTCCCGTCTGCAGCAAGCCATAGCACCCGGCAACATGGAGGTTCCGCCTCCACCTCCGAGTCCCATCTGTAGCACACTAAGTGGATTGAGGCGCTGAGTGCAGGGGGTAGATGGAGAGGGAGAAACTTTGGCCGGCAGGAGCAGAAATCACTGCGGACATGGCGGCACAGTGAGCCACAGGCGCGTCGGGTCAAGTGAGTCACTGTTTGGGTTAGAGGCTGGCAGAGACCCAGATACACGTCTCAAAAACCGGACAGGTGGCAACCCTAAGTACGCTCCTGCAATCCGGGGACAAAACTAGGGACAGTCTTGGGCCGGGGACAGTGTCCTCAATCTGGGGATGTCTGGTCACCCTACTTTACAGTGTCAGAACCTTTAAGCAATCCGGCAACGCTGTAAGGGTAGTTCAGATATGGGTGCGTCCTGCAATCGAGTCACTAGGCCCTCCTGAGAGGACAGCCTTCATCCTGGCTCTCTCCAGTGAGGGTCCTCCCCTGGATCTTCTCAGCTTGGCTCGGCTTCTACCACAGGATTAGTAGGCCCCAGACAGGCTTATGGGCCTACTTGCAGAACTTGCAGCAGCACATCCTCAGGCCAGGAGGGCCCAAAGGTAATGAATTGTGCAAGAACACATGGCTCTGCCCAATAAATACCCCTGCGCTGCTATCAATCTATCCAATCAACACCAGAACTCCGTGGAGAAGAGGACGCCGGGGACAAGCTGAGCAGGTGGACCGGCTCAGGTAAGTAAAAAGGGGGGGCTGGGGGGCCGGTGATTACCACCGTGTTTTTTCACCTTAATGCATAGGATTCATTAAGGTGAAAAAACACGAACCTTTACAACCCCTTTAACCTAGTTGTAATTCTCATACTGGCCTCTGGTACCAGTGACACCTACTGGCAACAGTGAGAAATGCACAACCCAGTCAAGTTTAGAACAGAACCAATAAACTATACAATCAAATCTGAGCTGTTTAACCACTTCAATACCAGGCACTTATGCACCTTCCCGCCCAGACCAATTTTCAGCTTTCAGTACTCTCACACTTTGAATGACAATTACTTAGTCATGCTACACTGTATCCAAACAAAATTTTTATCATTTTCTTCTCACAAATAGAGCTTTCATTTGGTGGTATTTAATCGCCACTGGGTTTTTTATTTTTTGCGATATAAGCAAAAAAACAGCATTTTTTTTAAAAAAAAAACACTTTTTTTTAGTTTCTATTGTAAAATGTTGCAAATAAGTAATTTTTCTTCATAAATTTGTGCCAAAATGTATACTGCTACATATCTTTGGTAAAATGAACCCAAATTAGTGTATATTATTTGGTCTTTGTGAAAGTTATAGAGTCTACAAACTATGGTGGCAATCACTGAAAATTTATCACATCTGATCACGCCTGATGTACTGAAGGGATATCTCCTTTCTTGAGACACTAACAAGCGAGGAAAGTACAAATACCCCAAAATTACCCCTTTTTGGAAAGTAGACAGTCCAAGGTATTTACTAAGAGGCGTGGTGAGTTTTTTGAAGTTGTATTTTTTTCCCACAATTCTTGGGAAAATTAAATTTTTTTATTTTTTATTTTTTTTACACAAACTGGTCATATTAACAGTTTTTTTCTCTCACACAGCATATGCATAATTGCAACTACACCCCAAAATACATTCTGCTACTCCTCCTGAGTGTAGCGATACCACATGTGTGAGACTTTTACACAGCCTGGCCACATACAGAGGCCCAACATTGAAGTAGCACTTTCAGGCGTTCTACAAGCATAAATCGCACATATCCTTTCTCAACCACCTATTACAATTTTGAAGGCCCTGGAGCACCAGGACAATGGAATTTTCCACAAAATGACCCCATTTTGGAAAGCACACACCCCAACGTATAATCTATGAAGCATTATGAGTCTTTTGAACGGTTCATTTTTTTCCAGAAGGTTTTGGAAAATGTGGAGAAAAAATGAAAATGCATTTTTTTTACACAAAGTTGTCCATTTATAAGATATTTCTAACGCATAGCATATACATAGCAAAAATAACACCCCAAAATGCATTCTGCTACTCCTCCTGAGTATAGCGATACCACATGTTTGAGACTTTTACACAGCCTGGCCATATACAGAGGCCCAACATTGAAGTAGCACTTTCAGGCGTTCTACAAGCATAAATCGCACATATCCTTTCTCAACCACCTATTACAATTTTGAAGGCCCTGGAGCACCAGGACAATAGAATTTTCCACAAAATGACCCCATTTTTGAAAGCACACACCCCAACGTATAATCTATGAAGCATTATGAGTCTTTTGAACGGTTCATTTTTTTCCAGAAGGTTTTGGAAAATGTGGAGAAAAAATTAAAATGCATTTTTTTTACACAAAGTTGTCAATTTATAAGATATTTCTAACACATAATATGTACATAGCAAAAATTACACCCCAAAATGCATTCTGCTACTCCTCCTGAGTATGGCGATACCACATGTTTGAGACTGTTACACAGCCTGGCCACATACAGAGGCCCAACATCCAAGTAGCACCTCCAGGCATTCTAGCAGCATTAATTGCACATATCATTTTCTGACTACCGATCACATTTTTGAAGGCCCTTCATATATCTAACACATAGCAGGTACATATGAAATAACAAAAGATTACCTGTGGTTTTAGAAGTGCAGTGGTCCACAGAGGAGAGCATCGGTCCAGGCAGCAGGCAGGGATGAGGTCAGCGACAGCAAAAGCAATCATCCAGGCAGCAGGCAGGAATACTGTCCATAGTTCGCACAGGCAGAGATACTGTCAGCACAGCCAGAGCACAGCCAAAGCACAGGTCCAGGTAGCAGGCAGAGGTGTCCCGGCAGAAATGCTGTCCAAAGTCAGTAGAGGCAGCAGGCAGATATATGGTCAACACAGCCAAAGTATTGGTCCAAGCAGCAGGAAGAAACATGGTCCATAATGTCATGGGTCATTACAGGCAGTAATATGGTCAGCACAGCCAAATTATTGGTCCAGGCAGCAGGAAGGACCATCAAGCTTAGGGCCAGGGGGACAGGGGTAGAGGCTTCTCCCACCCAAATCGCTTTGAAGCCTCCGGGCAACCAGACCCTGTTCTTGGAGCACAGAAAACGAAAAACTGGTTTTCTCTACTCAGAACGCTATTCTGAAGCCCCTCACATATGTGAGACCCCTGTGTACTAAAAGTAGATGGCCAAAAGATCAGTCCAAGTGGCAGGCAAAAAAATGGTCGATTAACAGGCCAAGGTCGGTACACGTGGAAGTCAGAAACGTGGTTTAAATCGGCAGGCAGAGGCATCGTCGGTAAACAGGCCAGGGTCAGTTAATTAACATGGAAGGTAGTTAGTAACATGGTAGCAGGCAAATAGGGAAATGGCAGTCTGTTAATAATAAGTGGAACTAATGGATGTATGATAATTTTTGAAGCAATTTCCGATGCACAGGCCAGGTTGGGAGGGACAATCGGGACAATAATAGCTGGTGTCTCTTCTTACTCCTCCTCTGCTGCATACACGGCATTTCTTTTGGCGTCTTCTTCCAGATTCTGTGGGGGGGATGCTAAAGGGATAGTGTCGCTCGTGAAGCCGACTCACACTATCAGAGCGAATGCTTCCTGGGGCGGGATCTTGTTGGTAAATGAGGGCATCGATGATATCTTCGATATAATTGAGGTAGTGGAGTCGGTGATTTTGAGTTGCTTTTTGGTAGCAGACAAACGAATTAAAAAGGGCCATGTGAAACAGGTGAAACGCAACTTTTTTGTGCCAATAATGGGACTTTCTGGTTGATAAGTAGGGCTGTAGCATCTGGTCGTTTAAATCCACCCCCCCCCATGTACAAATTGTAGTCGTGGACACATTCAGGCTTTACAATGGAGCCGCGTCTTCTTGGGATCTCCACCATGGTGTCATTGTGGATCGTAGAGAGGATGTGGACATCTTTCTTGTCCCTCCACTTCATGGCCAACACCTCCTCGTTCCTCATGGATGCCGATTCTCCAGGTCGCAATTTTTTTGTCAATAAATTTTGTGGGAATCCCTTCCGGTTTTTTTTGAAGGTACCGCAGGCCGGGGTTTGTTTACTGTAAAGGTGGCGAAAAAGGGGCAGGCTGGTATAATAATTATCAACATATAAATGGTAACCTTTTCCGAACAGGGGGTATGCCAACTCCCAGACAATTTTCCCACTGGTTCCAATATATGTGGGGCAATCACGGGGCTGGAGCTGGGAGTCTTTGCCTTCGTAGATCCTGAATTTGCAGACGTATCCAGTGGCTCGATCACATAATTTATTTAATTTTAACCCATACCTGGCTCTCTTGCTTGGTATGTACTGCTTGAACTGCAGTCGGCCGGTGAAATGTACGAGGGACTCGTCCACACAAATTTTTTGGTTTGGGATGAAAACTTCTTCAAATCGCTGGGAAAAGGCATTGATTAGGGGGCGTATCTTGTACAATTTGTCGTAGTTGGGATGATCTCGGGGAGGGCAGTGTGAATTGTCATTGAAGTGGAGAAAGCGCATAATCATGTCGTATCTTTTCCTGGACATGACAGCGGAATATATGGGCATGTGTTGGATGGGGCGTTTGGACCAATATGAATGGACTTCGTTCTTTTTTGTAAGCCCCATATTGAACGTAAGGCCCAAAAATAATTTAAATTCCTCCAATGTTAGACGCCGCCACTGGAACATGCGGGCGTAGGAAGAATCGGGGTTGGCAGCAATAAATTGGGATGCATACAGATTAGTTTGATCCACTATATTCTGCAGCAAATCTTGTGGGAAAAATAAACAAAAATAATCAAATTTAGAAAAATTTGTAGTGTCGGGCTGCACACCTGGCTGTGCGGTGAAAGGGGGGATGATAGCGGATCCTGAGTTGGCAGGCAACCATAAGGGGTTTGCCAGGGCATCGGGAAGGTAGGATTGGGGCTGGATTCTTCGGGTTGGGCGTGCATTTACATTGCTTGTACTGGGCTCCTCTTCCTGGGGTATGGCGCTGCTGGTGGTGGGCAGTTCTCCTGATCTTGGTGCTGATCTTGGTGCTGATCTTGGTGCCGATCGCATTCTTTTGGGAGGGACGGTTTCCTCCGGGGACTCGGACTCTGAGCCACTATCCTCCACTGGCTCGTATTCCGAACCAGAATCGGATAATGGGAGCTCCCCGCTGCTCTCATCATCCGACATGGCAAGAATGGCATATGCCTCCTCAGGTGTGTAAACCCTTTGGGACATTATGGCAGTGCTTATTGGTGGGCCTGTGTAATGGTACTGCTGGTGGTAGTGGTGGCGGTCTGTGTGGTAGTACCGATGGAGGTATTAGTGGTGGGCCTGTGTGGTGGTACCGATGGCGGTATGGGTGGTGGTGGTACCAATGGCGGTACAGGTGGTGGTGGTACCGATGGCGGTACGGGTGGTGGCGGCGGCGGCGGTACCGATGGCGGTACAGGTGGCGGTACGGGTGGTGGTGGTAGCGATGGCAGTATGGGTGGTGGTGGTACCGATGGCGGTACAGGTGGTGGTGGTACCGATGGCGGTACAGGTGGTGGTGGTACGGGTGGTGATGGTACCGATGGCGGTACAGGTGGTGGTACAGGTGGTGGTGGCACTACCGACGGTGGTACGGGTGGTGGTACCGATGGCGGCACTAGTGGTGATACTGGTAGCGGGCCTGTGTGGCAGTATAGATGCTGGGCCTGGTGGCGGTACTGGTGGTGGTACTGGTACCGATGGCTGTACTGGTAGCCTGTGTGGCGGTGCCAATGGCGGTACCGATGGAGGTGGGCCTGTGACAGATGATTGACAGATGGGCTGATTGATTGACAGATGGGCTGATTGATTGATTGACAGATGGGTTGATTGATTGACAGATGGGGTGATTGATTGACAGGTGGGGTGATTGATTGACAGATGGGCTGATTGATTGACAGATAGGCTGATTGATTGACAGATGGGCTGATTGACAGATGGGCTGATTGACAGATGGGCTGATTGGCTGGGCTGATTGATGTGCTGGGCTGTGTGACAGGTCCTCTTTATGGGGGGGGGGCGTGTTGTGCACTGTAAACTTATGTAGACAAACTACACTGAGCTAACTTACTGATCTCTTCTCTCTCCTCACAGATCGGTGTGCGAGGAGAGAGCAGGGATCAGGTAGTAACTCCTGTGGAGTTTGTTTACATTTGTGACCGGCTGTGATTGGACACAGCCGGTCACGTGGTAAAGAGCCAATTCATTGGCTGTTTACTCTGATCGGGGACGCGCTGTGTCCAAGGGACACTCGCCTTCCCCGATCCCCGCTCTGCAAGCCTGTGGCGGCGCGCACGGAGCGCGCCGCCGAGTTTGTTTTGACAGGTGATCGGCTGTGACTTTGACACAGCCGATCACATGGTAAACAGCCAATGAAATTGGCTGTTTACCGTGATCGGGGAAGCGCTGTGTCTGAGGGACACATGCCGTCCCCGATCACCCCGCTGCGCGCCCCCGCGGGCGCGCGCAAGGCAATATCCTGCAGGACGTCATATGACGTCCAGTATCGATATTGCAACCACTTCCCGGACGTCAATTCGCTATTGACTGGGCGGGAAGTGGTTAAACTAAATTTACACTATAACCCCAATTTTTAGGAACAGGGGGCTACACTTACTTGCCCAATACAGAAAAGTAGGTCCACACTTGAAGGCAGTTACAATGCTTTTTTTCAGCTTGGTGGGACAGAAGAAGGAGGTGCAGTACCCAAAGCTCGCATTTGCCAGGTAGATCTCAGCATCCAGAAGCATCCAACAGCTACCTCTAGAGCAAAAAACAGTAAGTTCTAGTGTTCTCCATTCCACTCATTGACATGGCCCCAGGCCAGGCACACAGTTTTGTAGGCATGGGCTCCAGCCTCAGGGCCCTATTCCAGAGATCCAGCCTCCTCTCAGGAACCTCCCAAGCACAGGAAAGACCATTCCAGAATATTGCCCCCTGGTTTTGTCAAAGCTAGTTCCCACTAGGGTGACCACATTTCCAAACTACCATTCAGGGACACCCTCCTATCCCAAAAATCAGCTTGTGCTGTAACGAATCACAGCACAGTGATTGGACACAAGAGGCGGGATTTATGATTTTTCCAATCACAAGCAGGGGGCGGGGATTGTGCTCCTTCAGGCATTCCCGGCCAGGACAAGTACTGTAAGTGAGTAAAGCGGTGATGTGGTGGCCTTTTTTGGGGGCATCAGATTGGCCCGGGGGGGTGGCTGTATCAGTTTCATTCCGGGACACTGTATTGTCCTGGAATGAAGGTGCCCGGGAGACAGTCCTGCAAAATGCGGGACTGTCCCGGGAAATCCGGGACACATGGTCACCCTAGGTCCCACCCACTGATTACACACTCACCAGAGATTGGCCAGCTGACAGAACAGGTGGGACTCTCCATATTGGCCCCTCACACAGGACTCCAAAGCCACCTCAACAGAGTGACCATCAGGTGATGCAGCAAAAGGAAAAAATTTGTTTTGTTCCGTTTTAATTCGTTAATTCATTAATTTCGTTTAGTTCGATTCGTTACGTTCGTTACATTCGTTTTCGGATTTCGTTCCGTTTTCGAACGAATTCGTAAAATCGGTCGCATTCGAAAATATTTCTACCGGATTCGAGATTATTTCAACATTATTCAAAATTATTTCAACAGGATTCGATAATATTTCAATCGGATTTTTTGCAGATTACTATTTATTTCCATCAGATCTCCTGCAGTATATTAACATCTATTTCATTTTTTTTGCAGATCTCCTGCAGACTATTAGCATCTATTTAATTTTTCTTTTCTTTTTCTTTTTTTTCATTAGAGCAGCCATTTCCTTTATTTCAGCAGATCTCCTGCAGACTATTCGCATCTATTTCATTTCTTTTTTTTTGCAGATTACTATTTATTTCCATCCGATCTCCTGCAGACTATTGGCATTTATCTAATTTTTTTTTCAGATCTTCTGCAGACTATTAGTATCTATTTCATTTTCTCATCAGATCAGATGGTTTATTATAATCTTTTCTATTTGATTGGAATAATTTCAAATTTGGTTGAAATATTAACGAATGCGGATGAAATATTATCGAATTTGGTTGAAATATTTTCGAATGCGACCGATTTTTCGAATTCCAATTAGAAAAGATTAGAATAGAAATAGAAAGTAGACTAGAAAAACAATAGAACAACAGAATAGAATATAGATACTATCTATTTCAGTTTTAATTTTTTTTGCAGATTACTATTTGTTTCCATAAGATCTCCTGCAGACTATTAGCATCTATTTAATTTTTTTTTGCAGATCTCCTGCAGACTATTCGCATCTATTTAATTTTTTTTTGTAGATCTCCTGCAGACTATTAGCATCTACTTCATTTTTTTATTTTTTTGTAGATTACTATTTATTTCCATCCGATCTCCTGCAGACTATTGGCATTTATATAATTTTTTTGCAGATCTTCTGCAGACTATTAGTATCTATTTCATTTTCTCATCAGATCAAAGGGTTTATTATAATCTTTTCTATTTGATTGGAATAATTTCGAATCCGGATGAAATATTATCGAATTTGGTTGAAATATTTTCGAATGCGACCGATTTTTCAAATTCCAATTAGAAAAGATTAGAATATAAATAGAAAATAGACTAGAAAAACAATAGAACAGAATAGAATAAAATATAATATATATATTGTATTTTCTATTCGATTCTTTCCAATATTTTCGATTCTATTCCAATTGTTTTCAAATTCGGTTCGAATAGAATTTTTTTCAAATTGATCGAATTGCGTCCGTGTTTTTTTGATTCGAAACGTTATTTCGGATTCGGTCGAATTCGTTAGCATTTGTAATCCAGTAATTCGGATGCATCCGAACGTCCGAATAATGAAAATTCGTCCGAATTTTGATTCGTAACGAAACAAAATGCACATGTCTATGGATCACCTCTAGGTGCAATGCTCTTCAAGAACAGTAACACATCCCTACAAATCTTTCCGCCATTGAGGACTTTGGCTTGGTAGGTATTTCCTCTCTACTCAAACACACCAGGAAACTCAGCATCCCCTACCACCGGAGGAAGAATTAGACCTCCATGTCACTCTCCTGGCATTGGCCATTCTATAGACTTCAAGGTCACTCTCCTGGCATTGGTCATTTTTTAAAATGACGAGAAAAACGATCGTCTATGGGCTCCGCGGCAGTGTTTTCCTATGGGAAACACTGCCGCAGAAGAAATGTCAGGAAAAACGACGAGAAAAATTAGAACATGTTCTAATTTTTCTCGTCGTTTTTAATGCCGTTTTTCACGTCGAGAAAAACGACATAAAGCCCACAGACAATCGTTTTTCTCGGCGAAAGGAAAAAATGCAGTTTTTCTCGTCGAGAAAAACGGTCGTGTGTACGCGGCATGAGTGTCAGTTTTCTGTGCTCTGTAGACTGTTCTCATATAAAATCATTTTCACTTTTATTACTAATACTTTGTTCCATCCGGTGATGCTGATCTTCTGCAGCCTCTTTGCAGCCACATCCTGTCTCCATGTACTCCAGTGATGGCGGCACGGCATTTCTCAGGGTGAATTCCTGCACCTACACACCTCATATCAGCCCAATTCCTGCACCTTCACCCCTCAGATCACCCCAATTCCTGCACCTTCACCCCTCATATCCCCCCAATTCCTGCACCTTCACCCCTCATATCACCCCAATTCCTGCACCTTCACCCCTCAGATCACCCCAATTCCTGCACCTTCACCCCTCATATCACCCCAATTCCTGCACCTTCACCCCTCAGATCACCCCAATTCCTGCACCTTCACCCCTCATATCACCCCAATTTCTGCACCTTCACCCCTCAGATCACCCCAATTCCTGCACCTTCACTCCTCAGATCACCCCAATTCCTGCACCTTCACCCCTCATATCACCCCAATTTCTGCACCTTCACCCCTCAGATCACCCCGATTCCTGCACCTTCACCCCTCAGATCCCCCCAATTCCTGCACCTTCACCCCTCATATCACCCCAATTCCTGCACCTTCACCCCTCAGATCACCCCAATTCCTGCACCTTCACCCCTCAGATCACCCCAATTCCTGCACCTTCACCCCTAAGATCACCCCAATTCCTGCACCTTCACCCCTCATATCACCCCAATTTCTGCACCTTCACCCCTCAGATCACCCCAATTCCTGCACCTTCACTCCTCAGATCACCCCAATTCCTGCACCTTCACCCCTCATATCACCCCAATTTCTGCACCTTCACCCCTCAGATCACCCCAATTCCTGCACCTTCACCCCTCAGATCACCCCAATTCCTGCACCTTCACCCCTCATATCACCCCAATTCCTGCACCTTCACCCCTCATATCACCCCAATTCCTGCACCTTCACCTCTCAGATCACCCCAATTCCTGCACCTTCACCCCTCAGATCTCGTTAATTCCTGCACCTTCACCCCTCAGATCACCCCAATTCCTGCACCTTCACCCCTCAGATCACCCCAACTCCTGCACCTTCACCCCTCAGATCACCCCAATTCCTGCACCTTCACCCCTCAGATCACCCCAATTCCTGCACCTTCACCCCTCAGATCACCCCAATTCCTGCACCTTCACCCCTCAGATCACCCCAATTCCTACACCTTCAACCCTCAGATCACCCCAATTCCTGCACCTTCACCCCTCAGATCATCCCAATTCCTGCACCCTCACCCCTCAGATCACCCCGATTCCTGCCCCTTCACCCCTCAGATCACCCCAATTCCTGCACCTTCACCCCTCAGATCCCTCCAATTCCTGCACCTTCACCCCTCAGATCCCTCCAATTCCTGCACCTTCACCCCTCAGATCCCCCCAATTCCTGCACCTTCACCCCTCAGATCCCCCCAATTCCTGCACCTTCACCCCTCAGATCCCCCCAATTCCTGCACCTTCACCCCTCAGATCACCCCAATTCCTGCACCTTCACCCCTCAGATCCCCCCAATTCCTGCACCTTCAAGCCTCAGATCCCTCCAATTCCTGCACCTTCACCCCTCAGATCCCCCAAATTCCTGCACCTTCACCCCTCAGATCCCCCCAATTCCTGCACCTTCACCCCTCAGATCCCCCCAATTCCTGTACCTTCACCCCTCAGATCACCCCAATTCCTGCACCTTCACCCCTCAGATCACCCCAATTCCTGCACCTTCACCCCTCATATCACCCCAATTCCTGCACCTTCACCCCTCAGATCACCCCAATTCCTACACCTTCACCCCTCAGATCACCCCAATTCCTGCACCTTCGCCCCTCAGATCACCCCAATTCCTGCACCTTCACCCCTCAGATCACCCCAATTCCTGCACCTTCACCCCTCAGATCCCCCCAATTCCTGAACCTTCACCCCTCAGATCACCCCAATTCCTGCACCTTCATCCCTCAGATCACTCCAATTCCTGACCCTTTACTCCTCAAATCACCCCAATTCCTGCACCTTCACCCCTCAGATCCCCCCAATTCCTGAACCTTCACCCCTCAGATCACCCCAATTCCTGCACCTTCACCCCTCACATCACCCCAATTCCTGCACCTTCTTCCCTCAGATCACCCCAATTCCTGCACCTTCACTCCTCAGATCACCCCAATTCCTGCACCTTCACCCCTCATATCACCCCAATTCCTACACCTTTACCCCTCAGATCACCCCAATTCCTGCACCTTCACCCCTCAGATCACCCCAATTCCTGTACCTTCACCCCTCAGATCATCCCAATTCCTGCACCTTCACTCCTCAGATCACCCCAATTCCTGCACCTTCACCCCTCATATCACCCCAATTTCTGCACCTTCACCCCTCAGATCACCCCAATTCCTGCACCTTCACCCCTCAGATCACTCCAATTCCTGCACCTCACCCCTCATATCACCCCAATTCCTGCACCTTCACCCCTCAGATCACCCCAATTCCTGCACCTTCACTCCTCAGATCACCCCAATTCCTGCACCTTCACCCCTCAGATCACCCCAATTCCTGCACCTTCACCCCTCAGATCACTCCAATTCCTGCACCTTCACCCCTCATATCACCCCAATTGCTGCACCTTCACCCCTCAGATCACTCCAATTCCTGCACCTTCACCCCTCAGATCACCCCAATTCCTACACCTTCACCCCTCAGATCACCTCAATTTCTACACCTTTGCCCCTCAGATCACCCCAATTCCTGCACCTTCACCCCTCAGATCACCCCATTTCCTGCACCTTCACCCCTCAGATCACCTCAATTTCTACACCTTTGCCCCTCAGATCACCCCAATTCCTACACCTTCACCCCTCAGATCACCTCAATTTCTACACCTTTGCCCCTCAGATCACCCCAATTCCTGCACCTTCACCCCTCAGATCACCCCAATTCCTACACCTTCACCCCTCAGATCACCCCAATTCCTGCACCTTCACCCCTCAGATCATCCCAATTCCTACACCTTCACCCCTCAGATCACCCCAATTCCTGCACCTTCATCCCTCAGATCATCCCAATTCCTGCACCTTCACCCCTCAGATCATCCCAATTCCTGCACCCTCACCCCTCAGATCACCCCGATTCCTGCCCCTTCACCCCCCAAACCCCTCCAATTCCTGCACCTTCACCCCCAAACCCCTTCAATTCCTGCACCTTCACCCCTCAGATCCCCCAAATTCCTGCACCTTCACCCCTCAGATCCCCCCAATTCCTGCACCTTCACCCCTCAGATCACCCCAATTCCTGTACCTTCACCCCTCAGATCACCCCAATTCCTGCACCTTCACCCCTCAGATCACCCGAATTCCTGCACCTTCACCCCTCATATCACCCCAATTCCTGCACCTTCGCCCCTCAGATCACCCCAATTCCTACACCTTCACCCCTCAGATCACCCCAATTCCTGCACCTTCGCCCCTCAGATCACCCCAATTCCTGCACCTTCACCCCTCAGATCACCCCAATTCCTGCACCTTCACCCCTCAGATCACCCCAATTCCTGCACCTTCACCCCTCAGATCCCCCCAATTCCTGAACCTTCACCCCTCAGATCACTCCAATTCCTGCACCTTCACCCCTCACATCACCCCAATTCCTGCACCTTCACCCCTCAGATCACCCCAATTCCTGCACCTTCACTCCTCAGATCACCCCAATTCCTGCACCTTCATCCCTCAGATCACCCCAATTCTTACACTTTCACCCCTCAGATCCCCCCAATTCCTGAACCTTCACCCCTCAGATCACCCCAATTCCTGCACCTTCACCCCTCACATCACCCCAATTCCTGCACCTTCACCCCTCAGATCACCCCAATTCCTGCACCTTCACTCCTCAGATCACCCCAATTCCTGCACCTTCACCCCTCATATCACCCCAATTCCTACACCTTTACCCCTCAGATCACCCCAATTCCTGCACCTTCACCCCTCAGATCACCCCAATTCCTGTACCTTCACCCCTCAGATCATCCCAATTCCTACACCTTCACCCCTCATATCACGCCAATTCCTGCACCTTCACCCCCTCAGATCACCCCAATTCCTGCACCTTCACCCCTCAGATCACCCCAATTCCTGCACCTTCACCCGTCAGATCCCCCCAATTCCTGATCCTTCACCCCTCAGATCATCCCAATTTCTGCACCTTCACCCCTCAGATCACCCCAATTCCTGCACCTTCACCCCTCAGATCCCCCCAATTCCTGAACCTTCACCCCTCAGATCCCCCCAATTCCTGAACCATCACCCCTCAGATCACCCCAATTCTTGCACCTTCACCCCTCACATCACCCCAATTCCTGCATCTTCATCCCTCAGATCACCCCAATTCCTGCACCTACAGCCCTCAGATCACCCCAATTCCTGCACCTACAGCCCTCAGATCACCCCAATTCCTGCACCAAAGGTCCTCAAAATATTTATTTGCTGTTGAAGTTGGCATCTCGATGGGCAGGCCGTGTGAAATGACCCCTTCTATGATAGACGTCACACTGGTCCAATGCCAGGGTGTGCACTAGTGATGAGCCGAACACCCCCGGGTTCGGTTCGCACCAGAACCCGCGAACGGACCGGAAGTTCGAACGAACATTAGAACCCTATTAAATACAATGGATGCGAACGTTCGAATTCTAAAGTGCTAATTATAACAACTATTATGCATGTTATTGTCCTAAAAAGGGTTTGGGAACCCGGGTTCTGCACCAGGGGACATGTATCAATGCAAAAAGAAGTTTTAAAAACGGTCGTTTTTCGGGAGCAGTCATTTTAATGATGCATAAAGTGAAAAAAAAAAAGTCAAATATTCCTTTAAATATCGTACCGGGGGGGTGTCTAAAGTATGCCTGTGAAGTGCCACGTGTTTCCCGTGTTTAGAACTGTCCCTGCACAAAATGACACTTCTAAAGGAAAAAAAAGCCATTTAAAACTGCTTGCGGCTTTAATGTAATGTCTGGTCCCGGTAATATGGATGAAATTCTTTAAGAAAAATGGCATAGCTACCCCATGACCCCCCCCCCCCCTACCCCAGCCCATTACCAGCCCCTTTGGGTCTTGTATGGATATTAAGGGGAACCCCGCACATAAAATAAAAAAGGCCCTATATACTCTGAACAGCCGTATACAGGCGGTGCATACAAGACAGGGACTGTAGGTTTGTTCTTATGTAGAATCTGTTTGTAATTTTGAACAGGTACATTGTTGAAGTGTAGCTCCAGCCCAAAAATCTATTTTTAAACTTTTTGGAAAACATAGGTAAGGGTTATCACCCCTGTAACATTTGTTTTGCTGTCTGTGCCCCTGTTCAGAACATTTCACCTCACTTTCCGTCCCAATGACAACTGTTTTTGAAATGTGGTGTTTTTCTTGAAACAAGGATTGCTGATAAAGCATCAGTACAGAGGAGACACCTTTCTCCCATATTTATTCTTACAGGAGAGAATTTTCCTTCCTAGTGGTAGATTTCCTCTCACTTCCTGTTGTCTTCTTGCGTTTGCAAGTAGGAGTCGTTTGTAAGTTGGATGTTTGAAAGTAGGGACCTGCCGTATATACTCTGCAGAAATAGGCCCCTTAGTTGTTGGTGTTGGCACAACACTGTAAGCACTCACAGTTACTCTTGGTTGGTGCTGGAACGCCCTGCTGTCAACTATTATATCAGGAATTTTAATTACATATAATTGTTGAACAGTGGTAGTAAAAATTGGGCCTTTGATGGTGGTGCTGGTGCCACAACACTGTAAGCCCTGACAGTTACTCTTGGTGGGTGCAGCAATGGGCCCTGCTGTGAATTATTAGATCAAGAATTGTAATTACATGCCCCTGTTGAACAGGGGCTGAAAAATTGGGCCTTAGGCACTGGTGGCACAACACTGCAACCCCTCACAGATACTGTACTTGGAGCACAGCAATGAGCCCTGTTGCAAAGTATTGCTTCAAAAATTGTAATGACACGCCCCTGTTAAACAGGGGCTGAAAAATTGGGCCTTAGGCACTGGTGGCACAACACTGCAACTCCTCACAGATACTGTACTTGGAGCACAGCAATGAGCCCTGTTGCAAAGTATTGCTTCAAAAATTGTAATTACACGCCCCTGTTAAACAGGGGCTGAAAAATTGGGCGTTAGGCACTGGTGGCGGCACCCATAAACAAAAATGATCTTCCAAGCTATCATCATCAATCGTATCATTGAGGACTCGGAGGAGGAGGATAGCCAGTCAACATAACAGCACAGGCACTCAGCATCAGCATCAGTCTTGAAGGGATGTGACATTTTAAAATCAATTAGTCTGTTATATCAGCATCAGGTGTGTGGTAGCTGGTGGTGATCCAAGACTGGTTCATCTTGATGAAAGTCAGTCGATCAACCGAGTCGGTGGACAGGCGCACCCTGTGATCCGTGACAAATCCTCCAGCAGCACTGAATGTGCGTTCCGAAAGAACGCTGGATGCAGGACAGGCCAGTAGCTCAATTGCATACTGTGCAAGCTCTGGCCAGTGATCCATCCTCAAGACCCAGTAAGCCAGAGGATTTTCGGTGGGGAAGGTGTCCAAGTCTGACCTTGCCCCTAGATATTCCTGCACCATGTTTATCAGACGCTGGCGATGGTTGCTGGAACCAATCATACTTTGGGGCTGCGGACTAAAGAATTGTCTGAACGCATCGGTCAGACGGCCACCTTCCCCACCGCTCCTTCTTTGACTGGCCGAAGCCTCAGCAACTCGTTGTCCAGGACCAGGAGTTTGCAACCTCCCAGTCTCTGGGAACGCGTTGCACAGACCTTTCTGCAAGGCCTCCCGGAGTTGTCTCATCCTCTGCTCCCTCTGCGACGGTAACATAAGGTCCACAACCTTACCCTTGTACCGTGGATCAAGGAGAGTGGCCAGCCAGTAATGGTCCCTCTCCTTGATCCGAAGAATACGAGGATCCTTCCGCAGACTTTGCAGGATCAGGGAGGCCATGCAGCGTAGGTTTGCTGAGGCATTCGCTCCGGAGTCCTCTGGGTCACTAAGGACGACATGATCCGCAGCCACCTCCTCCCAGCCACGTACAAGTCCACTGGTTTCTTGGGACTGTAAATCATCCCTAAAAGACTGCTGCTGATGATGCTGAGTGCCAGCCTCCACCTCCATGCTGACACAATCCTCCTCCTCCTCCTCCTCCTCCTCCTCTTCCTGTGCGATGGGTGGGACAGAAGGAACACTGTCTGGGTAAAGGGGGCCTTGAGAGGCAAGGAAGTCCTCCTCTTCCTGCCTCTGTTCTGCCTCAAGTGCCCTGTCCATTATTCCACGCAGCGTGTGCTCCAACAGGTGGACAAGAGGTACAGTGTCACTGATGCATGCACTGTCACTGCTCACCATCCTCGTGGCCTCCTCAAATGGTGCCAGGACAGTGCATGCATCCCTGATCATGCCCCACTGGCGTGGAGAAAAAAAACCAAGCTCCCCTGACCCTGTCCTGGTGCCGTAGTCGCACAGGTACTCATTGATGGCCCTCTGCTGCGTGTGCAGCCGCTGCAGCATGGCCAACGTTGAGTTCCACCTGGTGGGCATGTCACATATAAGGCGGTTCTTGGGCAGGTTCAACTCCTTTTGCAGCTCAGCCAGGCGAGCACTGGCATTATAAGATCTGCGGAAATGCACACAGACTTTCCTGGCCTGCCTCAGGACATCCTGTAAGCCCGGGTACCTGCCCAAGAACCGCTGCACCACCAGGTTAAGGACGTGAGCCACACAGGGCACATGGGTCAGTTGTCCCTGTCGGAGGGCGGAGAGGAGGTTGGTGCCATTGTCGCAAACCACCATTCCTGGCTTAAGCTGGCGTGGCGTCAACCACCTCTCGGCCTGGCCCTGCAGAGCAGACAGGACCTCTGCCCCAGTGTGGCTTCTGTCCCCCAAACACACCAGCGCAAGCACGGCATGGCATCTTTTTGCCTGCGTACTTGCGTAGCCCCGTGAACGGCTACGGAGCACCGCTGGTTCATAGGACAAACCACAGGAAGAGGCCATGGAGGAAGAAGAAGAGGAGGGGGTGGAGGAGAGAGGTGTGTCACAACCAGTAGTAGCATTTTGGAGGCGTGGCGGTGGGACAACCTCCAACACTACTGCACCTTGTCCTGAATCCTTCCCAGCTGCCAAAAGAGTGACCCAATGGGCCGTGAAAGAAAGGTAACGTCCCTGTCCATGCCTGCTGGACCATGAGTCAGCGGTAATATGCACCTTACCGCTGACCGCCCTGTCCAGCGAGGCCAAGACATTGCCTTCCACATGCCGGTAGAGAGCCGGAATAGCCTTCCGTGAGAAAAAGTGGCGTTTGGGAACCTGCCACTGAGGAACCGCACATTGCACAAACTCACGGAAGGGGGCCGAGTCTACCAACTGAAAAGGCAGCAGTTGAAGCGCTAGCAATTTAGCCAAGCTAGCATTCAACCGCTGGGCATGTGGATGGCTGGGAGTGAACTTCTTTCGACGGTCCAGCAGCTGGGGCAGGGAAATTTGCCTGCTAGAATCGGACGTCGGTGTACTGCTAGCAGAGTGGGCGCAAGTACTTGGCTGTGACACACCTAATTCTACACCTTCATTCCTCTCAGTGCATGTTTCAGAGAGGACTGAAGTTATAGTGGGGTTGGAGATCCCAGCTGATGCGGTGCAAGGAGAGGTCCGCTTTGTTCTTTGGTGTGGGTCTTTGAGGTAGGCTTGCCAACGAGCTGCATGGCAGGTCAACATATGTCTGGTCAGGCATGTGGTACCCAAGCGGCTGATGTTTTGGCCACGCGATATACGCTTGAGACATATGTTGCAAACAGCAGCTGTGCGATCTGATGCACTAGCCTCAAAAAAGGCCCACACCAAAGAACTTTTTGAATGACGGGCAGAGGCAGCGCCCTGCACAGGCGGAGCTCTGCGGTGTGATTCCGTCGGTGTACTGCCCTTACGCTGGCCACCAAAGGGCATCCTGCCTCGTTGGAGATGTGCCTCCTCCTCATCCTCCTCCTCCTCCTCTCTCCTATTAGGCACCCACGTGGAGTCATTGACCTCATCATCCCCTCCCTCCTCATCACTGGAGCCAATCTGGCAGTATGCTGCAGCTGCTGGAACATGACTGCCAGATTGGTGTCCTTCTTGAGCATCCCCTCTGTCTGCTCTCACGCTACTGCCTTCCTCTAGCTGGGTTTCATCATCAGACCCTTCGAAACGCTGGGCATCCTCCTGGAGCATGTACCCAACACTGTGCTGAAACAGTTCGGGGGACTCCTCAGGAGGAGGACATGGTGGGTCTAGGGAAGGAGTGACTGATGATTTGTCTGACATTGATACCAGGGAAGACGACGCTTTGGCAGCTGCTTTTCCAGTACCCTGAGCCTGGGTGAGAGAGGATGAGGAGGAGGAGGAGGGCTTGGTCATCCACTCTACCAAGTCTTCGGCATGATGTGGCTCAACATGTCCAGCTGCCGAAAAGAAGGACAAGCGTGTCCCATGGCCATGTGCTGATGACAATGCACCGCGTCCACGACCAGCACTGTTGCCCCCAGACACAGAGCCTGCTTGCCCTCTTTTATTGCCTCCTGACTGTCTGCCTCTCCTTGTTTGCCTTCCAGACATTCTAATAGATGGCCTGCAGGGAGATGGGAAAAAAGCAATAAGGGCTACCTTCAGGTGTCCTTCTCTGTCCCTGGAAACAAGGACTTGCAGAGTGAAAGAAAAAAAACACTCTCCCTACCTACAGTTTTCTGTCCCTAGAAAAAATGTTTTTTTTAATCACAATATAGCACAAGGAAAATTAACTCACTGTCCTTACAGGTCCCTGGAAACAAGGACTTGCAGAGTGAAAGAAAAAAAACACTCTCCCTACCTACAGTTTTCTGTCCCTAGAAAAAAATGTTTTTTTTAATCACAATATAGCAAAAGGACAATTCACTCACTGTCCTTCCAGGTCCCTGGAAACAAGGACTTGCAGAGTGAAAGAAACTGACACTGTCCCTACCTAGAGTTTTCTGTCCCTGGAATAAATGTTTTTTTCAGCACAATATAGCACAAGGACAATTAACTCACTGTCCTTACAGGTCCCTGGAAACAAGGACTTGCAGAGTGAAAGAAAAAAAATACTCTCCCTACCTACAGTTTTCTGTCCCTAGAAAAAAATGTTTTTTTTAATCACAATATAGCAAAAGGACAATTCACTCACTGTCCTTCCAGGTCCCTGGAAACAAGGACTTGCAGAGTGAAAGAAACTGACACTGTCCCTACCTAGAGTTTTCTGTCCCTAGAATAAATGTTTTTTTTAATCACAATATAGCAAAAGGACAATTCACTCACTGTCCTTCCAGGTCCCTGGAAACAAGGACTTGCAGAGTGAAAGAAACTGACACTGTCCCTACCTAGAGTTTTCTGTCCCTAGAATAAATGTTTTTTTTAATCACAATATAGCAAAAGGACAATTCACTCACTGTCCTTCCAGGTCCCTGGAAACAAGGACTTGCAGAGTGAAAGAAACTGACACTGTCCCTACCTAGAGTTTTCTGTCCCTAGAATAAATGTTTTTTTTAATCACAATATAGCAAAAGGACAATTCACTCACTGTCCTTCCAGGTCCCTGGAAACAAGGACTTGCAGAGTGAAAGAAACTGACACTGTCCCTACCTAGAGTTTTCTGTCCCTAGAATAAATGTTTTTTTTAATCACAATATAGCAAAAGGACAATTCACTCACTGTCCTTCCAGGTCCCTGGAAACAAGGACTTGCAGAGTGAAAGAAACTGACACTGTCCCTACCTAGAGTTTTCTGTCCCTAGAATAAATGTTTTTTTTAATCACAATATAGCAAAAGGACAATTCACTCACTGTCCTTCCAGGTCCCTGGAAACAAGGACTTGCAGAGTGAAAGAAACTGACACTGTCCCTACCTAGAGTTTTCTGTCCCTAGAATAAATGTTTTTTTTAATCACAATATAGCAAAAGGACAATTCACTCACTGTCCTTCCAGGTCCCTGGAAACAAGGACTTGCAGAGTGAAAGAAACTGACACTGTCCCTACCTAGAGTTTTCTGTCCCTAGAATAAATGTTTTTTTTAATCACAATATAGCAAAAGGACAATTCACTCACTGTCCTTCCAGGTCCCTGGAAACAAGGACTTGCAGAGTGAAAGAAACTGACACTGTCCCTACCTAGAGTTTTCTGTCCCTAGAATAAATGTTTTTTTTAATCACAATATAGCACAAGGAAAATTAACTCACTGTCCTTACAGGTCCCTGGAAACAAGGACTTGCAGAGTGAAAGAAAAAAAACACTCTCCCTACCTACAGTTTTCTGTCCCTAGAAAAAAATGTTTTTTTTAATCACAATATAGCAAAAGGACAATTCACTCACTGTCCTTCCAGGTCCCTGGAAACAAGGACTTGCAGAGTGAAAGAAACTGACACTGTCCCTACCTAGAGTTTTCTGTCCCTGGAATAAATGTTTTTTTCAGCACAATATAGCACAAGGACAATTAACTCACTGTCCTTACAGGTCCCTGGAAACAAGGACTTGCAGAGTGAAAGAAAAAAAATACTCTCCCTACCTACAGTTTTCTGTCCCTAGAAAAAAATGTTTTTTTTAATCACAATATAGCAAAAGGACAATTCACTCACTGTCCTTCCAGGTCCCTGGAAACAAGGACTTGCAGAGTGAAAGAAACTGACACTGTCCCTACCTAGAGTTTTCTGTCCCTAGAATAAATGTTTTTTTTAATCACAATATAGCAAAAGGACAATTCACTCACTGTCCTTCCAGGTCCCTGGAAACAAGGACTTGCAGAGTGAAAGAAACTGACACTGTCCCTACCTAGAGTTTTCTGTCCCTAGAATAAATGTTTTTTTTAATCACAATATAGCAAAAGGACAATTCACTCACTGTCCTTCCAGGTCCCTGGAAACAAGGACTTGCAGAGTGAAAGAAACTGACACTGTCCCTACCTAGAGTTTTCTGTCCCTAGAATAAATGTTTTTTTTAATCACAATATAGCAAAAGGACAATTCACTCACTGTCCTTCCAGGTCCCTGGAAACAAGGACTTGCAGAGTGAAAGAAACTGACACTGTCCCTACCTAGAGTTTTCTGTCCCTAGAATAAATGTTTTTTTTTAAGCACACTATAGCAGAAGCACAAAACACACTGACACTCTCCCTACCTATCCTTCTCTTTCCCTAAACTAAAGGAATCCAGGTTAAGCAAGAAAGAAATAACAGTCACTGTCCCTGCCTATGCTACTCTATCCCTGCTCCGGAACACACTACACTAGGCCGCCGTGCTGGCGGCCTTTTATAGTGTGGGGCGTGTACTAAACACCCTCAGCAATAATTGGCCACAGGCATCCTGCCTGTGGCCAATCATTGCTCTCCTCGCTGCCGGCGCTGTGATTGGCCAAGCATGCGGGGTCACAGTGCATGCTTGGCCAATCACAGCGCCTGGATGACACTGCGATGGCGTAGTGCATTGTGGGCCGTTCGCGTCACTCGAATTTGGCGCGAACGGCCCAAATCGTTCGATCTTCGTCGAACGATCGAACAGCCAATGTTCGAGTCGAACGTATGTTCGACTCGAACACGAAGCTCATCCCTAGTGTGTGACATCTAATAGGATACTTCTGGTTCCTATAAACTCCAATCCTATCTATCACCTTATTATTATTATTATTATTATTATTATTATTGCCGGCACTTCTCCGTTCGCTACACCCAGGTTCTGCGCGGTGTGACAGCAGGAAGGTAAAGTCACCTGGTTGCATCCAGGGGGGTAGATATATTTCGCCCAGATTCAGGCTTTACGCCGACTTATACAACTAGGTGGAGAGTTGTATAAGCCCAGCTGAGGCTAGTAGGCTCATGGATGACTCATACCTCTAGGGAGAGTGCTGGGCGTCGTGCAGACAGGGAGTTGATGAGACCAGCTGAAGCTTGTCAGCTCATTTAGGCCTCTATAAGAACTCCCAGTTCATTAGATGTTAGCTCATGCCTGGAACCAGACCTGTGTGGACTGTCTAGGGAGAGTGAACCCCTGTGCGGTGAGACAAAGCCTGTGTGGCTATTTGCTTGGACATTTAACACCAGGGACTTAGGGACTAGGACAGCACTAGGCTGATCCCAGTTGTTAGTTAGGAAACCTGTATGTTTAGTCAGAGGTCAAGTTGACCAGGATTTATTTTATTTATGTTTCTTTTGCTTTGCTGTGTTTTGTCACTGTAAATAGAAAATAAACCGCACCTTTTTGATTTTGAAAACCACAACCTCCGTTTGCTGGGCCTGTTTTTGTGTGGGGAGCCCATCCCGGGGGTCACACACACCCGCTGCCGAGCTAACCCCCTCACAGTTGGTGGAGAATGCGGGCAGTTTTTTTTAAGCCAGCATGGAGGAGATACTGAAACAGCTGGCTCTAGCAAATGCCAATCAACAGCAGACAAATGCAGGTTTGCAAAGGAGCCTTGCAGCCCAGCAGCAAGCTCATCAACAGAGCCTTGCAGCCCAGCAGCAAGCTCACCAACAGAGTCTGGAAGCTCAGCAACAAGCCCAGCAGCAATCTGAGGCCCGCTTCATAGACCTGTTACAGAAGCAAGAGCAGAGACTACAACAAATGGAAGCAGTAATGCAGCAACGTCCGCAGACCAGTGAGGAAAGCCGTCCCACTAATACCGCGTCCTTTGGGGTGAGTCGTTTATTGACAAAAATGACTGGAGAGGATGATCCAGAGGTATTTTTGACCACATTTGAAAGGACCGCTGAAAGAGAAAAGTGGCCTGAGGAGCAGTGGGCTGGACTGGTGGCTCCTCTGTTAACTGGTGAATCGCAGAAAGCTTACTATGACCTAGAGCCTAACCAAGCAAAAGACTATGTGATGCTAAAAGCTGAAATTTTGGCAAGGCTGGGTGTCACCCAGGCTGTCCGGGCTCAGCGTGTGCATAACTGGACTTTCCAGCTTGGAAAACCCCCCAGGTCTCAAATGTATGATCTCATTCACCTGAGCAGAAAGTGGCTACAGCCAGAGACTTTGTCCGCACCAAAGATTGTGGAACGTGTTGTAATGGATCGGTTTTTGAGAGCTCTTCCTACTGCCATCCAAAAGTGGGTAAGCCATGGAGACCCAGAGACGGCCGATGGTCTTGTGGATCGTGTGGAAAAATACTTGGCTACAGAGAACCTGACGGCCTCTTCCAGAGACACTCGGACTTTCCACCCTAAGACCAGACCATCCCCAGGGGCGGATAAGAGGATTCCAAGGGGTGAGGGTGGAGAGAGTGAGAGGGTGGGAGCTCTACCCCAAGTTTGGCGAGAACAGCCTGGGAAATCAGCGGCTCAAGAGGCGGCAAGAAGGATCGTTTGCTACCGCTGCCGGCAAGCGGGACATATTGCAGCCAATTGCCCGGTTGTGGAGGAACCCATGCAGTGTGACTTTCTGACGGGCAGACGTCAGTCGCTGTGTGCGATAGTCGCATGCACTGCCATTCGAGGAACTGAGAAACATTTATGCAAAATGTGTGTTAATGGTAGAAATGTTGTGGTATTGCTGGATTCAGGTAGCCTTGTGACCCTGATAAAGGCTGAGTTAGTTAAAACAGAGGTCTTTGGGAATAGCAAGGTAGCTGTTATTTGTGTGCATGGGGACACCCGAGAGTATCCAGTGACTACAGTGTGTTTCGAGACCCCCAAAGGTACCCTCTCTCATCCAGTGGGCTTAGTATCTCAGTTACCGCATGACGCCATTGTGGGAAGGGATTTTCCGAAGTTCTGGGAACTGTGGGATGATCCTGAGCCCCCCACTGGTGCCCCTATGTACCAGGAATGTGATAGCCAGAACTCCCCTGAGAGTGGTGAGGACTCTCCGGAATTTCCCTTAACAGTATTGGCAGGGGAGACTCAAGAAACTGGAGAGGAGCCCACCTCCTCAGACGAAAACCTACCGTCTGTGGAGTTTTCTGATCTTGAGGTTCACAGGGAAAACTTTGCCACAGAACAGTTGAAAGACCCGCCCTAATAAAGGCACGGGAAAACGTAGTGAAAATAGATGGCGAGTTAGTGAACCCAGATAATACCTGCACTTACCCATACTTCAGCGTAGAGAAGGACCTACTGTATCGGGTGGCAAAAAGGGCAGAAGAAACCGTTGAGCAGCTTGTGGTGCCCAAACCTTACAGGAAGTTGGTGTTGGAGTTGGCCCATGGGCACATTCTTGGAGGTCATCTGGGGACAGAGAAAACCCGAGAGAGGGTATTACAGAGATTCTATTGGCCGGGGGTGATGAAGGACATAGAAAATTATTGTTCCTCCTGCCCTGTGTGTCAGAGGTCGGTCCCGATGCCACATTTCCGTAGCCCGCTGGTCCCTCTACCCATCATTGAGGTCCCGTTTGAGAGGATCGCCATGGATTTGGTAGGGCCTATAATCAAGTCCGCTAGGGGGCACCAGTACATATTAGTTATAAAGGACTATGCCACCCGTTATCCAGAAGCGATCCCTCTCCGAAATACCTCGGCCAAAACCATAGCCAAAGAGCTATCTCTTGTGTTTAGCCGGGTGGGTATTTGTAAAGAACTGCTTACGGACCAAGGTACACCCTTTATGTCCCGGGTTATGAAGGAGCTGTGTAAATTGTTCAAAGTGACGCAATTACGTACATCTGTGTATCACCCCCAAACCGATGGGCTGGTTGAAAGATTCAACAAAACCCTAAAACAAATGTTGAATAAAGTGGTGGATAGAGATGGAAAGGATTGGGACTGTCTACTTCCTTATTTGATGTTTGCTATTAGGGAGGTGCCCCAATCCTCTACGGGATTCTCCCCCTTTGAGTTACTGTATGGGAGACACCCAAGAGGGCTGTTGGATATTGCCAAGGAAACTTGGGAAAGTGAGAGTTCTCCCCACAGGAGTGTGATTGAGCATGTCGCCCTGATGCAAGACCGAATTGCACAGGTAATGCCCATCGTGAAGGAACATTTGGCCCAAGCGCAGTTAGCACAGCAGAGAGTGTACAACCGTGGAGCCAAGACCCGTACCTTTTCCCCGGGGGATAGGATACTGGTACTTGTCCCTACGGTTGAAAGTAAATTCCTTGCCAAATGGCAAGGCCCCTATGAGATAATGGAAAAAGTGAGCGAAGTGAATTACAAGGTCAGACAACCAGGAAGGCGAAAGCCCGAACAGATCTATCACGTTAATCTGTTGAAAGCCTGGAGGGATAGAGAGTCCCTAGTCGCAGACACTTGGTCACCAGCTCAAACTGGTTGCGTGATTCCTGAGGTTGGAATAGCAGCCACCTTGTCACAACCCCAACAACAGGAGGTTAAGGAGTTTGTGCTTCGCAACAAGGAGGTATTCTCTGAGCTGCCGGGACAAACATCTGGGGTAGAGCATGACATCATTACCCCGCCCGGTGAAAGGGTGAAGTTAAAACCCTATCGGATCCCAGAGGCCCGACGGGAGGCAATACGGGAGGAAGTACAGAAAATGCTGAACTTAGGGGTGATAGAGGAGTCCCAAAGTGATTGGTCTAGTCCCATTGTGTTGGTGCCTAAACCGGATGGGAGCTGGCGATTTTGTAACGATTTTCGTCAGTTGAACAAAGTTACAAAATTTGACACCTACCCCATGCCACGTATAGATGAGTTGATCGACCGGCTGGGAACAGCCCGATACATGACGACTCTTGACCTCACAAAAGGGTATTGGCAAATCCCCCTGGCCAAGTCGGCCAAAGAGAAAACCGCATTTGTAACCCCAGACGGGGCGTTCCAATATAAAAGAATGCCGTTCGGGTTACAGAATGCGCCGGCCACATTCCAGCGGAAAATGGACCAGATGCTGAGGCCCCATCGGAAGTATGCTGCGGCTTACCTGGATGACGTAATTGTCCATAGCACAGATTGGGCCTCACATCTGCCAAAAGTGCAAGCAGTCCTGGACTCTGTTCGGGAAGCGGGGTTTACGGCTAACCCCAAGAAGTGTACCATTGGGCAGGAGGAGGCCAAATATCTTGGGTACACCATTGGGAGGGGAGTAATAAAACCCCAACTCAACAAAGTCGAGGCCATCCAGAGTTGGCCACGTCCCAACAGCAAGAAGCAGGTACGAGCCTTTCTGGGAATCGCTGGGTATTATCGGCGATTCATTCCCCACTTTGCTTCTAAGGCTGTGCCCCTAACCAACCTGACGAAGGGGAAAGGGTCGGTCATGATTAAATGGACCCCCGAGGCTGAGGCAGCATTCCAATTCTTGAAACAAGCCTTATGTAGCCAGCCAGTGTTGTACTCACCCGACTTCTCTAAAGACTTTGTCGTACAAAGTGATGCGTCAGATGTGGGGTTAGGAGCAGTATTGTCCCAGGTCTGGAACGGGGAAGAGCACCCAGTCATTTACCTCAGCAGGAAGTTGAAGTCCCATGAGGTAAATTACGCCACCGTTGAAAAGGAGTGTTTAGCGGTGAAGTGGGCTCTAGATTCCCTTCGGTACTACCTGCTAGGTAGGCACTTTGACATGGTTACGGATCACGCTCCGTTAAAGTGGATGGCTCAAAACAAGGAAACAAATAGAAGAGTGAATAGGTGGTTCCTGGCCCTCCAGGAATTCAACTTCACAGTAAAGCATCGCCCTGGCGTTCAAATGGGGAATGTGGATGCTTTGTCTCGAGTACATGAATGCCTGATTGCTGGTGTTCCAACCCCGAGGTTAAAACAAGAGGGGGGGGTATGTGACAGCAGGAAGGTAAAGTCACCTGGTTGCATCCAGGGGGGTAGATATATTTCGCCCAGATTCAGGCTTTACGCCGACTTATACAACTAGGTGGAGAGTTGTATAAGCCCAGCTGAGGCTAGTAGGCTCATGGATGACTCATACCTCTAGGGAGAGTGCTGGGCGTCGTGCAGACAGGGAGTTGATGAGACCAGCTGAAGCTTGTCAGCTCATTTAGGCCTCTATAAGAACTCCCAGCTTCATTAGATGTTAGCTCATGCCTGGAACCAGACCTGTGTGGACTGTCTAGGGAGAGTGAACCCCTGTGCGGTGAGACAAAGCCTGTGTGGCTATTTGCTTGGACATTTAACACCAGGGACTTAGGGACTAGGACAGCACTAGGCTGATCCCAGTTGTTAGTTAGGAAACCTGTATGTTTAGTCAGAGGTCAAGTTGACCAGGATTTATTTTATTTATGTTTCTTTTGCTTTGCTGTGTTTTGTCACTGTAAATAGAAAATAAACCGCACCTTTTTGATTTTGAAAACCACAACCTCCGTTTGCTGGGCCTGTTTTTGTGTGGGGAGCCCATCCCGGGGGTCACACACACCCGCTGCCGAGCTAACCCCCTCACAGCGGGTAACAATGTATACAAACGTGACACAACACCGATTGGTTACACACTGTTCGATTTATTGGTCCTTGTACATCATATTTATGGTATACATTCAAGATATAGCCCACCAATGGGGTATTACCAATCCAAGCCATGCCAAACCCCTCCCCCATGTACATACAGTAATTCATAGCATTTCTCGCCTGTCAAGGTTCACACAGTTTTTATAACAATAAATCGGCTATCACATCACTTTGATCCGGGCGTTAGATTTGTGGTTAGGACAAAACTACACCAAGACTTCCATCTTCTCTATAGAAACATCTCACTTACTTCTAACTTCAGAGCAACAATATATTTAAAGGAGTAATAACCCAAAACAAGAATTCATTATTAGAGGGGCTCTACCCCACCTCTTTCAAAGTTAATCATTGGAGCCGGGCCAGGAGGCGGGACTTCATCTGACAGTGACCGCTTGGTAAGCGGGGGATCCCTGCTCTGTGTAATCCAGTGGCTCTCCTCTCTCTTAAACCCCCTGCACTGGTAAGGCTCCACTGATGGGCACTGGTAAGGATGCATTTATGGGCACTGGTAAGGCTACGCTGATGGGCATTTGTGAGGCTGCATTGATGGGCACTGGTAACTTTAAGCCTGCGCTGATGGGCACTGATCAGGCTGCATTATTGTGCACTGGTAAGGCTGTACTGATGGGCACTGGTGAGGCTGCATTGATAGGCACTGGTGAGGCTGCATTGATAGGCACTGGTAAGGCTTCATTTATGGGCACTGGTGATGCTGTGCTGATGGGCACTAGTAAGGCTGCACTGATGGTTACTGGTGAGGCTGCATTGGATGGGCACTGGTGAGACTGCATTGATGGGCACTGATCAGGCTGCATTGATGGGCACTGGTCAGGCTGCATTGATGGGCACTGGTGAGGCTGCATTTATGGGCACTGATCAGACTGCACTAATGGGCACTGGTGAGGCTGCATTGATGGGCATTGGTATGGTTGTGCTAATGAGCACTGGTGAGGCTGTGCTGATGGGCACTGGTGAGGCTGCATTGATAGGCACTGGTGAGGCTGCATTGATAGGCACTGGTGAGGCTGCATTGATGGGCACTGGTGAGGCTGCATTGATGAGCACTGTTGAGGCTGAGCTGATGGGCACTGGTGAGGCTGCATTGATGGGCACTGGTAAGGCTTCATTTATGGGCACTGGTGATGCTGTGCTGATGGGCACTGGTGATGCTGTGCTGATGGGTACTGGTGATGCTGCGCTGATGTGTACTGGTGAGGCTGCATTGGATGGGCACTGGTGAGACTGCATTGATGGGCACTGGTGAGACTGCATTGATGGGCACTGATCAGGCTGCATTGATGGGCACTGGTGAGGCTGAATTTATGGGCACTGATCAGACTGCACTAATGGGCATTGGTGAGGCTGCATTGATGGGCACTGGTATGGTTGTGCTGATGGGCACTGGTGAGGCTGTGCTGATGGGCACTGGTAAAACTGCATTGATAGGCACTGGTGAGGCTGCATTGATGGGCGCTGGTGAGTCTGCATTGATGAGCACTGTTGAGACTGAGCTGATGGGCACTGGTGAGGCTGCATTAATGGTCACTGAGGTGACTATGCTGATGGGCACTGGTAAGTATAATACACTCTTCATCTGTTGTCTGGGCCCCCCTGTGTGCCCCTTTCCCCTGCAGCGTTTCCGGCTTCCCTTCTCTCCTCTTCTGCCAACAACTGCTGATCAGACCCAGGGTCAATATGTAATTTACTGGACCCTTCCTTTCCTGACTGAACACAGTGAGCGATTGGTACCAATCACTTGTGTCCATACATCACTGAAGCGTAGTAAACTGTGTTTACTATGCTTTGGTTTGTGGATGAGCAGGAAGCCTCAGAGTGCTTCCTATTCATTTCATCTGTGCAGCTGAGGCTGCAGAGAAAGGGACTGATAAATCTATGTCCTCAGTCACTTTTGGCTGGAGAGGCCCTGTCAGGTAGGCTGTATGGGGCTGTAAAGGCAACACAGACAGGCATGTTCAGGCACTTCCTGTTATAGAGTGACAACGCTCTGTTCCTGTCTCCCAACTGTGCTCCTGCGTTGTCACCATATCACACCAGGTTCCAAAAGAGACATCAAATGGCCATTTAAACACATATTATGCAGACATGGGTCACTGTTGTCACCATCAGGATATCTACTTTGAGAAATGCCACGCAGCCATCTCATGAGTCAATCAAAACAGGAAGTGTCTGCTAAGAGGCATCAGGAAATCAGCAACCCTGAGATGTAACAAAAAAAGACACGGTAATTGTTCATGATACACAAAGTCTTAGCAAGCTAAATGTCATCCAGTTAGGGGTCTCTTTGCAAAACATCCATCGGCTGAATGTCAGAAGCATTTGTGCAAAAGGGGGCCAAAGTATCCCTGTTTTTTTTTTTTTTTTTCTAATAGATTAATTTCCTATATTGTCATCTCCATCTAGTGACCAAAATGCAGTATAGCTTTCTGAAAGTACCATGATGGAAAAATATACCGTATTTTGGCAACTAGATGGAGATGATGATATAGGAGTTGATCTAGCTAGGACATAGGATGTAGTGCAGAAAGGGACGTTACCTAATATTCTAAGGTGAAGTGCTAAGAACCTATCAGACTTGTGTTACACAAACACTTCTACTGAACATGACATGTTAAGGACCGATCCTCCGCTCTGACTTACCCTCTACATACCTTCCCCCACCCCTTATACCAATCCTAATAAATAACGACTGACAAGGTTGTGGAGTAAAATTGGCCTTCCGGCCTATTTATTTAACAACTTCTTATATGAAATAAATAACCATTTAAATAACCATTTAACACTTACAATACCCCTGGTGGTCTTGTAGACCACCAACTCCCAACTTGGGCACTGGGACTAACATATCCCTTAGGCCTCCAGTCGCAAGACACCGACTCGGAGGCGGTACACCTGGCCGCAGTGCCCTACCATTTTTCCCCCTTCCTGGTTAACCCTTGTTGACCGGAAGGTACTCAATAACCCCATACCACCTATGGGTACCACCTTTTTCTCCAGAACTTCCACTTTTACCTCCTCTTCCAGCAACCAAACACCGCCACAGCTTGCAAGGGGTAAAGCCTTAACCTTGCGTGCACCCCAACACCCTCAGGGCCCGCTGAATTCTCTCCTGCAAACCCAGGTTCCACAGATCAATGCCCACGGCATTCAGGTGGACCCCGTCTCCCCTTAGGTACCTCCAGGTATCAACTTCCAATTCCCGGTGACGCACCACGAGGCCACCATTCCTTATAAAAAATCTCCCCACTTCTTTGTTAACTTTTACCCGGGCCTTGTTAACTTTATCCACCGACCATGCCCAACGCCAAGCCGTTCTGCCCACCATATCCGACCAAATAACATCCATACCCGGGAATGCTGTGCGCAACTTTAAAAAATCATATTTGATATCCCGGATAAGCTGGTGCATTGATCTGGCCCCCATGTCGTTACCTCCCGCATGCAGCACCAGGATATCCGGTGCCCTCTCCCGATCTGCGAACTTCTGTATTTCCAGCATAACCCCACTCCACGCCATGCCCGGCACCCCGATCCAACGGACCTGGGCTTCTCGTAGGGGAATCCCCAACTGCCTTCCATTGGGCCGAACATCAGCCCATCTTGCCCCCCAGAACACGTACGAGTGACCCAGAATCCAAACTAGTCTGGGGTCACCACCTGAAAAACACGGAAATAAAATAGAAACAACGATTTATTGGCACGTCCAGTCAGTCCACCCCACAGTCCCCACACAACCCCTACCCAAATGCACCTTACTCCTGTATCAGGTGTGGGCGAATATAAAGTCTAAACCTATCAGACTCCCACCTCCCAATCCTCCTTACTGCGTCCGCCTCCAGTCCTGCCCTAGCCGCCTCTGTAGCTGCCCCAATGCGGAAGGAGTGAGAAGCATAACCCTTCGGGTCATATCCCGCTGCCACCAAACATTTTTTGAACACCGCTATAAATTGAAACTTAGACAGCGCTGACCCATCCCGATGCATCAGAAAAGAACCCTCTAGTCCCGGACGCATGGAACAAAAGGATTCCACCGCCCGTACAGGACAGATTGACGCATCAGGGATGCGAAACAACTGAAGCCGCATACCCTTTCCAACTTGATCCGTTTTGGACCTGCTCACCCATATCCCCACCGAGTCTCCCGAACAATCCACATCCTGGGCCAACAAGCCCCCCGGCGCCCGTCTGGAAGAACTAACCAGCTCTCCAACTCTCAGGGCTCCAAAAAAGGCAAGCGCAAATGCTGCCCGGAACAACTGACACTCATATTCCGAACTGCACACGGAATGTAAATGCAGGAACAATTTCTGCAACATTACGAACGAGACCGGCCTGCGGCTATCAGCCGCCTTCGGGCCTTTCCTGTACCCCTTCACTGCCTGTTTCACCCAAAATTCTTTTGTGTAGTCCCTGCAACCATGCCATTTGAAAAGAAAGGCTAAACCCGCTAGTGTACGGTCCACCGCGGACACAGAAACGCCGTGCTCCATTTTCAATGTAAGAAAATAAAGCAAAGCTACTCCCGCTTCACCCCCCACCCGGGAAACTCCCAGCCCCCGAACAAATGACCTCCACTCCTGCCAAACCTTAGCATAGGCTTTCCATGTGGCCCCACTCACCGACCGCTTAATCCACTGTGCCGCGCTGTCAAAGCAATGTCCCACATCCAGTCGGGACAGGTAACCCCGCGTTGCTCCCCTGCTGGTGCCAACTCCCGAAACCTGTCCCACTGAAAACGAGACAACGCGTCAGCCAGAGTGTTATCCACGCCAGGAAGATGTACTGCATACACAAATACATTCAAATGCAAGCAGCGCAGAACCAAATGTCTCAGCAAATGCACCACTGGCTGTGATGCGGCCGACACTCGATTTACTACCTGAACCACTCCCATGTTGTCGCAGTTTAAGCGTACCTTGAGATTCCGGAAGGAATCCCCCCAAAGTTCAAATGCCACCACAATTGGGAAAAGTTCCAATAGTACCAGGTACTTCAAGAACCCCGCTTCCTCCCACTCTTTTGGCCATGGAGCCGCGCTCCATTTGCCCCGACAGAACGCCCCATACCCCGTGGAGCCTGCCACATCCGTAAACAACTCCAGATCGAAATTACTAACGGGCCCAGCCATCCACAAAGCCCGCCCGTTGAAAGATTCCAAGAATCCATGGCACACTTCCAAATCCTCGCGAAGCTCTCTAGTTAGGCTTACAAAATGAGTAGGAACCCGCACCCCAGCTGTCGCAGCCGACAGCCTGCGGCTAAAGACCCTGCCCATAGGCATTATTCTGCAGGCGAAGCACAACTTACCCAATAGTGACTGCATCTGGCGCAGCTTAATCTTACGCTGGCCAATAACACCACGCACTTCTTCCTTCAACGCCTCCAGCGACGTGGGGCCCTCCGTCTTCTCGGGACCTCAAAACGATCGGCCACGTATTGCAACGTCCCAAGCAGGACATTGCAAACGTTAGACCCCGGAGGGCCCACACACAAAAAATCATCCAGATAATGGATGATCGAATTGATCCCCGACACATCCCGGACCACCCATTCCAGGAACGAACTAAAAGTCTCAAATAGCGCGCAAGAGACGGAGCAACCCATGGGCAGACAACGGTCCACGTAGTAAGCCCCTCCCCACATGCAGCCCAAGAAGCGAAAACTGTCCGGGTGTACCGGTAGCAACCGAAAAGCTGATTGAACATCAGCTTTTGCCAACAACACTCCCCGTCCACACCTGCGGACCCATGCCACTGCCGTGTCGAAGGAAGTGTACGATACCGTGCAGTCCTCCGGCGCAAGAGCATCATTAACCGACCCACCCCTAGGAAAGGAAAGGTGGTGAATCAATCAAAATTTTTGTGGTTCCTTCTTGGGGACAACCCCCAAGGGAGAAACCACCAAATCAGGCATAGGCACATCCGTGAACGGTCCAGCCATGCGCCCCAACTGCACTTCCTTAGCCAGCTTCTCCGAAACCACCAAGGGTTGGAGCAAGGCGGACCGAAGGTTCTTGGCTGCTGGGGGAACTGCAAAAGGTGCACAAGGAATCCTGAAACCACTGGCGAAACCCTCCTCTAACAACTTAGCGGCACCCCTGTCGGGATACCTATTGAGAAAGAGAAGCATCCTTTCCACCCGAATTGGCGTCGTTCCCTTTTCCCGCAGAATCTCCGGGGCGACCTTTGCCTCGCTTAAAGCATTTGGAAAAGGCATGGCTACCCCCACATCCTGAACACACGTGCTTGAAGCGACAGCTTGTTCCGTACTTGCACGTGCCCTCATTGAATTGCCAGCAGTAGCCCCATCTTTTTTCGGTCGGTTGTCCTGAGGCCGCAGCACCTCCGACCCCCCCCCCCTGAAAAAACTGATTGGAGGCCCGTGACGCTGTCATCAGACGCATCCACAAGTTGATGTCCTTGTGATCCCATCGCATTCCCGGTCTCATGGCCATCCTTTGCCGAAACTGTTCATCATACCTCAACCAAGCTACGCCACCATACATCCTGTACGCTTCGCTAACTGCCTCCAAATAAATGAACAGCCCAGAACAATGTTCCGGGGCCTTCTCCCCTATCACACAGGCCATGATCGCAAATGCTTGCAACCAATTGGTGAATGTACGGGGGATAAGACGATAACGCCTCTTTTCTTCATCCTCCTTCTTGCTCTCCTCCGGCCTCACCCTATCCAGGTTGAATTTATCTAAGGGGAACAACGTGAAGATCTCCACATACTCACCTTTCCAAAGCTTCTCTCTGACTTCCGGCTTGAGGTGAGCTCCTAACGGTGCCTCAAAACAAATATACATTTCGTTCTTAGCGGCATCCGCCAGCCTGACCGCCTCCTTGTTCTTTTCCCCCGCAGCAACTTGCCCACTTGCCGTGGCAGCCCCCCTTCTAATGGGGCCTGCACCGCCCCTGACACCTCCACCACTTGTATGCCCGGGGGCAACGTTGCCGCAGAAGGCCCCGCTGCCTGAGACGAACCCCCTGTTTGCCCCCGCTCCTCTATCACTGCAGCCACTTGATCCTGTAGCCACTCTGCCCCTTGCGCGGCCACCGCGGCCCGCAATTGCTCCAACAGCTCCAAAGCAGCAGCCATGACACAGGCAGTGAAACTTTCTCCCCATGAGTAATGGAGGAATGGTGAGAAAACGTCACTTCCTCCCTGCCTGAACTGTGCTTCCCCTCCTCTTTCACCCGAAGACCACTCCCCTTTCCTTAAAGGTGCCACAGCCTATTAGGCAGCTGCCTGTCCCACCTGTCATGCCATCCCTCCGCTCATTTCTTTCTGTCTCTGCTCCAGGACTCTCTGGACAACGTAACCTTTATTCATCATAAAACCCACCACAAGAGACAAAGTTCCATAAACTCCATGGACATCGGTCTACTGCTAATGACTTGGAGGTCTATACAATGGCCAATGCCAGGAGAGTGACATGGAGGGCTATACAATGGCCAATGCAAGGAGAGTGACCTGGAGGTCTATACAATGCTAGGAGACTTCCTAGCATTCACTCTGCTCGCATTGGTCATTCTTTAGAATGACCAATGTGAGCAGAGTGACCTGGAAGTCTATCGGATGACCAATGCCAAGAGAGGGACCTTGAGCTCTATAGAATGACCATTGCCAGGAGAGTGACCAGGAGGTCTATAAAATGGGTAGTGCCAGTAGAGTGACCTGGAGGTTTATAGAATGGGCAATGCCAAGAGAGTGACCTGGAGGTCTATAAAATTACCAATGCCAGGAGAGTGAACTAGAGATCGATAGAATGGCCAATGCCAGGGAGTAGGGATGAGCTTCGAGTTCGAGTCAAACTCATGTTCGACTCGAACATTGCCTGTTCGCCCGTTCGCCGAACAACAAACAATTTGGGGTATTTGCGGCAAATTCGAAAAGTCTATGGGAGAAATCTAAAGTGCTAATTATAAAGGCTTATATGCAAGTTATTGTCATAAAAAGGGTTTGGGGACCCGGGTCCTGCCCCAGGAAACATGTATCAATGCAAAAAAAAGTTTTAAAAACGGCCGTCTTTTCGGGAGCAGTGATTTTAATAATGCTTAAAGTGAAACAATAAAAGTGAAATTTTCCTTTAAATTTCATACCTGGGGGGTGTGTATGATATGCATGTAAAGTGGCGTTTCCCGTGCTTAGAACTGTCCCTGCAAAAAATGTCATCTTTGAAGGAAAAAAAGTCATTTAAAACTCACTCACGGCTATTAATGAATTGTCGGCTTTTATCAATACATAGAAAAGTCATTGATAAAAAAAAAGGGGCGGGTCTACATTTAAAACACTGCGGAGGAAGTTCCCCATCAGGTCCACTCAGGCACAACCAATGACGGACAGCGCTGGACATCGGGATCGCCGCGGGACACTGGATTTCATCGCTGGAATGTTTTTTTTTAATAAAGGACTTTTCCAAGGTGTTTGTGTGTTTTTATTTACATTTTTTTACACTTTCTTCGTGAAATTGTAGGGGTACAATGTACCCCATTACCAATTCACATAGGGGGGGCGGGATCTGGGGGTCCCCTTTGTTAAAGGGGTCTTCCAGATTCCGATAAGCCCCCCGCCCGCAGACCCCCACAACCACCGGGCAAGGGTTGTGGGGGTGAGGCCCTTGTCCCCATCAACATGGGGACATCCTCCCCATGTTGAGGGCATGTGGCCTGGTATGGTTCAGGAGGGGGGGGGCGCTATCTCGTCCCCCCCTCTTTTCCTGCGGCCGGCCAGGTTGCGTGCTCGGATAAGGGTTTGGTATGGATTTTTGGGGGGACTCCACACCATTTTTTTTTTAATTTGGGGTGGAGTTCCCCTTAAAATCCATGCCAGATCTGAAGGGCCTGGTATGGATATTTAGGGGGGAACCACACGCCATTTTTTTTTTTGCGGCGGGGTTCCCCTTAATATCCATTCCAGACCTGAAGGGCCTGGTAGTTGAATTTGGGGGAACCCCTACGCTTTTTTTTCTTTTTTTTATCAATGACTTTTCTATGTATTGATAAAAGCCGACAATTCATTAATAGCCGCGAGTGAGTTTTAAATGACTTTTTTTCCTTCAAAAATGACACTTTGTGCAGGGACAGTTCTAAGTACGGGAAACATGCGCCACTTCACATGCATATCATACACATCCCCCAGGTACGAAATTTAAAGGAATATTTCACTTTTATTTTTTCATTTTAAGCATTATTAAAATCACTGCTCCCGTAAAAACGTCTATTTTTTTAAACTTCTTTTTGCATTGATACATGTCCCCTGGGGCAGGACCCCGGTCCCCAAACACTTTTTAGGACAATAAATTGCATATTAGCCTTTATAATTAACACTTTAGATTTCGAACGTTCGAGTCCATTGTATTTAATAGGGTTCTAAAGTTCACACGAACATTCTGTCTGTTCGCAGGTTCTGGTGCGAACCGAACAGGGGGGTGTTCAGCTCATCCCTGCCAGGGAGTGACCTGGAGGTCTATAGAATGGGCAGTGCCAGGGAGTGACCTGGAGATCTATAGAATGGGCAATGCCAGGGAGTGACCTGGAGGTCTATAGAATGGGCAGTGCCAGGGAGTGACCTGGAGGTCTATAGAATGGGCAATGCCAGGGAGTGACCTGGAGGTCTATAGAATGGGCAGTGCCAGGGAGTGACCTGGAGGTCTATAGAATGGGCAATGCCAGGGAGTGACCTGGAGGTCTGTAGAATGGGCAGTGCCAGGGAGTGACCTGGAGGTCTATAGCATGGCCAATGCCAGGAGAGTGACCTGGAGGTCTATAGACCTCCTGGTCACTCTTCTGGCATTGGCCATTGTATAGACTTCCAGGTCACTCTTTTGGCATTGGCAGTACACCGGTGTCCATGGAACTTATGCTTCTCTGATGGGTTTTACGAGGCATACATGTCATGTTGTTCTGTTCAGTAGAAATCTTTGTGGAACACAAGTCTGATAGAATCTTAGCACTTCACCTTAATATTAGGCAATGTTACTTCCTGTACCACGTCTTATTTTCCACACTTCTTTCTCAGACCAGCAGTGTCGGTACAGACTGAGCCGTTCCTCCATCCATTCACTCCTAGACGGATCTACTGGAGTACAAATATGATCTTCTATTTCTGGGTCCTTGTTGTGGGTGTGATGGGTAAGTCTCCAATGTTATAAGGTAAACCTGATAGGACAGAATTATGGGAAATTCCTTCCATTGCTGACTTGTTTCTGAAGCTGCATCATCCATGGCTGTCATTCCAGCTTCACTGTGTGAGGATCTGCTGACCTGGAACCAGCCTGACCATCCCAGCTGTGGAGACACAAACCCGTCCTCATTGTGGGGACACAAACCCGTCCTCATTGTGGGGACACAAACCCGTCCTCATTGTGGAGACACAAACCCGTCCTCATTGTGGGGACACAAACCCGTCCTCATTGTGGGGACACAAACCCGTCCTCATTGTGGGGACACAAACCCGTCCTCATTGTGGAGACACAAACCCGTCCTCATTGTGGGGACACAAACCCGTCCTCATTGTGGAGACACAAACCCGTCCTCGTTGTGGAGACACAAACCCGTCCTCGTTGTGGGGACACAAACCCGTCCTCATTGTGGGGACACAAACCCGTCCTCATTGTGGAGACACAAACCCGTCCTCATTGTGGAGACACAAACCCGTCCTCATTGTGGGGACACAAACCCATCCTCATTGTGGGGACACAAACCCGTCCTCATTGTGGAGACACAAACCCGTCCTCATTGTGGGGACACAAACCCGTCCTCATTGTGGAGACACAAACCCGTCCTCAATGTGGAGACACAAACCCGTCCTCATTGTGGGGACACAAACCCGTCCTCATTGTGGAGACACAAACCCGTCCTCAATGTGGAGACACAAACCCGTCCTCATTGTGGAGACACAAACCCGTCCTCATTGTGGGGACACAAACCCGTCCTCAATGTGGAGACACAAACCCGTCCTCATTGTGGGGACACAAACCCGTCCTCAATGTGGAGACACAAACCCGTCCTCATTGTGGGGACACAAACCCGTCCTCAATGTGGATCACTCTGTAGTGAAGAATAAAGACAGCTCTGGGCCGTGTACCCTCAAAAACAAGTCAGCAGTGTGAAATCTTTACTAAAGTGGATGTAAACGTAACTGAGTGTCAGTTTTCTGTGCTCTGTAGATTGTAAACTGTTCTCATATAAAATAATTTTCACTTTTATTACTAATACTTTGTTCCATCCCGGTGATGCTGATCTTCTGCAGCCTCTTTGCAGCCACATCCTCTCTCCATGTACTCCAGTGATGGCTGCACGGCATTTCTCAGGGTGAATTCCTGCACCTTCACCCCTCATATCCCCCCAATTCCAGCACCTTCACCCCTCAGCTCACCCCAATTCCTGCACCTTCACCCCTCAGATGACGCACTATGCCCATTAGTGCCTCCTGTCAGTGTCCATTAGTACCTAGAACACCTGGTAGTTCTCTCTCCCCTCCCTCCTTTCACGCACAGGATGGGAGAGGAGAGACATCCGATCTGCTCTTTCTCTGTCCCCTGCCCCCCTCCCCCGCCGCCACTGCCGCTCTCATCCTGTGTGTGTACTGCAGGAGGTAAAGTGTAAAGCTATCGAGCTCACACTTTCTGTGGTACACACACAGTATGAGAGCGGCAGCGGCAACGGGGGGAGGGGGGGCAGGGGAGAGAGATAGAGCAGATCGGATGTGTCTCCTCACCCATCGTGTGTGAGAGAGGAAGGAGGGGAGAGAGAACTACTAGTGCCGGCTATGACTTCACTGGTTGTTAGACGCCAGGCGGCTCGGCCCTAGCAACCAGTCCAGTGGCCAGGAATGGAGTCAGGTAGAAGAGGAGCCAGAGCCAGCACTACCGCGGCTCAGTCCATCCCTGTCCCCTGCATTCCAGACTGGTCCCAGTGTACGTTTTTATTTAATTGGGGAGGCACATGGGGGCACAGTATAATGTTGGGGTGGCCATGGCCCCCTCTGCCCCCCCCAGTGACGCCACTGCCATCATATGCAGCCACCGGTGCCCATTATTTGCAGCCACTTGTGCCCATCAAATTTAGCCACTTGTGCCCATCAAATTCAGCCACTTGTGCCCATCAAATTCAGCCACTTGTGCCCATCAAATTCAGCCACTTGTGCCCATCAAATTCAACCACTTCTGCCCATCACATTCAGCCACTGTGCCCATCATATGCAGCCACTTGTGCCCATTATATGCTGCCATTGTGACCCCTGCCCGCCCGCTGTTGACCCGGCACTTTCCCCATCTTGGTGGTGGGTCAGGCAGTGTGTGATGGCGGCGAGCTGTGGGACGGCTCCTGTGTCCTCCATGCGTCTTTTCTCGTTCTGCTAGGCATCCAATAGGGGCACCTGTGCCTTCAGCCAATCAGGTGACGGGTATAAGACCCGCACTTCCTGATTGGCGGAGAGGCGGTTCAGTGTTAGAAAAGCAAATATTAATTTGCTTTTCTAACACATCTGGGTGGACTGCAAGTGCAATGCTCTGTGCTCCAAGTCCACTGTTTTGAAACCTATTACAGCCTATGGCTCTAATCAGGTACTTAAAAAAAAAAAACCCTGCCGCTGTAATTCAGGCATACGGCGTCCGAAAAGGGGATGGACGCCTGAATAGGGGGTGACTACAATGGCCATGGATAAATTCATGTTATGCATGAATCTATCCATTATTTATAGAGAGGGGTGGCGTGAAAGAGGGGGTGGCGCTCGCGTGCCCTTAATGCCCTTAACCACTTAACAACCACCTGCCGACAAATAACGTCGACAAGGTGGTTGCTTAACTCTGGGAGGACGTTATATAACGTCCTCCCAGAATCGCGCTCCCGCGCGCCCCCTGGGGCGCGCACACGGGAAACTCCGTGACCGCCGGGTCCAGAGGACCCGGCGGATCACGAATCGCGGTAAATCGCCGCTGATAGCGGCCGTTTACCACGTGATCGCTCCGTCAAATGACGGAGCAATCACTTGTAAACAGACCGGCGTCATTTGATGACGCCGGTTCCTCCCTCCCCTCTCTGTACCGATCGGTACAGTGTGAGAGGGGAGGGGGAGGGAGCGGATGGCAGCAGCAGCACTGTGGGCTGGATCTGTGACAATTGCAGTCACAGATCCATCCATCCATCCATCCCTGCTCAGCCATCCCTGTGCTATACCCTGCCAATACTCTGCAATACACCCTGCCAATACTCTGCAAAATACCCTGGTGCAATACTCTGCAAAATACCCTGGTGCAATACTCTGCAATACCCTGGTGCAATACTCTGCAATACCCTGGTGCAATACTCTGCAATACCCTGCGAAATACTCTGCAATACCCTGCGAAATACTCTGCAATACCCTGCTGCAATACTCTGCAATACCCTGCTGCAATACTCTGCAATACCCTGGTGCAATACTCTGCAATACCCTGGTGCAATACTCTGCAATACCCTGCACAATACTCTGCAATACCCTGCACAATACTCTGCAATACCCTGCACAATACTCTGCAATACCCTGCAAAATACTCTGCAATACCCTGCAAAATACTCTGCAATACCCTGCGCAATACTCTGCAAAATACTCTGCAATACCCTGCACAATACTCTGCAATACCCTGCACAATACTCTGCAATACCCTGCACAATACTCTGCAATACCCGCCACAATACTCTGCAATACCCGCCACAATACTCTGCAATACCCGCCACAATACTCTGCAATACCCTCCACAATACTCTGCAATACCCTCCACAATACTCTGCAATACCCTCCACAATACCCTGTGCAATACCCTCCACAATACCCTGTGCAATACCCGTGCAATACCCTGCCATACACCGCAATACCCTGCCATACACCGCAATACCCTGCCATACTCCGCAATGCCCTGCAATACTCCGCAATGCCCGGCAATACTCCGCAATGCCCGGCAATACTCCGCAATGTCCAGCAATACTCCGCAATGCCCGGCAATACTCTGCAATAACCACTTCCCGCCCTCCGGCCGTCATATGACGTCCTTGACTTTGTGCGGGGATATCTGAATGATGGGAGCAGCTACAGGCATCATTCAGATATTCGCTTTTTCAGCCGGCGATTCCCTACACCATAAGAACAATCATAGCGGCTGTTCCACCGCTTGATCATTCTTACGGGAGGCGAGAGGGGATGTCCCCCCCCCCCGCCCTCCGGTGCTTCTACCGACTCACCGCTACGATCAAAGCCAGGATTGTTGTTTTTTTTTTTGTATTTTTTTCAGGCTTCCCAGCCTAGAGGTGAGATGTGGGGTCTTATTGACACCCCCCCCCCCATATCTCACTGTAAAGAGGACCTGTCATGCCATATTCCTATTACAAGGGATGTTTACGTTCCTTGTAATAGGTATAAAAGTGATCAAAAAAATGTTTAGGGCGGAAAAACATGTCAAACTAAAATAAATAAAGTAAAATTAAGAATAACATTTTTTTTTTTTTTTAAAGCGCCCCTGTCCCCGTGAGCTCGCATACAGAAGCGAACGCATACGTAAGTCCCGCCCACATATGAAAACGGTTTTCAAACCACACATGTGAGGTATCTCTGCGAACGTTAGAGCGAGAGCAATCATTTTGGCCCTAGACCTCCTCTGTAACTCAAAACATGTAACCAGTAAAAATATTTAAAGCGTCGCCTATGGGGATTTTTTAAGTAGCGAAGTTTGGCGCCATTCCACGAGTGTGTGCAATTTTTAAGGGCGACATGTTAGGTATCTATTTACTCGGCGTAACTTCATCTTTCACATTATGCAAAAACATTGGGCTAACTTTACTGTTTTGTTTTTTTTTTAAGCACAAAACATTTTTTTTACGTAAAAAACGCGTTAAAAAAATTGCTGCGCAAATATCGTGCGAGATAAAAAGTTGCAACAACCACCATTATATTCTCTAAGGTCTTTGCTAAAAAAACATATATAATGTTTTGGGGTTCTATGTAATTTTCTAGCAAATAAATGATGATTTTTACATGTAGGAGAGAAATGTCAGAATTGGCCTTGGTGCTCCAGAACGCCTGAAGGTGCTCCCTGCATGTTGGGCCCCTGTATGTGGCCACGCTGTGTAAAAGTCTCACACATGTGGTATCGCCATACTCGGGAGGAATAGCAGAATGTGTTTTGGGGTGTAATTTGTGGAATGCATATGCTGTGTGTGAGAAATAACCTGCTAATATGACAATTTTGTGAAAAAAAAAAAAGAGAAAAAAAAAATCTTGATTTTGCAAAGAATTGTGGGAAAAAATGACAACTTCAAAAAACTCACAATGCCTCTTTCTGAATACCTTGGAATGTCTTCTTTCCAAAAAGGGGTCATTTGGGGGGTATTTGTACTTTTCTGGCATGTTAGGGTCTCAAGAATTGAGATCGGCCGTCAGTACTTCAGGTGTGATCAATTTTCAGATATTGGCACCATAGCTTGTGGACTCTATAACTTTCACAAAGACCAAATAATATACACCAATTTGTACTTATTTTTACCAAAGATATGTAGCAGTATAAATTTTGGCCAAAATTTATGAAGAAAAAATAGTAATTTGCAAAATTTTATTACAGAAACGAAAAAAAAATCATTTTTTTACAAAATTTTCAGTCTTTTTTCTCTTATAGCGCAAAAAATAAAAAACCCAACAGTGATTAAATACCACCAAAAGAAAGCTCTATTTGTGTGAAAAAAAGGACAAAAATTTCATATGGGTACAGTGTTGTATGACTGAGTAATTGTCATTCAAAATGTGAGAGCACCGAAAGCTGAAAATTGGTCTGGTTATTAAGGGGGTTTAAGTGCCCAGTGGTCAAGTGGTTAATAGACGCACTACCACTGCCCCAATTCCTGCACTTTCACCCCTCAGATCACCCCAATTCTTGCACCTTCACACCTTAGATTATGTATGGTCATTGGATGACATATACAGTACACAGTATATATGGGGAATTGAAAGTCAGAAATGTGAAATATATATGTATGGGATAAAATAGACATGTATGGATATAGAGCCTTGAAAAAGTCAACTTTGTTCAAAGAAAGAGTTGCCAGAAAATGGAGGATTATTTGTGATGTATATAATAATGATGCTGTGAAGGATGTACAGTATGTGTATGGTCTTAGCTAAACATATTTATAGAAATCATCGAATTCAAGGGTAGAAGAGTGGCTTAGTGGATAGCACTTCTGGCAGTGGCGTACCAACTGGGGGGTGGGGGGGGGCAGTCCGCCCCGGGTGGCACACACTGCGGAGGGTGTCAGGCTGGCACCCCCCTGCGAGTGAAGCAGTGACAGCGTGGCGGTCTCAGGCAGTGCAGCAGCGCTGTGACAGGGCAGCCAGGGAGAGCCGAGCTGTGAAAGGGTGTGGGGGTGCTCGAGCCGGGTGTGGAACGTACCACTACCTGGGTGACATCCAGAGCCTCCAGAGCCGGCCGAGCGGTGCAGGAGAAAAAAGACACTCTCTTTCCTCCTATACCGCAGGAGGAGGGAGAGACAGTGAGCAGTGCTTAATAGAGGAACTGCTGGAGTCAACGTTAGAAGTGATCAGCAGGTGATTGGTTGCTAGGTGGTCCTAGCAACCAATCATAAGCTTGTTAATATGAAAAAATACTCCAGCAGTTCCTCTGTTTAATGATGCTATTTCTCTCCCTCTCGCTGCCTGATTAATGTAGGAATCGGGGGGGGGGGCAGCTATGTAACATGCAGGGGTCAAGAGGTGCAGGGTACTGTGTAATGTAAAGGGGTCCAGAGATGCAGGGTGCCGTGTAATGTAAAGGGGTCCAGAGATGCAGGGGGTCGTGTAATGTAAAGGGGTCCAGAGATGCAGGGTGCTGTGTAATGTAAAGGGGTCCAGAGGTGCAGGGTGCTGTGTAATTTGAAGGGGTCAGAGGTGCAGGGTGCTGTGTAATGTAAAGGGGTCCAGAGGTGCAGGGTGCTGTGTAATGTAAAGGGGTCCAGAGGTGCAGGGTGCTGTGTAATGTAAAGGGGTCCAGAGATGCAGGGTGCCGTGTAATGTAAAGGGGTCCAGAGATGCAGGGTGCTGTGTAATGTAAAGGGGTCCAGAGATGCAGGGTGCCGTGTAATGTAAAGGGGTCCAGAGATGCAGGGGGTCGTGTAATGTAAAGGGGTCCAGAGGTGCAGGGTGCTGTGTAATGTAAAGGGGTCCAGAGATGCAGGGTGCTGTGTAATGTAAAGGGGTCCAGAGGTGCAGGGTGCTGTGTAATGTAAAGGGGTCCAGAGATGCAGGGTGCCGTGTAATGTAAAGGGGTCCAGAGATGCAGGGTGCCGTGTAATGTAAAGGGGTCCAGAGATGCAGGGTGCTGTGTAATGTAAAGGGGTCCAGAGATGCAGGGTGCTGTGTAATGTAAAGGGGTCCAGAGATGCAGGGTGCTGTGTAATGTAAAGGGGTCCAGAGGTGCAGGATGCTGTGTAATTTAAAGGGGTCAGAGGTACAGGGTGCTGTGTAATGTAAAGGGGTCCAGAGGTGCAGGGTGCTGTGTAGTGTAAAGGGGTCCAGAGGTGCAGGGTGCTGTGTAATTTAAAGGGGTCAGAGGTGCATGGTGCTGTGTAATGTAAAGGGGTCCAGAGATGCAGGGTGCTGTGTAATGTAAAGGGGTCCAGAGGTGCAGGGTGCTGTGTAATTTAAAGGGGTCAGAGGTGCATGGTGCTGTGTAATGTAAAGGGGTCAGAAGTGCAGGGTGCTGTGTAATGTAAAGGGGTCCAGAGGTGCAGGGTGCTGTGTGAAGGGGTCCAGAGGTGCAGGAAGCTGTGTAATGTGAAGGAGTCCACAGATGCAGGGTGCTGTGTAATGTAAAGGGGTCCAGAGGTGCAGGGTGCTGTGTAATGTAAAGGGGTCCAGAGGTGCAGGGTGCTGTGTAATGTAAAGGGGTCAGAGGTGCAGGGTGTTGTGTAATGTAAAGGGGTTCAAAGGTGTAGGGTGCTGTGCTGTGTAATGTAAAGGGGTCCAGAGATGCAGGGTGCTGTGTAATGTAAAGGGGTCCAGAGGTGCAGGGTGCTGTGTAATTTAAAGGGGTCAGAGGTGCAGGGTGCTGTGTAATGTAAAGGGGTCCAGAGGTGCAGGGTGCTGTGTAATGTAAAGGGGTCCAGAGGTGCAGGGTGCTGTGTAATTTAAAGGGGTCAGAGGTGCATGGTGCTGTGTAATATAAAGGGGTCCAGAGATGCAGGGTGCTGTGTAATGTAAAGGGGTCCAGAGGTGCAAGGTGCTGTGTAATTTAAAGGGGTCAGAGGTGCATGGTGCTGTGTAATGTAAAGGGGTCCAGAGGTGCAGGGTGCTGTGTAATGTAAAGGGGTCCAAAGGTGTAGGGTGCTGTGCTGTGTAATGTAAAGGGGTCCAGAGGTGCAGGGTGCTGTGTAATGTAAAGGGGTCCAAAGGTGTAGGGTGCTGTGCTGTGTAATGTAAAGGGGTCAGAAGTGCAGGGTGCTGTGTAATGTAAAGGGGTCCAGAGGTGCAGGGTGCTGTGTGAAGGGGTCCAGAGGTGCAGGAAGCTGTGTAATGTGAAGGAGTCCACAGATGCAGGGTGCTGTGTAATGTAAAGGGGTCCAGAGGTGCAGGGTGCTGTGTAATGTAAAGGGGTCCAGAGGTGCATGGTGCTGTGTAATGTAAAGGGGTCCAGAGGTGCAGGGTGCTGTGTAATGTAAAGGGGTCCAAAGGTGTAGGGTGCTGTGCTGTGTAATGTAAAGGGGTCCAGAGGTGCAGGGTGCTGTGTAATGTAAAGGGTTCAGAGGTGCAGGGTGCTGTGTAATGTAAAGGGGTCCAGAGGTGCAGGGTGCTGTGTAATGTAAATGGGTCCAGAGGTGCAGGGTGCTGTGTAATGTAAAGGGGTCCAGAGATGCAGGGGGTCGTGTAATGTAAAGGGGTCCAGAGGTGCAGGGTGCTGTGTAATGTAAAGGGGTCCAGAGATGCAGGGTGCTGTGTAATGTAAAGGGGTCCAGAGGTGCAGGGTGCTGTGTAATGTAAAGGGGTCCAGAGATGCAGGGTGCTGTGTAATGTAAAGGGGTCCAGAGATGCAGGGTGCTGTGTAATGTAAAGGGGTCCAGAGGTGCAGGGTGCTGTGTAATTTAAAGGGGTCAGAGGTACAGGGTGCTGTGTAATGTAAAGGGGTCCAGAGGTGCAGGGTGCTGTGTAGTGTAAAGGGGTCCAGAGGTGCAGGGTGCTGTGTAATTTAAAGGGGTCAGAGGTGCATGGTGCTGTGTAATGTAAAGGGGTCCAGAGATGCAGGGTGCTGTGTAATGTAAAGGGGTCCAGAGGTGCAGGGTGCTGTGTAATTTAAAGGGGTCAGAGGTGCATGGTGCTGTGTAATGTAAAGGGGTCAGAAGTGCAGGGTGCTGTGTAATGTAAAGGGGTCCAGAGGTGCAGGGTGCTGTGTGAAGGGGTCCAGAGGTGCAGGAAGCTGTGTAATGTGAAGGAGTCCACAGATGCAGGGTGCTGTGTAATGTAAAGGGGTCCAGAGGTGCAGGGTGCTGTGTAATGTAAAGGGGTCCAGAGGTGCAGGGTGCTGTGTAATGTAAAGGGGTCAGAGGTGCAGGGTGTTGTGTAATGTAAAGGGGTCCAGAGGTGCAGGGTGCTGTGTAATGTAAAGGGGTCCAGAGGTGCAGGGTGCTGTGTAATGTAAAGGGGTCCAGAGGTGCAGGGTGCTGTGTAATGTAAAGGGGTCCAGAGGTGCAGGGTGCTGTGTAATGTAAAGGGGTCCAGAGGTGCAGGGTGCCGTGTAATGTAAAGGGGTCCAGAGATGCAGGGCGCCGTGTAATGTAAAGGGGTCCAGAGATGCAGGGGGTCGTGTAATGTAAAGGGGTCCAGAGGTGCAGGGTGCTGTGTAATGTAAAGGGGTCCAGAGATGCAGGGTGCTGTGTAATGTAAAGGGGTCCAGAAGTGCAGGGTGCTGTGTAATGTAAAGGGGTCCAGAGATGCAGGGTGCTGTGTAATGTAAAGGGGTCCAGAGATGCAGGGTGCTGTGTAATGTAAAGGGGTCCAGAGGTGCAGGGTGCTGTGTAATGTAAAGGGGTCCAGAGGTGCAGGGTGCTGTGTAATGTAAAGGGGTCCAGAGGTGCAGGGTGCTGTGTAATGTAAAGGGGTCCAGAGGTGCAGGGTGCCGTGTAATGTAAAGGGGTCCAGAGATGCAGGGTGCCGTGTAATGTAAAGGGGTCCAGAGATGCAGGGGGTCGTGTAATGTAAAGGGGTCCAGAGGTGCAGGGTGCTGTGTAATGTAAAGGGGTCCAGAGATGCAGGGTGCTGTGTAATGTAAAGGGGTCCAGAAGTGCAGGGTGCTGTGTAATGTAAAGGGGTCCAGAGATGCAGGGTGCTGTGTAATGTAAAGGGGTCCAGAGATGCAGGGTGCTGTGTAATGTAAAGGGGTCCAGAGGTGGAGGGTGCTGTGTAATTTAAAGGGGTCAGAGGTGCAGGGTGCTGTGTAATGTAAAGGGGTCCAGAGGTGCAGGGTGCTGTGTAATGTAAAGGGGTCCAGAGGTGCAGGGTGCTGTGTAATGTAAAGGGGTCCAGAGATGCAGGGTGCTGTGTAATGTAAAGGGGTCCAGAGATGCAGGGTGCTGTGTAATGTAAAGGGGTCCAGAGGTGGAGGGTGCTGTGTAATTTAAAGGGGTCAGAGGTGCAGGGTGCTGTGTAATGTAAAGGGGTCCAGAGGTGCAGGGTGCTGTGTAATGTAAAGGGGTCCAGAGGTGCAGGGTGCTGTGTAATTTAAAGGGGTCAGAGGTGCATGGTGCTGTGTAATGTAAAGGGGTCCAGAGATGCAGGGTGCTGTGTAATGTAAAGGGGTCCAGAGGTGCAGGGTGCTGTGTAATTTAAAGGGGTCAGAGGTGCATGGTGCTGTCTAATGTAAAGGGGTCAGAAGTGCAGGGTGCTGTGTAATGTAAAGGGGTCCAGAGGTGCAGGGTGCTGTGTGAAGGGGTCCAGAGGTGCAGGAAGCTGTGTAATGTGAAGGAGTCCACAGATGCAGGGTGCTGTGTAATGTAAAGGGGTCCAGAGGTGCAGGGTGCTGTGTAATGTAAAGGGGTCCAGAGGTGCAGGGTGCTGTGTAATGTAAAGGGGTCAGAGGTACAGGGTGTTGTGTAATGTAAAGGGGTTCAAAGGTGTAGGGTGCTGTGCTGTGTAATGTAAAGGGGTCCAGAGGTGCAGGGTGCTGTGTAATGTAAAGGGTTCAGAGGTGCAGGGTGCTGTGTAATGTAAAGGGGTCCAGAGGTGCAGGGTGCTGTGTAATGTAAAGGGGTCCAGAGGTGCAGGGTGATGTGTAATGTAAAGGGGTCCAGAGGTGCAGGGTGCTGTGTAATGTAAAGGGGTCCAGAGGTGCAGGGTGCTGTGTAATGTAAAGGGGTCCAGAGGTGCAGGGTGCTGTGTAATGTAAAGGGGTCCAGAGGTGCAGGGTGCCGTGTAATGTAAAGGGGTCCAGAGATGCAGGGTGCCGTGTAATGTAAAGGGGTCCAGAGATGCAGGGGGTCGTGTAATGTAAAGGGGTCCAGAGGTGCAGGGTGCTGTGTAATGTAAAGGGGTCCAGAGATGCAGGGTGCTGTGTAATGTAAAGGGGTCCAGAAGTGCAGGGTGCTGTGTAATGTAAAGGGGTCCAGAGATGCAGGGTGCTGTGTAATGTAAAGGGGTCCAGAGATGCAGGGTGCTGTGTAATGTAAAGGGGTCCAGAGGTGGAGGGTGCTGTGTAATTTAAAGGGGTCAGAGGTGCAGGGTGCTGTGTAATGTAAAGGGGTCCAGAGGTGCAGGGTGCTGTGTAATGTAAAGGGGTCCAGAGGTGCAGGGTGCTGTGTAATTTAAAGGGGTCAGAGGTGCATGGTGCTGTGTAATGTAAAGGGGTCCAGAGATGCAGGGTGCTGTGTAATGTAAAGGGGTCCAGAGGTGCAGGGTGCTGTGTAATTTAAAGGGGTCAGAGGTGCATGGTGCTGTGTAATGTAAAGGGTTCAGAAGTGCAGGGTGCTGTGTAATGTAAAGGGGTCCAGAGGTGCAGGGTGCTGTGTGAAGGGGTCCAGAGGTGCAGGAAGCTGTGTAATGTGAAGGAGTCCACAGATGCAGGGTGCTGTGTAATGTAAAGGGGTCCAGAGGTGCAGGGTGCTGTGTAATGTAAAGGGGTCCAGAGGTGCATGGTGCTGTGTAATGTAAAGGGGTCCAGAGGTGCAGGGTGCTGTGTAATGTAAAGGGGTCCAAAGGTGTAGGGTGCTGTGCTGTGTAATGTAAAGGGGTCCAGAGGTGCAGGGTGCTGTGTAATGTAAAGGGTTCAGAGGTGCAGGGTGCTGTGTAATGTAAAGGGGTCCAGAGGTGCAGGGTGCTGTGTAATGTAAAGGGGTCCAGAGGTGCAGGGTGCTGTGTAATGTAAAGGGGTCCAGAGATGCAGGGGGTCGTGTAATGTAAAGGGGTCCAGAGGTGCAGGGTGCTGTGTAATGTAAAGGGGTCCAGAGATGCAGGGTGCTGTGTAATGTAAAGGGGTCCAGAGGTGCAGGGTGCTGTGTAATGTAAAGGGGTCCAGAGATGCAGGGTGCTGTGTAATGTAAAGGGGTGCAGAGGTGCAGGGTGCTGTGTAATTTAAAGGGGTCAGAGGTACAGGGTGCTGTGTAATGTAAAGGGGTCCAGAGGTGCAGGGTGCTGTGTAGTGTAAAGGGGTCCAGAGGTGCAGGGTGCTGTGTATTTTAAAGGGGTCAGAGGTGCATGGTGCTGTGTAATGTAAAGGGGTCCAGAGATGCAGGGTGCTGTGTAATGTAAAGGGGTCCAGAGGTGCAGGGTGCTGTGTAATTTAAAGGGGTCAGAGGTGCATGGTGCTGTGTAATGTAAAGGGGTCAGAAGTGCAAGGTGCTGTGTAATGTAAAGGGGTCCAGAGGTGCAGGGTGCTGTGTGAAGGGGTCCAGAGGTGCAGGAAGCTGTGTAATGTGAAGGAGTCCAGAGGTGCAGGGTGCTGTGTAATGTAAAGGGGTCAGAGGTGCAGGGTGTTGTGTAATGTAAAGGGGTTCAAAGGTGTAGGGTGCTGTGCTGTGTAATGTAAAGGGGTCCAGAGGTGCAGGGTGCTGTGTAATGTAAAGGGTTCAGAGGTGCAGGGTGCTGTGTAATGTAAAGGGGTCCAGAGGTGCAGGGTGCTGTGTAATGTAAAGGGGTCCAGAGGTGCAGGGTGCTGTGTAATGTAAAGGGGTCCAGAGGTGCAGGGTGCTGTGTAATGTAAAGGGGTCCAGAGGTGCAGGGTGCTGTGTAATGTAAAGGGGTCCAGAGGTGCAGGGTGCCGTGTAATGTAAAGGGGTCCAGAGATGCAGGGTGCCGTGTAATGTAAAGGGGTCCAGAGATGCAGGGGGTCGTGTAATGTAAAGGGGTCCAGAGGTGCAGGGTGCTGTGTAATGTAAAGGGGTCCAGAGATGCAGGGTGCTGTGTAATGTAAAGGGGTCCAGAAGTGCAGGGTGCTGTGTAATGTAAAGGGGTCCAGAGATGCAGGGTGCTGTGTAATGTAAAGGGGTCCAGAGATGCAGGGTGCTGTGTAATGTAAAGGGGTCCAGAGGTGGAGGGTGCTGTGTAATTTAAAGGGGTCAGAGGTGCAGGGTGCTGTGTAATGTAAAGGGGTCCAGAGGTGCAGGGTGCTGTGTAATGTAAAGGGGTCCAGAGGTGCAGGGTGCTGTGTAATTTAAAGGGGTCAGAGGTGCATGGTGCTGTGTAATGTAAAGGGGTCCAGAGATGCAGGGTGCTGTGTAATTTAAAGGGGTCAGAAGTGCAGGGTGCTGTGTAATGTAAAGGGGTCCAGAGGTGCAGGGTGCTGTGTGAAGGGGTCCAGAGGTGCAGGAAGCTGTGTAATGTGAAGGAGTCCACAGATGCAGGGTGCTGTGTAATGTAAAGGGGTCCAGAGATGCAGGGTGCTGTGTAATGTAAAGGGGTCCAGAGGTGGAGGGTGCTGTGTAATTTAAAGGGGTCAGAGGTGCAGGGTGCTGTGTAATGTAAAGGGGTCCAGAGGTGCAGGGTGCTGTGTAATGTAAAGGGGTCCAGAGGTGCAGGGTGCTGTGTAATTTAAAGGGGTCAGAGGTGCATGGTGCTGTGTAATGTAAAGGGGTCCAGAGATGCAGGGTGCTGTGTAATTTAAAGGGGTCAGAAGTGCAGGGTGCTGTGTAATGTAAAGGGGTCCAGAGGTGCAGGGTGCTGTGTGAAGGGGTCCAGAGGTGCAGGAAGCTGTGTAATGTGAAGGAGTCCACAGATGCAGGGTGCTGTGTAATGTAAAGGGGTCCAGAGGTGCAGGGTGCTGTGTAATGTAAAGGGGTCCAGAGGTGCATGGTGCTGTGTAATGTAAAGGGGTCCAGAGGTGCAGGGTGCTGTGTAATGTAAAGGGGTCCAAAGGTGTAGGGTGCTGTGCTGTGTAATGTAAAGGGGTCCAGAGGTGCAGGGTGCTGTGTAATGTAAAGGGTTCAGAGGTGCAGGGTGCTGTGTAATGTAAAGGGGTCCAGAGGTGCAGGGTGTTGTGTAATGTAAAGGGGTCCAGAGGTGCAGGGTGCTGTGTAATGTAAAGGGGTCCAGAGGTGCAGGGTGCTGTGTAATGTAAAGGGGTCCAGAGGTGCATGGTGCTGTGTAATGTAAAGGGTTCAGAGGTGCAGGGTGCTGTGTAATGTAAAGGGGTCCAAAGGTGTAGGGTGCTGTGCTGTGTAATGTAAAGGGGTCCAGTGATGCAGGGTGCTGTGTAATGTAAAGGGGTCCAGAGGTGCATGGTGCTGTGTAATGTAAAGGGGTCCAGAGGTGCAGGGTGCTGTGTAATGTAAAGGGTTCAGAGGTGCAGGGTGCCGTGTAATGTAAAGGGTTCAGAGGTGCAGGGTGCTGTGTAATGTAAAGGGGTCCAGAGGTGCAGGGTGCTGTGTAATGTAAAGGGGTCCAGAGGTGCAGGGTGCTGTGTAATGTAAAGGGGTCCAGAGGTGCAGGGTGCTGTGTAATGTAAAGGGGTCGAGAGGTGCAGTTGTGGAGAGGGGGTACACAGTAGTGACAAAGAGATATTGGGAATGCAGAGGTATGCAGGGGGCACAGTGGGGTGTTTTTACATTTTAAAGTGGAGGGGGTGTGCCAGATATAGGATCCGCCCGGGTGCCAAATGCTCTAGGTACGCCCCTGATTTCTGCCATGCAATATTAGGGTCTTTGGTTTGAATTCTGTCTGCATGGGGTTATCTGTTCTCCCTGTTCTTGTGTCAGTTTCCTCCCACACCCCAAAGACATGTCGGTGGGATAATTGGCTCCTGTATGAATTGGCTATCCTTAGATTGTAAGCTCCTTGGGGAAGGGGCTGATGTGATTGTGTTGGTAATTTGTTGATGTTTTATACATCTCTGTAATTAAATAAATCTCTTGTTTTATATGATGAAATAAAATTCCCAATGTTTTTATCCATGTATCAGTCTGAATATAATATATATTTTTTTTAAGAGTACGAGTACCGATACTTTTTTAATTTTTTAAAAAAAAATTTTAGTACTAGAGATGAGCCGAACACACCCCCCCAGTTCGGTTCGCATCAGAACATGCGAACAGGCAATAAATTTGTTCGAACATCCGAACACCGTTAAAGTCTATGGGACTCGAACATGAAAAATCAAAAGTGCTCATTTTAAAAGTTAATATGCAAGTTATTGTCATAAAAGGTGTTTGGGGACCCGGGTCCTGCCCCAGGGGACATGTATCAATGCAAAAAAAAACGTTTAAAAACGGCAGTGATTTTAATAATGCTTAAAGTGAAACAATAAAAGTGAAATATTCCTTGAAATTTCGTACCTGGGGGGTGTGTATAGTATGCCTGTAAAGTAGCGCATGTTTCCCGTGCTTAGAACTGTCCCTGCACAAAGTGTAATTTCTGAAGGAAAAAAAAGTCATTTAAAACTCACTCGCGGCTATTAATGAACTGTTGGCTCCCGGCAATACAGAGAAAAGTCATTGAAAGTCATTGATAAAAATAAATAAAAAAATGCGTGGGGGTCCCTCCAAATTCAATTACCAGGTCCTTCAGGTCTGGTATGTATATTAAGAGGAACCCTGCGCCAAATAAAAAAAAATGGCGTGGGGTTCCCCCCAAATATCCATACCAGACCCCTCAAGTCTGGTATGGATTTTAAGGGGAACTCCGCGCCAAATAAAAAAATAAATGGCGTGGGGTTCCCCCCAAATATCCATACCAGGCCCTTTATCCGAGCACGCAACCTGGCAGGCCGCAGGAAAAGAGGGGGGACGAGAGAGCGCCCCCCCTCCTGAACCGTACCAGGCCACATGCCCTCAACATGGGGAGGATGCTTTGGGGTCCATATTGATGGGGACAAGGGCCTCATCCCCACAGCCCTTGCCCAGTGGTTGTGGGGGTCTGCGGGCAGGGGGCTTATCGGAATCTGGAAGACCCCTTTAACAAAGGGGACCCCCAGATCCCGGCCCCCCCTATGTGAATTGGTAAGGGGTACTTTTAAATGACTTTTTTTCCTTCAGAAATGACATTTTGGGCAGAGACTGTTCTAAGCACGGGAAACAAGCGCTACTTTACAGGCATACTATACACACCCCCCAGGTATGAAATTTATAGGAATATTTCACTTTTATTGTTTGACTTTAAGCATCTTTAACCACTTAACAACCACCTGCCGACAAATAACGTCGACAAGGTGGTTGCTTAACTCTGGGAGGACGTTATATAACGTCCTCCCAGAATCGCGCTCCCGCGCGCCCCCTGGGGCGCGCACACGGGAAACTCCGTGACCGCCGGGTCCAGAGGACCCGGCGGATCACGAATCGCGGTAAATCGCCGCTGATAGCGGCCGTTTACCACGTGATCGCTCCGTCAAATGACGGAGCAATCACTTGTAAACAGACCGGCGTCATGTGATGACGCCGGTTCCTCTCTCCCCTCTCTGTACCGATCGGTACAGTGTGAGAGGGGAGGGGGAGGGAGCGGATGGCAGCAGCAGCACTGTGGGCTGGATCTGTGACAATTGCAGTCACAGATCCAGCCATCCATCCATCCCTGCTCAGCCATCCCTGTGCAATACCCTGCCAATACTCTGCAAAATACCCTGCCAGTACTCTGCAAAATACCCTGCCAATACCCTGGTGCAATACTCTGCAATACCCTGGTGCAATACTCTGCAATACCCTGGTGCAATACTCTGCAATACCCTGGTGCAATACTCTGCAATACCCTGCGCAATACTCCGCAATACCCTGCGCAATACTCTGCAATACCCTGGTGCAATACTCTGCAATACCCTGCAATACCCTGGTGCAATACTCTGCAATACCCTGGTGCAATACTCTGCAATACCCTGCGCAATACTCTGCAATACCCTGCGCAATACCCTGCAAAATACTCTGCAATACCCTGTGCAATACTCTGCAATACCCTGCAATACCCTGCGCAATACTCTGCAAAATACTCTGCAATACCCTGCGCAATACTCTGCAATACCCTGCACAATACTCTGCAATACCCTGCGCAATACCCTGCACAATACTCTGCAATACTCTGCAATACCCTGCACAATACTCTGCATCACCCTGCGCAATACTCTGCAAAATACTCTGCAAAATACTCTGCAATACCCTGCGCAATACTCTGCAATACCCTGCGCAATACTCTGCAATACCCTGCACAATACTCTGCAATACCCTGCACAATACACCCTGTGCAATACTCTGCAATACCCTGCGCAATACTCTGCAATACCCTGTGCAATACCCCCTGTGCAATACCCCATGCAATACCCTGCCATACTCCGCAATGCCCTGCCATACTCCGCAATGCCCTGCCATACTCCGCAATGCCCTGCCATACTCCGCAATGCCCGGCAATACTCTGCAATAACCACTTCCCGCCCGCCGGCCGTCATATGACGTCCTTGACTTTGTGCGGGGATATCTGAATGATGGGAGCAGCTACAGGCATCATTCAGATATTAGCTTTTTCAGCCGGCGATTCCCTACACCATAAGAACAATCATAGTGGCTGTTCCGCCGCTTGATCATTCTTACGGGAGGCGAGAGGGGATGACCCCCCCGCCGCCCTCTGGTGCTTCTACCGACTCACCGCTACGATCAAAGCCAGGATTGTTTTTTTTTTTTTTTTCAGGCTTTCCAGCCTAGAGGTGAGATGTGGGGTCTTATTGACCCCATATCTCACTGTAAAGAGGACCTGTCATGCCATATTCCTATTACAAGGGATGTTTACGTTCCTTGTAATAGGTATAAAAGTGATCAAAAAAAATTTTGGGGCGGAAAAACATGTCAAACTAAAATAAATAAAGTAAAATGAACAATAAATTTTTTTTTTTTTTTAAAGCGCCCCTGTCCCCGTGAGCTCGCATACAGAAGCGAACGCATACGTAAGTCCCGCCTACATATGAAAACGGTTTTCAAACCACACATGTGAGGTATCTCTGCGAACGTTAGAGCGAGAGCAATAATTCTGGCCCTAGACCTCCTCTGTAACTCAAAACATGTAACCAGTAAAAATATTTAAAGCGTCGCCTATGGGGATTTTTAAGTAGCGAAGTTTGGCGCCATTCCACAAGCGTGTGCAATTTTTAAGGGTGACATGTTAGGTTTCTATTTACTCGGCGTAACTTCATCTTTCACATAATGCAAAAACATTGGGCTAACTTTACTGTTTTATTTTTTTTTAAGCACAAAACATTTTTTTTCCGTAAAAAACGCGTTAAAAAAATTGCTGCGCAAATATCGTGCGAGATAAAAAGTTGCAACAACCACCATTATATTCTCTAAGGTCTTTGCTAAAAAAACATATATAATGTTTTGGGGTTCTATGTAATTTTCTAGCAAATAAATGATGATTTTTACATGTAGGAGAGAAATGTCAGAATTGGCCTGGGTGCTCCAGAACGCCTGAAGGTGCTCCCTGCATGTTGGGCCTCTGTATGTGCCCACGCTGTGTAAAAGTCTCACACATGTGGTATCGCCATACTCGGGAGGAATAGCAGAATGTGTTTTGGGGTGTAATTTGTGGTATGCATATGCTGGGTGTGAGAAATAACCTGCTAATATGACAATTTTGTGAAAAAAAAAAAAAGAGAAAAAAAAAATCTTGATTTTGCAAAGAATTGTGGGAAAAAATGACAACTTCAAAAAACTCACAATGCCTCTTTCTGAATACCTTGGAATGTCTTCTTTCCAAAAAGGGGTCATTTGGGGGGTATTTGTACTTTTCTGGCATGTTGGGGTCTCAAGAAATGAGATAGGCCGTCAGTACTTCAGGTGTGATCAATTTTCAGATATTGGCACCATAGCTTGTGGACTCTATAACTTTCACAAAGACCAAATAATATACACCAATTTGTACTTATTTTTACCAAAGATATGTGGCAGTATAAATTTTGGCCAAAATTTATGAAGAAAAAATAGTAATTTGCAAAATTTTATAACGGAAACGAAAAAAAAAACATTTTTTTACAGAATTTTCAGTCTTTTTTCTCTTATAGCGCAAAAAATAAAAAACCCAACAGTGATTAAATACCACCAAAAGAAAGCTCTATTTGTGTGAAAAAAAGGACAAAAAATTCATATGGGTACAGTGTTGTATGACTGAGTAATTGTCATTCAAAATGTGAGAGCACCGAAAGCTGAAAATTGGTCTGGTTATTAAGGGGGTTTAAGTGCCCAGTGGTCAAGTGGTTAAAATCACCGCTCCCGAAAAAACTGCCTTTTTTAAACCTTTTTTTTTGCATTGATACATGTCCCCTGGGGCAGGACCCGGGTCCCCAAACACTTTTTATGACAATAACTTGCATATAAGCCTTTAAAATTAGCACTTTAGATTTCTCCCATAGACTTTTACAGGGTGTTCCGCGGCTTTTCGAATTTGCCGCAAATACCCCAAATTGTTCGCTGTTCGGCGAACGGGCGAACAGGCAATGTTCGAGTCGAACATGAGTTTGACTAGAACTCAAAGCTCATCCCTAGTCTCCAATACTTATTACTGATACCAACTGCAACTGTTTTGTTTATACTTCAGCTGTCATCAATGGTACAAAGCATTGGAAATATATTTACAAATTATTTATTTTATTATTATTTTGCGCTTTTTTCAATGTGAAACGTGTAGATATATGTCAAAGGTGTAAAAATATTAACACACAAATCAAACAAAAAAAAAGGTTCAATTATTAATAGTTTTTAAAATTGAAGTGAGAAAAAAAAAAATCAGCAGGAAAATAATATTAAATGGAGAAGGGGAATAAAGAGTTATTAGGGCTGATTAGAGTAAATTAAAGAGGAAGTAAACCCTCTTTTAAAAAAAAAAAAAACCCTGAAAGAGAAAGGCATAATGAGCTAGTATGCTATGCATACTAGCTCATTATGTGGCACTTACCTGAGATCGAGGCCCCCGAAGTGCTCCTCGTTCCCCGGCGCCGCCGCCCCCATGTCCCCTCCAAGCGCCTTCCGGGTTTCGCTGCTCCGGCACTGTTACTGGCCGGAGCGGCGAAGACGTCACTCCCGCGCATGCGCGTGTTCCCGGCATGTTCCCGGCATTTCCAATTCGAAAACTGTCAGGCTCCGTGGACATCGGTGCTGTGTCTTCTGCAAATATCTCCTAAACCGTGTAGGTTAAGGAGATATTTCTTGCACCTACAGGTAAGCCTTAATCTAGGCTTACCTGTAGGTGCAAGTTGTCAGAGTGGGTTTACAACCACTTTAAGGGTTTATAAGGGGTTAAACAGGGGAACAATCCAAAAACAAAAACAAAAAAAATATTTTTTTTTTTTACTTGACAGGTTGCTATAACCACTTAACCCCTTCCATACCGGGCCATTGTCAAATGACGCCGGCAGGAACCCTCGTCATATGACGTCCTGGGCTTTGTGGGGGGATATCTGAATGATGGGGCGCAGCTAGAGGCATCATTCAGATATCCTTTTTTTCAACCGGCGATCCTGCGCACCATAAGAACGATCATAGCAGCGGTTCCGCCGCTTGATCGTTCTTATAGGCGGCGGGAGGGGACATCCCCCCTCCCGCCGCCATCCGGTGCTTCCCTGGGCTCTCCTGTGCCATCGGGGACCCGGAGAGAATCGTCCGCGCCGGTGGTGGGTCACGTGTAGGGTGACCACGTGTCCCGGATTGGCCGGGACAGTCCCGCATTTTGCAGGTCTGTCCCGGGCACCTTCATTGCAGGACAATACAGTGTCCCGGAATGAAAATGACACAGCTGCCCCCGGGCCAATCTGATGCCCCCAAAAAAGGCCGCCACACCCCCACTTTACTCACTGATAGTACTTGTCCTTGCCGGGAATGCCTGAAGGAGCACAATCCCCGCCCCCTGCTTGTGATTGGAGAAATCATAAATCCCGCCTCTTGTGCCCAATCACTGTGCTGTGATTCGTTACAGCACAAGCTGATTTTTGGGAAGGGAGTAGTGGTGCAACGGATCGGTGACGATCCGTGATCCGAACGGGTCACCCCGTTCGGATCGGCACACACCGCGATCCGCGGCCTCGGCCTTAGGAAAGGCCGCGGCTTCGGCCTAGCTCCGGAGCCGCGGGCATCTTGGTACACCCGGCGGCGGCGGCCGCCTTGTGCGTGCTGACGTCATCACCCCTCACCCTCGCTGCTCGTGGATCTGAACTGGCCGGCGGGAGAGTAAGGTAAGTGGGGGAGATGCCCATTACAGGGGGAGAAGATTGTGGATATTACAGGGGGAGAAGATTGTGGATATTACAGGGGGAGAAGATTATGGATATTACAGGGGGGAAGATTATGGATATTACAGTGAGGGGGAAATTATATGGATATTAGTAATTTTTTTTTTTGCCGATCCGAAAATGATCCGATCCGTGACCCCTGATCCGAGGATCGATCCGATCCGTGAGTTTTTTGATCCGTTGCACCCCTAGAAGGGAGGGTGTCCCTGAATGGTAGTTTGGAAATGTGGTCACCCTAGTCACGTGACGAGCATAGAGATGACTGGTGACCAGATGGTCACCAGTCATCTCTATGACTGTCGGAGGCCCGGGCGCGATGTGATGACGTCACGCCCGGGTCCTCAAATGTAAACAAAGCCGCCATTGCGGCTGTAAGTATGAGATCAGTGAAAAAAATTTCACCGATCTTATGCTTTCCAGCCTGGAGGAGAGATGGGGAGTCTTATTGACCCCTGCATCTCTCCATAAAGAGGACCTGTCACACACATTCCTATTACAAGGGATGTTTACATTCCTTGTAATAGGAATAAAAGTGATCAAAAAAAAAAAGGGTAAAAAAAAAAGTAAAAATAAAAAAAAAAAAGTAAAATAAAAAAATAATATATATTTTTTTAAAACGCCCCTGTCCCCAATAGCTTGCGCTTAGAAGCGAACACACACGAAAGTCCCGCCCGCATATGTAAACGCCGTTCAAACCACACATGTGAGGTATCGCCGCATGCGTTAGAGCGAGAGCAACAATTCTAGCACTGGACCTCCTCTGTAACTCCAACCTGGTAACCTGTAAAAATTTTCAAAGCGTCGCCTATGGAGATTTTTAGGTACCGAAGTTTGGCGCCATTCCACGAGTGTGCGCAATTTTAAAGCGTGACATGTTAGGAATTTATTTACTCGGCGTAACATAAGCTTTCATATTTTACAAAAAAATTGGGATAACTTTACTGTTTTGTTATTTTTTTTAATTCATGAAACTATTTTTTTCCCCCAAAAAAGGCGTTTGAAAAAATATTGCGCAAATACCGTGCAAGATAAAAAGTTGCAACAACCGTCACTTTATTCCCTAGGGTGTCTGCTAAAAAAAACATATACAATGTTTGGGGGTTCTGAGTAATTTTCTAGCAAAAGAATGATGATTTGTACATGTAGGAGAGAAGTGCTAGAATAGGCCCGGTATGGAAGTGGTATAAAAAGCCCCGGTATGGAAGTGGTTAAGGACCGGGCCTATTTTTCTCACTCTGTGTTTATAAGTTAAAATATTTTTTTTTGCTAGAAAATTACTTAGAACCCCCAAACATTATATATATATTTTTTCAGACACCCTAGAGAATAAAATGGTGGTTGTTGCAATGCTTTATGTCACACCGTATTTGCGTAGTGGTCTTACAAGTGCAAGCTTTTTTGACTTAAACAATTATTAGCCTAGAGGGAGGTCTTTCTCTAACAGTTTCCACTAGAAAGTCTCTGTAATGCCTCGTACACACGACCGGTTTTCCCGGCAGGAAAAAAAACAACGCTTTTCCCGACGGGATTCCTCTCAAGCCTGCCATGCATACACACTGTCACATAAAATACCGCTGAACTTTTGACTGCCAAGAACGCGGTGACGTCAAAGACTACGACGAGCCGACAAAATGACGTTCTATGCTTCCGCGCATGCGTCTAAGTGTTTACGAGCATGCACGTTTTTTTTCCCCTCGGGAAAGCATACACACAATGGTTTTCATGACGAGAAAAAGTTCTCTCTTTTTTTTCCCCGCAGTTTTCTCGTTGAGAAAACTGCGATGGAGCATACACACGGCCGGTTTTCCCGGCCAAAAGCTCTCATGACAGTTTTCCCGATGGGAAAACCGGTCGTGTGTACGAGGCATTTGAGAGTGACTCCCCCCTCCAGGACCCATTGGAGACTTAAATAGAGTCTAATGGGACCTGGAGGGGGGTCTCTTCAGGTCCAGGAGTAAAGGAGTATAATAAGGCCTGGAGGGGGGCCTCTGTAACAGAGTGTACGGTGTACCTTTATTCACTCTGGTCCTCACGGGACCCCCTCTTTGTGCTATGACTCTCACCCCTGCCCCAACCTCTCAAAAATAAAGAAATAAAATTGGTACTGTGTAGCGCTCCTATTACCTAAACTATAGGTACTGTAGCTGTGGCTGGATCCCTTGTCCTCTGTGGGTGGCTGGCTGGCTGGCTCCTGCATCCTCTCTGGCTGGCTCCTATGGGTGGCTGGCTGGCACCTGTTGGTGGCTGGCCGGCACCCTGCTGTGGGTGGGTCACCGTGGATGGCTGGCTGGCATCCTGCTGTGGATGGTCACCGTGGCCGGTTGGCTCCTGTGGGTGGGTCACCGTGATTGGCTGGCTCCTGTGGGTGGCTGGTTGACACCCTGTTGTGGCTGGCTGGTTTCCTGGTGTGGGTGGGTCACCGTGGGTGGCTGGCTGGCACACTGGCCCTGCTGTGGGTGGGTCACCATGGGTGGCTGGCACCATGGCCCTGCTGTGGGTGAGTCATTGTGGGTAGCTGGCTTCTGTGGGTGGCTGCCTGGCTCTCTTCTGTAGGCCGGTGGGTGGCTGGCTGGCATTGTGCACCCTGCTGTGGGTAGCTGGCCTGGCTCCCTGCTGTGGGTGGGTGGCTGGCTGGCAGGCACTGTGCACCCTGCTGCAGGTGGCTAGCCTAGCTCCCTGCAGTGGGTCAGTGGGTGGGTGGCTGGCATGGTGCAGTCTGCTGCAGGTGGCTGGCCTGGCTCCCTGCTGTGGGTCAGTGGGTGGTTGGCTGGCATGGTGCACTCTGCTACGGGTGGCTGGCCTGGCTCCCTGCTGTGGGTCAGTGGGTGGGTGGGTGGCTGGCATGGTGCACCCTGCTGTGGCTGACAGATAAGGGGACTGACAGAGAGAGGTGGGGGCTGACAGAGAGAGGTGGGGGCTGACAGAGTGTAGGGCTGACAGAGGGAGAGGGGGGCTAACAGACAGGGGTGGGGCAGACAGAGGGATGGGCGGACAGAGGGGGGGCTGACAGAGAGGGGGGCTGACAGAGAGGGGTGGACTGACAGAGAGGGGTGGACTGACAGAGAGGGGTGGACTGACAGAGGAGGGAGGACTGACAGAAGGGGGCTGACAGAGGGGAGGCGGACAGAGGGATGGGCAGACAGAGGGATGGACGGACAGAGAGGGTGGGCTGACAGAGAGGGGTGGGCTGACAGAGAGTGGGGGCTGACACAGGGGGGTGGACTGACAGAGGGGGAGGGGGGCTGACAGAGGGGGAGGGGGGGCTGACAGAGAGGGGGGACAGAGAGGCTGGCTGACATAGAGGGGTAGGCTGACAGGGGGGGGGGCTGACAGAGAGGGGTGGACTGAGAGAGGGGGCTGACAGAGGGGGACAGAGAGGGGGACTGACAGAGAGAGGTGGGCTGACAGAGGGGGTAGGTTGACAGAGAGGGGGGCTGACAGAGAAGGGTTGGACTGAGAGAGGGGGAGGGGGGACAGAGAGGAGGACTGACAGAGAGGGGGGCTGACAGAGAGGGGGCAGACAGAGAGGGGCTGACAGAGAGGCGGGGACTGACAGTGAGGGGTAGACTGACAGAGAGGGGGCTGACAGAGAGGGCGGCTGACAGAGAGGGGGGCAGACAGAGAGGGGGGCTGACAGAGAGGGATGGGCTAATAGAGGGGGTGGGCTGACAGAGAGGGGTGGACTGACAGAGGAGGGGGCTGACAGAGGGGGAGGCGGACAGAGAGAGGGGGGCTGACAGAGAGGGGTGGGCTGACAGAGAGGGGGGCTGACAGAGAGGGGGGCTGACAGAGAGGGGGGGCTGACAGAGGGGGTGGGCTGACAGAGAGGGGTAGGCTAATAGAGGGGGGTGGGTTGACAGAGGGGGGCTGACAGAGAGGGGTGGACTGACAGAGGGGGGGCTGACAGAGGGGGAGGCGGACAGGGAGAGGGGGGCTGACAGAGAGGGGTGGGCTGACAGAGGGGGAGGGGCTGACACAGGGGGGGCTAACAGAGGGGGGTGGGCTGACAGATGGGGGGCTGACAGAAGAGGGGGGCTGACAGAGAGGGGTGGACTGACAGAGGAGGGGGGGCTGACAGAGAGGGGTGGACTGACAGAGGGGGCTGACAGAGGGGAGGCGGACAGAGAGAGGGGTGGACTGACACAGAGGCGGTAGGTTGACAGAGAGGGGGGCTGACAGAGAGGGGTGGACTAAGAGAGGGGGAGGGGGACAGAGAGGAGGACTGACAGAGAGGGGGGCTGACAGAGAGGGGGCAGACAGAGAGGGGCTGACAGAGAGGCGGGGACTGACAGAGAGGGGTAGACTGACAGAGAGGGTGGCTGACAGAGAGGGGGGCAGACAGAGAGGGGGGCTGACAGAGAGGGGGGATGACAGAGAGGGATGGGCTAATAGAGGGGGTGGGCTGACAGAGAGGGGTGGACTGACAGAGGAGGGGGCTGACAGAGGGGGAGGCGGACAGAGAGGGGGCTGACAGAGAGGGGTGGGCTGACAGAGAGGGGGGCTGACAGAGTGGGGGGCTGACAGAGTGGGGGGCTGACAGAGAGGGGGGGCTGACAGAGGGGGTGGGCTGACAGAGAGGGGTGGGCTAATAGAGGGGGGTGGGTTGACAGAGGGGGGCTGACAGAGGGGGAGGCGGACAGAGAGAGGGGGGCTGACAGAGAGGGGGCTGACAGAGAGGGGGGCTGACAGAGAGGGGGGGCTGACAGAGGGGGTGGGCTGACAGAGAGGGGTAGGCTAATAGAGGGGGGTGGGTTGACAGAGGGGGGCTGACAGAGAGGGGTGGACTGACAGAGGGGGGCTGACAGAGGGGGAGGCGGACAGGGAGAGGGGGGCTGACAGAGAGGGGTGGGCTGACAGAGGGGGAGGGGCTGACACAGAGGGGGGCTAACAGAGGGGGGTGGGCTGACAGATGGGGGGGCTGACAGAAGAGGGGGGCTGACAGAGAGGGGTGGACTGACAGAGGAGGGGGGGCTGACAGAGAGGGGTGGACTGACAGAGGGGGCTGACAGAGGGGAGGCAGACAGAGAGAGGGGTGGACTGACACAGAGGGGTGGTCTGACAGAGAGGGGTGGTCTGACAGAGAGGGGTGGGCTGACAGAGGGGGGGGCTGACAGAGAGGAGGGCTGACAAAGGGGGGCTGACAGAGAGGGGTGGACTGACAGAGAGAGGGGGGGCTGACAGAGAGGGGTGGACTGACAGAGAGGGGGGCTGACAGAGAGGGGGGCTGACAGAGAGGGGGGCTGACAGAGGGGGTGGGCTGACAGAGAGGGGTGGGCTAATAGGGGGGGTGGGTTGACAGAGGGGGGGCTGACAGAGCGGGGTGGACTGACAGAGGGGGGCTGACAGAGGGGGAGGCGGACAGAGAGAGGGGGCTGACAGAAAGGGGTGGGCTGACAGAGGGGGAGGGGCTGACAGAGAGGGGGGCTAACAGAGGGGGGTGGGCTGACAGATGGGGGACTGACAGAGGAGGGGGGGCTGACAGAGAGGGGTGGACTGACAGAGGAGGGGGCTGACAGAGAGGGGTGGACTGACAGAGGGGGGCTGACAGAGGGGAGGCGGACAGAGAGAGGGGTGGACTGACACAGAGGGGTGGTCTGACAGACAGGGGTGGGCTGACAGAGGGGGGTGGGCTGACAGAGAGGGGGGCTGACAGAGGGGGGCTGACAGAGGGGGAGGGGCTGACAGAGAGGGGTGGGCTGACAGAGAGGGGGTTGGGAAACAGAGGGGGGTGGGCTGACAGAGAGGGGTGGCTGACAAAGAGGAGGGGGGCTAACTGAGAAGGAGGCTGACAGAGGGGGGTGGGCTGACAGAGAGGAGGGGGGCTGACAGAGGGGGGTGAACTGACAGAGGGGGGTGGGCTGACAGAGAGGGGGGGCTGACAGAGAGGAGTGGGCTGACAGAGAGAGGGGGCTGACAGAGGGGGTAGATGAGAGACCTGACCCTTAGAAAACACACAGCGCGCCAGGCAGAGAGGCTGGACTCCGGCAGCAAGTGGCCGCATCCACACGTGATCAGCTCAGAAAAGCCAATTGCAGGGCGCTCGCGTGGACTACAAGTCCCAGAATGCCACAGCGTGCGGCCGCACATGACCCCGTCCGGCCAATCACATGATGTTTGCGTGAACTACAAGTCCCAGAATGCCACTGCATGAGCCCAGTCGCCGCGGCCGTGCCCCTGGCCGACTTCCTTAACCACTTGCCGACGGCCGCACGCAGATGTACATCGACACAATGGCACGGGCAGGCAAATGGGCGTACCTGTACGTCCCTTAAATTTTTCCGCCCAGCGGGTGCACGCGCCTGCCTCGTATAAAGTGTTCACGGCCCGCAATTGTGGTCGGCAAAGGCAGAACAGGGGGATGCCTTTGTAAACAAGGCATTCCCCTGTTCTGCCTAGTGACATGTCACTGATGGCTGTTCCCCGTGATCGGGAAAGGTCATCAGTGACGTGTCACGTGTAGCCACGCCCCCTAACGGTAAGAATCACTCCCTAGTACTGACTTAATGCCTTCAGCGCCCCCTAGTGGTTAACCCCTTCACTGCCAGTGTCATTTTTTACAGTAACCAGTGCATTTTTATAGAACTGATCACTGTAAAATTGTCAATGGTCCCAAAATAGTGTCAAAAGTGTCCGATGTGTCCGCCATAATGTCGCAGTCACAATAAAAATCGCTGATCGCCGCCATTACTAGTAAAAAAAAAATATTAATAAAAATGCCATAAAACTATCCCCTATTTTGTAGACGCTATAACTTTTGTGCAAACCAATCAATAATACCAAAAATATGTAGAAGAATACGTATCGGCCTAAACTGAGGAAAAAAATCGTTTTTTTATTAATTTTTTGGGGATATTTATTATAGTAAAAAGGAAAAAATATTGCTTTTTTTTCAAAATTGTCGCTCTATTTTTGTTTATAGCGCAAAAAATAAAAATCTCAGAGGTGATCAAATACCACCAAAAGAAAGCTCTATTTGTGGGAAAAAAAGGACCTCAATTTCGTTTGGGAGCCACATCGCGCGACCGCGTAATTGTCAGTTAAAGCAACGCAGTGCCGAATCGCAAAAAGTGGCTTGGTCTCTGGCCAGCGAAATGGTCCGGGGCTGAAGTGGTTAAAGAAAAAAAAATCGGCAGCAGACTGACTGAGCCGCTCATGGGGCCCCCCTGACTACGGGCCCTCGGTCGATGCCCGAATGGTCAGTCCGCCCCTGCCTCCAACCAATTTGCATATTATTTTATATATACTGTGATTCTGTACTTACCAAATATGCTGCAGAAATCTCCCTCCACTGAGTCTGGCTGCAGCCATTTTAACTGTGGGCAGCTGAAGCTGCTGCCTGGATTTACACAGACAAACAGAGGCACATAGATAGAAGATGTAATAGATGGAAACAGGAAAAAAAGACTGGTCCGCTTTAAACCGACTTCATCTGCAGAGGGAAGTTCATCCCCTTGATCTGTAGATGAATTAACAGAACTTTACAAAAAGAAACAATGTTTCTGTTTCAGCAGCTGAGCATTTTTTCCTGGCTGTTTTTTTTTTGACAGCTCCAATTGCCGGGACTCTATTTAAACTTCAGCTGTTAACACGGGAACCCCGCTGACAGCTAAATAAGTCATCGGTTGTTAAGGAGGCAGTGGCCCAACTCCTTAACCACTTCCGGACCGCCCGCCCGCCATCATTTTACATCGGCACTTTCAAGAGAAATATCGTTGTTATGGCAGCAACTATCATAACCCCAGTATCCTCTTCTTTAAGAGTGGGCGGTCCGCTTCAAGATAAAAGTGGTCTTTGCGGCGGATTCGCCGCAAGATCACTTCTCTTGGCAGCGGGAGGGGGCCCCCTCAGAGGCGATCGGGTCCTTTCCATGGCTGTGTATGGGGACGAGTGAGAGGAAGATGGCCCCCACCCATCTCCATACCATTTTCCAGGGCGCAAGCGACGTTAAAACGTCACTTCCGCCCATAGTTAGTTACATAGTTACATAGTAACCATGGTGAGGTTGAAAAAAGACACAAGTCCATCAAGTCCAACCTCTGTGTGTGATTATTCCATGTTATAGTGTTTAAAGAACAGTTTAAAAAAATAAATAAAAGGTAAAACAAATAAGAATTTTTTATTTATTTATTTTTTAAACGCGGCCCGTCCCGCCAAACTCGCGCGCAGAAGCGAACGCATATGTGAGCAGCACCAGCATATGAAAACGGTGTTCAAACCACCCATGTAAGGTATCGCCGCGATTGATAGAGCGAGAGCAATAATTATAGCCCTAGACCTCTTCTGTAACTCAAAACATGCAACCTGTAGAATTTTTTAACCGTCGCCTATGGAGACTTTTAAGGGTAGAAGTTTGTCGCCATTCCACGAGCGGGCACAACTTTGAAGTGTGACATGCTGGATATCAATTTTCTTGGCGTAACATTATCTTTCACAATATAAAAAAGAAATTGGGATAACTTTACAGTTGTCTTATTTTTTAATTCAAAAAAGTAAATTTTTTCCAAAAAAAGTTCGCAAATACTGTGTGACAGAAAATATTGCAACGACTGCCAATTTATTCTCTAGGGTGTTAGAAAAAAAATATATAATATTTGGGGGCTCTAAGTAATTTTCTAGCAAAAAAAATGATTTTAACTTGTAAACACCAAATCTCAGAAAGAGGCTCGGTCCTTAAGTGAGTAACAACCGATAATAGCCACTTTTTTTTTTTTTTTTACATTTCAGCTGTCAGTGGGGGAATCCCGCTGACTGATAAAAGAACCAAGCCTGAAAGTATTGGTTTCAGGTATCAGAGCATTTGCATGAGTACTGATACTTGTGCAAATGCTTAGTATTGGCACCGATACCGATACCAGTATCGGTTCAACCTTAATTTTTTTAAAGCAGGCACCCTAGATAATAAAATAGTGCTAGTTTAAATTTTTTAGGTCACATGATATTACTGCAAAGGTACGCAATAAACGACCCTAAGTGGGCATTCCTAGTCAGTGGCGACTGGTGGTATATTTCTAGGTGGGGGGGGGGTGACAATCAGTGCACCCACAGCCAGCAACCCCCCCCCCCCAGTTGGGTTACCCACACACCCCCATCCGTTCGGTTCCCTGCCCTGCACTTACCCCATCTATGGCGCGGGCAACAGGCGGCAGCTTCCCCTTGCTTCTCCCCCTCTGCATCACGGCGTCTCCTCCCTCCTCCTCACTCCTCGGGCCAATTGGAATGCTTCTCCTTTCGGACAATCGGGAAACAGGTCTCAGGACCCGCTTCCTGATTGGCCGGGAGGAGAATCAGTGCGACAATAGCGAATTTTTATTCGCTATTGTCACACAACTGGGTGGGCTCAGGACGCAGTGCTCCAATTCCTGCACCTTCAAACCTCAGCTCCCCCCAATTCCTGCACCTTCACTCTATAGATCACCCCCATTCCTGCACCTTCACCCCTCAAATCACCCCAATTCCTGCACCTTCACCCCTCAGATCACCCCAATTCCTGCACCTTCACCCCTCAGATCACCCCAATTCCTACACCTTCACCCCTCAGCTCACCCCAATTCCTGCAACTTCACCCCTCAGATCACCCCAATTCCTGCACCTTCACCCCTCAGATCACCCCTATTCTTGCGCCTTCACCCCTCAGATCCCCCCAATTCCTGCACCTTCACCCCTCAGATTATGTATGGTCATTGGATGACATATACAGTATACAGTATATATGGGGAATCAAATCAGAAATGTGAAATATATATGAATGGGTATGGGCAGGGGCGTCGGGAGGGTGGGGCTTGAGCCCTGAATTGGTCCCTGAAAAGCCCCAAATCTCAGGCATACAGCTCTCCATTGTTAGCCCGTGCGCCGGGACCGATCTGATCCTAAGCGCTGCTGAGTGCGGCCGAGTCCTGCCGAGTGCCATAGCAGGTCCCGCTTTCTGGAGCCTGCAACGCCTATGATGGACGTCCCACTGGTCCAATGCCAGGACTGCGGCGCTGCAGGCTCCAGAAGGCAGAAATTACAATGCAGCCGCCGTGCCACATGCCCACTCGGTGCTTGGGTGGGCGGCTCTCCTCTCCTCCTTGGCTCCTCCTCTGATGACTGACTGACTGCCTGCTGTGACATCGCACGCCACGGCTGAGCTGAGGTAGGTCAGACAGTGTATGTAAATGTCAGTGTATGTAGGTCAGGTAGGTCAGTGTAGGTAGGTCAGTGTAGGTAGGTCAATATCGTCAGTGTAGGTAGGTCAGTGTAGGTAGGTCACTACCGTCAGTGTATGTAGGTCAGGTAGGTCAGTGTATGTAGGTCACTACCGTCAGTGTATATAGGTCAGGTAGGTCAGTGTATGTAGGTCACTACCGTCAGTGTATGTAGGTCAGGTAGGTCAGTGTATGTAGGTCACTACTGTCACAGGTAGGTCAGTGTATGTAGGTCAGGTAGGTCAGTGTATGTAGGTCAGGTAGGTCAGTGTATGTAGGTCACTACTGTCACAGGTAGGTCAGTGTATGTAGGTCAGGTAGGTCAGTGTATGTAGGTCAGGTAGGTCAGTGTATGTAGGTCAGGTAGGTCAGTGAATGTAGGTCAGGTAGGTCAGTGTAATGGTCAGGCAGGTGAGTTTATGCATTGATGGGGACTGGTAAGCCACACAAAAAGTCAACTTTGTTCAAAGAAACAAGTTGGTTGAAAATGGAGGATTCTTTGCAATGTATATAATAATGATGCTGTGAAGGATGTGTAGCGGCCACCTCCCTCTCCTCTCTTTTATCAGCTCGTCAGTCTCTTGTCTAGGAGTATCTCAGAGGAGAGAGAGCGGGGTCACCACGCCAAGCCCTCACCGCAGATGTTTGTGTGGTGGAAGCAAAGTTCTTGTATTACCTTCGGGTCAGTGTTCTGCACCTGGAGCCTCCAGTCCAACCTTGAACAATGTCTGCCAGAAAATGAGCCTCACACCACCAAAGTCCAACACTCCCCCACTCCCCCCGAATAAACACCATCAGCCAGACTCCCTTGTAGAACAGAACATAAAAGGAGGTGGGGATGTGAATAGGCCCAGACACAATGAACTCTCCACTTTCCTTCCTGAAAGTGGGTTGCGGTCTCCGAGCGAGGGGGGATTTCCTTCCAGGCGGTCTCCGATGGGAGGCTCACCTGTCACCGGCAATATGCTGCACCGGGTCTTCAAGCGAGTATCTCCCCCTGGTCCATTACGCCTTCCGGATTCGGGTACCCACTCCCGGGGTTCCCTAGGACCTCCTTCCCTCGCGGAACTCAGTGGTGGGCACTGAGCTCCAGACCTCCATCTGAGTACCTCACCCCAGGCTAAAGGTGCCTGGGATGGAACACGACCTCCGAACGTCCTCTAGGCCTAGACCCGCCCAGGGGAACAACCGCCCTCAGGCTGAAGGTGCCCGGGCTCGACTCCCGCCACAAAAAATGGCCGCCCCCTTTATACCCTCTCCCAGCAAGCACGGCGGGTTCCCTGCCCCACCATACAACCGCTGAGAGAGGCCAAAAGAGGTACGACACTGCAATGATGACTCAACCCTGGGCCCAAAGTGACAGCGCCACCTGGTGGGCCCCGGGGAACCATACACCACAGTTTTCCCCACCAGATTCAAAAATAGAAAGCATATACCCGCTACAGATGTATAATATGTGTAGCGGTCCTCCCCCAGCTTCTCCCCTCTCTTAACGGCTGGTTCCACTCGTCTAGGGGTATCTGGGAGAAGGGGGAAAGATGCACACCACCAGCTCGGCTCTCTGATGTAGGATGCAGAGATATGAGCTAACCATTTACCCTCGGGTCTGCGCTTTAGGCCGGAACCTCAGCTTCTCCTGTGGAGGATGATTGTCACTGTCACTTACAGGGACACTCAGCTTCCAGTAACACGAGTTCCACACCAAGAAAAGTCCAACACTGTTTTATTGACTATAGACAAGGTGTAGGGAAGAGTAGGTCCAGGCACAACTGATGAATTAAAGTTTCTCCTGTTCCGTTTAGTGCAAAAAGACTTGGCCCACAGTCGCTGCCACCGACCGTGAATTTGGTCCCTGCCACTGACCTGGGTGAACGTTGAGACCCCTGCCACAGGCCTTGGATGAGGCCTGCCACTGATCTGAGAAAGATGGGTCCCTGCCACAGACCATGAGAACAAGAAGTACCTTCTTTAGAACAGGATTCAGGCCCCAATACCGGGGGCACCTTAAGAATGCTTCGCCCTCGCGGGACCCAGTCGAAGGTACTGGGCCCTAGGCCTCCTGGTATAGTACCTCACCCCAGGCTGAAGGTGCCTGGGATGGAACTCGACTCCACGCGCCCAGGCCAAGGGTGCCTGGGCACAGACGAACCACAGCAGCCCCCAGGCCGAAGGTGCCTGGGGAATGGACCTTGTGCGCAAGATGTCCGCCCCCTTTTATATCCTCTCCCAGCAGGCACAGCGGGTTCCCCGCCCCGCCGTATTACTGCCGCGAGAGGACAAAAAGGGCACGGCTCTGGAATGGTAGTTCAACCCTGGTCCCAGGAGACAGCGCCACCCAGGGACCGCAGGGAACATGACACCATCCATACCTCCCACACTCCAAAATGTCCATAAATCCCTAAAATCAATGTATCTGGGCCACCTATTGCCCAGATACACCCCACAAAATTTAACACCCGCTACACTCTCCCCCCAGCAATTTGACACTGGTCCCCAGTGTCTGGATCAAGTCATGCCCCAAAGGGAGCCAACATAACCTCCATCCAGAGACCGTTTCAAAAGTTTGCAAAAAATATGAAATTTGAAAACTGGTAGTTGTGCCTGAACCTGACATGGAAGGGAAAAGAAAGGGAAACAACACATAACAATATACACATCACAATGACACCATTACCACCTTCTCCCCCTCCCACATTACTAACTAAGACCCACCCCATTCTCAGCGGTCTTGACAGATGTTCTCCTGCAGAGGGGATAAAAGAAAGTTAAACACAAAACTTCCTGACACATATGTATATGTTGGAATGAAAAAATCTCTCCAAAGAGAAATCCTTTCCTGACGTGAAGTGTGTGTGTGGTGCAAAGTGAATAATGTTGCGCAACACTGTCACCTGGTGACAGTGCCACGGTAAAGACACTTGTCGAATCCTGGTGTAATTTTTTTTTCTCTGTGCTTTGGCCCTGACTACCCCAAAGTCCATGATTTCTTTGCGGGAGGAAAGAAGAAAAACAACAGCAACAGTTCTCCATTCCTCCAAAGAGCACAACACCCATAAAACTCGGATACAGTTCCTAGGTTTCCCGGGAAAGAACAAACCCCGGAAAGTTCAGCAGATTGCAAAGCACTAGGCAAGGAGTCTTTTCTCCTACAAGTAGAATCTGGGATGCGGCAAGAAAAGGGGCTTGAAATGCTTATCCACAGTCTCTATGTGATATTCGACATCCTCCCCTTCTTTCCGTCGAATCAACACTCTGTCAGCATGGATGTGCCGACCAAACATCCACTCTGCTTTACAGTCCTTAAATCTTTGGGACGCTTTAGGGGAACAAGCGAGGTACCTGCGTGCGTGTGGGACCCTGATGTGTGTCCACACAAAATTTATTGTACCAACGGTCCCTGCAAACTTCCACTTCATAAAGCAGCTTCTTAGATAAGTATGGGTACTCCCACCCATACTCGTTGGCGACTTTCTGGCAGAACAGACGTTGTAGCCTAGACAAGGGAGGCATGGTAGAGCGGTCTCCCTTGCCCGGCAGGATGATTGAATCCAGATGGCGAGGTGCCTTGACCACCTCCAAGTTGGGCATAGGTGCCCGCAGCGACAGTCTCTTGTCCCCGGTGGTAGGTGCAGGAGGCACTGGGGACTGAAGAACAGGCAGGGGACGGGGTCCCTCCTCAGGCGCTGGTGCCTCCACCCGGGGTGTACTATCCCCTGTAGACATAGGTGGATCCCTGGCTTTACGGGATGAGGAGAGAGGCATCTTGTCTCAGCCCTTCGCAGCAAACATTTAGTCTATTACTACGTCGTCTCCCACATCGGAGACCGACTCCAGGTCGGAGGTGTCACACTCCTCCGCGGGCAGGTAGTTGGTAGTGGACACCGAATCACTCCCACCCACGGGCTCAAGGGGCCTTGAATCCCCGACACTTCCGTCCCAACACTAAGTCCCAGTCCCTGGCTTACCTCGGCCCAAGCTTGTGAAGAGATGTCCAGGACTTTTCCTACCGGATCCATCCGGGCTAGGCAAGCGCAGGGGTTTTCCTCCATCTCGGCCGCTGGAAGCTCTCACAAGACCGACCTTCCTTGTTGGCGCTGGGAGTAAGGAAACTGTGGTGACCGAAGCAGCATCTCCGGATTTTGCATCCTTAATCCCTTTGTTCGCGACCTCCACGGAGGTCTCTACAGTGCGCGGAGGGATGGCTGTCCAAGCATTGATTTCTCCTTGTTGAGTGGCTGTAGGGCTGAGGTGGAAGACTTGAGGTCTCTCTATGGATTGCTCCACCTCAAACGTGAACTCCCCGCAGGCCATGCAGCGACCGAAGGGCTTTAGCTGTATCACCAGTCCCGAACATCCGGGACAAATCATACCCAGGGCCTCAACATCCTTGCAGGTGTACAAGGCAAATCGTCCCCGGGGCTTGAGCCGAATCCCCGTATCTATAATCGGAGCAGCAGGTGAAGTCATCCTCGTAATATTTGAGACTGGAACCCACGAGGCATTGTTGAATTTAGTGACTGATTGCTGCTCCATTGCGCACTGCATAACTGGCGCCAAAGTCCCCACGTGTACCTCTTCACATGGCCGGACTCCTCCCCTCTGGCACACCAGTTTGCGGGCTTTCTCCATGTCACGCCCACGAACTGTGCAGGGAGGGTGTGCCTGCTGGCGCAGTGGCCAATATGGCCGACCTACTCTGAACTCTTCTGGGCAGCAAAGTTCAAACTCCGATAGCTTCGGCTCCATTGCGTGAACACAAATCCCGGACTTAGAGCCCCCACGTGTAGCGGTCCTCCCCCAGCTTCTCCCCTCTCTTCACGGCTGGTTCCACTCGTCTAGGGCTATCTGGGAGAAGGGGGAAGATGCACACCACCAGCTCGGCTCTCTGATGTAGGATGCAGAGATATGAGCTAACCATTTACCCTCGGGTCTGCGTTTTAGGCCGGAACTTCAGCTTCTCCTATGGAGGATGATTGTCACTGTCACTGACAGGGACACTCAGCTTCCAGTAACACGAGTTCCACACCAAGAAAAGTCCAACACTGTTTTATTGACTTGAAACTGGTTGACTTTTAAAAGAACAGACAAGGTGTAGGGAAGAGTAGGTCCAGGCACAACTGATGAATTAAAGTTTCTCCTGTTCCGTTTAGTGCAAACAGGCTTGGCGCACAGTCGCTGCCACCGACCGTGAATTTGGTCACTGCCACTGACCTGGGTGAACGTTGAGGCCCCTGCCACAGGCCTTGGATGAGGCCTGCCACTGACCTGAGAAAGATGGGTCCCTGCCACAGACCATGAGAACATGAAGTACCTTCTTTAGAACAAACGACCCCTGTCAGAGGAAGACATCCATCCGGACGGTCACCAGAGGCCTCCACCGGCACCAGCAAATGCTGCGCTGGCTCTACGGGGAGGTCACGTCTCCGGTCCCTTACGCCCAGGATTCAGGCACCCAATACCGGGGGCACCTTAGGAATGCTTCGCCCTCGCGGGACCCAGTTGAAGGTACTGGGCCCCAGGCCTCCTGGTATAGTACCTCACCCCAGGCTGAAGGTGCCTGGGATGGAACTCAAATCCACGTACCCAGGCCAAGGGCGCCTGGGCACAGACGAACCACAGCAGCCCCCAGGCCGAAGGTGCCTGGGGAATGGACCTTGTGCGCAAGATGTCCGCCCCCTTTTATATCCTCTCCCAGCAGGCACAGCGGGTTCCCCGCCCCGCCGTACTACTGCCGCGAGAGGACAAAAAGGGCACGGCTCTGGAATGGTAGTTCAACCCCGGTCAAAGGTGACAGCGCCACCCAGGGACCGCAGGGAACATGACACCATCCATACCTCCCACACTCCAAAATGTCCATAAATCCCTAAAATCAATGTATCTGGGCCACCTATTGCCCAGATACACCCCACTAAATTTAACACCCGCTACATATGTATATGGTCTTAGCTAAACATGATTATAAAAAATATAAAATTCAAGGGTAGAAGAGCGGCTTAATGGATAGAACTTCTGCCATGCAATATGGGGGGTCTTTGGTTTGAATTCTGTCTGCATGGGGTTTATCTGTTTTCCTCCACTTGTGTCAGTTTCCCCCCACACCCCAAAGACATGTCGGTGGGATAATTGGCTCATGTATGAATTGGCCTCCATATTGTGTGTATGTGATATAGGGGGCCTTAGATTGTAAGCTCCTTGGGGAAGGGGCTGATGTGATTGTGTTGGTAATTTGTTGATGTTTTATACATCTCTGTAATTAAATAAATCTCTTGTTTTATATGATGAAAAAAAATTCCCAATGTTTTTATCCATGTATCAGTCTGAATATCGGAATGTCACAAATATCCCCCTATTTTATTTTGCTGATTTAGCAATATTAATTTCCTCCGCCGCCTTCATTTCTCTACAATCTGTGGTGATGCCATGAACTGCACTCTATTATATCACATGTGACCCTAATGTCCCTTTCCAGGACTATCGGATGGAGCTTCCGTAAAGTGTCGCAAGGGGACAAGGAATGTCAAATGCAACGATGGTCCTCAGAAGGAAGAATATGAGAAGGAAATCCATTTATTGTGTGATAACAAAGAAATAATCTGCCCGGTAATCCCAAATCTGAACATTACTAATAAATCCCAGGAACTCAAATGCAGGATGAAGAAGAGACGAGCACCAGACCAGAAATGTGAGATTTGCAATTGTCAGATAGAAAACCCCCCTCTACATATCTGCCCTCGGTTGACAGTTTAACCACATCCCGCCCGGCCTATAGCAGAATGACGGCCAGGCGGTGGTTTTATTATCTTGACTGGCCGAGGCGTGCTGAGTGGCGATCGTTAGTGCGGTGTGTCACTCTGAAAATCACATCTCCGATCTTGGTAAAGAGCCTATGATGGAGGCTCTTTACCTTGTGATCAGCTGTATCCAATCACAGCTGATCACAGCGTAACCAGGAAGTGCCGGTTATTGGCTTTCCTCTATTTGCACTGACAGGGCGCGACTAGAGGAGAGCTGATAAGTGACTCTCCTGGTCTGAGCTGATAATCAGTGCAGTGATTATCAGTGCATACCCATCAGTGGTGCCCACCTAGAGTGCCAATCTGTGCCCACCAGGGATGCCAAACAGTGCCCATAATTAATGCCTGTCAGTGCTGCCTATCAGTGCCGCCCATCATTGCCCATTAGTGCTGATTATCAATGCCCATCTGTGCAGCCTCATCAGTGCCCATCAGTGCAGCCTCGTCAGTGGCCATCAGTGCCCCCTCATCAGTCCCCGTCAGTGTCGCCTCCTCAGTGCCCATCAGTGCCAACTATCAGTGCCCTTTAGTGCTGCATATTAGGGCCTCATCATCAGTGCCACCTATCAGTGCTCATCAGTGCCACCTCATCAGTGCTGCCCATCAGTGCCCATCAGTGTAGCCTCATCAGTGCTGCCCATCAGTGCCCATCAGTGCAGCCTCATCAGTGCAGCTTTATCAGTGCCCATCAGTGCAGCCTCATCAGTACCCATCAGTGAAGGAGAAAACCTACTTTTTTCTGTTTCGATATTTTTATCGGAAGTTTTATATAAAATAAAATAAAAAATAACATTAGAAAGGAGAGTGGCAAACAGTCCTTGTCACTCTCCAATTGTTCAACAATATAACTACTTAACCACTTCAGCCCCGGAAGAATTTACCCCCTTCCTGACCAGAGCACTTTTTGCAATTCGGCACTGCGTCGCTTTACCCGACCTGGCACCCAAACAAACTTGACGTCCTTTTTTTTCCCCACAAATACAGCTTTCTTTTAGTGGTATTTGATCATCTCTGCGATTTTTTATTTTTTGCGCTATAAACAAAAAAAGAGCGACAATTTTGAAAAAAACACAATATTTTGTATTTTTTGCTATAATAACTATCCCAATTTTTTTTAAAAAAAGCAATTTTTTTTCTCAGTATAGGCAAAAAAAAATCGCAATAAGCGTATATTGATTGCTTTGCGCAAAAGTTATAGCTTCTACAAAATAGGGGATAGTTTTATGGCATTTTTATTTATTATTTTTTACTAGTAATGGCGGCGATCTGCGATTTTTATCGTGACTGCGACATTATGGCGGACACATCGGACACTTTTGACACATTTTTGGGACCATTGTCATTAATACAGTGCTATAAAAATGCACTGATTACTGTACAAATTTCACTGGCAGGGAAGGGGGTTAACACTAGGGGGCGATCAAGGGGTTAATTGTGTTCCCTAATGTGTGTTCTAACTATAGGGGGAGGGGACTGACCTAGAGGAAATGACAGATCGTGATTCCTAGCTATTAGGAACTCACGATCTGCCTTTCCTCCCAGAACAGAACAGGGATGTGTGTGTTTACACACACGCGTCCCTGTTCTGCCTCTCGTACCCATGATCGCTCGCGACCGCCGGTCACGAGCATCGGCACCCCCACGCGTGCCTGCTATCCCGCCTAAAGGGACCAACGTACAGCTACGACGGTTCGCAGGATCGTGCCAACCTGCCGCCGTATAACGACGGCCGCTGGTCGGCATGTAGTTAATTCTTAAAGTAAAACGTGGAAATGTAAATTTCCTTTAAATAACATGTCTGGGGGTGCCCAGACCCCGCCTGTGAGGTAGCTCATCTGTACCATGTATACAACCTACTACAACGACACTGATATTTACAAAGAAAAAAACGCTGTTAAATTGCCAGTAAATGACAGTTCCCAGCCGCTTACTTCTGCTTGCAAACAAATAGCTAGGGATTAATTTAATCTATACCAGACCATTATCCTGTATGAGAGTCATGTAAAAATACACACTATACTCTTATCTTGATGGGGGTCTGGTATGATAATGGGGGTCTGGTACGAATCTCAAGGAATACTCCAAGCAAAAAAAAGCATAATTCATACCAGACCCGACCAGGAAGGTGCTATTGTAGGGGGAGGGGGGAGGGGGTTGTGTACTTCTCCCGCTTCCAGAACCATACCAGGCCACATAACTTACCCTCAACAAAGGGAGGTTATCTTCCTGGGGGGGGGGGGTGTCCCCTGGCATAGCACCTTGTCCCCATGTTGATGAAGACAAGAACCTACACCCCGCAACCCTGGCCCAATCTGTGGGTGGGGAGGCTTATCAGAATCTGGAAGCTCCTTTCAAAGCCCCCCCCCCAATTATCAGCCCATCCATGTAAATGAGAAAGGGGTACACATTGTCCCTAGGCAGTAACAAAAAAAGTGTAGAGTGTAAATAAAAAACACCCCTTTTGAGAAGACCTATGGTATAAATCCATCATCTCATGTCATCCACTGACAATCATGATAAACAAGGCCCATCAACCCGTCAAGAGAAAAAACACACCAACTGATGGATGCGTCTTTTCTCGTCACTACACTCACTATGTATGGCAGCTCTGGTCCACTCTACTACATGTAAACAAAGGGGTGATCTCAATCGACAAATATGGCCATTCCCAAAATATGGCCATGTGACTATAGCTGATCAATGATGTCAATATTATATCCTGCCCCTACGCCCACATTGCCATATTTGGTCAGTGATGTCACCCTGCCCCTTTTGTTTACATGGCTAGGAATTCCTGGCCAGCAAATGATTGATGGCTGATGATGTCACTGCCTGCTGAGGACATCTGGTGGCGGCCGGCACCCGCTGTTTCCTTAACAACCACTGATGGGAGAAAGGAAGCTCTCTGTAGAAAAAACCCTACGCTATATGATGTTCATCTTCTGCCCAATCAGATAAAAGCCCGAACCAGGGAAGGGCTATCTCTAGATAGATAATCTGTCCTATTCTATGATTTGTGGCTTTATGGGAAAAGAGAGATGGCCTACAAAATGTTAGTTGTTGATCTGGTAAAGTGACTTTCAGAGGAACTAAAAAGTAATGTGTGGAGGAACTGTGTAAACTCTGCTTTGTTCTAATATTTTAAGGTAACGAAAACAGCGATTATTCCTGCAAAGAAGATGGTGGAGGTGATTCTACTGGTAAAAATGATGGTGGTGATGATGGAGACCATAAGAACGTTCTCACTACTGCTGCTCATGGTGATGACGTTGGAGACAATGAGAAATTTAGGTGAGAAGAAGATTATCTCACTTGTAATCCAGCATTCCAATAGGACTGTTAGACCAGTGAAGCTGAAAATGGGGTTGGAGGAAGCAGGACAGGCGATAGAGGCATGCATTAAATTTTTTAATTGTACCACACATTTCCAGTGCCCCCCATAGTGAACCCCTAATACCCCAGCCGGCTATAAACTTTCAGCAGTGGGATGGGGTTGGTTATCCTCCAGTGCTCAAACATGAGTGGATTTTGCACGATCTGTATCAAGATCTGAGTTTGTAAGTGTGATGGTTCTGAACCTCAATGGGGTTCAGGATGGATTTCTGTTGCTGCTCCTAATTTGCAAAGTGAGAATGTATGTGCACGTAAGAGGTAACCACACTGAGTCAACCCAGTTCAATCACCTCCTCAATTCTGTTTATTATCAGGAATAGGGATGAGCTTCGAGTTCGAGTCGAACATTGCCTGTTCGCCCATTTGCCGAACAACGAACAATTTGGGGTGTTCGCAGCAAATTCGAAAAGTCTATGGGAGAAATCTAAAGTGCTAATTATAAAGGCTAATATGCAAGCTAAAAAGTGTTTGGGGACCCGGGTCCTGCCCCAGGGGACATGTATCAATGCAAAAAAAACGGCCATTTTTTCGGGAGCAGTGATTTTAATAATGCTTAAAGTGAAACAATAAAAGTGAAATATTCCTTTAAATTACGTACCTGGGGGGTGTGTATAGTATGCTTGTAAAGTGGCGCATGTTTCCCGTGCTTAGAACTGTCCCTGCACAAAGTGTCATTTCTGAAGGAAAAAAAGTCATTTAAAACCACTCGCGGCTATTAATGAATTGTCGGCTCCCGGCAATACATAGAAAAGTCATTGATAAAAAATAAAAAGCATGGGGGTTCCCCCAAATTCAATTACCAGGCCCTTCAGGTCTGGAATGGATATTAAGGGGAACCCCGTCGCAAATAAAAAAAAAATGGCGTGCGGTTCCCCCTAAATATCCATACCAGGCCCTTCAGATCTGGCATGGATTTTAAGGGGAACTCCACCCCAAATTTCAAAAAAAATGGCGTTGAGTCCCCCCAAAAATCCATACCAGACCCTTACCTGAGCATGCAACCTGGCCGGCCGCAGGAAAAGAGGGGGGGACGAGAGAGCGCCCCCCCTCCTGAACTGTACCAGTTTTTTTTTTTTTTAATAAAGAACTTTTCCAAGGTGTTTGTGTGTTTTTATTTACATTTTTTTACACTTTCTTCGTGAAATGGTAGGGGTACAATGTACCCCTTACCAATTCACATAGGGGGGGGGGCCGGATCTGGGGGTCCCCTTTGTTAAAGGGGTCTTCCAGATTCCGATAAGCCCCCTGCCCGCAGACCCCCACAACCACCGGGCAAGGGTTGTGGGGATGAGGCCCTTGTCCCCATCAACATGGGGACATCCTCCCCATGTTAAGGGCATGTGGCCTGGTACGGTTCAGGAGGGGGGGCGCTCTCTTGCCCCCCCCTCTTTTCCTACGGCCGGCCAGGTTGCGTGCTCGGATAAGGGTCTGGTATGGATTTTTGGGGGGACTCCACGCCATTTTTTTTAAAATTTGGGGTGGAGTTCCCCTTAAAATCCATGCCAGATCTGAAGGGCCTGGTATGGATATTTAGGGGGAACCGCACGCCATTTTTTTTTAAATTTGCGGCGGGGTTCCCCTTAATATCCATTCCAGACCTGAAGGGCCTGGTAATTGAATTTGGAGGAACCCCCACACTTTTTTTTTTTTTTTTTATCAATGAATTTTCTATGTATTGATAAAAGCCGACAATTCATTAATAGCCGCGAGTCAGTTTTAAATGACGTTTTTTCTAAGCACGGGAAACATGCGCCACTTTACATGCATATCATACACACCCCCCAGGTACGAAATTTTAAGGAAAATTTCACTTTTATTTTTTCATTTTAAGCATTATTAAAATCACCGCTCCCGTAAAAACGTCTATTTTTTAAACTTCTTTTTGCATTGATACATGTCCCCTGGGGCAGGACCCAGGTCCCCAAACACTTTTTAGGACAATAAATTGTATATTAGCCTTTATAATTAGCACTTTAGATTTCGAACGTTCGAGTCCATTGTATTTAATAGGGTTCTAAAGTTCACGCAAAAATTCTGTCTGTTCGCAGGTTCTGGTGCGAACCGAACAGGGGGGTGTTCGGCTCATCCCTGATCATGAAGTACCCTGCTTCTCATACACAACAGAGTATACGTCACTATTATGTAAATGATCAGTCTAAAAACACATCTCAATTGGCTGAAACACAAGAAGAATGCAGGAACCCGAAGGCCCGAAGTTTGGTTGAGCTTGTCCTCTTTTGAATTTCCTCATACCTCCAGTGCATGGGCAGTGGGGGGTAGATGCCATCTTTCAGCCACATTCTTGTCTTGATGGGAGGGAGTGCTACTAGCGGCCATTTTGAGTAAGGATGTCCATAAAAGCAGTTTCTATATACAAAGTAAAATAAAGACTTTATAGTATAGAAAAGAAAATAGGCATTTTTATGATGATCACATTCCTTCACATAAGTGTAATTCCTTTTAATAAATATATGCTTTTAGTGGAACTATGCTATGTAGTCCTTCTCTCCTTTCATAAATACTGAGCGGATAAGGGGTCCTACATAAATAATGAGCAGAACAGGGGTCCTATATGAATAATTAGCAGATAAGGGGTCCTACACAAATACTGAGCAGACAAGGGGTCTTACGTAAATGAGTGGATAAGGGGTCCTACATAAATACTGAGCAGATAAGTGGTCCAAATAAATATCTTCCAATTTGTGGAGTTGGGAACCGATAACCACCAATAATCACTGAGCAGTTTTGGCTATCTGCCGTTGTTCTATAAGAATACCAGACTGCAACAATGCATCAAAATAATTTCTATTGAATTATAATAAAAACGTAACAGATTATTGGGGGATGTTTTGCAGGAAATAGAGACGCTGCTGAAACTTCCTTATCAGATATGAGGTGTTCAGGCTCCAGGTTACGCCCTCAGATAAATAAACTTTATGTACTCTTCCAAAACATAAGCCAAAATATGTGACCTGATGGGTTTCTCATCTACTTCCCTATTTGCTTTAAAACCACACAAATGATCTTATCCTCATTTCCTCTGCTGGAAGATAAACACGTCCTCTGTCTTTATGGGTCACAACGCTGAGTATCTGTAGTATGGCCCCCCCCCGGGGTAAAGGGATGGCATATTTCTTTTCTGTTTCAAATGCAGGTTTATGCATGGACTTACAGTACCTTGAAAAAATAATCATACCCCTTGAAATTTCCCACATTTTGTCATGTTACAACCAAGAACATAAATGTATTTTATTGGGATTTTATGTGATAGACCAACACAAAGTGACTCATAATTGTGAAGTGGAAGGAAAATGATAAATGATACAAATAAATATGTGAAAAGTGTGGAGGGGGGGCATTTGTATGGCGCCCCCCCGGAGTCAATACTCTGTAGAACCCCCTTTCTCTGCAATTACAGCTGCAAGTCTTTTTGGGGATGTCTCTACCAGCTTTGCACATCTAGAGAGGGACATTTCTGCCCATTCTTCTTTGTAAAATATCTCAAGCTCTGTCAGATTGGATGGAGAGCGTCTGTGAACAGCAATTTTCAAGTCTTGCCACAGATTCTCAATTGGATTTAGGTCTGGACTGTGAATGGGCCCAGGGCCATCTTAATAGCATCATGGGCCCCTGGGCAAAGTCGATGACGCGCCTCTTTAACCATGTGACCATGTGTCCAATCACAGCTGGTCACATGTAAATGTGGAAGTTTCGGTAAACTGACAGTGTGTGGTGAGGAGAGTTGATCAGCGGCATCTCCTCACAGGGGACACCCAGACAGGTAATCAGGGCACTGGTCATCAGTACCCTGATTACAGTAAAGCCTCAGCAGTGCCCATAAGTGCCACCAATCAGTGCCTATAAGTGCCACCAATCAGTGCCTATCAGTGACACCAATCAGTGCCCATTAGTGATGCCAGTCAGTGCTGCCTTTCAGTGCTCATCAATGCCTGCTCATCAGTGCTGCATATCAATGCCCATCAGTGCCGCCCATCAGTGCTGCCTTTTCGTGCCCATCAGTGCCGCCTATCCATGCCCATCAGTTTCACCTATCCGTGCCCATCAGTGACGCCTATCTGTGCCACCTTTCAGTGCCCACCAGTGCTGCCTATCAGTGCCCATCATTGTCACCTATCAGTGCCCATCAGTGTCATCTATCAGTGCCCACCAGTGCCGCCCATCAGTGCAGCCTATCAGTGCTGCATTTCAGTGCTCATCACAGTACGCATCAGAGCGGCATATTAGTGCCTCCTCCTCAGTGTCCACAAGTGCTGCCTCATTAGTGCCCATAAGTGCAGCCTATCAGTGCCCATCAGTGAAGGAGAAAAATTACTTATTTACAAAGATTACTGACAGAAACAAAGAAAAACTTTTATTTTTTTCAAAATTTTGGGTATTTTTTTTTTTTTTTTGTAAAAACTAAAAAAATCAACAGTGATTAAATACCACCAAAATTAAAGCTCTATTTGTGTGAAGAAAACATTAATGTCATATGGGTACAGTGTTGCATGACGGCGCAATTGTCATTCAAAGTGTGACAGCGCTGAAAGATGAAAATTGGTCTGGGCAGGAAGGGGGGGGTGAAATTGCCATTATTTCCCTTTAGTGTAGATTGATATACTTAGTCAAAAACTGTGCAAATACAATCCGCAATATACCAACCCAGTGCAGCTATGCTTAAAGCGGAAGTAAACCCATCGATTTAACAGTTTCAAAAGGCAGTTACATTCCCGGCATGCCGGGAATGCCAACTGTCACATTGGTTGTGCTCTCAACCAAACTGTCAAACCATCCAATGGCTGGTGTCATAACTGATCACATGTGCAGCATCATGGCAGTTGAAGATTAAACAGAGGCCAAGATGGCAGCTTCCTTGCCTGACAATGATAGGAGGGTTTACTTCCACTTTAACCACTTCCCTACCCAGCCGTAGTCAAATGACGTCCACAGATGGGATCTCCCATCCTGGGTGGGCGTCATATGACGTCCTCGGCTTTGTGGGGGGATATCTGAATGATGGGTGCAGCTAGAGTAAGGTGACCAGATTTTCAAAATGAAATCAGGGGACATTTTTTTTTTGGGCAAATGGTAAACGATTTTATAAGCACATATTCCTCAAATTATATATGCAGTGTATGTGGTAAATGTTTATGGAAGGATTATATGATAGTTATTTCTCACATTTTGTCCATGAGATAAAAAAAAGATAATTCTTAGAATTTTTGGGAAAACGACTACCAAATGTTAAGAAGATAAGATGGAGATAAAACTTTTCAATGCATATTTTGTATTTTATTCTTACCAAAGAATTTTGGTTCAATAATAACAATGAACAATAAATTAACAATTCAGAACAGTAAAAGATTGCATTGTAACAACACGTAGGATACCTTTGAACATAAATAATCAAATATTAATAGCTAACTGTTATAAGACTACAAATGTTAAAGGAACAAAAGCAACATAGAATACTGGAGGAGTTTTACAACATTTTGCGGAGTAACCCTTTAACTTGCATATTTCTCAGAGGAATGAATCTGCCTGAGAATATTTTTGTTTTTGGAGATTTTCTCCACAAATTCTAAACAGGACAATTTAAAGTTAGTTTTCATAACGCCTCCTTCAACCATATGAACTCATACATTTATTGCAATTCCCAAAACCCCCCACCCCCCCCTAATCAAGAAAATTAAGCTCCATAAAAGCCCTAAGCAGGTTATAACATTATAATGGAATCATTCAACCAAATCCCCCTCCCAGAAGTACAATCCACTCAGCATTTCAGCCAGCACCAAGGAACATATAATACATACATAGGGATTTCATCAAAAACATGTTTACTTGCCAACAACTATACTGTAAAAGGGAAAAAAAGTCCAGTATCCAAAAGTCACACTACTGTTTTGTTGTTTGTGTCAGTATGTGACTGTGCATTTCAGTATGTCTGCATGTATATGTTTGTGTCAGTATGTGACTGTGCATTTCAGTATGTCTGCATGTATATGTTTGTGTCAGTATGTGACTGTGCATTTCAGTATGTCTGCATGTATATGTTTGTGTCAGTATGTGACTGTGTATTTCAGTATGTCTGCATGTATATGTTTGTGTCAGTATGTGACTGTGTATTTCAGTATGTCTGCATGTATATGTTTGTGTCAGTATGTGACTGTGCATTTCAGTATGTCTGCATGTATATGTTTGTGTCAGTATGTGACTGTGCATTTCAGTATGTCTGCATGTATATGTTTGTGTCAGTATGTGACTGTGTATTTCAGTATGTCTGCATGTATATGTTTGTGTCAGTATGTGACTGTGTATTTCAGTATGTCTGCATGTATATGTTTGTGTCAGTATGTGACTGTGCATTTCAGTATGTCTGCATGTATATGTTTGTGTCAGTATGTGACTGTGTATTTCAGTATGTCTGCATGTATATGTTTGTGTCAGTATGTGACTGTGCATTTCAGTATGTCTGCATGTATATGTTTGTGTCAGTATGTGACTGTGTATTTCAGTATGTCTGCATGTATATGTTTGTGTCAGTATGTGACTGTGCATTTCAGTATGTCTGCATGTATATGTTTGTGTCAGTATGTGACTGTGCATTTCAGTATGTCTGCATGTATATGTTTGTGTCAGTATGTGACTGTGCATTTCAGTATGTCTGCATGTATATGTTTGTGTCAGTATGTGACTGTGTATTTCAGTATGTCTGCATGTATATGTTTGTGTCAGTATGTGACTGTGTATTTCAGTATGTCTGCATGTATATGTTTGTGTCAGTATGTGACTGTGTATTTCAGTATGTCTGCATGTATATGTTTGTGTCAGTATGTGACTGTGTATTTCAGTATGTCTGCATGTATATGTTTGTGTCAGTATGTGACTGTGCATTTCAGTATGTCTGCATGTATATGTTTGTGTCAGTATGTGACTGTGTATTTCAGTATGTCTGCATGTATATGTTTGTGTCAGTATGTGACTGTGTATTTCAGTATGTCTGCATGTATATGTTTGTGACTGTGTCGTGTGAATGTTTGTCTAGAACTGCATTTGTTATTATGGGTCTATATCGTCTTCTTTACTGTCTTCATCATTCTCAACATCACTTTTCTCACTTCCCCCATTACTGTACAAGATCCCTGTCATCTCTGTCTTCACCATCCATTATTATCCCCATCACTGTCTATGACAGTCTGTCATCATGTCCTTATCACCATCCTCACCATCACTTTGTTACTTTCCTTCCATCATCTCCATTATCCTCCTTACGGTCATCTTCATCCTCATGATGATTCTTCTTTCCTACTCTGTTCTAACACGTCTCTCCTTCTCCTCATTACTTTACATTGCCATCCATAGGTGTGCGCAGCCCATTGCATTAGGGTGTGCACCCCAAAGCTCAAACACACACACACACACACGTGATTGTGGCGTGACAGGATCGCGTGGCAAACTGCTCCTTTAACCACTTTATAACAGCGCTATAGCCGAAAGATGACAACAGCTCTGATCTTTTGTTCCAGGAGGGCATCCATGGACGTCCTCCTGGAACCACGCCCCCGAGCACCTGCTGGGGTGTACATCTGGTGTGCTGAGTGACCGCTGTGCCCACAGATCGGGGTCAAGGGCCAATCACAGTGGCCCTTTACCATGTGATTAGCTGTGTCCAATCACAGCTGATCAAATGTAAACAGACTTGCTGGTTATCAGCAGTACTTTGCTCACATTCTGTCACAGCCTGTGATCAATACAGGCCCATCAATGCCAACTATCAGTGCCCATTAGTGTAGCCTATCAGTGCCAATCAGTGCTGCCCATCAATGCCTTCTCATAAGTGCTGCCCATGAGTGCCACCTATCAGTGCCCATTAGTGCAGCCCATCAGAGCTGCTCATCAATGCCTTCTCATAAGTGCCATTTATCAGTGCCACCTACCAGGGCTGCCCATCAGTGTTGCCTATCATTGCCCATTTGTGCCACCTATCAGTGTCCATCATTGCTGCCTATCATTGCAGCCTATCAGTGTCCATCAGTGCCACCTCATCAGTGTCCATCAGTGCCACCTCATCAGTGTCCATCAGTGCCTATCAGTGCAGCCTTATCAGTGCCTATCAGTGCAGCTTCATCAGTGCCGCCTCATCGGTGCCGCCATATCTCAGTACCCATCAGTGATAGTCAATTGTGCAAAAAACATACAATTATTGTTCAATTAGAGCTATGTATATCAAAACAGTCCAAAAAACCTGTGTTAGTGAATCCAATGAAACATACAAGGAGCTCAGTCCACAGAGTGACATCTGCTGTTGCTGAGAAATGTGTCAAAAGGAAATCCTTAAAAGGGTTGTAAACATAATTTTAAATTTAAAAAAACAAAAACAAACATGTTATACTTACCTCCACTGTGCAGCTCGTTTTGCACAGAGTGGCCCCGATCCACGTCTTCTGGGGTCCCTCTGCGGCTGTCTTGGCTCCTCCCCGCAATAACTCACCACCTATATGCGAGCGAGCATGGTGGTGAGTTATTGCGGGGGCGCTCCTGTGATACAGCCGGCGGCTATAGTCGATCACTGTATCACTCGCCCCTACCCCCCGTCATTGGATGTAAATGACAGCAGCGCAAGCCAATGGCTGCGCTGCTTTCATTCAACCAATGAATGAGCCGAGAAGGCTGCTCGTTCACGGCGCGGGACTTTCGAGGGGTCAGGTAATTAAACTGGGGCTGGGGGGGGGGGCGCTAATCCGCAGATGTATTTTCACCTTAATGCATAGAATGCATTAAGGTGAAAAAACTTTTACCTTTACAACCCCTTTAACATATTGGGGTTAATTTACTAAAGGGAAATGCACTCTGCACTGCACTCTGCTCTGCACTTGAAAGTGCACTTGTTAATGCAGTCGCTGTAGATCGCTGTAGATCTGAGGGGAAGCTCTGAAATGAGGGGAAGCTCTGCTGATTTTATCATCCAATCATGTGCAAGCAAAAATGCTGTTTTTTATTTTCCTTGCATGTCCCCCTCAGATCTACAGTGACTGCACTTCCAAGTGCACTACAAATGCACTTGCAGTGCACTTATAGTGCAAAGTGGATTTGCCCTTTGTAAATAACCCCCATTGTGTCAGTTAACTGGAACCGCCCCCTATAGGTGAAATAGCCGCTCACCTCAGGGAATGACGATCGGTTAAATTACGCTTTTTATAGCAGAGATTTTTAGGTCCTAATCCCTTTCATCACAAGGGTCATCGCTCTCTGGGGGTCTTTGACTCTCTGAATCCTCGCCTCTTGATTCATAAGCCACTCAGAATAAAACAGATATTCATAGCGCAATATTGCCAATGTAAAACAAATTTATTAAAGATAGTAAAATATCTGCTCACAATAAAACCAGTAAACCGCATTTAAAAAAATTCAGGGTTAAGATCACCTCCTCACCGCACTTCCGTACATCGGAGTCACCAGAAATGACCTCACAGGCTCCGGCTATTTCACCTATAGGTGGCGGTTCCAGTTCACTGACACAATGGGGGTTATTTACTAAAAGCAAATGCACTTTGCACTACAAGTGCAAACTACAAGTGCAAAGTGCACATGGAAGTGCAGTCGCTGTAGATCTGAGGAGGACATGCAAGGAAAATAAAAAACAGCATTTTAGCTTGCACATGATTGGATAATAAAATCAGCAGAGCTTCCCCTCATTTCAGAGCTTCCCCTCAGATTTACAGCGACTGCACTTCCAAGTGCACTTTCAGTGCAATTTCAACTGCACTTTGCACTTGTAGTTTGCACTTGTAGTGCAAAGTGGTTTTGCCTTTCGTAAATAACCCCCAATATGTTAAGGATTTCCTTTTGACACATTGTTCAGTAAGACACTGGGGCGTTTTTTCAGGCGCTTTTGGGCTACAAATAGTGCCTGTAAAGCGCTGGAAAAACAGCTCCCCTGCAGGCTCAGTGTGAAAGCCTGAGTACTTTCACACTGAGGCGATGCGTTGGCAGGATGTTAAAAAAACTCCTGCAAGCAGCATCTTTGGAGCGGTAAAGGACACTGCTCCTCCAACGCTCCTGCCCATTGAAATGAATGGGCAGCGTGGCCGAACCGCCGGCAAAGCGCCGCTGCAGCAGCGTTTTGCGGGTGTTTTTTAACTCTTTTCCGGCTGCTAGCGGGGGTTAAAAGCGCCCCGCTAGCGGCTGAATACCTCCGCAAAAACGACGGTAAAGCGCCGCTAAAAATATCGGCGCTTTACCGCCGACGCTGCCCCAGTGTGAAAGCAGCCTTACAGCAGATGTCATTTGTGGACAGAACTCCTTGTATGTTTCATTGGATTCACAAACACAGTTTTTTTGGACAGTTTTGATATACATAGTTCTAATTGGACAATAATTGTATGTTTTTTGCACAATTGACTATCACATATATTTGATTTTTTTTGTTATATATAATCAATTGCATATATACATAGTGCCACATGAGTGCCCATGAGTGCTGCCTGTCAGTGCCCACCAGTGAAGGAGAAACATTTTATTATGTTAGCTGCTAGCTAGCTAGCATAAAAACTCACCTGCTTGTGGACATTCCCTCTGTACTACTTCTTGACTACAATTCCCATAGTGCCTTGCAGGACCGGAGGGAAGGGGAGGAACGCTGTACTCTATCCTCTCCCTATGCTGCCAGGAGCGCGATTGGAGGAGGGAGCAGAGGTAGGAGGAGAGGGGCGGGATGCTGGAAGAGTCTTGTAATTTGATGGATTTTCAGCTGAGGAGGAGTGGCGGCCACGGCACTACTAACTACACTGGCACAGCATAGGCAGGCTGGAGCCCTCCAGCTCCTCCTACACGTCTAAACAGCTCTGCATGTGCTATGTCTCGGGGAACGCCCCCGTCCACCGGGAAACGCCCCCGTCCATCGGGAAACTGCCGCAGCCTGGCTCCCGACCGGAAAACCGGGGACAAAAGCGGGGACAAACGGGATCCGGGGACTGTAGTCGGAAAACGGGGATTGTCCCCGGAAAACGGGGACGTCTGGTCACCCTAAGCTAGAGGCATCATTCAGATATCCTTTTGAAGTGCCGGCGATTCTTCGCACCATAAGAACGATCATAGCGGCGGTTCCGCTGCTTGATCGTTCTTATAGGCGGCGGGAGGGGACATCCTCCCCCCTCCCTCCGGTGCTTCTCCGGGCTCTCCCGTGCGATCGGGGACCCGGAGCGAATCTTCCGGCATCGTTGGTGGGTCACGTGATGAGCATAGAGATGACTGGTGACCAGATGGTCACCAGTCATCTCTATGATCGTCAGAGGCCCGGGCGCGATGTGATGTCGTCACGCCCGGGCCTCAAATGTAAACAAAGCCGCCATTGCGGCTAGTAAGTATGAGATCAGTGAAATTTTTTTCACCGATTTCATGCTTTCCAGCCTGGAGGAGAGATGTGGGGGGAGGGGGAGGTCTTATTGACCACGCATCTCTCAATAAAGGGAACCTGTCACACACATTCCTATTACAAGGGATGTTTACATTCCTTGTAATAGGAATAAAAGTGATAAAAAAAAAAAAAAAAAGTAAAATCATTGTAAAAAATAAATAAATAAGTAAAAAAAAAAAAAAATAATAATAAAAAATTGTTTTAAATGCCCCTGTCCCCGGTAGCTCGCGATCAGAAGCGAACGCACACGTAAGTCGCCCACATATGTAAACGCCATTCAAACCACGTATGTGAGGTATCGCCGCGTGCGTTAGAGCGCGTGCAACAATTCTAGCACTAGACCTCCTCTGTAATTCTAACCTGGTAACCTGTAAAAAAAATGAAAGCGTCGCCTATGGAGATTTTTAAGTACCGAAGTTTGGCGCCATTCCATGAGTGTGCGCAATTTTAAAGCGTGACATGTTAGGTATCTATTTACTCGGTGTAGCATTATCTTTCATATTTTCCCAAAAAATTGGGCTAACTTTACTGTTTTGTTATTTTTTAATTCATGAAACCATTTAAAAAAAAAAAAAAAGGCGTTTGAAAAATTATTGCGCAAATATCGTGCAAGAAAAAATGTTGCAATGACCATCATTTTATTCCCTAGGGTGTCTGCTAAAAAAACATATATAATGTTTGGGGGTTCTGAGTAATTTTCTAGCAAAAGAATGATGATTTGTACATGTAGGAGAGAAGTGCCAGAATAGGCCCGGTATTGAATAGGTACAAAAAGCCCCGGTATGGAAGTGGTTAGAGGAGAAGTACGGGGAAAGCTCATTTGGCTGTTCTTCTCCTTATGGATCACAGAAGTAAAGTTCGTTCTGCACTCCTGTAACCCATTTTCAGCAGATGGTGCCGGTCCAGGCTCGAGAAAGATTGTTACACTGAAACCAGGATCCGCCCACATGCCTGGACCAACACCTGGCTCAGGCTCTCAGTTAGCCAATGAGAGCCTGCGCCGGCTGCTCCCGCCCTCTTTACAGGGGCGGGAGAAGAGCAGAGAGCCGGTGACCCACAGTCATAAGCTCTCTGATCAGGGTGATCGGCGGTGTTTGATCGCTCGGTTCTCAGCGTTAGAGCCGGCGGGAGACAGATGCAGCATCCACCTAGAATGATTAGGGGGAAAAAAAATCCCATGCGTCTCTGTTAATTCAATAAACATCAAAAAATATACATAAAACCTATTTTTTATGTGAAAAAAAATGTATATAACGTCCTCATAAAATTCCCAATGTCCACTATCACAGTAGTGCAACTCTGGAAGAATCTTCTATACAGTGCAGATAAATACCGACCACCGTGCAACCTTCCCAAAATAAAGTGTTCCACCACGTGAAGTACAAGGGGGCCACTTACTGGATTCATCTGGCCACAAGGACCCTTTCAGCTTTATTACTTGAAGTTTGCAGTATGGGTAGAGTGTAGAATTGTATGAGGACAATATATACATTTACTTATTTATTTATTTTCACATAAAATCAGGTTTTATGTATATATTTTTTTTGAATTAACCACTTCCCATCTGGGCCAATTCTAACACTTCGCTCCTACATGTAAAAATCTACTTTTTTTTATTTGCTAGAAAATTACTTGGAACCCCCAAACATTATATACAGTATATATATTTTTTTTAGCAGAGGCCTCAGAGAATAAAATGGTGGGTGTTGCAATTGTTTATGTCACACAGTATTTGCGCAGCGGTTTCTCAAACAAATTTTTTTGGGGGAAAAAAAAAACACTTTAAAAAAACAAACAAAATAAACCACTAAAGTTTATTTTATTTATTTTTTGTACTTATATATTTATTTATTGTACTTATATAGCACTGTCAATTTAATGGGCTATTGATATTTATTTATTTATATATTTATTTAATTTATTTATTGTACTTATATATTTATTTAATTTATTTATTGTACTTATATATTTATTTATTGTACTTATATAGCACTGTAAAAAAATTTTTTTTCCAATTAACGTTTTTTTATTTATATAAAGCAGTTCACAGGCCATAAAAATACAGAGATATCAAAAAAGATAATGGACATATGCCAAGAGACAGCAGCTTATGTCATACAAGGGGTAAGCATAGTGGGGCAAGGGCCCGTGGGCTGGGAGATGCAAATAGGAAATGAAAGGGCCCACACCTTCAATGGCAATGTCTACAAATATAATACAGTGGGCAAGTATCTAAACGTGAGGAGCATTAAGACAACTGCATCAGTATTCTGCAACATTAGAAAATGAAAAGATCAGAGGGGAGGAAAAAGAAAGAGGGGGGGGGGGGAGAAAAGAAAGAGAAAAAAAAAAAGGGGGGGGGGGAGAAACTAAAAAAAGAGACAAAGGAGAGAAGGTCTAAGTTACCGCGTCTGCTCCTGCCGACGCCACTCCCTCCAGACCTCATCATGGTCCTCCAGCCTATCACGTATCCTGGCCGTCATCCTCTCAATGAGCTCCACGTCTTTGATCCTGGAGTACAGGGCCTCTTGGGACGGGGGTACGGACTTCTTCCAGTTGAGGGCTACTAGGCATCTGGCTGCCATCAAAATATGTCTAAGTAGTTTTTTGTAGGGCTTGGCAACTTTAGGCTGCTCAAGGCCCAGCAAAAACAGTTTGGGTGTCAAGGGAATTGGTACCTCCAGGAGACGGGTCAGTAGTTGTTGTGTGGATTGCCAGAACGGGACCAAGAGGGGACAGGACCAGTACACGTGGAAGAGAGAGAGCCTCTGTCCTGTAGGCAGCGCCAGCAGCGATCGGAAGTGGAGGGGTACATTTTATGGAGTATATCTGGGGTCTGGTACCAAAAAAAAAGAATCTTGTACGAATTTCCCTTGTACAGGGTGCACAGGGAGCTTTTAGCAGCTTGCCTCCAGACGGTCTGCCATGCCTCCTCCGACAGCACCTCTCCCAGCTCTCTCTCCCATAGCAGCATGTAAGCATGTTTCCCGTGAGCCGGGATGTTTAACTCGTTCAAAATCTGGTACATGTCTGTGATCTGTCCCCTCCCGTGGCGTCCCTCCAGAACAATACTTTCAAACGTGGAGGGGGGCGAGAATTGAAGTTGTGGGGCTATGGTCTGGGCGAAATGCCTGATCTGCAGGTAACTATAGAACACCTGTCGTGGCAGGTCGTGTTTGGTTTGGAGCTCCGAGAATGTCAGCAGTCTACGGGATCTTGGGTCAACCAGATGACCGAAGTGGAATAAATTCCGCGAGGCCCAGGGCCAGGACATCTGGTGGGTTAGGCTGTCTGGTATTTTAGGGTTGCAGATGAAAGAGTTCATCAGTGAACATTTTGACATGAGGTCTGTTTCCCGGGACAGCTTGCGCCAGAGCCTTCGAAGCAAGGACATGGAGCCCAATAGGCGATCGGGGTCCACCTCCACATTTGCATCCCAGAGGAGGCTGTTGGGGTGTACTGGGGCTAACCAAATTTTCTCCACCTCCGTCCATTTATTGTAGGACCTCTGGGGAAACCAGGAGACCACAACACGTAGCTGGGCTGCTTGGTAGTAGCGGACAAAGTTAGGGAACGCCAGACCCCCCTCCCTACGTGATGCCATCATGACCGAGCATGGTATCCTATGCTTTCTATAGTTCCATACATACCGGAGGATATCGCTCTGGAGCCTGTGTAGCTGGGCTTATGAGATAGGAATGGGTAACGTCTGAAATAGATAGAGGAGCTTGGGGAGAATGACCATTTTGATGGACGTTATTCGTCCCAAGAGGGAAATACGATGGGCTTTCCATTTTTGAAGGAGCTCTTTGATTGTTCGATACAAAGGGGGGAAATTGGCTTGGTAAAGGGAGCTAAAGGATGGGGTCAGGTGGACCCCCAGATATCTAAGAGAGGACTCTTCCCACTTATAGGGAAAGTTCAGCTTTAACCGATGGACCCCCTCTACCGGAATGTTGACTGGGAGGGCCGTGGACTTCGACGCGTTCGTTTTATACCCCGAAAGCAACCCGTATTTATCTAATTCAGCGTGGAGGTTAGGCAGGGATATCTCGGGGTGAGTCAGGGTAAGGACGACATCATCCGTGAATAGGGAAATTTTAAATTCCTTCCCCCTCACCGAAACGCCCTTGATGTCCGGATTCCCCCTAATGGTCGCCGCCAGGGGCTCCACACACAGGGCAAAGAGCAATGGTGAGAGCGGACAGCCCTGGCATGTACCATTGGCTATTGAGAAGGAGGGGGATGAGGCAAAAGGGGTTTTGACTTGGGAGGTGGGATTTGTGTAGAGGTGTTGCACCACCTGCAGGAACGGGCCCCTGAAACCCATATGTCGCAGAGTGGCCAACATAAAGGGCCAACTCAAGCGATCGAAGGCCTTCTCCACGTCAAGACTGAGGATCAGGGCTTCTACTTTATCTCTGTTAGCGACATCTATCAAGTCAATGACCTTCCTAGTGTTGTCACCTGCCTGACGTAGGGGGACAAATCCCACCTGATCCAGATGTATCAGGGAGGGGAGGATAACATTCAGCCTAATCGATAGAAGTTTAGTGAAAATCTTCAGGTCTGAATTCAGTAGGGCTATAGGCCTGTAACTGTCGCATGAGGCGGAATCCTTGTCCGGCTTCGGGATGAGGGTCAGAAAGGAACCCTGCATGTCACTCGGAATGGGAGTCTGTTGGAGAAAGGCGTCAAATAACCTGGTCATATGGGGACTCAAGAGAGGCAAGAAGGTTTTATAATATTCGTACGGCAACCCGTCCGGGCCAGGGACTTGTGGGCTGGTAGGTTCTTAACGGTCGCCGCTAGTTCCTCCGCCGAAATTGGGGCGTTAAGGTCCCGTATGTCTTCCTCGCGGAGTCGGGGTAGTCCAGCCCGTTCTAGGTATTGAGTCATCCTGTCTGTTAAATCGGGTGAGGGGGGATAGTGTGGGATCTCTGCTTTGTTGCAGAGGTCTGCGTAAAAGTCAGCGAAGGTATTTGCTATGTCCTGGGGGTGGGTGATCAGGTCGCCCCCTCTGTTCCGTATCTGCGGAGGGGTAGATGCTAGGGCCCGGTCTGCCAATTTCCGAGCCAAGAGTGATTGCGCCTTGTTGCCTTTATCATAGTAAAGCTGTTTTAGACGTATCAACGCCTTTTTCACTTGGCCCATCGCAAGGTCTCGAAGCGTCATGCGTACTCGCACTATACGACGTAGGAGTGAGGTGGTCGGCGAGTGCGGGAGTTGGGCCTCAAGGTCCCTCAGTTGTTTTTCTGCAAGCAGTCTAGCCGCGTTGGCATCCCTCCTCATAGCTGAGGAGAGAAGCGCTGTCAATTTAATGAGCTATTGATATTTATTTATTTATGTATTTATTTTGTTTATTTATTGTACTTATATATTTATTTTATTTATTTATTGTACTTATATATTTATTTTATTTATTTATTGTACTTATATATTTATTTATTGTACTTATATAGCGCTGTCAATTTAATGGGCTATTGATATTTATTTATTTATATATTTGCTTTGTTTATTTAATGTACTTGTATAGTTATTTAATTTATTTATTGTACTTATATATTTATTAAATGTATTTATTGTACTTATATATTTATTTATTGTACTTATATAGCTCTGTCAATTTAATGGGCTATTGATATTTATTTATTTATATATTTGTTTTGTTTATTTATTGTACTTATATATTTATTTAATTTATTTATTGTACTTATATATTTATTTATTTATTCTACTTATATAGCGCTGTCAATTTAATGGGCTATTGATATTTATTTATTTATATATTTATTTAATTTATTTAGTGCACTTATATATTTATTTAATTTATTTATTGTACTTATATATTTATTTATTGTACTTATATAGCGCCGTCAATTTAATGGGCTATTGATATTTAGTTATTTATATAGTTATTTAATTTATTTATTGTACTTATATATTTATTTTTTATTTATTTATTGTACTTAAATAGCGCCATCAATTTAATGGGCTATTGATATTTATTTATTTATTCTCTTTTAATCAGTACAATACACATCCTCTTCCCATGCCTGGCTTTGGCGCTCATTCTGGTGATCTGCTCTTTTCTTCTTTGGTTGGCGAATCGTAAAAATCAACATAAGGAAAAAAAAATTTTTTAATCTCTAATCAGTCCTATTTTCTTATAGGGAGTGAGAGATCCCCTTGTCTGTGCTCCAGCTGAGGCAATGGCCATTTCATTCCAGCTAAGAGATGATTTCTGATTGGTTAATCAGGTCATTGTACGTCATTCATGTACCCTTTACATCAGGGCCCTGCTAACCCATACTATGTTTCTGTAATCAGTATTTATTATACATGTAGATGGGTGCCGACATATTTGATTATTACATAGACATGTTGGACTTCCTACTTAGTAGAGAAGGACTTTGTCAATAAACATCCAATGAAACCATCAACTCCCTATGCAGCTAGTTTAAGCAGAAGTTGTTTAACAAGGATACTGACTGCACTGTCTGTAACATCCTGTATAACCACTTCCCTACTGGGCACGAAACCCCCCTTCCTGCCCAAGCCATTTTTCAGCTTTCAGCGCTGTCACACTTTGAATGACAATTGCGCGGTCGTGCGACGTGACTCCCAAACGAAATTTGCGTCCTTTTTTTCCCACAAATAGAGCTTTCTTTTGGTGGTATTTGATCACCTCTGCGGTTTTTATTTTTTGCGCTATAAACAAAAGAAGAGCGTCCAGTTTGGAAAAAAAACACTATTTTTTACTTTTTGCTATAATAAATACCCATTTTTTTTTAAAAAAATAAAATTTTCCTCAGTTTAGGCCGATACGTATTCTTCTACATATTTTTGGTAAAATAAAAAAATCGCAATAAGCGCGTATTGATTGGTTTGCGCAAAAGTTATAGCGTGTACAAAATAGGGGATAGATTTATAGCATTTTTATTTTTTTATTTTTTTATTAGTAATGGCGGCGATCTGCGATTTTTTTATTGTGACTGCGATATTGCAGCGGACACATCGGACACTTTTGACACATTTTTGGGACCATTCACGTTTATACAGCGATCCCTGCTATAAAAATGCATTGATTACTGTATAAATGTGATTGGCAGGGAAGGGGTTAACCAGTAAGGGGGCGGGAAGGGGTTAAATATGTTCCCTCAATGTGTTCTTACTGTGGGGGGAGGGGACTGACTGGGGGAGGTGACCGATGGTTGTCCCTATGTACAAGGGACACACCATCGGTCCCCTCTCCCTCACAGGACGTGGTTCTCTGTGTTTACACACAGAGATCCACTTTCCTGCTCGTTTCCCGGGCAATCGCGGGTGCCCGGCGGCAATCGCGGCCACCGGGCACGCGCACCGGGGCCTTGTGAACGCGGCGGGCGCGCGCGTGCGCCGCTGGCAGCAAGCGCGCGCCTCCTAGCTCATTTTAAAGGGAGGACGTCATATGACGTCCTCCCAGAACGAGAGTATCCTCCGCCCGCCGTCAATTGACAGTGGGCGGGGGACAAGTGGTTAACAAGCAATTTGCTTGTAAAAAAAGTGGAGCTCTTCTTTAACTACCCACCGCCCGCCGTATAATAAAATGACAGCGGGTGGGATCCCCTCTTGTTCTGGGGTGATGTCATACGACGTCGCCCCAGTCTAGCCGCTCAGTCCGGCGATCGCGGTCGTGCCGTGTTCCTAAGACATGGCGTGATCCCGATCTCGGTAAACAGCTGATGACGAGGCTCTTTACCTAGGTGATCACTGTGTCCAATCACAGCCGGTCACATGTAAATGCGGAAGTGACGTTTATCGGCTCTCCTCGCCTCCCAGTGACAGAGTGTGAGGAGAGGAGAGCCGATCAGCGGCATCTCCTCACAGGGGGGAGATCTGTACCAACAATCAGGGCACTGATCATCAGTGACACCAATCAGTGCTGCCTTTCAGTGCCCATCAGTGCTGCCCATCAGTGCCACCTATCCGTGCCACCTATCATTGCTCATAAGTGCCGCCTATCAGTGCCCATCAGTGCCTATCAGTGCCGCACATCAGTGCCCATCAGTGCCACCCATCAGTTCCCATCAATGCACATCAGTGCTACCCATCAGTTCCCATCAGCAGGGCTGCTGCTAGAAATCACGGGGCCCTGTACAGGCTACCTGGCTGGGCCCCCCGATAATATATCAAAACAAGATTTTCACTAAAAATACACAAAAATCATTATAAGCGACACAAACATAATACAGAGCCTGGTGAATTAACCCTTTTTTTATTGTTTTTTTTATTTAAAAAATGTTTAATTAATTTTTTTTTTTTTTTTTTACAATAAATGTTTTTAACAGGACAGGGAAGCCAACAGTGCCACGGGAGGGGGGTGCAGCACAGTGACAGGGGGGTCAAATGGGGGGGGGGATCGATGTGAGGGAAGCGATTACAGGAACGATGCCCTGTGTCTGTGTCTCTCCCTGCAGTAGCTGAAAGCCAGCGGGAGGGAGGAAAAACCGACTTTCAGCAGCTGCAGAGAGCCGCACAGGGCATCTTTCTGTAATTGCACCTCCGCCCGACCACACCCATTCCTCCTGCTGTTTGGGCCCCCCTGTGTGTCCGGGCCCCCTACAGGAGGACTGGTGGTCCCCCCCCTATCAGCGGCCCTGCCCATCAGAGCCGCCCATCAGTGCCGCCAATCATTGCTCATAAGTGCCACCCATCAGTGCCGCCTATCCGTTCCCATCAGTGCAGCATATTACTGCCTCCTCATCAGTACCACCTAGTCAGTGCCCTTCAGTGCAGCCTATTAATACCCATCAGTGCCACCTCATCAGCGCACATCAGTAAAGGAGAAAAATTACTTGTTTACAAAATTTTCTGAAAGAAAAACTTATTTTTTTCCAAATTTTGGGTATTTTTTCGTTTTTTTAACAAAAGATAAAAACCCCAAGTAGTGACTAAATAACATCAAAATAAAGAAAAAAAATGCTAAAAATCTCATATGGGTACAGTGTCACATGACCGCGCAATTGTCATTCAAAGCGTGACAGCGATGAAAGCTGAAAATTAGCCTGGGCAGGAAGGGGGTGAAAGTTCCCGGTATTGAAGGGGTTAAGATAATAATGGCGATTAGTTTGGGTTCCAACACTGTGCACATGACTCAGTAATTTAGCGGTGTTGACTTTGTTTTCCTCTCAGTCACAATTACAGTCACATTGTCTTTTGTTTTCCCCCAGGAAACCTTGAGATAGGGGGCGCTAGTGATCAGGTAAGCATCGTGTTTGGTTTCTTGGGTGCAAGAAATGATATGATTGGCTGATCTTACACGGGGATCATTCTGGACTCTCAGAATGTCTCACACACAGTCTGTTGGTTTATTGATCCATCCTAGCTTGTATCACGTCATGTAGCTTTGGATTTCAGATTCTGCTCCTTGCAGGGAGTCAGGGAGCTCAGAGAATACTCCTGCTGGCGTACAATTTGACTCTTTAGCGCCCTCTCTAGAGACCTTCTGTATTCTGCAATGCCCCCACCACCATGAGCAATGTCCAGGTCCAGTGTGGGCCACTCCATACATAGGGCGCTAGGGCGCTTTCCCCCTAATCCATGCACCCGGCCCCTAATCTACATGCAGGGCGCCGGACGCATTGATTTCAATAGGGTTTTTTATTTTTTTTAAGCACATGATTAGAGCCTGAGGCTATAATTGGCTTAAAAAAAGGGTGGGCTTGGGACGCAGAGCACTGCGCCCTGAGCACACGTAGTTGGGTGACAAAAACAAATAAATATTCGCTTTTGTCTTCCTGATTATCCTCCCGGCCAGTCAGGAAGCGGGTCCTGAGACCCGATCGGCCAGGGAGGAGTCTAAGGACTCCCTGGCCAATCGTTTCTCAGGACACACTTCCTGTTCAGCCGCCGGGAGGAGAAGCAATGGGCCAGTGTCATGGCAACCTACAGCAGGTGGAGGGGCAGCTTCCAGGAGCCCTACCCCAGATCACCAGCACCACCTCCTGAGGTAAGGACATGGATGGCATTCGACCCGTCCGCGTGGGGGAGGGGGGCTAGTGCAAGCGAAAGGGCCAGGGGCAGCTTTCAGGAGCCCACACCACCTCCGATTCCCGTCTGTCTGTCTGTCTGGTTGGGGGGGGGGTGGCGGCTGGACATGGATGGCTTCCAACCCGTCCGCGCGCGTGGGGGGTTAGTGCAAGTGAGGGGGCCAGAAGCCTGCACTACCTCCAATTCCCACAGGGGGGGCTCTTGTCTGGTGTGAGTGAGGGCGGCAGGATTGTTTGCCACCCCCCCCCCCCAAATATTGAGCACCAGCCGCCACTGCCCAGGTTCCCAACACACTCATTGTCATACTTACCTGCTTTGTGCACAAAGCAGTCCCAAATTCCCTTCTTTTTGAGTCCTCGTCGGCAGTACTGGCTCCCCCCCCCCTGCCGAGTTCCCCCAATAGCAAGCCTCTTGCTATAGGGGCACTCAAGCAGGCTCGATCCAGAGCCGCCCTCTGTGTGTCTATTCGTTCATGGAGCATGGCTTGGCCCCATCCCTCTCTCTCTTCATTGATGATTGACAGACGCAGGAGCCAATGGCTTCATTTGCTGTGTGAGCAAATGAGGAAAGGGAGGCCTGGGGGAGCTGCTGCTCTCATGCACATCACTGGATCGAGATGGGGCTCAGGTAAGTATAAGAGTGGGGGCTGGAGCAGGGGGGGGGAGCTACAAACCCAAAATGTTTTTTTACCTTAATACACACTATATTACCAAAAGTATTGGGACACCTACCTTTACACGCACATGAACTTTAATGGCAGCTATAACAGCTTCACCTCTTCTGGGAAGGCTGTCCACAAGGTTTAGGAGGGTGTCTATGGGAATGTTTGACCATTCTTCCAGAAGAGCATTTGTGAGGTGCTGTGAGGAGCTGTGAGGTGATGTTGGACGAGAAGGCCTGGCTCACAGTCTCCGCTCTAATTCATCCCAAAGGTGTTCTATCGGGTTGAGGTCAGGACTGATTGGATGGAGGGGGGATTATAGTGTGGGGTTGCTTTTCAGGGGTTGGGATTGGCCCCTTAGTTACAGTGAAGGGAACTCTTAAGGCGTCTGCATTCCAAGACATTTTGGACAATTTCATGCTTCCAACTTTGTGGGAACAGTTTGGGGATGACCCCTTCCTGTTCCATCATGACTGCGCACCACTGCACAAAGCAAGGCCCATAAAGACATGGATGAGCGAGTTTGGGGTGGAGGAACTTGACTGGCCTGCACAGAGTCCTGACCTCAACACGATAGAACACCTTTGGGATGAATTATAGCAGAGACTGCGCGCCAGGCCTTCTCATCCAACATCAGTGCCTGACCTCACAAATGTGCTTCTGAAGGAATGGTCAAACATTCCCATACACACTCTCCTAAACCTTGTGGACAGCCTTCATAGAAGAGTTGAAGCTGTTAAAGGGCGGGGCCAACTCAATATTGAACCCTACAGACTAAGACTGGGATGCCATTAAAGTTCATGTGCGTGTAAAGGCAGGTGTCCCAATACTTTTGGTAATATAGTGTAGAATGCATCAAGTTAAAAGACCTTAAGCACTTTAAACACGTTTATCTCCCCCTGCCCCAGGGTACCTCTGAGCTCCAACTCTATTTTCACCAATTTACGTCTGTGCTGCTTTTCTGTAACCACAGTGCTTATAGCTCCATATACTGGCTACTGCTATCCCGGGGCACTAGATTATACTCCTTATTTTCACACCAGTGGACACATCTTTGCCAGACACTCCCATTTACCTTCCATTTCCCACAGTCTGTCTTTCGAAGACATTAAACACATCTCCAAATGTTCTGCAGTCTTTCCACCCAATGCTTATAGTCTACTCTACTCTAATTCTTTTCCCACAGTTCCTTGCAGCATCTTCTCCCAATTCCCACAGCATCGCCTCCTAGTTCCAGCAGTCTACCCTCTTCCAGTTACTGCAGTTTCTCCTCTCAGTTCTTGCAGTCACCCCTCAGGGTTCCTGCAGTCTCTTTCCCACAGTTCCTGCAGTCTCTTCCCCAAGCTCCTTCAGCATCTCAGCTCAATTCCGTCAATCACTCCTACTTCCTGCGGTATCTCCTCCCAGTTCCTGGAGTCTCTTCTTACAGTCTTCTTGCAGTCTCCCCTCCCAGTTACCACAGTCTTTCTTCCCAGTTCCTAGAGTCTCTCCCCACAGTTTCCACACTCACTCTCCCCAGTTCCTACAGTCTTTCCACTGAGTCCCTGCAGTCTCCCCCCCCCCCCCCCCCAGTTTTCATACTTTCTCCTCCAAGTTCCTACATTCTCTTCCCCACAATCTCCCTATTACTGCAGTCTCCCCTCCCAGTTCCTAAAGTCTTTCCACTGAGTCCCTGCAGTCTCCCCTCCCCCCCCCCCAGTACTCCCAGTACTCATAGTTTCTCCTCCAAGTTCCTACATTCTCTTCCCACATTCCCCCTATTACTGCAGTCTCCCCTCCCAGTTCCTAAAGGTCCTCCTGGTACCTATATTCTCTCCCTCCAGTTCCTGCAATCTTTTTTTTACCAGTAGAGATGGGCCGAACACCCCCCCCCCCCCCCGGTTTGGTTTGCACCAGAACTTTCAAACATCGCAAAAGTTCAGAGCCTAACAATGAACCCCGTTAAAGTCTATGGGTCCCGAACTGGAAAATTCACTTGTGCCCATTTTGAATGCTTATGCGCAAGTTATTGGGCATACAAAGGGTATGGGGTCCAGGAACTGCCCTGGGGGACATGTATCGATGCAAAAAATCATTTTTAAATGAGCAGTGATTCATTGATGCTTAAAGTGAAACAATAAGAATTCCTTTAAATATAGTGCTTGTGGGGTCCCCTTAGTCTACCTGTAAAGTGGCGCATCTGTACCATGTATAGAACATGCTGCAGCAAAAATTACATTTTCCCTGCAAGCTTTCTTTATTTTGTAAACAGAGCCAGTTTGTATGATGAGGCCACAATGTCGTGCACTTGAAACAAGATTAGAGATTTTCTGGATAAATTCTGGTGTCTCTTCCACAAACTTTGGATAGAAGTAACAGGTGAGGAAAAATTGGGCTTTAGGTGTTGGTGCTGCCTTCACACCGTGACCCTACAGAGGTACTCTTATGAAAACAAGAATTGACCTTGCTGTAAAAAAATGTAATAATATGCACCTGTCAAACAGGTGTGGAAAAATTGGTCTTTGGATGTTAATTGTGCCCATGAAACCTATACCAAAATATCTTCCAGATTAAATCAACACCCACAATGCTAGGCAGCCTAGACAGTCTTTCAGAGACTCCACATCCCAAAAACACTTAATCGGCATCAGGGGCTTGATAGGTGCTGCTAATCCAGGAATGATTAATTTTGATAAATGTCAGCCAGTCAACAGAGTCTGTGGACAGACACACTTTTTTATCTGTCGCAAAACCTCCGGCAGCACTGAATGCTCGCTCGGAAAGCACGCTGGATGCAGGTCACCCCAGCAGCTCAATAGCATACTGGGCAAGTTCTGGCCAGTGTTCTCTTCTCATGGATCATCAACTGGAAAGTTCTCCATCTCTGTTTTTTCCCCTAGATAATCTCCCACCATATGATGCAAAGGCTTCTGATGGGATGTGGAAGTTAATAGCCCTGGGCGCCGAGGACTGCAGTTCCTGCAGTTTCTTCCCCCAGTTCCTGCAGTTTCTTCTTCCTAGTCCTGCAGTCCCTCCTCCCAGTTTCTGCAGTTTCTTCCCCCAGTTCCTTCTTCCTGTTCCTGCAGCCTCTCCCCAAAGTTCCTGCAGTTTCTCCTCCCAATTACAACAATTTCTTCCCCTAGTTGCTCCAGTCTCCTTCGTCTATCGGCACAGTTTCTTTCAGGTGAGTCTGACTTACCAGTGTCTGTGGTCTCTCTTATCAGATCATGCTTGTTATTATAAGGCTGCCCATACATAATAATAAAAATAAGATAAATAACAAGACCCAATGCCCCCATCCACGCATTCAATGTGAATGGGGAATCCTTCCCGCTGAGTCAATGTATTTTGCCAGTGAGGAGACTTCCCCGCTGTCAGAATGCACTGGTCATTGCTGCTGGTTATAGCCAGTGGTACTGATCAATTGGGACAAACCCAACAAGCTGGTTGTACAAAAGCCGATCGGTAGATTGACTTCTGTGCAACCAGCCTGCCCATACATGCAGAATTGGCCAGTCCATGCTGAACTGATCGAATTTCAATCCTTGTATGGCTGCCTTAAGATCAGCCCAATCTGTGAACTCAGATCTGGTGGGTCACTTTGCTTATTTGTGCTTTTTATTGCTGTCATACAATTCACAGCAGGTGCCGCTTGAGGAGAAGATGGGATCCATCAGTGACAATGATCTGAGAAACAATGTAAACGTCTACCAGGAGATACCGGCTACTCAAGAGGTGAGATCCAACTCCTGATCACATAGCCAGGGAATGAATAGAGAGTCACATCAGTTGATAAAACATATCTCTCCAAGGATAGACAGGATGTGCCTCTGATATATGACTGATGTATGAGGATGGATGGGAAGGCCCAGTCCCTACCAGCAATGTCCTTCCTTCAAAAAATGACATGGTCTCCCGAGAGCTGTGGTGGTGAAGGCCCATGGGAGAACCGGGCACACACAGTGATGTCCCAGGACAATGGGAATCTCCATGCTGGAATCACTGGTGGTACACAGCAAATGCATCCAAAGTGTCTTAAATATCCGCATGGGATCCTGGTCCACGTGTGTTGTGTAATGGGGCCAGAAAGAGCAACCAGCAGGCTTGGTTTACTCCCTCTGACACCAACAATGAGACTTTTATACTCCCACTGACACCAGTGTTGGGATTTATTTTATCAAAAATTGGGCTTATTTTACTCCAACTAAGACCAATGATTGGACTAATTTTTTCCCACTGACACCAGCGATGGGGCTTATTTTATTCCATTGACACAAACAATGGGGATTATTTTAAGGCAATGACACCAACAATGTGATTTATTTTATCCCACTGACACCAATGTTGGGACTTATTTTATCACAAATTGGGCTTATTTTACTCCCACTAAGACCAATGATGGGACTAACTCTTTTCCACTGACACCAGCGATGGGGCTTATTTTATTCCATTGTCACAATAATGGGGATTATTGCATTCCACCTACATCTATGAGACCTAAGTTGGGTCTTATTTTATCCTACTGACACCGATTAGGGTCTTATTTTATTTTACTGACAGTAATGACAGGGAAATATATCAGGTGTTAGTTTCTATCTCAATCTTTCCTTTTAGGGTCCGGCTGAGGTCCTCCAGAATCCTCTGTACATCTCGTCTGGACCCCCTTCCCAGGGTGAGCGTCCGGCAGAAGGACAATACAGTCTCCTCCAACCCCCAACCCAACTCCAACCCCCAGACCAGCAGTGATCATACAATGTGGAGAGGCTCAGAAGATATGATCATTATTTGGGATATATTTCCTTGTTGTATAATTATCAGCTTTAGCGCCAAAGCTTCTATCGAACATACCAGAATATTATCTTCCAGTTTTGTTGCTATTTTCTTTTTGTAATATATGTTTATTAAAAAGTTCATAAAATTCCGTTAAAAATGTATAATGGAATAGGTTGATTACAGATGCCCTTAGGTGGTAATCAGCACCTCTGGTAATTAATGTGCCACATCCTAATAGTATTTAAATGGAAAATATGCGGAAAAAATTTACTTTATAGGCACGTAATTATAAAAATAACAAATTTTAATATTTCATCTGAATACAAAGAATCAAAACATTGTATCTAAAAATAGAATACAAAAAGATACATATATAATATATGTATCTTTCTGTATTCTATTTTTAGATACAATGGTTTGATTCTTTGTAGTCAGTTGAAATATAAAAATTTGTTATTTTTATAACTATGTGCCTATAAAGTCAATTTTTTCCTCATATTTTCCATTTAAAAAAAAATGTATAATGGCCGTAAAACAATGACTCTGATGCTGCGTACACACGGCTGGACTTGCCACCGGAAAAACCTCAGTCGGAATTTCCGACGGAAAAATAGAGAACCCGCTCTCTATCTAAGTCCGTCGGAAATTCCGACGAAAAAAGTCCGATGGGGCATACACACGGGTCGGAATATCCAACCAAAAGCTCCCATCTGACTTTTTTCAACGGAAATTCCGACCGTGTGTACGCGGCATGAGAGATGGCCGGCAATGGATTCCATTTTATTGGTACATTCAGTGGCTGACGTTCTATTACTACCGGCCAGACCCTCCAATCAGTGTAGACGGGACCCCCGAGACTGACCCACATCGAAAGAGCTTCAGAAATGACACCGCATGGGGCAGATTCTGGTAAGATCGGAGTTTGGATGTCAAAATATCCTCCGAAAATTACTGGATGAAATGATGGTCATTGGGCTAGGATCTCTGATAGGAGTCATATCTTCATGAAGTCAGTAAATAAAAATAAAACACACATATCTATACAGATATTTATAACCTAATATTATACAAAGATATCAAAATAAAGTACACATGATGTATCACTGTAACGATTAGAGCTTCTAGAATAAAATTAGGTGTATGTTTTATTTTATAGGAACCATGGTTGCTGTCCATGCATGGGAAGTAAAAAAGAGTCACTTAAGGGGTCTATGTATAAAGCTTTTACCTAATTCAGGATGAACATTGCCATACTTCCTCTATTATGTGTGATTCCCATATAATCTGCGCCATCTGGTGGCCACAGTACATTTATGCCTCGTTTCCACTGAGCGGATCGGTTCGGTACGGTACGCTATTTTGGGTGTTTCCATTATAAAAGCGGCCCATACAACCGAAACGTACCGCACCTTTCTGGGTCCTGCTTCAGATGTGGGGCCATAGAAAATGGTACGGTTCGGTTAGGGCGGAGCTACAATACATTCCACTGATTGGCGGACACGCTAGGCATTTTTTCTAAACCCTGTATGGCCCCTGACGGTCCAAATTGCAGTGGAAATGCTCACCAGAATAGACCGGACCATTCTAACCGTTCCAAACTGTACCGACCTGAACCGTTCAGCTCAGTGGAAACGAGGCATTATTTTTCCTGCTAGGGGTATTTCTGGAAAAAGAGCGCACATGATGGCCACTAGATGGTGATGACGATATAAAGAATCACACATGCAAAAATGGGAAGAAATTCTGGACAGCCGCACTCCCAAAAAGTTTTTACCTTTTATTCAAAAATGGACATCAAAAATACATGCCACAGCAGAACAGAACGGACAGAAGAGCTGACGCGTTTCACACTAACTAACAGCACTTAGTCATAGCTTCACACATAATAGAGGAAGTACAGCTATTTTTACCCTGTTTGTGTGAATGTTTGTCACATCCACACAGTAAAAGTTTTTATACATAGACCTCAAAGTGTATGTCCAGGTACCATCTCATTCTCCAATGTACCCCCAAACCTTCCTCTCCCCTTCGAGATCATGTCTCAGCATTATATATTTTTTCTTGTTCTTTTGGTGGGAAACAGATTTACTTTTTCGTACATCACGGGACACGGAGAAGGCTATAAATCATGACTACCTGGGTTATGCGCCACCTATAGGTGAATGGACACTGGAAAAAGAGACAGACAGGAAGTCCCCTATATAACCTCTCCCATAGGGGAAGTTCCTCCGTTTTTTTTCACCAGTGTCTGAAGGTGATGGTCACAGATATGTAGCTGTCTGCATGTAGGGTTGCCATATCATCCCTTTAATCCAGGACATACATTAATTATACGGGTTCTGTGGCTGATTAAGGTGGTAATTAAACTCACTTGGTGCCTTATCTGCATTAAATCAGCCTCAGAACCCGTGTAATTCATATGTGTCCTGGATTAAAGGGATGAGGTGGCAAACCTATCTGCATGATGCTACCAGAATCTCAACGATTCCAACAAGGATCAGGAGCTTGGTTTTATCCAGGTCCAATCCTCCAGCTGGGATGCTTAGATGGATGGTGTCCAGGCCCCGATACGATAAGATTGGAACAGACATGGGGGGGATAGCCTGCAATGCGACCATTGGGTTCTGGAACCAGTGTATTTGGAACCCTGAGCAGTACGGACTGATCAGGGTGTTTCCAGTAGGGGATTGTACAGGTCCAGGGTAGGGGACCCCAAGAAAGGGGAATCGAGTCACTGGGGGTCTACTTAGACATTTCCTGCCATGATGGGTGAAGGTTGGATCTTGTCATTGAGCTGCTGTGTTCACTGTTTTTCTGTCTAGGGCTGGATGTTCTCCAGCTGTATATGTGTCCCCTTTCTCTTCTCCTCTCTAGTAGGGTTGCCACCTGTCCGGGATTCACCTGGACAGTTTGGGTTTGGAATCATGAGTCTGGGTTTCAGACTGCCTGAAACCCGGACACATTATTTAGACTGGACTATGGCTTCCCAGCAGGGTTGCAGTTGTCTAAGCTGAGAGTATCTGTTACACTCTTTCTCACTGCCCAAAGCCAGCACTAACAATACCCCCCCCCCCAAACACCCCTACCCCTCTGTGTCTGCCCACACTCCAATCCCTGGCACTGTGCCTCAGAAAAGAAAAGTTGGGGCTGGAAATTTGAAGTCCAGTAGCCTCAGATACATTTGGATGAGAGGTGCTGACTGCCAAGGGGTGAGAGAGCTCACCATCCATCCCTGTCTGTGACTGAAATCTCGTCTTGTTTCTCCTGCCTTTGAGTAAGTACACTAAGGCAAATCCAGGTTCTCAGAGCACCCCTTACATCAGAGTTCCCCTTTACACCAGAGGCCGCAGTGTTTCCCCCTTACATCAGAGTCTTCTCCGTACATCAGAGTTCTCAGTGTTCCCCCTTAAATTAGGGTTCTCAGAGCATCCCTTATGTTATAGTGCCCAAAGTCCCCCCCTTACATCAGAGTCTGCAGAGTTCCCCCCTTACAGTGAAAGGGAACTCTGCGAGTTCAGATGTAAAAGGGGAAATTTGTGGACTCTGATGTTCTGATGTAAGGGGGGAACTCTGTGGACTCTGATGTAAAGGGGAACTCTTGTTATTAACTTCATATGATTGTAAATGTTATTTAATAGCAAAATATATGTATAGTTTTATACTATAAAAAAAATTGTTGTGCGCCGCTAAAGTGTTCGGGTTTGACTTGAAGAAAAGGTGACAACCCTACTCTCTAGGGGGGATTGTGCTATAGGAAGCCTGTAAATCATATGCATGTGTGTAAAGAGCGCTAGCCAATGATCAATCCTAGTGCTAGTAACAAAATATATAATCCATTTTCATAAACACATTATTAAGTGAACAAACTCATGACTTAAATGCATCAAATGTCCAAACAATGTCCATCAACAGTAGCGATCTTCTTAATTAAACTTCTATCGTGCATAAAGTGCCAAGTTCTGTAAACATAAAATTGGTGCAGTCCGTGCCCCCCTCCTGTGTGCCCACCCACTCACCAGCTGCTGTGGACCCCCATGACAGGAGTCATATGCGCTTGTGTAAATGTCTCAGATGCTGGGCTATGTAGTCCTTCTCTGTGGCTCCTTAGTTGCAGGTAAAGATGTACTCTAGTAGTAATAAATGGCAAAAGAAAGGGAAATATAGCGTAATTTCATTTACAGTATTTAAAATGTACTATAAAAAACAAGGTATTCCACTCACATGGTACAGCCGAAACTGGAAGTGCACTGTGACATGTGTCTCACTGGCCAGAAATGACGTCACCACCTGCGGTCACCTAATGCGTTTCGTCCCTCCCGGGGGGCTTTATTAAAGGTTATCTGTCCGTGCACGCATCCCAAGCTTGGGTATATGTATATGGGTTTAGGCATTATTTGAACATATATCAATTTACATATAGAAAGCCTGTGTTCACTGTGTGTGGCCTGCTACTGTGCCTCTGGCTGGTGGGGGGGGGGGGGTGTGGGGGGGAGGCATGAACGCACTTGCCACTTTTCTTTGATCTGCTGAAAATCTCCTTGTGGCTGTGTGGTGGCCACTTTCCCTGGTCACATTGGTTGAACATACGCGATTGTCTGATGGCATCATAGGTATCTAAAGCATGGATGCTCAACCTGTGGCCCTTCAGCTGTTGCGAAACTACAAGTCCCATCATGCCTTTGCCTTTGGGAGTCATGCTTGTCAGCCTTGCAGTGCCTCATGGGACTTGTAGTTTCTCAGCAGCTGGAGGGCCACTGGTTGAGCACCCATGATAAGGCATCCAAGTTAAATAAGAGACAACACACCACCAACCTCCATACCGGCAGCCACCCCTTTAAAGTAATTACATCACAGTGCAAAGCCCCTCTCTTAAAGGAGAGTTCCACCCTTTTTTATGTTTATTAAAAGTCAGCAGCTACAAAAAGTGTAACTGCTGGCTTTTAATAAACATACACTTACCTGCTCCACTGTCCAGCGCCGCGCCGCCTGGAGCTCCGCTCCTCTCCCCCCCTTCTCCGCCGGCGCCTCCATTCATTGTGTGGGCACCCGGCCGTGACAGCTTTCGGCTTTACGGCCGGGCACTCACTGCGCATGCTCGAACGGCGCAGCACTCTCTGAATGGACAGGCGATCGCCTGGGACCTGTCACGTCCCAGGTGATCGCCTACAGGGAGGGGCCGCCACAAGGCAATATGACGTATCGCCTAGGCGAGCCCAGGGCGGAAGGAGGAAGTGAGACAGGAAGTCCCACTCCTACTGAAGTCCCCACTCCCCCCCAAAAAAAATTACATGCCAAATGTGGCATGTAAGGAGGCGAGGAGTGGATAAAGCGGAAGTTCCAAATTTGGGTGGAACTTCGCTTTAACAACTCCTTCCTCCCCTTCTCTTTTTAGCTCTTATTTTTCTTTTGACTTTTTTTTTATATTTCTCTCTATTTACCCTCCTTATTTTAAATTTTTATTTAGTTTTATACAATAAATACAGCAAGGCAACTTTTTAAAACTAACCCCGGCCAAAAACAGAAAATACACATGTAGCAACACGGCGTCCTTTACCTACCTTCGGCTCACTTGCAGGAAAGACACACCATGCTACCTGCCCATACCCTCTTGTGTGAAGAGGTTGAGTGGTGTCATAAACTAGGGTCCTGCAGCAAAGTTCTCCCTTTAGTTGGTTCCTGTCTCTTAGAATGTAAGGACAAGTCTTTATATCTCCAAGTAACTCCAAGGTCCACACCAGTAGTAAACTCCAACGTAGAGTTTATTTCTTTATATGCAAAGTCAATGAATAAAAAGGGTGGATAGAAGACAGGACAGCAAGAGTTTGGATATGAGTCCAGGCACAAGACAAATTATGAATTCACTACTCGATCCTCAAGTAGGCTTAGCTCACCCGGATAGTTCCCTACGAAAGCGGATCCTAGCAGCCAAAGTGATGCTCGGACATTTCTTTAGTTTTCCCCTTTTAGATGCGACTAGGAGATTCTCTGCCACAGAACCGTTAATCCCAATCCTCTGGTGTTGGATGGATCTAATCCTTCCAGAGAGTTACCGGGCCCTTCTTTCTCTGTGAACTTTTCACCGGTCCTTCAGAAGGGTCCTCCCCCGGCCTCCTCATCTCAGAACGGGTCCCCATGCCAGAGGCACCCTGGGATTTCTCCTTCCCGGACACGGGCCCCAGCTAAAGGTGCTGGGCCCAAGGCTGTTGCTTCAGCCCCAGGGCTAAAGGTGCCTGGGACTGATGTGTACGTGGGCCCCTGGCCAGGAGGGCCAGGTACCACGCTCCACTATGGCCCCCTGGGCTCGAACCGGAACCGGCCACCCCACACCGACAGAGTCTGCCCCTTTTATATCATCTCCCGGCCTGCACAGCAGGCCGACCATGCCCACTGTACAACCGCCGAGAGAGGACATCCAAGGCACAGCACTATACCAGCGGTTCAACCCTGGCCTATTATGGCAGCGCCACCTACAGGCCACAGGGAACTACACACCAGTATACTACCTGCGGTGTAAAATAGAATGTCCTAACAATTAAGGTGGTCTGAGCCCAACTACAGCTCAAACCTTCCCCTAAATTTGGGTATAGCGGGGTTAAATTTGGGGACCCCGCTACATACACCCCCTGGAAAAATAGACACTGTCCCCAGTGTCTGGAGTAAACTCACGCTCCTCAAGCCTGAGTCAGCGCAGGTTTATTCCAACTATGTACAAATTTGCAAAGTGTTTGTGCCGGAATTTATGCAATGGGGAAGGGATATGAAGGATAGAAATGAAAAAAGAACAACAAAGTACAATATGGACATCCCTTACTCAATGTCACATAGCAAAATAAACATTATTATTCACATCTCCCACCCTTCCTAGGCTAGCTAGTTCCACCCATTCTCCAGCGGTTTCTTGTAGTTTACCTGCAGAAGGAGAGAAAAAACATAAAACCAAAAAAAACCATACATCCTACCACTATTTTATACACACGAAGGGAGTTATTCTTCCCGAGGGAAAAACAACTTCCTTCAACTAAGTTTTAAATACACTAGGCCTAGTGTAAAATAGACATTTCTCAATAGAGCACACAAAGAATCCTGCAGAACACTGCCACCTGGTGGAAGTGCTACCGTCATGACACTTTGCTTTAAACATTGGAAAGACATTCTCCAACTTGAACACGTCTATCTCACGATGACCCTGACTGTATCTACCCCAAAGTCTGTGTCTTTGTGATGCTGTGAGCAGAGAGAAACGGCAACAGCTCCCCTGACTCTCTCATCTTAGCAGGTTACCCCAATTCAGTAAGGGCAAAGTCCTTGAGCTCCAAGAGAGTACACTCCGGAACAAAGAAAAAGGAAAAAAAACAAAGTCCAGTCTCTTACAGATAGAAGCGAGGATCTGGCAAAACAAGGAGCTTCCAGTTCTTATCAAAAGTCTCAACAGAGTACACAGAATCCTCTCGCTCCTTACAACAAACAACCACCCGATCCGCATGTATGTGCCGGCCAATGTTCCAGTCCTGTTTGCACCCCTTGAACCTTTCAGTAACAGAAGCAGAGCACATAAAATATCTGCGGGCATTGGGCATCTTCAGGTAGTTCCAGACAAAGTCCGCATACCACCTTTCTCTGTAGGCCTCGACTTCAAATAACAAGTCCCTCGGAACATAGGGGTACTCCCATCCGTACTCGACAGCCACTCTCTGGTTAAAAAGCCGATGCAACCTCTAAATCGGAGGAAGGGTAGCACGGTCTCCTGCACCCGGAAAGACAACTGCATCCGGAGACCTAGGCACTTTCACTGCCTTAAGCTTCAGCAAAGGGGCCCGCAATGAGACATGTCCTGCCACAGCAGCAGGCGCTGGTGACACAGGTGCGGATAGTGCAGGCATGGGATCATTCCTCTTCTCAGGCGAATGGGCCTCCATCCGGGGTGTAGTGTCCCCAGAGTCCATGGGTGAATCCTTTCTACTTCTGGATGAGGATAAGGGGATTTTACCCCAACCCTTCCTGGCAAAAAGTTAATCTATTCCGACATCATCGCCAACTTCAGAGGAAGAGTCTATCTCGGAGGTATCGTACTCTTCTCCTGGCAGATAGTTCTTAGTGAAGGCAGACTCACTGTCTCCCAAAAGTTCTCTAGGGTCAGGCACCCAAGCATCCCTAATGCTACGGACACTTATTTTTGTACCCTTCCCAGGCAGTCTCTGAACAGTCATGACCCCAGACTCCTTACCGTCACCCTCTGTGGATCGCTTGGAGGTCCCTCCGACTGGACGATCCGGTTCGGGCAGGCACTGGGATGTACCTCGACCGCGGCCGCGGGAGGCTTTCACATAGCCCACCTTCCATTTGGGAGGTGGAAGGGAAGACTTGGTAACGACAGAGGCAGCATCCGCCGGCTTCTCCGTCTCTGGCTCTGCAACGACCGGAACATCAGACCTGACTTCCTCCGAAGTCACAACAGTGCTGGTGGGGGTGGCTGTGGAAGCGCAGGTTTCCTCCTCTGGAGTGGCGGTGCCCGTCAGGCAATTCATCCGGTAGACCCGAGGCTTCTCTGTAGGCTGTTCCACCTCAAAGATGAACTCTCCGCACTTGGTACACCTCCCGAAGGGCCGCAGGTGTACCACCAGTCCCTGGCATCCAGAACAGACCATCCCAAGGGCCTCCTCATCTCGACAGACATAGAGAGCGAAGCGCCCTCGAGGCTTCAACCGAATCCCTGTATCGGTCAAAGGGGCAGCCAGTGAGACAACGTCCATGGTTGTAGCAGAAACAGAATTCCATGGGGCAGCCGACATGTTGCTCACTCGCTGATCCATCACGCACTGTTCACTTGGCGCCAAAGCCACCATGTGCATCTCATGGCATGGCAAGGCACCTCCCATTTTTCTCTTCTTTCTGCAGTGTTCTCGAGCTTTCCAAGTTCTAGACACGCCCACGAACTACGCAGCTGGAGTTCTCCTGGTGGCGCAGTCCAAATTTCGCCCCAAAAAATGGCCGAACTCCACGGAGCCTCACAGTTGAATAAAGTATAACATCTGAGGGGGTTTTCACTGCAGAATCCCGGACCCGAGCCCCCACGTGTAGCAACACGGCGTCCTTTACCTGCCTTTGGCTCACTTGCAGGAAAGGCACACCATGCTATATGCTCGTACCCTCTTGTGTGAAGAGGTTGAGTGGTGTCATAAACTAGGGTCCTGCAGCAAGGTTCTCCCTTTAGTTGGTTCTTGTCTCTTAGAATGTAAGGACAAGTCTTTATATCCCCAAGTAACTCCAAGGTCCACACCAGTAGTAAACTCCAGCGTAGAGTTTATTTCTTTATATGCAAAGTCAATGGATAGAAAAGGGTGGATAGAAGACAGGACAGTAAAGCCCCGTACACACGATCGGTTTAACTGATGAAAACCGTCCAATGGATGGTTTTCATCAGACAAACCGATCATGTATGGTACCCATCAGGCTTTTTTCCATCAGATGGAAAAAATAGAACTTGTTTTAAAATTTTCCGATGGATCAAAAACCGATGGTAATTTCCGATCGTCTATGGACAAGTCCATCGGTTAAAAAACCCACGCATGCTCAGAATCAAGTCGACGCATGCTCAGAAGCATTAATCTTCATTTTTCTTGGCTCATTGGAGTGTTTTACGTCACCACGTTTGGAACGGTTGGTTTTTTGACTGATGGTGTGTGGCCAAGACTGATGAAAAACAGTTTCATCGGATTTCCGATGGTCAAATCCATCGGACGAAAATCCATAGGTTATCCGATCGTGTGTACAGGGCTTTAGAGTTTGGATATGAGTCCAGGCACAAGACAAATTATGAATTCACTACTCGTTCCTCAAGTAGGCTTAGCTCACCCGGATAGTTGAAAGCGGATCCTAGCAGCCGAAGTGATGCTCGGACGTTTCTTTAGTTTTCCCCTTTTAGATGCGACTAGGAGATTCTCTGCCACAGAACCGTTAATCCCAATCCTCTGGTGTTGGATGGATCTAATCCCTCCAGAGAGTTACCAGGCCCTTCTTTCTCCGTGAACTTTTCACCGGTCCTTCAGAAGGGTCCTCCCCCGGCCTCCTCATCTCAGAACGGGTCCCCATGCCAGAGGCACCCTGGGATTTCTCCTTCCCGGACACGGCCCCCAGCTAAAGGTCCTGGGCCCAAGGCTGTTGCTGCAGCCCCAGGGCTAAAGGTGCCTGGGACTGTTGTGTACGTGGGCCCCTGGCCAGGAGGGCCAGGTTCCACGCTCCACGATGGCCCTTTGGGCTCGAACCGGAACCGACCACCCCACACCGACAGCGTCTGCCCCTTTTATATCCTCTCCCGGCATGCACAGCAGGCCGACCACGCCCACTGTACAACTGCCGAGAGAGGACATCCAAGGCACAGCACTATAACAGCGGTTCAACCCTGGCCCATTATGGCAGCGCCACAGGGAACTACACACCAGTATACTACCTGCGGTGTAAAATAGAATGTCCTAACAATTAAGGTGGTCCGAGCCCAACTACAACTCAAACCTTCCCCTAAATTTGGGTATAGCGGGGTTAAATTTGGGGACCCCGCTACACACATTTTTGATTTTGTTTATTCTTCTCCATTCTTTATAGATAAGGAAATCATTTTGTGAAAAGAAAAATCGAGTTCCTAGCAGTGTTAATTTCATCAACGAAACAGTTTTTCGTCAAAATGTTCAGCAGAGGCATTTTAAAGCCTCATACACACGGTCGGACTTCAAAACAAACTTTTCCATGGATTTTTGTTTGAAGGGCGTTGGCCGTGAACTTGTTCTGCATACACACGACAGGACTTTTTCAGCAAACTTTCCCAAAATCACGTGGTTTTTCTGCTCTTTACCGCCACCCATTGGTCAAATTCTGCTATTGTTGGTTGATTTTAACATTGGTTCTGGCCATGCGTATTTGTACTTCGAACTAAAGTCCGATGGATTTCTGTACACACGGCAGGACTTTACACCGTAGGACTTTTGTTGACGAAAAGTTTGTCCGTTTGCAGAGCGAACTTTTGTCCGATGAAAACCGAAAAAGTTTGTCCGATGGAGCGTACACACGGTCGGATTTTTTTGAAAACCTGGGAATTTAGAAGTTTGTTGTCAAAAAGTCTGACCGTGTGTACGGGGCTTTACAGTGACAAAAACTAAACAAAAAAGTACACCACATTTTCAGCCAGTGACAAACACTATGACGCAACTCAATTCCATTTTCGTTAATGAACGAAAACGGAACGAAAATGTGAGGCATTTTTTGTTAACTAACTACCGGTTTCCACGGAACTCCACCTGCTTCCGCTCCTAGGAAGCAAGCGACTGTGCAGCCGCCATTACAGGCCTCTGAATCTTAAAATGACCGTCCAGAGCAGCACTGTGCATTACAGGCCTCCCGAGTCCCGACGAGAGTCCCACTCCCGACTCACGACCACAACTGTCCAGAGCAGAGTGCACCCACTGTGAGTGTGTAGTACATCCCAACTACAGGCCTGAGGCCTCCCCTCAGACCACTGTCCACCCTGAGCACTGTGTGTGTGCACATTACAGGCCTCTTCTGACCACCCGCATCAAGGGCACTGTGCATTACCGGCCATCCCTGACCGACCTGAGACCACCATTCAGCACTGTGCAGCATAACAGGCATCTCAGAGTCAGACCACCATCCCGGAACACTGTGCATTACAGGCCTCTCTTCAGACCACCATCCAGAGCACTGTGCAGCATCACAGGCCTCTCAGAGTCAGACCACAGGTTTACAGGTGTAGCACCCTCTACTTTAGGTAGGTGCTAGAAGTAGAATTTTTTGTTAGTGTAGGTAAATTTATTCAGACCTAGCTGCAAGCTAGGCCTGTTTGTTTTGATCTGTGTGGGCTGGGAAGGTCCTAGAGTAGCAGCAGGTGACTCACATGCAGCATCCATTCTCTCTCACCTCCTTCTGGCTTCTAGAGCATTCTAGAAGAGAGGTGGGAAAGAGGAGTGGAAAGAGGAGTGGTGAGTGGCATGAGGTGTCTCAGGGAGCCCTGACCAATCCCCAACTAAGATTGGCAGGGGGCGGGCCTCCTTGATATACCCATGGTCAGCCTTGTGGGGAAGGAGTTGTCGGATGGAAGAACTGTAGATGGCACACTAGGTTGTCGGGGGCCCTGGAGGGCGCTCCCCAGTCTAGGGGGGTGACCTTGGGCCTGATGGTTCGGGTGCAGGGCATCCAAGTTCTAGCCCCTCAATAAATAAAAAAATAAAAAAACACAGGACTGTTCATTGTCTTAAGTGTGTGTCTGAGGAGTAAATGCAAGGCTGGGCAGAGGCGACAGGTTGGACCACACAGAGGGGAAGTCAATAGCAATGGCAATGGCATTAGAGGGACCTGGAGGTCTATAGAATGGCCAATGCCAGGAGAGTGACCTGGAGGTCTAGAAAATTGTCAATGCCAGGAGAGTGACCACAAGGTCTATAGAATGGCCAGTGTGGTTCCGAAAAGTGGAAGTTCCATTTTTGGGTGGAACGCCGCTTTAAATAGCGTCCAAAGAAACTAGAACAGATGAAAAAAGGATAAAAAAAAAAAAAAGGGTGGAAGGGTTATTCCTTGAAATCCAGATGTCTTCAGCTAGCTTTGATTAAGTTAATCCTTGATAATAGGGTATAGCAAATTTGGCAGATATTTAGGGTATCCTATTTACTTCAATCTCCTCTTGTAGGATCCTAGTGGTGTTGTATCCAGTAAAACTACAAGAAGCAAAAATGTGAACACGGCATAGATGTCTGCTTGAATCAAAGAAACAAGCGCGCATCCACTGATATGTGATAATGTGTTGGAATATAACCACTTCCAGGTGCTATTAAGACAAATACATATGTAGACAGAGTGTAACGGGCGGGCCTGTGGAACCCAGAAGTTCTTAGGAAGTATGAGCCAGAAAATAATGGACTGAGGAAATATTTCTTGGACTACCTAAAATGGGATAGTAATATTAATCCACAATATTCCCCAGGATATCTGTAAAGGACTATTTACTGGTTGTTTGATTCTGAACTCAACAGGTTAAATGAGAGATGCTGATGTGTTCAACTTCAACCATCTGTCTGCCTGTTTAATGTAGATTAAGTCCAGGCTAACTTCTCATTGTGGATTGTGATAATTAACTCTGTAATTGTGTGTATTGTAAATTAGCAGACAGATAGTTTGGGAAACATAAAGGTCATGCATAGTCATTTAAGCTGTAAAGGAATTAGCTAATGAACTCACCTGTTGTCTGCTAAGAGATGTCAGAATAATGTGTATTGGGGGCTCGTTATGTAACCATTATGTGATGTTGTGGGTGGAGTTGTTCATTTGGACTACAGTATTCTTTTAGTGTATATAAGAGCCTGCTTTTCTCAATAAAGAGTGTGAGACCTGCTGGAAACCTAACTACAGAGCTGTGTCTCGTGATTAGGGGGGAATTATCAGTATGGATCTCGTTCGCCTGACTGGGGAGTGTCAGTAGTTGCCTTGTGTTCGGAAAGGGAAGATCCTAAATGGCGTTAACCCCTTTCATACTTGGGGTGCCGTTACACAGAGAAATATAAAAAAAATATTCTCTCAGGTGCACTAATGTACTGACTGTGTTAAATATGAACCCAAAGTCCATATAAGGCTAAACAACCTTAATATATGAGTGCTGTATAAAAACAGACACGCATCCACTAATTAGTGAAAATGTGTAAGGAGATGAAAACTCCAAGTGCTATTTAAAGTTAATTAGCCCCGGACCATTTTGTTGCTAAAGGGCCAGGCCCCTTTTTGCAATACGGCACTGCGTCGCTTTAACTGACAATTGCGCGGACATGCGACGTTGTACCCAAACAAAATTGATGTGCTTTTTTCCCCACAAAGAAAGCTTTCTTTTAGTGGTATTTGATCACCTCTGCGGTTTTTATTTTTTGCGCTATAAACAAAAATAGAGCGACAATTTTGAAAAAAATTACATATTTTTTACTTTTTGCTACAATAAATATCCCCCAAAAATATATAAAAAAAGTAGGGCTCTTACTGATTAAAATTTTCGTGTTCGATTAATCGTTTTTTTTGATCGATTAATCGACTAATTTCGATTAATTATAACGCACATAGATCCAACTACTTTTAGCTGATCTCCTTGCAGGCCGATTCCCAGTGCAGCTACCGACCACTGGAAAAATAGATAGCAGGATAGAAAAAACACACAAAGGCAGCGCTCGATGGGAATAGCATTAAAACTTTTATAGTCTTCAAGTAGGTAACAAAATAAATATTGGACTGGAGATAAAATCGATGTAGCTACATAAACTGTAAAAATGGTGCGAGTAATACCAAACGGTAGCAAAAGCAGTCCTAAAAACATGTAGCCAAGTATGATACTGGTATAAAAATGTGTACAACGATACCACTGCTGAATCCAGATAAGGAGGGGCTAACATCAGTCCGTCGGCATGTAGATGTCCCGTGAAGGGAACTATCACAACTCCCAGTGGATGGCTGTAGAATCCCAGGGCGATGGAGGGAAGTGATAGAGGGAAGTGTAACAGCCCTTGCGTGTGGCAGATAGTAAGGTCCCGCCGGCATGCAGATATGAAGGCACAACAAAGGAGCCCTTCAGATGGACACGGCAAGCCCCGCCGGTGTCCGTGACGTCACCGGATCTCCCTGAAGACCCAGAAGCCGGCGGAGAGGTGAGTACCGATCAAAAGAATTTTGATCGATCAAAACAATTAATCGATTAATCGAGGAATTAATAGTTAATTTCCACAGCCCTAAAAAAAACATTTTTTTTCTCAGTTTAGGCCGATACGTATTCTTCTACATATTTTTGGTAAAATAAAAAAATCGCAATAAGCGTTTATTGATTGGTTTGCGCAAAAGTTATAGCATCTACAAAATAGGGGATAGTTTTATTGGAACTTTTATTAATATTTTTTTTTTTTACTAGTAATGGCGGCGATCAGCGATTTTTATTGTGACATTATGGCGGACACATCGGACACTTTTGACACAATTTTTGGGACCATTGTCATTTTTACAGCGATCAGTGCTAATAAAATGCACTGATTACTCTGAAAATGACACTGGCAGTGAAGGGGTTTAACCTGTAGGTGGCGCTGTAGGGGTTAAGTGTGACCTAATGAGTGATTCTTACTGTAGGGGGGGCGTGGCTTGGCGTGTGACATCACTGATCGCCGTTCCCTATGACAGGGAACAGACGATCACTGACAGTCTCACTAGGAAGCACTTACCTCTCCCCGTTCTTCCTCTCTGTGGAGCACTAGACTCAGAAGTCATTACGTTTTTTTCATTCAGTTAGATGGCTTGATCCTCGGCTGTGTCGTAATTGTTTTACTTGCCGTGACTTTTTTCCCTTTTTAATCTCTTTTTCATTTTTTGGCTGTAAAGTTTGCAAGTCTGCTGTGGTGTCTTTGAGCTGAATAAATGTTTTTTGCAAAGACTTACTGCACTATGGAGCCTTCCTTTCCTTTTATTTCATACTAAGAGACGACACTTATGGCCCGTACACACGATCCGAATATATTGTACGAAAAATGTCGTCTGAGGAAGAATCGTACGATAATCGGATCGTTAGTACAGAGCTTCTGTGAGCCGATCAGGACAGTTCATCCGATATTATTCGATCGGACATGCACGAAAATTTTCCTCGTACGATACCAGATCATACGATTTTCGTTTAGTCAGTACAGTTGTCGTCCGAAAATACAACACAAATACACTACAAACAAATTGGGGTTTGGGGATGGGGATTTGCGCAAGTTCCGTTTATGTGTGGGTAAAGAAAAAATGTCACCCACTGTGGATCATCTACCTGATGAGGTTGTTGCTGTAACCATATAAGCATACATAATTAAATGATAGAAAGGGGAAGGGGGAGGGGAATTGGGGAAAGGGAAAGGAAAGGGAAGGGAATCAGTCTGTTTAGAGCAGACCGAAAAGCGGTTACTATAAGCAACAGATTATAGATCCAAAAACGGAAATGATTATAAAATTTAATCATTTATTCCTATTATCATTTTAAATATATGTAAAAGGGAACATATAAAGGTGCAGTGTTATTATCAAAAGTGAATGGTCATACAGTACATAAATTAATTGGAAACATCTAATAGACAGACAGGACAAACAAATAACTAAACATGTAACAACACACTTGTCCGGACGTATGATTCAGTCTTATATTGATATGTAACCCAGTAAAGAATAGTATTTATTGTGTTAATTACCGTCCACCAGAGGATGTAAGGTAATCTAAACCACGTAAGTGGATTTATTATTAAAGTCAAATGGGTTTTACATTTGGTATAAGGCTGAGCCTGATGGGGTGGGGGAAGGGGGAAACCAGGGAAGGAGGGTGATAGCGCTGGGGGCAACCATTAGGACATGTATGAATTAGTACAAATGTCCTAGATGCAAGATTTGCATTAGGTACATAATGGGAGTCCACAAATAGAAAGTTCCCTTGAGGGTTGGAGGGGTTAGTTGATGTTGGTAAGAGGGCTGTTGTATTGGTAAATGGATAAATGTCCTCCAAGAGTTGTTGGCAAAAGAAGTTCATCAATATAGTTATTGGTACAGAAATCTGTAATGCTTTTATAGCGTAGCTCTTACAACATAGCTCTGGTATGCACATTTAAACAGTGGGTAATTGGACCCATTATCATTGTCTGCAGCTCAACTTCAACCCATAAATCAAAGTACATTACCATTGGGCGTCTCCGTGTTGGAATTGGATTTAGCCAATTCTTGTATTTAAATGGGTCCCAAGTTACCTGACATCAACAGCTGATTTGAAGATGTTGTTTATGCCAAACCTGTATGGTGTGATGGCCGGTAACCGAAGCAGGTATTGGAGTGAAGTCCAGGTCCCCCGAGCGTTACCTTCACCGGTATCAGGAAGGAATCCAATGTGGCTACTTTTGAAGTGCCTGATGTCAGTAGCCGCGGTCGTTGCCGCTATCGTAGGTACTGACTGGGGCTTACGTTCCCCGAGCCATGTCGATCCACCCACTCCGTTCAGGACAACGTCACGTGACTGTGCGAGATGTGACGTCAACGCGTTTCGCCGTGCTCTGTGGCGTAGCTTCGTCTGGACGTATCGCGTTACTGGACGGAGCCCGTGTTTATATTTCACTGGGACCAGTGACGCGCCTCATTAAGGGGTTGAGTTGTGTGAAGGACAACCCTTAGTTGCGTCCTGTCGGGTTTTTCCAATTACTATGAGATGTTCACCTTTTTGGAGTTAATCTCCATTGCCGCATGCATGACGCGGCCAGTTGAATCCATTTTAGATGGGAACTTTTAATAATCGAACTTTGTTTCTCTTCAGGTTCCATCTAACGGCATGGACATTCACACTTTTGTATTTGCTAGCAGTCACAGAACGCATTTAGCAGGAGAGGCTAGATGCATTTTTCTTGGGGCTATTATGCAAAGGAAGAGGTCAGGGAGATGATTACATAATGCATATAGGGAAGAGGTCAATGCTAATGGCAGCCAATGTTATATACATCCTAACAATGGAGGGAGAGAAGGGAAGAGATTAAGTAAGGGGAAAAGCCACACACAACGGTGATCTAAAGTTGGTCACATGCCTACACTTAATTTGATTTATTATTAGGAAGGCTTGGAGAGCCCTTTTGCACAGGTCAGAGCAAAATGAAAGTAAAAATTAGGGAAAGGAGATAAGTAAAAGAATGATAAAAGATGAGCAATATTTTAATGTATATTTCAAGTGCCAGGAGAGGTTATTGATAAGGCAATGGGACCAATAGGTGTTACCAAGACACTAAATATAGTGTTAGTAAAGAGGATTTAATATTTTTATAATTATTAATAATTATGGCCAACCTCTAGGTTGGCAAGAACACCTGCAAGTTTAGCTCCGTGTTTAGGCCAACCGGGACAAGAGATTTTAAGCAATATACCCACCACTTCTCCTTTTGTAGGAGGATGCGATCGTAATCGCCTCTTCTGGTGGGCAGCTTAAGAACGTATATCCCTTTGACCATCATACCCCTAGAGCTACGCCCATGATGCTGGGCAAAGTGTTTGGCTAGGGGTTTCTCGGGAATTTTTTCTTTGTTATTAATTTCTCTCAAATGCTCACCGACTCGTATCCTCAGCGATCTCTTGGTCTTGCCCACATAAATCTTAGGGCAAGGACAAGTGATCATGTATATGACACGAGTGGTTGAGCAATTTATGAGGTCCCTAATCTGAAAGGATCTAATGCCCAGAGCGTCCATGAAAGTGTTAGTTCGATGAACATAAGGGCAAACCTGGCATCTATTGCACGGGAACATCCCTGTTGCCCGTGGGTATTCATTGAGCCAGTTAGTTTGTGGCTCTTTAGTGAACTCTGATTTTACCAACATATCTCCAAGGTTTCTGGCTCGCCGTGCCACCAACATAGGTGATTTACCAACAATCCTGGCCAGATCTGGGGTGTTGGTCAGAATGCCCCAGTGCTTTTCCAGTATTTTTCGTACTGGTTCCCACTGGGACCCAAATGTTGTGATGATTCGTATTGGGTCATTGGTTTGTTGTAAGTCCTCATTGGTTATTTGTTTTTTTGGGGCTAGAAGGTCAGAACGCTCTCTAGTTGCTGCTCTCTTCCTTGCCTGTTTGATCTGTCTATGTGAATAACCACGTTCTCGAAATCGAAGATATAGTTCATGACTTTCTCGTCTGTAGTCCTCTACACTGGTACAGTTCCGTTTGATACGTAAGAACTGGCCCAGTGGAATCCCATTTTTTAACCAGTGAGGGTGGTGACTTGTAGAGAACAGCAGTGTATTTGCCGCTGTGTCCTTGCGATATGTGCAAGTTTTAAGTCTACCCTGTTTGAATGAAATTAGGAGGTCAAGGAAAGATAATTTCTCATGATCAAATGTGTAGGTTAGATGTATATTCCGTTGGTTGGCATTAAGTTCCAACATAAATTGGTGTAGCAGTTCTGGCGTTCCTCGCCATAGCATCAACACATCGTCGATGTACCGCCACCAGGTCATCACGTGGGGGCGGTACATCGTCGAGGAGTATACATCCTCCTCCTCCCACTGTCCAAGATGGATACAGGCATAGGCCGGGGCCCAGGCTGCCCCCATAGAAGTACCCCTTATCTGATGGTAGAATTTGTTCAAAAATTGAAAAAAATTATTGTGCAAAGCAAAATGCAGTAATTCGGTTATGAACTCATTTTGGGGTCCCAATAGGGGGTAGTGGGATTCTAGAAAATATAAACACGGGCTCCGTCCAGTAACGCGATACGTCCAGACGAAGCTACGCCACAGAGCACGGCGAAACGCGTTGACGTCACATCTCGCACAGTCACGTGACGTTGTCCTGAACGGAGTGGGTGGATCGACATGGCTCGGGGAACGTAAGCCCCAGTCAGTACCTACGATAGCGGCAACGACCGCGGCTACTGACATCAGGCACTTCAAAAGTAGCCACATTGGATTCCTTCCTGATACCGGTGAAGGTAACGCTCGGGGGACCTGGACTTCACTCCAATACCTGCTTCGGTTACCGGCCATCACACCATACAGGTTTGGCATAAACAACATCTTCAAATCAGCTGTTGATGTCAGGTAACTTGGGACCCATTTAAATACAAGAATTGGCTAAATCCAGTTCCAACACGGAGACGCCCAATGGTAATGTACTTTGATTTATGGGTTGAAGTTGAGCTGCAGACAATGATAATGGGTCCAATTACCCACTGTTTAAATGTGCATACCAGAGCTATGTTGTAAGAGCTACGCTATAAAAGCATTACAGATTTCTGTACCAATAACTATATTGATGAACTTCTTTTGCCAACAACTCTTGGAGGACATTTATCCATTTACCAATACAACAGCCCTCTTACCAACATCAACTAACCCCTCCAACCCTCAAGGAAACTTTCTATTTGTGGACTCCCATTATGTACCTAATGCAAATCTTGCATCTAGGACATTTGTACTAATTCATACATGTCCTAATGGTTGCCCCCAGCGCTATCACCCTCCTTCCCTGGTTTCCCCCTTCCCCCACCCCATCAGGCTCAGCCTTATACCAAATGTAAAACCCATTTGACTTTAATAATAAATCCACTTACGTGGTTTAGATTACCTTACATCCTCTGGTGGACGGTAATTAACACAATAAATACTATTCTTTACTGGGTTACATATCAATATAAGACTGAATCATACGTCCGGACAAGTGTGTTGTTACATGTTTAGTTATTTGTTTGTCCTGTCTGTCTATTAGATGTTTCCAATTAATTTATGTACTGTATGACCATTCACTTTTGATCATAACACTGCACCTTTATATGTTCCCTTTTACATATATTTAAAATGATAATAGGAATAAATGATTAAATTTTATAATCATTTCCGTTTTTGGATCTATAATCTGTTGCTTATAGTAACCGCTTTTCGGTCTGCTCTAAACAGACTGATTCCCTTCCCTTTCCTTTCCCTTTCCCCAATTCCCCTCCCCCTTCCCCTTTCTATCATTTAATTATGTACAAATACACTACAACCTGTGACATCACTTCCCATCTTTTTTTCTGTTGTACGAGAATTTTTGTAACCTATTCAATTTCTACTTGCGACTAGTAAACGAAAAAAGTCGGACGGTCTGTCGCCCGATTTTCGGGTCGTGTGTACAGGGAATTAGGATTATTTTTGGATATAAGTCGTTCCCTGTCCGTGGCCCTTCTTTTCGGAAAAATCAAGAGCCCAGCTGAGAAGTGCTTTTCGTTATAACCGAAGGAGTCGTCTCTCCCTGGATCAGAATACAAGGTGGATCATATCCCTGCCGGCAGGCTGATGTAACAGGCTCCTATGATCTCTATAACTTGAGGCAGTGGCAGCTGGTGCTCAAATTTTTTTTTTTGGGGGGGGGCGCAAACAAACTGAAAAAAAAACAAAAACATCAATTGCTGCCACTGTGCCCATTAAACGCAGCCACTGTGCACAGTTTGCCCCCTCAAATGCAGCCAGTTTGTCCCCAAATGCAGCCAGTTTGTTCCCAAATGCAGCCAGTTTCCCCCCATATACAGCCAGTTTGTCCCCAAATGCAGCCAGTTTGTCCCCAAATACAGCTAGTTTCCCCCCATATACAGCCAGTTTCCCCCCATATACAGCCAGTTTGTCCCCATATACAGCCAGTTTCCCCCATATACAGCCAGTTTCCCCCCATATACAGCCAGTTTGTCCCCATATACAGCCAGTTTGTCCCTAAATACAGACAGTTTCCCCCCATATACAGCCAGTTTCCCTCCATATACAGCCAGTTTGTCCCCAAATGCAGCCAGTTTGTCCCCAAATACAGCCAGTATGTCCCCAAATACAGCCAGTGTGTCCCCATATACAGCCAGTTTGTCCCCATATACAGCCAGTTTGTCCCCAAATACAGCCAGTTTGTCCCCATATACAGCCATTTTCCCTCCAAATTCATCCAGTTTCCCCCCAAATGCAGCCAGTTTCCCCCCAAATGCAGCCAGTTTCCACCCAAATGCCGGCTCCTCCCACAGGAGCGTGGCGTGCAGTGGCCGAGACATAGGGTGACCACGTGTTCCGGATTGACCGGGACAGTCCCGCATTTTGCAGGTCTGTCCTGGGCACATTCATTCCAGGACAATACAGTGTCCCGGAATGAAACTGACACAGCCACCTCCCGGGCCAATCTGATGCCCCCAAAAAAGGCCGCCACATCACCGCTTTACTCACTGTCAGTACTTGTCCTGGCCAGGAATGCCTGGAGGAGCACAATCCCGCCCCCTTGCTTGTGATTGGAGAAATCATAAATCCCGCCTCTTGTATCCAATCACTGTGCTGTGATTCCTTACAGCACAAGCTGATTTTTGGGAAGGGAGGGTTTCCTGAATGGTAGTTTGGAAATGTGGTCACCCTACCGAGACAAGAGACACAATACGCTGCCAGTGCCTGCCCTATCGCTGAAGAACTACAGGTAACAGCAGTGCCTGTGCCACGACACCACTGTGTACATCTTTTTGTATTGCAATGTATTGCAATACATCTGTGGTGTGGGCGGCCATATTTTGATCTTGATGAAAACAACCTATACATACATGACATGTTAAGGACCGATCTTCCGCACTGACTTACCCTCTATATACCTTCCCCCACCCCACATACCCTTCTTACCAATAACGTCTGACAAGTTTGTGGAGTAAAATTGGCCTTACGGCCTATTTATTTAACAAATTCTTATATATAAAATAAATAACAATTAAATAATATTTAACACTTTTCCAATACCCTGGTGGTCTTGGAGACCACAACTCACAACTTGGACACTGGGACCAAACTATATCCCTTAGGCCTCCAGTCGCAAGACACTGACTCGGAGGCGGTACACATGTCCGCAGTGCCCTAACATTTTCCCCCTTCCTGGTTAACCGTTGTTGACCGGAAGGTACCCAATAACCCCATATCACCTATGGGTACCACCTTTTTATCCAGAACTTCCACTTTTACCTCCTCTTCCAGAAACCAAAACACTGCCACAGCTCGCAAGGGGTAAAGCCTTACCCTTGCGTGCACCTCCACACCCTCAGGGCCCGCTGAATTCCCTTCTTCAACCCCAGGGCCCAAAGATCAATGCCAACGGCATTTAGGTGGACCCCGTCTCCCCTTAGATACCGCCAGGTGTCCACCTCCAATTCCCGGTGGCGCATCACAAGGCCGCCATTCCGTACAAAAAATCTCCCCACTTCCTTATTAATTTTAACACGGGCCTTGTTAACTTTTTCCACCGACCAAGCCCAACGCCAAGCAGTTCTGCCCACCATATCTGACCAAATAACAATCATCCCCGGGTAAGCAGTGCGCAACCTTAAAAAATCATACTTAATATCCCGGATCAGCTGGTACATAGACCTGGCCCCCATGTCATTACCTCCCGCATGCAGAACCAGGATATCTGGCGCCCTATCACGGCATGCAAACCTCTGTACCTCTGGCATAACCCCACTCCATACCATGCCCGGCACCCCGATCCAACGGACCTGGGCTTCTCGTAGAGGAATCCCCAACTGCCTTCTATTGGGCCGAACATCGGCCCGTCTTGCCCCCCAGAACACGTACGAGTGACCCAGAATCCAAACCAGTATGGGCTCACCACCTGCAAAACATTGAAAATATAACAAAACCATTTTTTGATACGTCCACTTTTTTCCACCACACAGCCCGAACACAGCCCCCCAACCAGTGCCCCTTACTCATGCATCAGATGTGGGCGAATATAAAGCCTAAACCTGTCAGACTCCCACCGCCCAATCCGCTTCACCGCGTCAGCCGTCAGGCCAGCCCGAGCCGCCTCTGTGGCTGCCCCGATGCGGAAGGAATGAAAGGCATAACCCTTCGGGTCATATCCCGCCGCCAACAAACATTTTTTGAACACCGCTATAAATTAAAACTTAGACAGTGCTGACCCATCCCGGTGCATCAGAAAAGATCCCCCAAGTCCAGGACGTATGGAACAAAAGGATTCCACCGCCCGTACAGGACAGATTGACGCATCAGGAATGCAAAACAACAGGAGTCGCATACCCTTTCCCCTTTGGTCCGTTTTGGACCTACTCACCCAAATCCCCACCGAGTCTTCCGAACAATCCACATCTTGGACCAACAAACCCCCTTGCGCCCGTCTGGAAGAACTGACCAGCTCTCCCACCCTCAAGGCCCCAAAAAAGGCAAGCGCAAATGCTGCCCTGAACAAGTGACACTCATATTCCGAACTGCACACAGAGTGCAAATGCAGGAACAAGTTCTGCAACATTACGAACGAAACCAGCCGGCGGCTGTCCGCCGCCTTCCGGCCTTTCCTGTACCCCTTCACCGTCTGTTTCACCCAAAATTCTTTTGTATAGTCCCTGCAACCATACCATTTGAAAAGAAAAGCCAAACCCGCTAGTGCCCGATCCACCGCGGACACAGAAACGCCTCGCTCCATCTTCAAGGTAAGAAAATAAAGAAGGGCTACTCCCGCATCACGCCCCCCCCCCGGGAAACTCCCAGCCCTTGGACAAATGACCTCCACTCCTGCCAAACCTTAGCATAGGCATTCCATGTGCCCCCACTCACCGACCGTTTAATCCACTGTGCCGCGCTGTCAAAGCAATGTTCCACATCCAGTCGGGACAGGTAACCCCGCGTTGCTCCCCTGCTGGTGCCAACTCCCGGAACCTGTCCCACTGAAAACGAGACAAAGCGTCAGCCAGAGTGTTATCCACACCAGGAAGATGTACTGCATAAATTAATACATTCAAGTGCAAGCAGCGCAGGACCAAATGTCGTAGCAAATGCACCACCGGCTGCGATGCAGCCGACACACGATTCACCACCTGTACTACACCCATGTTGTCGCAGTTTAAACGCACTTTGAGATTACGCAAGGAATATCCCCAAAGTTCCAGTGCCACCACTATTGGGAAAAGTTCCAATAGTACCAGGTTCTTCAAGAACCCCGCCTCCTCCCACTCTTTTGGGCAAGGAGCCGCGCTCCACTTGCCCTGACAGAACGCCCCATACCCCGTGGAGCCTGCCGCATCCGTAAACAATTCCAAATCAAAATTACTAACAGGCCCGGCCATCCACAACGCCCGCCCGTTGAAAGATTCCAAGAATTAGCCTGCGGCTAAAGACCCTGCCCATAGGCATTATCCGGCAGGCGAAACACAACTTACCTAGTAGTGACTGCATCTGACGCAGCTGAATCTTACGCCGCCCAATAACACCCCGCACCTCCGCCTTCAAAGCCTCCAGCTTATCCTCCGGCAGTCGACATTCCATCTTCAAGGAATCCAGTACTATGCCCAAGAATACAATAGATGACGTGGGGCCCTCAGTCTTCTCAGGGGCCAAAGGGACCCTGAAACGGTCGGCCACGTATTGCAATGTCCCCAACAGGACGGAGCAAACGTTAGACTCCGGCGGACCCACGCATAAGAAATCATCCAAATAATGGATGATCGAACTGATCCCTGATGCGTCTCGGACCACCCATTCAAGGAACGAGCTGAAAGTCATGAATAGTGCGCAAGAGATGGAGCAACCCATGGGCAAACATCGGTCCACATAGTAAGCCCCATCCCACGTGCAGCCCAAGAAACAAAAACTGTCCGGGTTTACCGGGAGCAACCGAAATGCCGATTCAATATCAGCCTTAGCCAAGAGCGCTCCACGCCCACACCTGCGAACCCATGCCACCGCAGCGTCAAAGGAAGTGTACGATACTGTGCAGTCCTCCGGTGCAATAGCGTCATTCACGACCCACCCTTGGGAAAGGAAAGGTGGTGAATCAAACAAAATTTGTTTGATTCCTTCTTGGGGACAACCCCCAAGGGAGACACCACCAAATCCGTCATTGGAACCTCCGTAAACGGCCCAGCCATGTGCCCCAACTGCACTTCCTTAGCCAGCTTCTCTGAAACCACCAAAGGGCTGCAGCAGGGCGGACCGGAGGTTCCTGGCCGCTGGGGGAACTGCAAAGGGCACACAAGGAATCTTAAAACCGCTGGTGAAGCCCTCCTCTAACAACCTAGCCACACCCCTGTCGGGATATCTATTGAGAAAGGGAAGCATCCTTTCCACCCAAATTGGAGTAATTCCCTTTACCTGCAGAATCTCCAGAACAGCCCTTGCCGCGCTTGAAGCATTTGGAAAAGGCATGGCTACCCCCGCAACCTGAACACACGTGCTTGAAGTGACAGTTTGCGCCATACTTACACGTACCCTCATTAAACTGCCAGCAGTAGCCCCATTTTTTCTCGGTCGGTTGTCCTGAGGCCGCGGCACCTCCGACCCCCCCCTAAAAAAACTGATTGGAGGCCCGCGATGCTGTCATCAGTCTCATCCACAAGTTGATGTCCTTGTGATCCCATCGCAGCCCCGGTCTGATGGCCATCCTTTGCCGGAACTGCTCATCGTACCGCAACCAAGCTACACCACCATACGTCCGGTATGCTTCGCTAACGGCCTCCAAGTAAATGAACAGCCCAGAACAATGTTCCGGGGCCTTCTCCCCTCTCACACAGGCCATGATCGCAAATACTTGCAATCAATTGGTGAACGTGCGGGGAATAAGCCGATAACAACGCTTTTCCTCGTCCTCCTTCTTGCTCTCCTCAGGCTTAACCCTATCCAGGTTGAATTTCTCCAAGGGGAGCAACGTAAAGATCTCCACATACTCACCCTTCCAGATCTTCTCTCTGACGTCCGACTTGAGGTGAGCCCCCAACGGCGCCTCAAAACAAATATACATCTCGTTTCTTGCAGCATCAGCCAGCCTGACCGCCTCCTTTTTCTTCTCCCCCGAGGCATCCTGACCGGCCGCCGCGGTGGCCCCCCCCGTTAAGGGGGCCTGCTTCGATCCTGTCACCCCACCCACAGGTACCCCAGAGGCTAACGGTGCCGCCGCAGGCACCCCGCCCCCCCCCAACTGCCTGAGATGAATGAGATGAACCCCCATGCGGAACCCACGCCACCGCGGGCGACGCCGCGTCGCCACTGCCCGGCTGACCAAATCTTTTAACCCAGACCACAAATCCTGCGCCTCCCCCGCCGCCCCTCGTCTCGGCGGGGAGGACCGCGCCCCGGGTGGCCCCCCGTAACTAACCCCCCCCCCAACACTACCTTGTCCTAGTAAATCTTGTAACCAGTGCACAAATAGTAGAATTTGACTTACCGGGCTGCCTTGGACTGGGTCCACGAGCCGCAGGACTGGAATCCATCGAAGCCTGTTGTCCCGAGTCCTCACCACCATCCGACCCGGACAGCTCACCCTCAGACCTGTCGTCATCCGCTACTGCCGACACATGCGCTGGCTGCACCCCATGCGGACGCGACCCGGAAGGCAAGGGCCGGCATGGCTGTGCACCCGTCCCCTCGATCCTGGCACTCCCGACCCACTCGCGACCTCCACCGATGGACTCCAGGTCTCGGCCGCGATGTCCCCGCATCTCCGACACGTGGGGGGGAGGGAGCAAGAGAGCCACTCGTCTCCCCCACCGCCGAACTCCGTCCATGGCGCGGATTCCTCCCGCCCCCCCCCCCGCCAATGACAAACAAAAACAGAAACCGCTCAGGTGTGGACGTCCTCCAGGTGACTATCTCCTCCCAACAGCCGAGGGTGCAGGCAATGCAATTTCAGGCAAAACAAAAGATCAAGTCTTCTGGACAGCAGCACTCCAATAAAAAGCCTTTATTATGTAAAATCTTCAAAAATCCAAATACAGCACAGCAAGTCACAAAATTCTGGTTAGAGCCGACTAGTTTCACACTTTCTTAGTGTTTAATCATAGCTCAACACTAAGAAAGTGTGAAACTAGTCAGCTCTAACCAGAATTTTGTGACTTGCTGTGCTGTATTTGGATTTTTGAAGATTTTACATAATAAAGGCTTTTTATTGGAGTGCTGCTGTCCAGAAGACTTGATCTTTTGTTTTGCCCCCCCCCCCCCCCGCCAACACAGGCTGTGATTGACGAGGGGATGCAGCCGGAGGGCCCCTGTCGGGTCTCCGAACGGAACTCCCAGCACCCGGGGAGGCGTCAGGGCTGTACCGCTCAGGCGGCCTGGACCACCTAGCGCGTGCTGATGAAATATCCCCCCCGGCGGGCACTGCCGCCCGCTCACCCAGAACTGCCGCTACTTGCGCCTGCAGCCACTCGGCCCCCTGCGCAGCTACCGCCGCTCTCAAATGTTCTAAAATCTCCCGGGTGGCCGCCATAATCAAGCAAAAAGCAGTGGAAGCAGGCAGTGGAAGCTTCTTCCTCGTGTGTAATGGAGGAATGACAAAAACGTCACTTCCTCCTTGCATGAACTGTGCTGACACTCATCCCTGCCCCCCTGGACCCCTCCCCTTTCCTTAAAGTGCCACAGCCTTGCTATGCTGCTGCCTGTCCCACCTATCATGCCGTCCCTCCGCTCATTCCTTCTTTCTCTCCTCCGGGACTTTCTGTATAGGCTGTTTCCATCAAGATCAAAATATGGCCACAACAGATGTATTGCAATATAGAAAGATGTGCATTCTCTAGGCTATATCTATATGGACATTGAGTGAAGTGGAATTATCCTCAAGAATGATGCCCCCCCCTGAAAAAAGTTCAGAGGACGCCCATGCCAGCCGCTGTTATTCAGATGGCCGGTGCTCAACAGGGGGCCGGCGATCTGAATAGTGGGCGGCAGCGGCGGCCACAATACATAGGTTCATGCAATGCAAGAATCTATGTATTGTTATTGTGAGTGACGGGCACAGGAGAGAGAGGGGGTGGCGCTCCTGCGCCCACTATGGACGCACCGCCACTGACTTGAGGTCCTACATTTCTGGTAAGCGGCTTGATTTTTACATTTACCTGCTTCAGAAACATCAGAAGATTCCTGATATTGAAAGATTTCCAGAGGTCCTAGTGTGATCATTTTATGGACTTTCTTTTATATACAGCACTTATATACCGTATTTATCGGCGTATAACACGCGCCGGCGTAAAACACGCACCCCAAGTTTAGGAGGGAATTTTAAGGAAAAAAACTTTTAGGAGGGAAGTTCAAGGAAAAAAACTTACATTTAAATGCAGCCTTGTCCATCATTGCAGCCTTGCCCAGTGTCCATCTGAAGCCTTGCCCAGTGTCCATCATTGCAGCCTTGCCCAGTGTCCATCTGCAGCCTTGCCCAGTGTCCATCTGCAGCCTTGCCCAGTGTCCATCATTGCAGCCTTGCCCAGTGTCCATCTGCAGCCTTGCCCAGTGCCTTTGCAGCCTTGCCCAGTGTCCATCTGCAGCCTTGCCCAGTGCCTTTGCAGCCTTGACTTGCCCAGTGCCTTTGCAGCCTTGCCAGCCTCTGCAATATTTAAATTTGGCGCCGATTTCCGCTGTGGAGAGGAGCGAGCGGAGCCGAGTGTACTACGGCTAGACTCGGCTCCTCTCGCAGTCCCACCCATCTCCACTGATTGCGCCGCTGACATACAGAAAGCCGAGTGTACTTCGGCTAGACTCGGCTCTGCTCACAGTCAGAGAGGAGCCGAGACTAGTCGAAGTACACTCGGCTTTCTGTATGTCAGCGGCGCAATCAGTGGAGGTGGGCGGGACTGCAAGAGGAGCCGAGTAAAGCCGAGTGTACTTCGGCTTTGTGTATCTCGGCTCCTCTCGCTCGTTTCAGCGGGGGATCGGCGTATAACACCCACCCACGATTTTCCCCTGATTTTAAGGGGAAAAAAGTGCGTGTTATACGCCGATAAATACGGTATTAGTGTTTCACTTTCTTTGGTAGCGCTATTTGGACTTTGTCTCACTATCCAGCACAGCTGAATATATTAGTGCACTTGAGAGAAAAGATAGATTTTTCTTTGTTTATATATGTATTTGTTTTGTTTGTTTAATTAACCACTTACCGACCGCCCACTATAAATAAACGTCGGCAGAATGGCACGGACAGGCACAATCACGTACCTGTACGTGCCTGCCTTCGTATGGGTGGGGGGTCCAATCGGACCCCCCTCTGGTACAGTGAGCGGCCGGGATCGCTTCGGGAGCGATCCATGATGAGGGGGCCGCCATTCGATTCTGGCCACCCCCTCGCGATCGCTCACGGCGAATCAAATGCTTCCTCTGCCTGTGTAATGTTTACACAGGCAGGAGGAAGTGATGTCATCCCTCATGCGGCGCTCACATATACCGAGCGCCGCATGAGAGAAGACACACAAGTTAGTGCACAAACACTACACTGACACCAGCACACATAGGCACATAAATCGCCCCACCAGGCCCCCCCAGACACCCCCAGATCACCCCCCAGATCACCCCCCAGCCCCCAGTCACAGTGTCACTGATTGCATTGACCATTTATTTACTGATCACTGCAATCAGTGACATTTGTGACTGTAAAAGTGTCAGGGCAGTTAGTTTTAAGTCCAGTGAAGCCCCCTAACCCCCCCCCTAATAAAGGTTTAACCCCTTGATCGCCCCCCAGGTAACCCTTTCACCCGTGTCACTAAGCAATCATTTTTCTGATCGCTGTCTTAGTGTCGGTGATGCCGATAGGTAGCCAGTTATTTTTTTTAGGTTCGCCGCAGGTTTTTATAGCGTCGGGTACCCCCATATATTACCTAATAAAGGTTTAACCCCTTGATCGCCCCCCAGGTAACCCTTTCACCCCATTTTGCCAGTGTCACTAAGCGATCGTTTTTCTGATCGCTGTCTTAGTGTCGGTGATGCCGATAGGTAGCCAGTTATTTTTTTTAGGTTCGCCGCAGGTTTTTATAGCGTCGGGTACCCCCATATATTACCCAATAAAGGTTTAACCCCTTGATCGCCCCCCCAGGTAACCCTTTCACCCCCTAGCACCGCTGTCACTAAGCAATCTTTTTTCTGATCGCTGTCTTAGTGTCGGTGATGCCGATAGGTAGCCAGTTATTTTTTTTAGGTTCACCGCAGGTTTTTATAGCGTCGGGTACCCCCATATATTACCTAATAAAGGTTTAACCCCCTGATTGCCCCTAGTTAACCCTTTCACCAGTGATCACCATCAGGGGAGGGCTGGGCCAGGGGGCAGGGTGGCAATTGCCCCCCAGGCCGACCTAACTTATGTTCAAAATGGCCGGCAGCCGCTGCCCGCTACCATTTTTTTTTATTCTGGTCTAGGAAGTTGGGCCGGGGGCATGGCCATGATGGCCGACCACTAGCTGTTGCATTCCGGGAGTTGTAGTCCGCACTCAAGCTTCTGGTAGGTGGAAAACACAGCAGCGCAGAGGAAACTACAACTCCCTGGGACCGGATTCTTGGAAGCAGGCAGAGGCAGGGCGTGCCAGGGAGTCGGGACGCAGGGCTGCAGGGCTGGGCGCTGGCTGTAACTTGACCCCAGGATCAGGAGCGTTATCCCCCCAGGAGGCCGTGGCGGGCAAGCACCTGCTGAGCTGAGATCACTGAGGTGAGAGACCCTGACACCCCTAGCTGACCCCCCATCTCCCCCCCCATACACCCCCTGTAACCTGCCCCAGTGATCAGGCTGCATGGAGTTGGCTGCACTGATGGGCACTGGTGGTGAGGCTGCATTGAAAAACCAGGTGGGCCATGGATGGTGAGCTGATTCGGCGGTTCAATGGGCCACTTGACTGGACTTGCCCCCCAGGCCTAAGGCCGCCAGCCCTCCCCTGATCACCATATAAGTGTTACGGGTGACGCTGGTTAGTTAGTTGGCTTTTTATAGTGTCAGGGCACCCGCCGTATATATAACCCAATAAAGTTTTAACCCCCTGATCGCCCGGTGGGTGATATCAATTAAGTTTTAGCGTCAGAGAGGGTCTGCGTCGCCCCAGGCAGCGTCAGGTTAGTGCCAGTAGCGCTAACACCCACGCGTGAAGCATACACCTCCCTTAGTGGTATAGTATCTGAACAGATCAATATCTGATCTGATCAGATCTATACTAGCGTCCCCAGCAATTTAGGGTTCCCAAAAACGCAGTGTTAGCGGGATCAGCCCAGATACCTGCTAGCACCTGCGTTTTGCCCTTCCGTCCAGCCCAGGCCACCCAAGTGCTGTATCGATCGATCACTGTCACTTACAAAACACAACACACATAACTGCAGCGTTCGCAGAGACAGGCCTGATCCCTGCGACTTCAGTGCTGTAGGAGGTGATTTCACCACCACAGTTTAAAAAAAAAAGCATATGTGCCGAAGCATGGGGGCAGCAGGGGCGTTGGTCTGGCGTCATATGTAAACAGCAATTGCACCATGCATGTGAGGTATCACCGCGAAGGTCAGATCGAGGGCAGTCATTTTAGCAGTAGACCTCCTCTGTAAATCTAACGTGGTAACCTGTAAAGGCTTTTAAAGGCTTTTAAAAATGTATGCGCGTTTGTGCGAAATTTTAAAGCATGTCGTGTTTGGTATCTATGTACTCGGCCTAAGATCATCTTTTTTATTTCATCAAACATTTGGGCAATATAGTGTGTTTTAGTGCATTAAAATTTTAAAAAGTGTATTTTTTCCCCAAAAAATGCGTTTGAAAAATCGCTGCGCAAATACTGTGTGGAAAAAAAAAATGCAACACCCACCATTTTAAACTGTAGGGATTTTGCTTTAAAAATATATATAATGTTTGGGGGTTTAACATAATTTTCTTGCAAAAAAAAAAAATGTTTTCATGTAAACAAAAAGTGTCAGAAAGGGCTTTGTCTTCAAGTGGTTAGAAGAGTGGATGTAAGCTTCCTAATGTTGTGTATAAAATGCCAGAACAGTTCAAAACCCCCCCAAATGACCCCATTTTGGAAAGTAGACACCCCAAGCTATATACTGAGAGGCATGTCAAGTCCATTGAATATTTTATATGTTGACACAAGTTGCGGAAAAAAGACAATTTTTTTTTTGCACAAAGTTGTCACTAAATGATATATTGCTCAAACATGCCATGGTTATATGTGGAATTACACCCCAAAATACATTCTGTTGCTTCTCCTGAGTACGGGGATACCACATGTGTGAGACTTTTTGGGAGCCTAGCCGCGTACGGGACCCTAAAAACCAAGCACCGCCTTCAGGCTTTCTAAGAGTGTACATTTTTGATTTCACTCCTCACTGCCTATCACAGTTTCGGAGGCCATGGAATGCCCAGATGGCACAAAACCCCCCCAAATGACCCCATTTTGGAAAGTAGACACCCCAAGCTATTTGCCGAGAGGTATGGCGAGTATTTTGCAGATCTCGCTTTTTGTCACAAAGTTTTGAAAATTGAAAAAAAAAATGTAGCGGGGTCTTTAAATTTAGTTGGGGTACACCTGGGTAGTAGTGTGACCCAGGTGTGTAAGTTATGAGAGGTTTTGGACCCCTTTGTATTCGTGGAGGATTGGGTGGTGTATTATCCTCCTTGGCCTGTGGGTGGCGGGGTACCCACGGGCTCAAGGTAGAGTCACGGCCACAGTGCTACCCTTTTTGTCCCTTTCCGGAGATGGTACGGCGAGGGCGGGGAACCCGCCGTGGTGTCGATGGGAGGAGATAAAAGGGGGAGACGCCCTTACCACGAGGTCTTCGAGGATCTTCTCTTCGTGCACCCAGGCACCTTAGGCCTGGGTGCGGGCGGTTCGGAGTTCCGGCCCAGGCGCCCTAGGCCTGACCGGAATGGAGTTGAAGTCCATCCCAGGCACCTTCAGCCTGGGGTGAGGTACTAAATCGTAGGCCTGGGGCCCAGTGACTTCGACTGGGTCCCGCAAGGGCGAAGTGATCCGAGGGTCCCCGAGGTGGACGGGACCCGCATCTGAGGTGAGGAGGCCGGGGAGGTCACCCGTCCGGAGAGTCTGGAGCAGCATCAACCCGGTGACGGATGGGCCTCCGGTAACTCCCTTAGAGGGACATCTTCCCCTGATAGGGGCCACAGTGCAGCGAAGGTACTCCTAAATACGTTCTCTTGAGTTGCTGGTAGAGACTCACAAGTTCTATGTTCTGTACTAATCAAGGCTACGATAACCGCTGGTGAGACCACAGTGGTTTAGATTGAAATCAGGATAGTGCCTCGACCTGCTCATCCCACCGTATCAGGCTGTTATAATGTTCCAACCAGTTGGCTACAGAAACACTGTTTGTTGTGGATCTGCAATAAAACAAGAGTTGGACTGTGATCGGTGTGTGGACTCTGGTTAATGGGAGCAAAGGGAGGTATCAGCAGAGCAGGACTGAGTTTCATAACTAAAGCACATTGGCCCGAGGAAAATACTGATACTGGCCTTCACCTCACCCACAGCTATGGGGAGGACATGGGCCGTAGCGCATCTCACCCTGTCGTGTGACATACCCCTAGACAAAGGAGATGGGGTGAGGCCGCTACAAAAAATAAATAAAAAAAAATATTTCTTCATTTTCAAAAACAAATGAGAGCTGTAAAATACTCACCATGCCTCTCAGCAAATAGCTTGGGGTGTCTTCTTTCCAAAATGGGGTCATTTGGGGGGGTTTTGTGCTATTTTGGCATTTTATGGCCTTCGAAACTGTGATAGGCAGTGAGGAGTGAAATCAAAAATTTGTGCCCTTAGAAATCCTGAAGGCGGTGCTTAGTTTCCGGGGTCCCGTACGCGGCTAGGCTCCTAAAAAGTCCCACACATGTGGTATCCCCGTACTCAGGAGAAGCAGCAGAATGTATTTTGGGGTGCAATTCCACATATAACCATGGCATGTGTGAGCAATATATCATTTAGTGACAACTTTTTGTAATTTTTTTATTTTTTTTTAGTCATTATTCAATCACTTTAGACAAAAAAAAAAATATTCAATGGGCTCAACATGCCTCTCAGCAATTTCCTTGGGATGTCTACTTTCCAAAATGGGGTCATTTGGGGGGGTTTTGTACTGCCCTGCCATTTTAGCACCTCAAGAAATGAGATAGGCAGTCATAAACTAAAAGCTGTGTAAATTCCAGAAAATGTACCCTAGTTTGTAAACGCTATAACTTTTGCCCAAACCAATAAATATACGCTTATTGACATTTTTTTTACTAAAGACATGTGGCTGAATACATTTTGGCCTAAATGTATGACTAAAATTGAGTTTATTCGATTTTTCTTATAACAAAAAGTAGAAAATATCATTTTTTTTCAAAATTTTCAGTCTTTTTCCGTTTATATCGCAAAAAATAAAAATCGCAGAGGCAATCAAATACCATTAAAAGAAAGCTCTATTTGTGGGAAGAAAAGGACGCAAATTTCGTTTTGGTAGAACATTGCATGTCCGCACAATTTACAGTTAAAGCAGCGCAGTGCAAAATTCTGAAATCACCTCTGGTCCTTTAGCTACAAAATGGTCCGGGGCTTAAGTGGTTAAAGGGGGGTTCCACCCGCAATTTTTTTTTTTTTTTAAAAGTCAGCAGCTACAAACACTGTAGCTGCTGAGTTTTAATAAGGACACTTACCTGTCCTACTCGCCCGCGATGTCAGCCCCCCCCTAGGCCAATCCATCGATCCTGGCAGCTCCCGGCGCCACCATCTTTAGAAAGGGAAACAGGCAGAGAAGCCGTGTGGCTTCACTGCCCGTTTCCTACTGCGCATGCGCAAGCAGCTAGGCGCTTTGTGAATGGGCCGGCTGCTCTCTGGGATACACACAGTTCCCAGAAGACAGCGCGCCCCATTCACCAGAAGACACCGAGTGTAAGACGAGGAAGAAGATCCACTGCAGAGGATGAAGAGGCAGATTAGGGACTTCCGCATAGCAACCGCTATTTCTGGTAAGTACATTTTTTTTATTTTTTTTATTTTTTTTATTTGTAGATTTTTGGTGAAATTTTTTTTTTTTCAGGGTGGAACTCCACTTTAACTTTAAATAGCACTTGGAGTTTTCATCTCCTTATACATTTTCACTAATTAGTGGATGTGTGTCTGTTTTTATACAGCACTCATATATTAAGGTTGTTTAGCCTTTTTTTATATTTCTCTGTCTACCTATGTATTTGTCTTAATAGCACCTGGAAGTGGTTATATCCCATTCCCAACACATTATCACATATCAGTGGATGCGCGCTTGTTTCTTTGTTTCATATGTTTTTGAGTTTTTTAGTATTTAGGCTCCATGCACACTGGAGCTCATAAACTGCAGTTTATTGGCGTTTGGATGTTTTTTTTTTAAAAAGCCCATAAACTGCACTCTATGTTAGCCTATGTGTCCATGCACACATGGAAGTTTTTTAGCGTTAATGAGCAGTGGAGTTTATGGGCTTTTTTCGAAGTGCCGTTTTTTGGCGGGAAAAAACGCCAAAGAAAGCCAAACGCCGATAAACGCAAATAAACGGCCGCTAATTAGCGTTTCTCTGGCTCTATTCAAAATCAATGGTTCCCTATGGGAGCCCATTGATTTGAATAGAAGTTGCACCGCAAGTCGGATCATCATGAAGGGGAACCCGGCAAAAGAAAAAAAAATTGGCGTGGGGTTCCCCCTCAGACGATGCCAGGCCCTTCGGTCTGATGTGGATCTTAAGGCGAACCCCCTACGCCAACAAAACGGTGTGGAGCGCCCACCCCTCCTGAACCGTACCAGGCCGCATGCCCTCAACATGGGGGGTAGGTGCTTTGGGGCAGGGGGGGCCCTGCGCCCCCACCCCAAAGCACCTTGTCCCCATGTTGATGAGGACAAGGGCCTCTTCCCGACATACCTGGCCGTTGGTTGTCGGGGTCTACGGGCAGGGGCTTATCCAAAACTGGGAGCCCCCCTTTAATAAGGGGGCCCCCAGATCCCGGCCCCCCACCCTATGTGAATGAGTATGGGGTACATCGTACCCCTACCCATTCACCTGGGGAAAAATGTGTCAAAAATAAAACACACTACAAACGTTTTTTAAAGTAATTTATTAGACAGTTCCGGGGGTCTCTTCCGACTTCTCCGCACTCTCAGGCCTCTTCTCCCACTCTCCGATTTTTCTCCCCGCTCTCCGGTGCCTTCTGCCGGGCTCCTCCGCTATCTTCTGCCCGCTCTTTTGCTAGATACAGCTGGTAACGATGGTGATGAAGAAGATTTTTTCAAGAACTCTCTCTCTGTACACTGGCTCTGGGAAATGGCGTCCGCCGTGGCATGCTGGGTTTACCCAGGTCTGAAGTGCAGGCGTCTCTGGATCACAGACCATGAAGTTGGTCTCTGTCACAGACCTGGTGAATAAGGCCCCTGCCACGGACCTGGCAAAACTTTTGGTCTCTGCCACAGACCTGGTGAATAAGACCTCTGCCACTGAGCTGATGAACTTGAACTTCCTTCTTAGAACATGGCCCCTATCAAGGAGAAGATGTCCCCCTAGAGAGTCAACAGACCCTTCCTTCACCGTGACTCCCGCATCGGTCCTTCGGAATGATCCTCCCTTCTCTTAGGGTGCGGGTTCCCTCGCAAGGCGGTACCCCGGACTCCTCAATCCCTAGAGGACCCCAGCCGAAGGTGCTGGGCCCCGAGCCGTCGCTGCCAGCTCCCGGGTCTCCATACCCAGGCGGACAGGAACGGTGAGGTAGTACCTCACCCCAGGCTAAAGGTGCCTGAGGTGGAACCGGAACACAGCCTCTGGGCAGAGGGCACCCGGAGATGAGCCACACGCACTCCCAGGCTGAAGGTGCATGGGGGTGGACCCCGATCAGGAGACGTCTGCCCCTTTTATATCCTCTCCGGGCATGCACAGCAGGTTCCCCGCCCCGCTGTACGGCTGTCGAGAGGGGACACAAAAGGCACAGCGCTACGCTCGTGGTTCAACCCCGACCCAGAATGGCAGCGCCACCCGCAGGCCACAGGGAACTCATCATCAGCATTATCCCCTGAGGACAAAAATTGGTCCAGAGCCAATAACAATCAAGGTGTCTGAGCCTAATTACCACTCAGAGACTTCCCTTAAATTAAACACCCCGAACAACCTCCGGTCCGCTGTAGGGGAGAAGAGATGCTGTCCACAGAGGTCCCTCTGGGTATAGCTCAACGGCTGACCACTGAGTAGGCTGCGAATCACAGCAGCTCACTGTCACACAGACCTCGTGCTGGCAAAGTAAAACCGGCGTCCCAAGAGAGCGATGTAGGCCCCAGCCAGCCCCTTTCATATCCTCTCCCAGCAGTCTGTTTTGCCCTTTCTGCATTCTGGTAGTCATAGTTCAGATCAGTCCTGCTGGCATTGAAACTTCAGCATTCTGAACTACACATCCCATGATGCTTTGCTCTAAGTTTTGTCAAAAGAAAAAGGAAATGGCACATGGAGTCCAGCCAACACTAGAGGGAGACAACTCCACATTAATAACACCGCACAATGTCTCTGAATTGCAGGCATAATAGCCAACTCCTGGCTACACTTATAAGAGGCTCCACAGTGGAAGCACATACATTATGATGAGATAGATGAAGGCAGATGGACTGGAGGGAGCCCACCCCTCCTTAAAGGTACAGGGGCACATTGAACACCCAGCATGTAGCACAATGGCTGCAAAGGTGTCAATGTGTTGCTTGACCTAAAATCAAGTGTACTAAATAATTGTCCTCACCTATAACTGGCCCTTACAGCAAGGAGCGTTGGAAGGCAACGCAACAAGAAAGGGACCAAGGAAAAAATCCATGGAAAATTCCAAGCACTCTCCTAGCATTGGCCATTCTATAGACCTCCAGGTCCCTCTCCTGGCCATTGGTCACCATATTGACTTCCTGGTGATTTTCCTGGCATTGGTTATTCTATAGACCTCCAGGCCACTCTCCTGGCATTGCCCATTCTATAGACCTCCAGGTCACTTTCCTGGCATTTCCCATTCTATAGACCGCCAGGCCACTCTCCTGGCACTGCCCATTCTATAGACCTCCAGGCCACTCTCCTGGCACTGCCCATTCTATAGACCTCCAGGCCACTCTCCTGCCATTGGTCATCCTATTGACCTCCTGACATTGGAAGTACACTGGTATCCATGGAGTTTATGGAACTTTGCCTCTTTTGTCTGATTTTATGAGGAATACGAGTAACATTGTCCTGTTCAGTAGAGATGTTTGTGTAACACAAGTCTGATAGGATCTCAGCACCTCGTCTGAGAATATTAGGCAACATTTCTTCCTGTGCCACTTCCTATTTCCCACCAGACTGCACTCTCCGTTCTCAGTCACGTAGTATCGGTGTAGACTGAGCTGTTCCTCCGTCCATTCACTGCCAAACAAATCTACTGGAGAACAAATATGATCTTCTATTTCTGGGTCCTTGTTGTGGGTGTGATGGGTAAGTCTCTAATATTATGAGTTAAAGGGAACCTGATGGGACAGAATTCTGGGAGATTCCTTCCATTGCTGACTTGTTTCTGAAGCTGCATCATCCATGGCTGTCATTCCAGCTTCACTGTGTGAGGATCTGCTGACCTGGAACCAGCCTGACCATCCCAGCTGTGGAGACACAAACCCGTCCTCATTGTGGGGACACAAATCCGTCCTCATTGTGGAGACACAAACCCGTCCTCATTGTGGAGACACAAACCCGTCCTCATTGTGGAGACACAAACCCGTCCTCATTGTGGGGACACAAACCCGTACTCATTGTGGGGACACAAATCCGTCCTCATTGTGGAGACACAAACCCGTCCTCATTGTGGGGACACAAACCCGTCCTCATTGTGGGGACACAAACCTGTCCTCATTGTGGGGACACAAACCCGTCCTCATTGTGGGGACACAAACCTGTCCTCATTGTGGGGACACAAACCCGTCTTCATTGTGGGGACACAAACCCGTCCTCATTGTGGGGACACAAACCCGTCCTCATTGTGGGGACACAAATCCGTCCTCATTGTGGAGACACAAACCCGTCCTCATTGTGGGGACACAAACCCGTCCTCATTGTGGGGACACAAACCTGTCCTCATTGTGGGGACACAAACCCGTCCTCATTGTGGGGACACAAACCTGTCCTCATTGTGGGGACACAAACCCGTCTTCATTGTGGGGACACAAACCCGTCCTCATTGTGGGGACACAAACCCGTCCTCATTGTGGGGACACAAATCCGTCCTCATTGTGGAGACACAAACCCGTCCTCATTGTGGAGACACAAACCCGTCCTCATTGTGGAGACACAAACCCGTCCTCATTGTGGGGACACAAACCCGTACTCATTGTGGGGACACAAATCCGTCCTCATTGTGGAGACACAAACCCGTCCTCATTGTGGGGACACAAACCCGTCCTCATTGTGGGGACACAAACCTGTCCTCATTGTGGGGACACAAACCCGTCCTCATTGTGGGGACACAAACCTGTCCTCATTGTGGGGACACAAACCCGTCTTCATTGTGGGGACACAAACCCGTCCTCATTGTGGGGACACAAACCCGTCTTCATTGTGGGGACACAAACCCGTCTTCATTGTGGAGACACAAACCCGTCCTCATTGTGGGGACACAAACCCATCCTCATTGTGGAGACACAAACCTGTCCTCATTGTGGGGACACAAACCCGTCCTGATTGTGGAGACACAAACCCGTCCTCATTGTGGGTCACTCTGTAGTGAAGAATAAAGACAGCTCTGGGCCGTGTACCCTCAAAAACAAGTCAGCAGTGTGAAATCTTTACTAAAGTGGATGTAACCGTAACTGAGTGTCAGTTTTCTGTGCTCTGTAGATTGTAAACTGTTCTCATATAAAATCATTTTCACTTTTATTATTAATACTTTGTTCCATCCGGTGACGCTGATCTTCTGCAGCCTCTTTGCAGCCACATCCTCTCTCCATGTACTCCAGTGATGGCTGCACAGCATTTCTCAGGGTGGGTTTCCTGATGGTGACAAGACAGCACCGTGCCTCTGTAACATGTGTTGATATGGTTGATTGAATTTCTGCACCTTCACCTCTCAGATCACCCCAATTCCTGCACCTTCACTTCTCAGGTCACCCCAATTCCTGCACCTTCACCCCTCAGATCACCCCAATTCCCGCACCTTCACCCCTCAGATCACCCCAATTCCTGCACCTTCACCCCTCAGATCACCCCAATTCCTGCACCTTCACCCCTTAGATTACCCCAATTCCTGCACCTTCACTTCTCAGGTCACCCCAATTCCTGCACCTTCACTTCTCAGGTCACCCCAATTCCTGCACCTTCACTTCTCAGGTCACCCCAATTCCTGCACCTTCACCCCTCAGATCACCCCAATTCCTGCACCTTCACCGCTCAGATCACCCCAATTCCTGCACCTTCACTTCTCAGGTCACCCCAATTCCTGCACCTTCACTTCTCAGGTTACCCCAATTCCTGCACCTTCACCCCTCAGATCACCCCAATTCATGCACCTTCACCCCTCAGATCACCTCAATTCCTGCACCTTCACCCCTCAGATCACCCCAATTCCAGCATCCTTACCCCTAGACTTAGCCCAATTTCTGCACCTTGACACTTCAGCTCACCCCAATTCCTGCACCTTCTCCCCTCAGATCACCCCAATTCCTGCACCTTCTCCCCTCAGATCACCCCAGTTTCTGCATCCTTACCCTTTGAATCACCCCAATTCCTGCACGTTCACCCCTCAGATCACCCCAATTTCTGGAGATTTAAAGATATATACTGTATATATGTAGCACTTACCCCCATTTAAGGGACCAGCTGGTTTTGTTGGGTCTGCAAACTACCTCCAAGGCTTCCGTTGTCAGGGTATAGAAAGAAAGTCTCCAGAAAGGCCAATGTCCACACAAATGTAAAACCCAAACAGTCAGGCTTTATTTTACTTTTGCTGAGGGAAACTTGAAAGGAAAGTAGAATATGAGAGAAGAACAGGGGAAGGTTCAGGTACGCAGCACTAAAGCTACACTCGTCGCCACTCAAGCCTGAGTGGGTATTGCTCACCCGGATAGTCCCTTTTAGTGATCCTAGCAGCCGGGATGATGCACGAATCAATCTGTCGTTTAGAACTAGGGATACGATCAGGAATCCTCTGCCACAGGATTATTAAAAGTCCCGAACCTCCCAGCCAAGCAATAGTGAAAGAACCTTTATGCCGGATTGGCGTATTGCAGGGCTTGTAATAACGGATCCCTCCTTAGGTGAGCTCCAGGAGTCCTCCCAAGACAGCAGTACCATCGCTAGTCTCCTCTGGGACAGATCCTCCCCTGGTCTCCTTCCCTAAGCGTGGCTTCCTGCAGGTGGGTAGCTCAGGATCCCTTCCAAAAGTATAGCCCTCAGCCAGCAGAGCTGGGCCTAACAGGTAGCGATGTAACCTCGGGCTGAAGGTGCCCGGGGCCAGAACACACACGCACCCCGTGCCATGCGGGCCACGAGGCGCACACAGAGGACAGGCCCATCCGGCCCCTCAAGAACGAACCCTCAGAAATGGACGAACCTTAATGGCGTCTGCCCCTTATGTACCCTCTCCCAGCATGCACAGTGGCTATGCCGGTGGTGACAGTGCCACCTACAGGCGAACAGGGAACATCACTGCCAGGCAGCATCACACCCAGAGCAGAAGCAAATTTAGAACAATCAATATGTCTGAGCCCAACTACTGGCTCAGACTACCCTTAAATGTACACATAGCGCCCCCAAATATTTGAGGGGGGGCGCTACATATATACATTTGTGTGTAGAACCCTCTAGTGTGCTAGATTAGATGCACATAGTTAGCTGTTAGTGTAGGATAATTTAGCTTGGCTTGGAGCTAGGCCGGGGTTGAATCTGGGTCAGGGTTGAGTGACACAGGGAGGCTGTATGACTGAGCAAGCAGCATCGCTGGTACCTCCCCCTACTTTCTTGGAGAAGCTTCCAGAATTGGTAGGTGGAGATTAGGAGGAGCTGCTTGGAGTATTGATGAGGGCTCTCCAGACAAGCCCCAGAAGGGTGGGCTGGCAGGGGGCAGGCCACCTCATAAATACTCATGGGCCATGTCAGCAGGGGCAGTCAGGTGAAAGGTGGAGATTGAGTGCTGAGGAAGCACGTCTGGGAGATCTCCTGAGAGTCAGCCGGGTGGGCTGGTGAGTGTCAGCCTGGAGGACTGTGGAGAAATAGCCAGGAGGGCTAGTGAAAGGGGCAGCTGCAGCCAGGTGGGTTGGCAGTGCCTGAAGAGGTGGTGCTGGGATCAGTAGCCACAGGAATGTATACTGGACACTGAATTTTGCTACACACTAAAGGGGCCTTGGGTTCCCGCCTGTAACAGGCTTTTGCTCTAAGGCCCCATTCACACCTGAGCGTTTTGTAGCTTGAAGCCTGAAGCTACAAAACGCTGGAGGGGAAAAAAATCAATTATTCTCTATGGAGACGGTTCACATCTCCACTCCAAAACGCCTGAAGCTCAAACTTGGAACTTTTAGGCCCCTTTCACACTACCGCGACTTCAAAGTCGCGCGATTTTGCCGCAATTACACGCCTAGGATTTTGATGTGATTTCAGGGAGGCTTGAGGTCTATGAACCTGAACTCGGATTAAATTTGGACCCAAGTAGTGCAAGGACTACTTTGAAGTCGGCATGACTTGAAGTTGTACTAATATGAATGGATGTCATTGGAAATCATGGGGAACAACTTGTCATGCAACTTTGCAGTCCCAAGTTGCGGGACAAGTCTTGTGCCACGTACACAGGATCGTTTTTAATGACCAAATAAAAAAATGGCATTTTTCTCGTCATGAAAAACGGTCGTGTGTACGCGGCATTACAAGTGTTAAAGGGTCCTAAGTGTTGTGTCAGATCCATATCTCCCAACTGTCCCTGATTTGGAACAATATCCCTCTGTCCCTCATTCCTCCTCATTTGTCCCTCATTTTGGTCTGATCTCTATAGTTGTGTAGCGCACAGTCCCCTTTCTTTACCTGCTCTGTTTGGCTCCTCGCATGAAGAGAGAGGCACACTGCACCACAAGCCCGTATCCTCCTGTAATAAGAGGTTGAGCGGTGTTGTTGATGGGTCTTTCCGCAGCCAAAGCCAGAGAAACTTCTCACCTCTATATTGGATAAAGACAAGTCCTTATATCCCCCCCAGTAAATTGAATGTCCACACCAGCTGCAACTCCAACGCAGAGTTTATTTTCTTGTATAACACAGTCTCTGACAGGAAAGGTTGGAGGGAGAACAGGACAGCTTAAGGTGTGGAGGAAGTCCAGTCACAAACGTGATACGATTTACTGCCCCAATTCTCAAGCAGACTCAGCCTTTCTGGATAGTCTCCCTTGCTTGGGGCTAGCAGCCAGAATAGTGCTCTAACCTAACCGCAAAGTCTCTGCCACAGACCTGGTGAACTTGGTCTCTGCCACAGACCTGGTGAACTTGGCCTCTGTTAAGGAGAAGACATCCCTCCAGAGAGTTACCGGGACCCTTCCTTCACTGTGACTTCCACATCAGTCCTTCGGAGCGGTTCCTCCCCCGGCCTCCCCATCTAAGATACGGGTCCCCTCGCAAGGCGGCACCCTGAGATTCCTTGATCCTTGGTGGGCTCCAGCCGAAGATGCTGGGCCCAGGCCTTTGTTGCAGTCCCATGGCTAAAGGTGCCTGAGACTGATTCACCGACCTCCGCCCCTGGGCCTAAGGTGCCCGGGGCAGACTGGAACCAGAACCCCAATCCTGAGGTGGACAACGAACAAGAACCTTGAACAGGCAGCGTCTGCTCCTTTTATATCTTCTCCCAGCATGCACAGCAAGTAGACTACACCCACTGTACGGCTGCTGAGAGGGGACACACAAGGCACAGCACTGTATCAGCGGTTTAACCCTGGCCTACTATGGCAGCGCCACCTGTAGGCCACAGGGAACTGTATACCAATACTCTCCCTGCGGACAAAATGGTTGCAAGAACTCTAAAAATTAGGGTGTTTAAGTATAACTATCACTCAAACACTTCCCCTAAATTTAGCACCCCGCTACATACTCCCCCCACTAATGAGACACTGGTCCCCAGTGTCTGGAGAAAACCTATGACTCTCAATCCTGAGTCAACATAGACCTATTCCAGAAACTATGTACAAAAAACAATTTGGAAAAAAAAGTTTGTTTGTGCCGGAACTTGAACATGGGGAAAAGGGAGTTAAATGTAGAGGTGAAAGAAGAGAGAGAAAAACACCTGTGTACATCACATACTCAATGTCACATAAAACACATTTTTATATTTACATTTCCCTCCCCGTCTGCAATAGCTAAATCCACCCTTTCTCAGCGATTTGCTTGGTGTCCACCTACAGAGGGTGATAGCACATATAAAACCAACACATTAACATCCTAACCTATGTACATTAGAAGTGAAAAGATTCTCCCCGGAGGAACAATCCTTTCCTTCTAAAAGTAAAACACATTTTTAAATGTAAGCACAAGTCTTTTTTTTTTCCAAACTGAGCAACACCGCCACCTGGTGGAAGTGCCACCATCAAGACACTTGTCCTGAAAAGGAAAAACTTTATTTTCTTGAGGGTAAATTTTCCTCTTCTTCTCCTTTGGCCCTGGCTGTGGCCCTGAACTATTTCTACCCGAAAGTCACTATCTTTGTGGCGCTGTGAGAGGAGAAAAAAAAACAACAGCTCCTGCTCTTACAGCAAGTAGATTGCCCCATAGCACGGGCAAAAGATTTGGGTCTCCAGGGAAGTACGCTCCAGATTTAAAGCACACAAACATAAAGAGTCCAGTCTCTATGGGTGAGTCCCTTCTTCCACGGGACGAGGACAGGGGCATCTTATCCCAACCCTTCCGCTCAAATAACTCGTCTATGGCCGCATCATCCCCTGCATCGGAGACTGACTCCATGTCGGAGGTATCACACTCCTCCGCCGGCAGGTAGTTCCTAGTGGACAAGGAATCACCGCCATTGACAAGCTCAAGTTCTCTGGGGTCCCTGACCCAAGCATCCCCGATACTTCAGACCTTAGCCATGGTCCCTTTCCCTGTCTTACCTCGGCTTGTAGCTGAAGCAGGATGTCCGGAACTTTTTCCAGTGGATGCATCCGATCCGGGCAAGCTCTGGGGTGTAACTCTACCATGGCCGCAGGAAGCTATAACATAGCCGACCTTCCTCTTGGGCGGTGGGAGCGAGGACTCCATAACAACCGAGGCAGCATCCTCCGGTCTCTCTGTCTCTGGTTCCTCAACGACCGGAACACTTTCAACCGTGACTTCCTCCGAAGTCTCAACAGTGCACGTAGGGGTGACTGTGGAAGCTCTGGTTCTCTCCTCAAGAGTGGTGGCGCCTGTAAGGCAATTCAGACGGAAGGCCCGAGGCTTTTCAGTAGGCTGCTCAACCTCAAATAGAAACTCTTTACACTGTTCACATCTTCCGAAGGGCCTAAGATGCACCACCAGTCCCTGGCATCCGGGACAAACCACTCCAAGGGCCTCCACCTCTCTGAAGACTTAGAGGGAAAAGCGACCCCTAGGCTTTAGTCGGATCCCCGTATCGGTAACAGAAGCAGCAAAGGAGGTAATGTTCATGGTTGTAGAACTCGGAACCCATGAGGCATTAGACGCCATGTTACCCACTTGCCGATCCATTGCGCACTGTCCCTTTGGCGCCAAAGCCACCACATGCAACTCTTCACATGGTGAGGCTTCTCCCATTTCTCTGCAATGTTCGCGGGCTTTCTTACTTTGGACACGCCCACGAACTACGCAGCTTGGGCTCTCCTCGTGGCGCAGTTACTTTCTCTTAAAGATGGCCGACCTCCACGGAGCTTCACAGGGGAAACCAAGTCCAAACTCTGGGGGGGTTTTCGGCTGCAGGAAATCCCGGACGAGCCCCCACGTGTAGCACACAGACCCCTTTCTTTACCTGCCCTGTTTGGCTCCTCACAGAAAGAGAGAGGCACACCGCACCACAAGCCCGTACCCTCCTGTAATAAGAGGTTGAGCGGTGCTGTTGATGGGTCTTTCTGCAGCCAAAGCCAGAGAATGGTTCTCACCTCTATATTGAATAAAGACAAGTCCTTATATTCCCCCAGTAACTTGAATGTCCACACCAGCTGCAACTCCAATGTAGAGTTTATTTTCTTGTATAACACAGTCTCTGACAGGAAAGGTTGGAGGGAGAATAGGACAGCTTAAGTTGTGGAGGAGGTCCAGGCACAAACTTGATACGATTCACTGCTCCGATTCTCAAGCAGACTCAGCCTTTCTGGATAGTCTCCCTTGCTTGGGACTAGCAGCCAGAATAGTGCTCTAACTTAACCCAAAGTCTCTGCCACAGACCTGGTGAACTTGGTCTCCGCCACAGACCCGGTGAACTCGGTCTCCGCCACAGACCTGGCGAACCCGGTCTCTGCCACAGACCTGGTGAACTTGGCCTCTGTTAAGGAGAAGTCATCCCTCCAGAGAGTTACCGGGACCCTTCCTTTACTGTGACTTCCGCATCAGTCCTTCGGAATGGTTCCTTCCCGGCCTCCTCATCTAAGATACGGGTCCCCTCGCAAGGCGGCACCCTGAGATTCCTCGATCCTTGGTGGGCTCCAGCCGAAGGTGCTGGGCCCAGGCCTTTGTTGCAATCCCAGGGCTAAAGGTGCCTGAGACTGATTCACCGACCTCCGCCCCTGGGCCTAAGGTGCCCGGGGCGGACTAGAACAAGAACCCCAATCCTGGGGTGGACAACGAACAAGAACCTCGAACAGGCAGCATCTGCCTCTTTTATATCCTCTCCCAGCATGCACAGCAAGTAGACCACTCCCACTGTACGGCTGCTGAGAGGGGACACACAAGGCACAGCACTTTATCAGCGGTTCAACCCTGGCCTACTATGGCAGCGCCACCTGTAGGCCACAGGGAACTATACACCAATACTCTCCCTGCGGACAAAATGGTTGCAAGAACTCTAACAATTAGGGTGTTTGAGCATAACTACCACTCAAACACTTCCCCTAAATTTAGCACCCCGCTACAGTTGTATATAAAATTCACTTTTTATCTATCAAAAATAGTTTTCCAGCCCTAAACCTTTCATCTGCTTTATAAATTGCTGCATTTGTAAATTCCAAAAGCCAATATAAAGGAATAGTAGTGGTAAAAAAGCACTTGTGGGTCTAACCAATCTTGTTTTTTTGTACAATTCTCCTTTAAGGGAGCATGGCAAGGGGTGTGTCCTATGCCTGCATACGTTTGCTGATAGGTGTCCCTCATTCCCATCTCAAAAAGTTGAGAGGTAAGCAGATCCATCACATGGTGTGCCAGTGGAGTTCTGCAGGCAAGTGTGCTGGAGGAAGTGTGGAGTGTATATAGACTGTATGTAGGAGAAGTAGTCCCTGGAATTGTTTGAAGTCCAGTGGGCATCCCATAATCTCCTAATCCCCATCCAAGTTCTATCCCCTCAATAAAATAACAAAACAAAGCACTGGACTGTTCCCTGACTTTGAGTGCCTGAGACCCTGAGTCCATGTGAAGATGTGGTGTGCCTGGCTGTGCAGGGTGAGGGTTCCCATTCTACTTGCGGCTCCTTAGGGGGTGCGCTACATATACTGCTACTTTCACATGTATTGTATGAAGAATCTTCAGTAAAACTTCTTTGCATTGGAAATCGTGTCCCTTCCTTTCTTCTATATATAAAAAATGTATATATATATACAGGCATACCCTACTTGTGTGTGTATATACTGTATATATACAGGTATATATATATATATATATATATATATATATATATATACACTGCTCAAAAAAATGAAAGGAACACTTTTTAATCAGAGTATAGCATCAAGTCAAGTAAACTCCTGGGATATTGATCTGGTCAGGTAAGTAGCAGAGGGGGTTGTTAATCAGTTTCAGCTGCATTGGTGTTAATGAAATTAATAACAGGAGCACTAGATGGGCAACAATGAGATGACCTCCAAAACAGGATTTTTTTAAAGCCTGTGGTGTGTGAACACACTCCAAAAACTCCACCCGGTGCAAAAAAAAGGGCACACACATAAAGAGTGATACACAAAACGTGCAACGGGTGTACACATACTAGTCCTCCAAAGAAGAAGGACCTTGACTAGGGTGACCACGTGTCCTGGGTTGCCCGGGACAGTCCCGCATTTTTCAGTTCTGTCCCGGGTACCTTCATTCTGGGACAATACAGTGTCCGGAATGTAACTGACACAGCCACCCTGCACAGTGCATTCTGCGCCCTGATTGGGCAAAGCTTTGCCCAATCAGGGTGCAGTAAAAGCTGGTTGTTATGGAGCGAGGACAAGAAGTCGGCCTCTGTATCCTTAACCACTTCCCTATCCAGCCATAGACAAATGACGTCCACAGATGGGATCTCCTCGGCTTTGTAGGGGGATATCTGAATGATGGGTGCAGCTAGAGGCATCATTCAGATATCCTTTTGAAGTGCCGGCGATTCCGTGCACCATAAGAATGATCATAGCGGCGGTTCCGCCGCTTGATCGTTCTTATAGGCGGCGGGAGGGGACACCCCCCCCTCCCGCCGCCATCCGGTGCTTCTCCGGGCTCTCCCGTGCGATCGGGGACCCGGAGCGAATCTTCCGGCATCGTTGGTGTAGTCACGTGATGAGCATAGAGATGACTGGTGACCAGATGGTCACCAGTCATCTCTATGATCGTCGGAGGCCCGGGCGCGATGTGATGACGTCACGCCCGGGTCTCAAATGTAAACAAAGCCGCCATTGCGGCTGTAAGTATGAAATCAGTGAAAAAAATTTCACTGATCTCATGCTTTCCAGCCTGGAGGAGAGATGTGGGGTCTTATTGACCCCGCATCTCTCAATAAAGAGAACCTGTCACACACATTCCTATTACAAGGGATGTTTACATTCCTTGTAATAGGAATAAAAGTGATCAAAAAAAAAAAAAGTAAAATCATTGTAAAAAAATAAATAAATAAGTAAAATAAATAAATAAATAATAATAAAAAAAAATTAAAACGCCCCTGTCCCCGGTAGCTCGTGATCAGAAGCGAATGCACACGTAAGTCGCCCACATATGTAAACGCCGTTCAAGCCACGCATGTGAGGTATCGCCGCGTGCGTTAGAGAGCGTGCAACAATTCTAGCACTAGACCTCCTCTGTAATTCTAACCTGGTAACCTGTAAAAAAAATTAAAGCGTCGCCTATGGAGATTTTTAAGTACCGAAGTTTGGCGCCATTCCATGAGTGTGCGCAATTTTAAAGCGTGACATGTTAGGTATCTATTTACTCGGCGTAACATTATCTTTCATATGTTCCCAAAAAATTGGGCTAACTTTACTGTTTTGTTATTTTTTAATTCATGAAACCATTTTATTTTTAAAAAAAAGGCGTTTGAAAAATTATTGCGCAAATATTGTGCAAGAAAAAATGTTGCAATGACCGTCATTTTATTCCCTAGGGTGTCTGCTAAAAAATCATATATAATGTTTGGGGGTTCTGAGTAATTTTCTAGCAAAAGAATGATGATTTGTACATGTAGGAGAGAAGTGCCAGAATAGGCCCGGTATTGAATAGGTACAAAAAGCCCCGGTATTGAAGTGGTTAACAGGCAGACTAAGGGGACCCCAGTGATGTACAAAGTACGCCGCTGCAACCAAGTGACTTAGTTAAAGCAGGTGCACATTGTATACCACCTGTCTAAACTGGTGACCACTGTTTGCTTTTGTTTTGGCAAATTGGGAAAAAAAGTGTAGCACACAAACCAGGGGCGTAACTATAGGGGGCGCAGCAGTCGCGACCGCGACTGGGCCCTGTGCTGAAGGTAGGGTTGCCACCTCATCCCTTTAAACCCGAACACATATGAATTACACACCCTCTGTGGCTAATATAATGCAGATAAGGCACCAAGTGAGTTTAATTACTACCTTAATCAGCCACAGAACCTGTGTAATTAATATGTGTTCAGGTTTAAAGGGATGAGGTGGCAACTCTAGCTGAAGGGGGCCCGTGTGGCCCCCCTCTACATATGACCGGCGGCAGCATAGACAGCTAGGAGTAGAAGTGCACCGTGCGCACGGGTGGCTGGAGGTGGTGGGGGATGACTAGCAGAGCTCTTTAGTTGTGCATTCCCTGCGTCCTCGGCCGGCTCCTCAGGGTCCCCCTCTCTTGCTCCATTTAGCGCTGTTCAGTCCGGTGTCTGTCCTCCCCAGCCACAGTCCCGCCCCCTAAATGCGGCTCACACGGCACTGCATGCTTCTCCCGGGCTAACAAACATAAAGCACAGTGCAGCCCTATGAGAGCCGACTCCCCGCAGGCTTGTCTTGCCAGCCCCCCTCCTCCCCCGTCATACACAGATGATGTCCGGTCTTTCTGGGAGATATGCTGATCGACCGTCCAGCATGCTGAACGGAGCCCAGGCCACCACGGATGAGTGCCCGGCCTGCAGCTTGGTCATGGTGAGTGAGGTGACCCCATCCCCCACACACCATCACATACCCCCCCCATCTCCCCTGGGCACAGGGACCCCCATCTCCCCTGGGCTCCCTGTCCCCATCTCCCCTGGGAACAGGGACCCCCATCTCCCCTGGGAACAGGGACCCCTTCTCACCTGAGGACAGGGACCCCTTCTCATTTGGGGACAGGGACCCCTTCTCATTTGGGGACAAGGACCCCTTCTCACCTGGGGACAGGGACCCCATCTCCCCTGGGGACAGGGACCCAATCTCCCCTGGGCACAGGGACCCCATCTCTCTTGGGCACAGGGACCCCATCTCTCTTGGGCACAGGGACCCCATCTCATCTGGGCACAGGGACCCCATCTCATCTGGGGACAGGGACCCCTTCTCAGCTGGGGACAGGGACCCCTTCTCACATGGGGACAGGGACCCCTTCTCACATGGGGACAGGGACCCCTTCTCACATGAGGACAAAGCCCCCATCTCCCCTGGGGATAGGGACCCCTTCTTACCTGGGGATAGGGACCACTTCTTACCTGGGACAGGGACCCCTTCTTACCTGGGATAGGGACCCCTTCTCATTTGGGCACAGGGACCCCTTCTCATTTGGGCACAGGGACCCCATCTCCCCCTTGGGACAGGGACCCATCTCCCCTGGGGACAGGGGCCCCATCTCCGCTGGGGACAGGGGCCCTGCCTAGGGACAGGAACCCCATATTTCCTGGAAACGGGGACTCTATCTTACCTAGGGACCCCATGTACCCTGGGGACCAGGACCCCACCTCGCCTCAGAAAAGGAACCCCATCTACAGACCATGCTGGCTGGCAGGGCTGATGTCAGCCACCCTAGGGTGCCAGGATGGAGGAGGGGGCAGAACACACAGAGGAAATCTGAATCCCCAGCCATTTGGGGGTGTACCAGCAGGGGTCACTGGACACCAGGGGAGGGTGGGTACAGCAGTACCAGTGTGGGGTCACTGGAGATGGGGGTGGGTACAGCAGTACCAGCAAGGTGTGCTCTCCAGCCTCTGTGTGCTATTTCCTGGACTCCCTCGTCGGCTCTGCCAGGTTCCCCCATCATCTCTCCTGCTGGCTGCTGCTGGGGATCTGTCAGAGTGGGAAATGGGCCGGTAAATGTGTAATTTACCACCCCTTTTTTTTCTGAATTGAGAGAGTCAGTGATCTGTACTGATCACTGACTCTGTCCATTTATAACTGTGGCATATACTAATCAAAGTTTACTATGCTTCAGTTTATGAATGGACAGGAAGCTCTGTACAGAGCTACTTCTGTCCATTCATTCTATGTAGCTGAGGATGCAGAGAAGGAGATTGGGACTGTGTCCTCAGTCTTTTTCTTTTCTCAAAGGTGATATCTCACAAATGTCCCCCAACGGGGCTCCTAATTTTATTTTTTTTTAATAATAAAAAAACAACTTATACCAGTGGCGAAACTACAGGACTACAAAGGTCATACCTGTGACCGGGCCCTGGAGTTCCACCACCGGACTTGGAGGGAAGGGCCCGGCTGGGATTCAGGGAGGCCCTTCATGGTTTCTTGCACCGGGGCCCTGAAGGTTATAGTTACGCCACTGACACAAACCCTTTTTTCTCCTGCCGCGAGGCACCCCTGCTACTTGCCCGGTATCCCCTCCCTGTGTATAGAGAGGAGCAAGCAGTGTTATTCTTTGGGTCTTGCAGAAATTATCTCTCTTGAGTGGATCCTCTCTCTCTGTTGTCTAGGTAGAAGTTCCTCAGAATAAGGCCAATGTCCACACAGGAGTAAAACCCAAGCAGCAAAGTTTTATTCTTTTATCTTTGCAGTGAACTTGAATAGGGAGTAAGAAGATGAGAGAAGTAAGGGGGAAAAACGTTCAGGCACGCAACACCTAGAGCACAGTCTTAATCTTTCGTCGCCACTCAAGCCTGAGTATGTATTTCTCACCCGGATAGTCGCTAATCTCCTCTGGGACTGATCCTCCCCTGGTCTCCTTTCCTAAAGGTGGGCTCCCTACAGATGGGCACCTGGGATCGTTCTCTGAGGTGTAGGCCCCAGCCAGCAGAGCTGGGCCTACCATGCAGTAACGCAGCCTCGGGCTGAATTTGCCATACGGGCCACGAGGCACACCTACAGGACCAAGGGTCCCCTGGAACGCACCCCCCCTAATGGCGTCTGCCCCTTATGTACCCTCTCCCAGCATGCACAGCGGGCTAACCACGCCCACTGCATGGCTGCCGAGAGAGAACACCCAAGGTGCTGTGATACCCCTCTTGGTTCACCTATGCCGGTGGTGACAGTGCCACCTACAGGCAACAGGGAACACTACTGCCAGGCAGTATCACACCCAGAGCAGAAGCAATCCAGAACAATCAATTGGTCTGAGCCCAACTACTGGCTCAGATTACTCCAAAATAGACACATAGCGCCCCCAAATATTGGGGGGGGGGTGGCGCTACACACACCCCCTCCTAGAAGAGACACTGTCCCCAGTGGCTGGGGAAATCAAAATCCTTCAGTCCTGAAGGCTGTTGATTTTCCAAACAAACAAAAAATAATAATTTGAACTGGTGCCTGAACCAAAATTTTGAGGAAAGGAGAAAGAAAGAAAGCACACAAGATAACATTGCATTCTCCAGATACTGACATTTCAAATATACACTCCTCCCATTTACTAACTATCTATCCCACCCCATTCTCCGGTGGTCTCGGCAGTAGCTCCTGGTACCTGCAAGAAATCACAAAATATGCACAGAAAATAAACATCCTATCACTAATATCTATACAACTTAGAAGCAGACTATTTCCCCAGGAGGAAGCAGTTTCCTTCCATAAAAGTATTGATATGCTAAGCCTAGCATAAAACAAACAAAACAAAAAAAAAACATTTACATTTTGATTATAAGTACTGTGCAGTCTCTGTCCCTGCAGACCACTGCCACCTAGCGTCAGCAGGGTCACAACGTCCTATACTGGTTACGCAGGAGTTTGCAACATAACACATTGGACATCCCACTCTTGACCACGGCGTCTCTTCACCACAACACTCTGACTGACTACCCCATAGTTCACTTGAAGGAAAAAAAAAAATGTTCTTTTTTTAGAAGAGAAAAAAAAAACAGTGTTGTCCGTCTTTTCCTCCTTAACCACTTGACCACTGGGCACTTAAACCCCCTTAATAACCAGACCAATTTTCAGCTTTCGGTGCTCTCACATTTTGAATGACAATTACTCAGTCATACAACACTGTACCCATATGAAATTTTTGTCCTTTTTTTCACACAAATAGAGCTTTCTTTTGGTGGTATTTAATCACTGTTGGGTTTTTTATTTTTTGCGCTATAAGAGAAAAAAGACTGAAAATTTTGTAAAAAAATGACTTTTTTTTCGTTTCTGTTATAAAATTTTGCAAATTACTATTTTTTCTTCATAAATTTTGGCCAAAATTTATACTGCTACCTATCTTTGGTAAAAATAAGTACAAATTGGTGGATATTATTTGGTCTTTGTGAAAGTTATAGAGTCCACAAGCTATGGTGCCAATATCTGAAAATTGATCACACCTGAAGTACTGACGGCCTATCTCAATTCTTGAGACCCTAACATGCCAGAAAAGTACAAATACCCCCCAAATGACCCCTTTTTGGAAAGAAGACATTCCAAGGTATTCAGAAAGAGGCATTGTGAGTTTTTTGAAGTTGTCATTTTTTCCCACAATTCTTTGCAAAATGAAGATTTTTTTTTTCTCTTTTTTTTTTTCACAAAATTGTCATATTAGCAGGTTATTTCTCACACACAGCATATGCATTCCACAAATTACACCCCAAAACACATTCTGCTATTACTCCCGAGTATGGCGATACCACATGTGTGAGACTTTTACACAGCGTGGCCACATACAGAGGCCCAACATGCAGGGAGCACCTTCAGGCGTTCTGGAGCACCAAGGCCAATTCTGACATTTCTCTCCTACATGTAAAAATCATCATTTGTTTGCTAGAAAATTACATAGAACCCCAAAACATTATATATGTTTTTTTAGCAAAGACCTTAGAGAATATAATGGTGGTTGTTGCAACTTTTTATCTCGCACGATATTTGCGCAGCAATTTTTTTAACGCGTTTTTTACGGCAAAAAAATGTTTTGTGCTTAAAAAAAAAAAAAAAACAGTAAAGTTAGCCCAATGTTTTTGCATAATGTGAAAGATGAAGTTACGCCGAGTAAATAGATACCTAACATGTCGCCCTTAAAAATTGCACACACTCGTGGAATGGCGCCAAACTTCGCTACTTAAAAAATCCCCATAGGCGACGCTTTAAATATTTTTACTGGTTACATGTTTTGAGTTACAGAGGAGGTCTAGGGCCAAAATGATTGCTCTCGCTCTAACGTTCGCAGAGATACCTCACATGTGTGGTTTGAAAACCGTTTTCATATGTGGGCGGGACTTACGTATGCGTTCGCTTCTGTATGCGAGCTCACGGGGACAGGGGCGCTTTAAAAAAAAAAAAAAAATTATTCTTCATTTTACTTTATTTATTTTAGTTTGACATGTTTTTCCGCCCTAAACATTTTTTTGATCACTTTTATACCTATTACAAGGAACGTAAACATCCCTTGTAATAGGAATATGGCATGACAGGTCCTCTTCACAGTGAGATATGGGGGGGTGTCAATAAGACCCCATATCTCACCTCTAGGCTGGGAAGCCTGAAAAAAATACAAAAAAAACCCAACAATCCTGGCTTTGATCGTAGCGGTGAGTCGGTAGAAGCACCGGAGGGCGGCGGGGGGGGGGGACATCCCCTCTCGCCTCCCGTAAGAATGATCAAGCGGCGGAACAGCCACTATGATTGTTGTTATGGTGTAGGGAATCGCCGGCTGAAAAAGCTAATATCTGAATGATGCCTGTAGCTGCTCCCATCATTCAGATATCCCCGCACAAAGTCAAGGACGTCATATGACGGCCGGAGGGCGGGAAGTGGTTATTGCAGAGTATTGCCGGGCATTGCGGAGTATTGCCGGGCATTGCGGAGTATTGCCAGGCATTGCGGAGTATTGCAGGGCATTGCGGAGTATTGCGGACTATGGCAGGGTATTGCGGTGTATGGCAGGGTATTGCGGTGTATGGCAGGGTATTGCACGGGTATTGCACAGGGTATTGTGGAGGGTATTGCACAGGGTATTGTGGAGGGTATTGCAGAGTATTGTGGAGGGTATTGCAGAGTATTGTGCAGGGTATTGCAGAGTATTGTGCAGGGTATTGCAGAGTATTGTGCAGGGTATTGCAGAGTATTGTGCAGGGTATTGCAGAGTATTGCACCAGGGTATTGCAGAGTATTGCACCAGGGTATTGCAGAGTATTGCACCAGGGTATTGCAGAGTATTGCACCAGGGTATTGCAGAGTATTGCACCAGGGTATTGGCAGGGTATTTTGCAGAGTATTGGCAGGGTGTATTGCAGAGTATTGGCAGGGTATAGCACAGGGATGGCTGAGCAGGGATGGATGGATGGCTGGATCTGTGACTGCAATTGTCACAGATCCAGCCCACAGTGCTGCTGCTGCCATCCGCTCCCTCCCCTCCCCTCTCACACTGTACCGATCGGTACAGAGAGGGGAGGGAGGAACCGGCGTCATCAAATGACGCCGGTCTGTTTACAAGTGATTGCTCCGTCATTTGACGGAGCGATCACGTGGTAAACGGCCGCTATCAGCGGCGATTTACCGCGATTCGTGATCCGCCGGGTCCTCTGGACCCGGCGGTCACGGAGTTTCCCGTGTGCGCGCCCCAGGGGGCGCGCGGGAGCGCGATTCTGGGAGGACGTTATATAACGTCCTCCCAGAGTTAAGCAACCACCTTGTCGACGTTATTTGTCGGCAGGTGGTTGTTAAGTGGTTAAAGCAGACATCCTCTTTTTAACAGAGGGCAAAGTCACCTTGATCTTGGGCACGGTTTATCCGTGTAGAGATAGGATACAAAAGCAAGGAAACAAGCTCCTGTCTTTAAACGTTTAAAGATAAAACGTTGGATCCGGAAGGGTAATTGACTTCCATTGTTTGTCCAGAGTCTCTATAGAATAAGTGACGTCACCTCTCCCTGGGCAACAAATTACAATTCGGTCGGCCTGAATATGCCAACCATAACTCCAGTCCCGGCGGCAACATTGAAGCGGTCGGTCATGGCAGCTGAGTGGGCAAAGTACCTGTATGGCCTGGGAACTTGGAGGTAGTCCCAGATAGTTTCCACGTGCCACCTTTCACGACAGGCCTCTATCTCAAATAACAGTTCTTTGGGTGCATAGGGATACTCCAGGCCATACTCATCAGCAGGTAGGTAGTTACGGGTAGAACTTGACATATTTTCCCCAGCCTCCTTACCGTCACCTGACGCGGACTTCTCGGGCGTCCTCCCGCTCTTGAGGTCCGGTTCCGGCAGGCGCTGGGGCAGGCTTCGACCGCGGCCGTGGGAGGCCTTGACATATCCCACCTTCTGTTTCACTGGCGGGACATGAATTTCAGTAGTGGCGGAGGCAGCGTCCGCTGCTGTGTCCACCAATAGCTCTGCAGTCTCAGGGGCATCCCTCCTGGATACATCCGCAACAGGAGAAGCGATGCGCGTGGGCCTGGCTGTAGGGGTGTAGGCAACTTCTTCCTCCGAAGTAACAGCGCCTGTGACCCAGTTAACCCGGTATGCTTGGGGCGATTCGGTGGGCTGGTCCACCTCGAAGAGGAACTCCCTGCAAGTTAAACATCTTCCGAACGGGTGCAACTGCACAGCCAGTCCATCACACTTGGGGCAAAGCATGCCCAGGGCCTCTGCATCCCGACACGTGCACAGTGCGAAACGGCCCCGGGGTTTGAGCCGGATCCACGTATCCGTGATCGGGGCTGCAAGTAGAGCAATGTCCATGGAAGTGGATATTGAGAACACCCAGGGTCCCGGTAAAGCTGAGGTCCATGGAAGTGCAGACATATTGCTCTTCTTGCTCAATCCAAGCTCGCTCTCTGTCCCTTGGCGATAACTGTATCCACGTGCAACACGCAAGTGGCGGGAACTCCTCCCCTTTTTCTCTTCCTGCACGTAGCTCGCGGGCTTTTCTTCTTCTGGACACGCCCACGAACTACGCAGTTAGAAAAACCACAGTTCTGTGCCCCCTTAATCCCTTCTTCTCATTTAAAGTTCAGCAACACAGTCCAACTCCCTAAATGGCCGACTTTTCAATCACATAGAAAACAATCCACTCATGCGAGAGGTAGCCACAAATCCCGGACTCGAGCCCCCACGTGTAGCACACAAACCCCTTTTTCTCCTGCCGCGAGGCACACCTGCTACTTGCCCGGTATCCCCTCCCTGTGTATAGAGAGGAGAAAGCGGTGTTATTGTTTGGGTCTTGCAGCAATTACCTCTCTAGAGTGGATCCCTCTCTCTCCGTTGTCTAGGTAGAAGTTCCTCAGAATAAGGCCAATGTCCACACAGGAGTAAAACCCAAGCAGCAAGGTTTTATTCTTTTATCTTTGCAGTGAACTTGAATAGGGAGTAAGAAGATGTGAGAAGTAAGAGGGAAAAGGTTCAGGCACGCAACACCTAGAGCACAGTCTTAATCTTTCATCGCCACTCAAGCCTGAGTAGGTATTGCTCACCCGGATAGTCGTTATGAGAGCGGTCCTAGCAGCCGGGATGGAGCATGGATAATAAAGACAGCGAATTCCTCTTTAGGCGAGTTTCCAGGCCTCTTCCCGAGACAGCAGTACCGTCGCTAATCTCCTCTGGGACTAATCCTCCCCTGGTCTCCTTTCCTAAAGGTGGGCTCCCTACAGATGGGCAGCCTGGGATCCTTCTTCTTTTTTTTTTTATAAATTCTTTATTTTTTCAATTACAATATACATATATACATCAACATTTCCGAATTCCATTACAACTTAATATTTTCCTCAACTGTTCCAATTACTACCGCCTATCTCAAATTGTTGTATTATCCTTAAACCTAACCTCATCAATTACTCATGCTTCCTCATAATTCTAATACAACCCTTTGATATTCCTACTCTTATTGTAATTTCATTTTCCTTAACCTGGGGTAACCCTGGTTATCCTCCCAGACATAGCCAAGAAGAAACAAAAAAAAAGAGAAAAAAAGACAGAAAAAGAGAAAGAGAGAGAGAGAGAGAGAGAGAGAGATAAAAAAAAAAGGGACCTCCCCCAAATAGTATTCTGCCCTTGCCTACCCCCCCACCTAGAACCTTTACTCAGGAGGATTGTTCCCTATAGGAAATATAGGGAGTCCATACCTCCCGATACCTCTCTCAACGTCATAGTAAGATTTTCCATTTGTTGGGTCTCTGTTATTCTCCCCATCCATTGTATTTTGGTTGGAGCTACCGTACTTTTCCAGAGAATCAGAATACAGTCCTTTGCTGCCATAAGCAGATGTCTTAGAAGGGAGTTTTTATATTTTTCAATAGATAACGGAATATCATGCAGCAAAAAAGCTGCCGGATTTTCTCCAAGAGACACATCTGTAATTTCTTTAATCATCTTCCAGAATTCTTTCAGTCTGGGACATTCCCAAAAAATGTGTAGCATAGTGCCCTCTGCACCTTGGCAGCGCCAGCACTGATTGGATACTTATGGGAATATCCAATTCAATACTGCCGGGGTTCTATACCACCTGGTCAGGATTTTATACCCCCATTCTTGATATCGGGTTGCCATTGACGCTTTGTGCGTAAACAAAAATATTTTCTTTTTCTGTATCTTAGAAAAGGTAACTCCCAGATCCCTCTCCCATGCTTGTAGAAAGGCCAATTCTTGTGGGGCTTCTGAGTCTATTAGCAGAGCATACAGAACTGAGAGTGAGTGCCTAAGTGGTTCCTCTTTTAAGCATATTTGTTCAAACCTAGATGGTGTACGTACTTCTGGCACTCGTTGCATAATTGACCGTAGGAAGGCGTTTAGCTGCATTTGCCTAAATGGGTTCAGATCTTCCGAAAACTCTCGTTCAATCTCCCCCTTAGTCATTACATGATTATCCATTGAAAAATGTATAATCCTGCTGATTCCCCGCCGCCTTAATTCTTTAAATCCCTGGTCTATAAGACCTGGCTCAAACGTCGGGTTACCTAGGATTGGTATCATGCGACACCTTTGTTTTCTTAAATATTTTTTTAATAGATTGAAGCGTGGCACCTACAGTAGGGTGTCTCCTCACCGCCTGTGGTATCTCTACATCCAGGAGCCATGCTATTCCTTCCAAAGGCATCTCGACTGTTGCTTGTTCCATGTGTATCCATGGCTTTTCCTTTCGAATTGTACACCAATCTACTACTTGTGTTGGATGTGATGCTTCATAGTAGCCCACTGGATCTGGGAATCTTACCCCCCCTCTCTCCTTTGGCAGGGTCAGTATGTCTCTACGTACTCTTGCAGATTTACCCGCCCATATAAATCTTGCAAATCTTGATCTCAAATCCCTTAGAAATCCAGCAGACAACTTTATTGGTAGGGTCTGAATTAGATATAACAATCTCTGCATTACATTCATATTAAGGATGAAGTTAATTCTGCCAAACCACGTAAAAACCTCTTTGTCCCACCTCTGAAAGTCTAGTTTAATCTGTCAAATCAGTGGGGCAAAGTTAAGTTCAAACACTCGGTTGAGCTTATTTGATATTTTAGTCCCCAGGTAGCATATATGGGAGTCTGTCCATCTAAAAGCAAAACTATCAGAGAGCTGCTGTTTCAGCGTGGCATTTATTTCCACGCCCATTACTTCTGATTTGTTATAATTTACTTTAAAGTTGGATATCCCCCCATATATGCATATTTCCACTAACAGAGATGGTAAAGATATCGCTGGAGAGTTTATAAAAAACATCAAGTCATCCGCATATGTGGCCAATTTGTGTTCAATTTGTGTTCTTCTCCTTTTATTGAAATACCCCTAATGTCTGAATTGGCCCGAATTGTTCTTAGAAAGAGTTCTATTGTGAGAATGAATATGATAGGTGAGAGTGGACATCCCTGCCGCGTTCCATTGCTTATGGGAAATGGTTCAGACATTATATTATTCACCTTGACTCTTGCTCTTGGATATGAATACAGGCTTGTAATCCAATTCTGCATCCCACTTCTCAGTTCTATATGCTGTAGTATAGCTCTCAGGAATGTCCAGTCTACCCTATCAAATGCTTTTTCTGCATCTGTAGATACAAGCACTAACGAATTCTGAGAGGACTGAGCTAGATATATGGCACTTAGAACCCTTTGCGTATTTTCTCTCCCCTCCCTACCAGGAGTAAACCCTACTTGGTCCGGGTGTACTATGGTCGGGATATATACCAGTAATCTATTGGCAAGAATTTTCGTAAGGATCTTAAGATCTACATTTAATAGGGAGATTGGGCGGTAGCTGGCACATTGAGCTGGATCCTTTCCCTCCTTAGGGATTACTGTTATGTGGGCCATTAATATCTCCCCGGTTATCCTCTGCCCCTCCCCGATTGAGTTAAACGCAGCCAGGAATTTTGGTGCCAGTTTTTCAGAAAAAGTTTTATAATAAAGCAACGTATAGCCGTCAGAGCCTGGGGCTTTACCTGGTTTCAGTGATTTAAGGGCTTCTAAAAAAGCTATGGCACCGCTGGACTGCCACTCCAGGGGCACATACACCACCGGCTTCTTTTGGACTCGGCCCTTCAGCCAGACCAGTGCAGCCTCCATCCCTCCATCCCTGTCTGGTTTTCTCAGGGAGAACCACATAAGCCGGTTTATGGCTCCCACCGATACTAGCCTTCCAGGTTTACATCATGCTGGCGGACTGCACGGCATGGTCAGGGTGACAGCGCCTCCACGGGACACTGACAGGAGCAGAGATCACATCAATCTTAGCCAAAAGGCAGAGATGACCCGGCCTCCGGCTAGACCAGTGCAGCACCCATCCTCACCAGGGGCACCCTTCTGGCTCTCTCAGGCTCAACCGAGTACCAGCCTCCAAGTTAGGAGCGCTCGGGTTCTGACCCTGCCGATACAAACCGTCTAGGTACTATTACACCAGAGGATTTGCATAGCCACCTTCTCTCGTATGGGAGTAGCACAGCGCCTCCTCTGGCAAATGATAAGAACAGATACTACACTTAATCTTAGCCAAAAGGCAGAGAATCCAAAAATGTGAAAATCCGGAAATTGTGAAATTAGAAAATTGTGAAATTAGAAAACCGAAAATTATGAGATTTGTCAATTCAAAAAAAAAGAAAATCCGAACATTCGTAAATTCAAAAATTCGAAAATCCGAACATAAACGAAAATTCAAAAGAAGAGCGAAAATTTGAAAATCTGAAATAATAACTAACTAATAATAACTTAATTATTATTATTAACTATTAAATTATAGGTATTGGAATTTCCTTTCAAATTTGGCTGTTAGTGAATGAAAAAGAAATACAAATTTATCCGAAGTTATGAATTTTCCGAAATAGCAAATGCCGCATCTAAAGAATGGAACATAACAAATTAATAATAATAAATTACAATAATAATAAAAACATTTAATTATTAATTTGTTCTATTTGTTTAGATGCGGCATTCGTTATTTTATATAATTTATAACTTCAGATAAGTTCATATTCGTTACGTTCACTAAAGCCGTGTACTCGCGATCGGTTTTACCAATGAAAACAGTCCAATGGACTGTTTTCATCGGACGAACCGATCGTGTATGGGCCCCATCGGTCTTTTTTCCATCGGTGTGAAAAAATAGAACATGTTTTAAATTTTTCCGATGGGGAAAAAACCTGATAGCAAAATCCGATCGTCTGTGTGGAAATCCATCGGATAAAAAACCCACGCATGCTCAGAATCAAGTCGACGCATGCTCAGAAGCATTGAACTTAAATTTTCTCGGCTCGTCGGAGTGTTTTACGTCACGGCGTTTGGGACGATCGTTTTTTTTAACTGATCATGTGTAGGCAAGACTGATGGAAGTCAGCTTCATTGGATTTCCGATGGAAAAATCCATCGGATTAGAATTCATAGGAAATCTGATCGTGTGTACAGGGCTTAACAGCCAAATTTGAAAGGAAATTCCAATACCTATAATTTAATAGTTAGTTATTATTAGATAGTTTAGATATTATTTTGACGCTTTTCAAGTTTCTTCAGAGCATGTATAGGCCTGGATGAAGGTCCTCTTATATTATGTATAAATGGACTAATTAGTATTTGCAGACGTCACTAATGACGCAACGGGGTTTCTCGTGGCGTCAGAGTGGGGCGGGGTCACCCATGCATGTCACGGGTGGTCCCGCCCTTGGCTATTTAAGAGCTGTCATGGCGGGTCTCACGTCATTCGGCGGGCGTCTCCCATTGAGGCGGAATCGATCGTGGCGGCATGTATCATCGGGTCGTGGAAGGATTACAAAGCTGGAATTTTTTTTTCTTTTTTATTAAAGGACTTGTCCCAAGCTGTGTGTGTGTTTTTTTTACCATTTTTGTCACTTCTTTGGGTGAAATGGTAGGGGTACAATGTACCCTGTTACCAGTTCACATAGGGGGGCCGGGATCTGGAGCCAGATTCTGATAAGCTCCCCACCCGCAGACCCCCACAACCACCGGGCAAGGGTTGTGGGGACATCCTCCCCATGTTGAGGGCATGTGGCCTGGTACAGTTCAGGAGGGGGGCATGGGCGTCGGCTGAATTTTTTTCGGGGGGGGGGGGCGCTTCGGCAGCGGCGATACACAGTCGCATTTTACCCTTTCTTCGACCACTAGCGGGGGGTTAAAAGTGACCCCCCCACGTTAAAATGTAAAAACACCCCACTGTGCCCCCTGCATCTTTCAATATCTCTTTGCCACTACTGTGTACCCCCTCTGCACAACTGCACCTCTGCTCCCCTTTACATTACACAGCACCACACAGCTCTGACCCCCTTTACATTACACAGCACCCTGCATCACTGGACCACTTCACACAGCACCCCACAGCTCTGGACTCCTTTGCACAGCATACTGCACCTCTTGATCCCTTTACACAGCACCCTGCACCTCTGGACCCCTTCACACAGCACCCTGCACCTCTGGACTCCTTTGCACAGCATCCTGCACCCCCTGCATGTTACATAGACTGTGACAGCCCCCTCCCCCTTCCTACCTTAATCATGCAGCCAGAGGGAGAGACACAGCAGCGCGGGAACTGCTGAAGTTATTTTTCATATTACCTAGAGACTGAGAACATGATACAAGAGATGTTCAGAGGTTATAGACATGATACAGTAGATGTCAGAGGTTGCAGACATGATACAGGAGGTGTCAGAGGCTGCGGGCATGGTACAGGAGATGGTTAGAGACTGAGGACATCATACTGAAGATGACCAAAGACTGCAGACATAATACAAGAGATCAATGCAGCCTCATCTGTGCCCATCAAATGCAGCCTCACTGTGCCCATCAATGCAGCCTCACTGTGCTCATCAATGCAGCCTCGCCATGCCCATCAATGCAGCCTCGCCGTGCCCATCATTGCAGCCTCACGGTGCCCATCATTGCAGCCTCACGGTGCCCATCATTGCAGTCTCACGGTGCCCATCATTGCAGCCTCACTGTGCCCATCAAATGCAGCTTTACAGTGCCCACCAATGCAGTCTCCCTGTGCCCACCAATGCAGCCTCCCTGTGCCCACCAATGCAGCCTCCCTGTGCCCACCAATGCAGCCTCACTGTGCCCATCAATGCAGCCTCACTGTGCCCATTATTGTAGCTTCATGGTGCCCATCAACGCAGCCTCCCTGTGCCCATCAACGCAGCCTCCCTGTGCCCATCACTGCAGCCTCCCTGTGCCCATCAATGCAGCCTCACTGTGCCCATTATTGTAGCTTCATGGTGCCCATCAATGCAGCCTCTCTGTGCCCATCAATGCAGCCTCACTGTGCCCATCAATGCAGCCTCACTGTGCCCACCAATGCAGCCTCCCTGTGCCCACCAATGCAGCTTCGCTGTGCCCACCAATGCAGCTTCACTTCATTGCAGCCTCGCTGTGCCCACCAATGCAGCCTTGCTGTGCCCACCAATGCAGCTTTGCTGTGCCCATTAATGCAGCTTCTCTGTGCCCACCACTGCAGCCTCTGTGCCCACTAATTGCAGCCTCTCTGTGCCCACCAATTGCAGCATTTGTGTGTCCACCAATTACAGCCTCTGTGCCCACCAATTGCAGCCCCTGTGTGCCCAATTGAAGTCTGTGCCCACCAATTGCCACCCCTGTGTGCCCACCAATTGCAGCCTCTGTGCCCACCAATTGCAGCCCCTGTGTGCCCATCAACTGCTGCCCCTGTGTGCCCACCAATTGCCGCCCCTCTGTGCCCACCAATTGCTGCCTCTGTGCCCACCAATTGCAGCCCCTGAGTGCCCAATTGCAGTCTGTGCCCACCAATTTCCGCCCCTTTGTGCCCACCAATTGCAGCCTCTATGCCCACTCATTTCAGCCTCACCATTTCCTGGATAAGCGCTCCCCTCCCTCTGTCCCTGGCGCTCATATCGTATGTTACGAAGCTGGGTCTGTGTGCAAGGTCCCGCCCCCCTAGGCTCGTGTGATAGGCGGAACACTAGAAGACTATCACACGAGCCGAACTAGGGGGGCGGGACCTTACACACAGACCCAGCTTAATGACATACGATACGAGCGCCGGAGGACAGAGGGAGGGGAGCTCTGCAGTGACAGTCGCCGCTTAAAGCGGCCCCAGGGCAGGCTGCCCTGTCACCACGCCTCTGCACTGAGCCGCCCCGTGCCCCCCGCTTCACTCGCGGGGGGTGCCGGCCTGACACCCCCTCAGTGTGTGGCACACCTCCAGGGGGGGTCGAGCGACCCCCCTTGCCCTATGGAGCAGACGCCCATGGAGGGGAGCGCTCCCTCTTTTCTTGCAGCAGTATGGATTTTTGGGGGGACCATTTTTTTGAAAATTTTGGCACAGGGTTTCCCTTAATATCCATACCAGACCCAAAGGGCCTGGTATGAAATTTGGGGGGATCCCCACACATTTTATTTTTTATTTTGATTCAGGGTCCCCCTTAATTTTCATACCAGATCCAAAGGGCCTGGTAATGTACTGGGGGGGGGGGCCATGCCATTTTTTTCAATTATTTTTATCTGTATTGCCGGAACCCGACAATTCATTATAGCCGCGAGTAGTTTTACCTGACTTTTTTCCTTTAGAAATTAGATTTTGTGCAGGGACTATTCTAAACACGGGAAAATGCGCTACATTACAGGCATACTATAGACACCCCCCAGGTACAAAATTTTAAGGAATTTTTCACTTTTATTGTTTCACTTTAAGCATTATTAAAATCACTGCTCCCGAAAAAACGTCAGTTTAAAAAAAAAAAATTGCATTGATACATGTCCCCTGGGGCAGGACCCGGGTCCCCAAACCATTTTTATGACAATAACTTGCATATAAGCCTTTATAATTAGCACTTTGATTTCTTCCATAGACTTTTAAAGGGTGTTCTGCGGCTTTCGAATTTGCCGTGAACACCCCAAATTGTTCGCTATTCAGTGAACAGGCGAACACCCGATGTTCGAGTCGAACTTACGTTCGACTCGAACATCAGGCTTATCCCTACTAATCACACGCCCACTTCCTTCTGACAGACCAACAACACAGTACAAACGTGGGGATCATATAACCATTTAAAACAAAACAATCCATAGTGGCATAAAGTAAAACAGACTAGAGATATTGATAGACTTCATCTAAAGAATTGATGAAAAAGCAAAAGGAGTGTATATTGCCCTGAGGATCAAAAAGCAGGAAGTTAATTAACTACTTAAGGACCCGGGCTTATTTTTCAGACTCGGTGTTTACAAGTTAAAATCTGATTTTTTTGCTAGAAAATTACTTAGAACTAGGGCTGTGGAAATTACCTATTAATTCCTCGATTAATCGATTAATTGTTTTGATTGATCAAAATTCTTTTGATCGGTACTCACCTCTGCGCCGGCTTCCGGGTCTTCAGGGAGATCCGGTGACGTCACGGACACCGGCGGGGCTTGCTGTGTCCATCTGAAGGGCTCCTTTGCTGTGCCTTCATATCTGCATGCCGGCGGGACCTTACTATCTGCCACACGCAAGGGCTGTTACACTTCCCTCTATCACTTCCCTCTATCAACCTGGGATTCTACAGCCATCCACCGGGAGTTGTGATAGTTCCCTTCAGGGGACATCTACATGCCGACGGACTGATGTTAGCCCCTCCTCATCTGGATTCAGCAGTGGTATCGTTCTACACATTTTTATACCAGTATCATACTTAGCTACATGTTTTTATGACTGCTTTTGCTACCGTTTGGTATTCCTCGCACCATTTTTACAGTTTATGTAGCTACATCGATTTTATCTCCAGTGCAATATTTATTTTGTTACCTACTTGAAGACTATAAAAGTTTTCATGCTATTCCCATCGGGCGCTGCCTTTGTGTGTTTTTTGTATCCTGCTATCCATTTTTCCAGGGGTTGGGAGCTGCACTGGGAATCGGCCTGCAAGGAGATCAGCTAAAGGTAGTTGGATCTGTATGTGCGTTATAATTAATCAAAATTAGTCGATTAATCGATTAAAAAAAAATCAATTAATCGAACACGAAAATTTTAATCAGTAACAGCACTACTTAGAAACCCAAAACATTATATATATTTTTTCAGACACTCTAGAGAATAAAATGGTGGTTTTTGCAATACTTTCTGTCACATTTGCGCAGCGGTCTTACAAGCGCACTTTTTTGGGGAAAAATTTGTGTATGACTATCTCGGTTACTTGGGGAGCCACAGCCTGGTCTGAATAATGTGTCCGGGTTTCAGGTAGGCTGAAACCTGGACACATGATTCAAAACCCAGACTGTCTGGGTGAATCCTGGACAGGTGGCAACCCTACCCTCATTCCCATCTCAAAATGTTGGGAGGTATAGTACAGGTATGTCGTTTTCGCGCAGCCGGGCAGCCTTGCTGCAGTAAATGTGTGGAAGGTGGTTAAATACTTTAAGAAAAGTCATTGAAATCCAGGGCAGCACAGTGGATCACACTACTTTGGTTTGAATCCTGTATGCATGGAGTTTGAATGTTAAAACACTGTCTGCATGGGGTTTGAATGTTCTCCCTGTGCTTTTGTCAGTTTTCTCCCACTGTTCAAAGACATGTCAGTAGGATCAGGGCCGGTGCTACCACTAGGCAAACTAGGCAGCCGCTTAGGGTTCCCTGCTGCCTAGGCTGCATTGATGGGCACTGGTGAAGCAACATTTGATGGGCACTGGTGAGGTTGCATTGATGGGTGCTGGTAGGCTGTATTGATGGTTGCTGGTAGGCTGCATTGATAGGCACTGGTGAAGCAGCATTTGATGGGCACTGGTGAGGCTGCATTGATGGGCGCTGGTGAGGCTGCATTGATGGGCACTGGTGAAGCAGCATTTGATGGGCACTGGTGAGGCTGCATTGATGGGTGCTGGTAGGCTGCATTGATGGGCGCTGGTGAAGCAGCATTTGATGAGCACTGGTGAGGCTGCATTGATGGGTGCTGGTAGGCTGCATTGATGGGTGCTGGTAGGCTGCATTGATGGGCGCTGGTAGGCTGCATTGATGGGCACTGGTGAGGCTGCATTGATGGGCACTGGTGAAAGCTGCATTGATGGGCGCTGGTAGGCTGCATTGATGGGCACTGGTGAAGCAGCATTTGATGGGCACTGGTGAGGCTGCATTGATGGGCGCTGGTAGGCTGCATTGATGGGTGCTGGTAGGCTGCATTGATGGGCACTGGTGAAGCAGCATTTGATGGGCACTGGTGAGGCTGCATTGATGGGTGCTGGTAGGCTGCATTTATGGGAGCTGGTAGGCTGCATTGATGGGCACTGGTGACGCAGCATTTGATGGGCACTGGTGAGGCTGCATTGATGGGCGCTGGTGAGGCAGCATTGATGGGCACTGGTGAAGCAGCATTTGATGGGCACTGGTGAGGCTGCATTGATGGGTGCTGGTAGGCTGCATTGATGGGCGCTGGTGAAGCAGCATTTGATGGGCACTGGTGAGGCTGCATTGATGGGTGCTGGTAGGCTGCATTGATGGGCACTGGTAGGCTGCATTGATGGGCACTGGTGAGGCTGCATTGATGGGCACTGGTGAAAGCTGCATTGATGGGCGCTGGTAGGCTGCATTGATGGGCACTGGTGAAGCAGCATTTGATGGGCACTGGTGAGGCTGCATTGATGGGTGCTGGTAGGCTGCATTGATGGGTGCTGGTAGGCTGCATTGATGGGCACTGGTGAAGCAGCATTTTATGGGCACTGGTGAGGCTGCATTGATGGGTGCTGGTAGGCTGCATTGATGGGCGCTGGTAGGCTGCATTGATGGGCACTGGTGAGGCTGCATTGATGGGCACTGGTGAAAGCTGCATTGATGGGCACTGGTGAAGCAGCATTTGATGGGCACTGGTGAGGCTGCATTGATGGGCACTGGTGAGGCTGCATTAATGGGCACTGGTGAGGCTGCATTGATGGGCGCTGGTAGGCTGCATTGATGGGTGCTGGTAGGCTGCATTGATGGGCACTGGTGAAGCAGCATTTGATGGGCACTGGTGAGGCTGCATTGATCGGTGCTGGTAGGCTGCATTGATGGGCACTGGTGAAGCAGCATTTGATGGGCACTGGTGAAGCAGCATTTGATGGGCACTGGTGAGGCTGCATTGATGGGCACTGGTGAGGCTGCATTAATGGGCACTGGTGAGGCTGCATTGATGGGCGCTGGTAAGGCTGCATTGATGGGCGCTGGTAAGGCTGCATTGATGGGCACTGGTGAGGCTGCATTGATGGGCACTGGTGAGGCTGCATTGATGGGCGCTGGTGAGGCTGCATTGATGGACGCTTGTGAGGCTGCATTTAATGGGTGCTTCATTAAAAAGTTGGGGTATACATGGGCAGGGCAAAGGGGATGGAGTTAGGGGTGGGCGGCAAAATGAGGTTTCGCCTAGGGTGTCAAAAATCCTTGCACCAGCCCTGAGTAGGATATCTGGATCCTGTCTAAACTGACCCCGGTATGTGTATGTATGGAAGTGGGATAGGGACTATAGATTGTAAGCTCCTTGGGGGCAGGAACTGATTTGATTATGTAGCGCTGGCAATTTGTTGGTGCTATATAGACACCTGTAATATATAAACTGTGTTTGATGACATAAAACTTCGAATGATTTACCTATGTATCAATCCGAATTTCAGCATATCACAGATACCCCCTCGTCTTCTTTTTGGGGGTTTCCTTATACTTATTATAATAAAGGTCATTTCCTCTGACCTCCTTCTTTTCTGATGACCACCTCTCAGGAGAGCCAGGAACCGCACTGCGTTATATCATACGTGTAATAATCTCTCTTTTCCAGGACTCTCTGATGGAGAATCTGTAACGTGTCTCAGGGGGAAAAGGAAGAAGGTCTCGGTCACCTGCAGTGATGTCCACCAGAGCTCTATGGAAGGTTATGAGAAGGAAATTCATTTATGGTGTGATGACACCGAAATAATCTGCCCGGTAATCCCAAGTCTGAAGGATGTGACCAATGATATGAAATTCCAGAAACTCAAATGCAGGACAAAGAATCCATTGAAAAGGGGAAAATTTAAGAAATACTGCTGTCAAATAGAAAGACCCCTCTACGTATCTGCCCTCCTATCTGCTCTTTCTGGTAAGTTTCTCCAACCACTCGCTGACCAGGCTTTTTATGGTACTTTAAATTTGTAATTTTTTATTTATTTTGCTAGAAAATTACTTATAACCCCCCAAACATTATACATTTTTTATTAGCAGAAACCCTAGGGAATGAAGTGGCGATCGTTATGTCACACAGTATTCGCGCATCAATTTTGCAAACACAATTTTTTGGGGAAAAAAATGTATTTTAACCACTTCATCCCACCGGAGGATTTGGCTGCCCAATGACCCGGCCATTTTTTGCGATTCGGCCCTGCGTCACTTTAACTGACAATTGCGCGGTCGTGCGACGCTGTACATAAACAAAATTGACGTCCTTTCTTTCCCACAAATAGAGCTTTCTTTTGGTGGTATTTGATCACCTCTGCGGTTTTTATTTTTGGCGCTATAATCAAAAAAAGAGCGACCGTTTTGAAAAAAAAAACAACTGAGGGGTTGATTTACTAAAGGCCAATAGACTGTGCACCTTGCACTCTGTAAGGGCAGTTGCTCCAGAGCTTAGTAAATGAGGTAAAGCTTTACTTTGCAAAGAATACCCAATCACATGCAAGGAAAATAGAAAAAAATGCATTTTTGCTTGTGCATGATTGGTTGATGAAAGTCAGCAGAGCTTCCCCTCATTTACTAAGCTCTGGAGCAACTGCTCTTGCAAAGTGCACAGTCTATTTGCCTTTAGTAAATCAACCCCACAATATTTTGTATGTTTTGCTGTAATAAATATCCCCATATTTTTTTTTTAAAAAGCAAATTTTTTTTTTCCGGCCGATACGTATTCTTCTACATATTTTTGATTAAAAAAAACGCAATAAGCGTTTATTGATTGGTTTGCGCAAAAGTTATAGCGTCTACAAAATAGGGGGTAGTTTTATGGCATTTTTATTATTATATTTTTTTTTACTAGTAATGGCGGCAATCTGCGATTTCTATCTGGACTGCGATATTGCGGCCGGACACATCGGCCACTTTTGACACCATTTTGGGACCAGTGGCATTTATACAGCGATCAGTGCTATAAAAATGCACTGATTACTGTGTAAATGTCACTGGCAGGGAAGGGGTTAACCACTAGGGGGCGATCCAGGGGTTAAGTTTGTTCCCTAATGTGTGTTCTAACTGTAGGGGGATGGAAGTGACTGGAGGAATTGACAGATTGTTGTTCCCAGCTTGTAGGAACTCACGATCTGCCTCTCCTCTCCTCACAGAACAGGGATGTGAGTGTTTACACACAGATGTATTCCTGTTCTGCCTCTCGTGCCCGAAATCGCGTGTGGCCGGCGGTCATCGCGACTGCCAGTCACGAGCATCGGCACCCCCCCCCTGCAGTGCAGCAGGCATGCGCGCGCCTGCTATCCAGTTTAAAGGACCGACGTACAGCTACGACGGTTCGCGGGACTGTGCCGTCCTGCCGCATTATAATGATGGCGGCAGGTCGGCAAGTGGTTAATGAATTTTAAAAAAAGAAAATACTTACCCCAATTTTTTTTTTGTATAATGTGAAAGATGATGTTATGCCGAGTAAATAGATACCAAACATGTCACGCTTTAAAACTGTGCACACTTATGGAATGGCAAACAAACTACGGTGCTTAAAAAATCTCCATAGACGACCATTTAACCACTTAAGGACCGGGCCTATTTTTCAGACTTGGCGTTTAGAAGATGAAATCTTTTTTTGTTGTTGCTAGAAGACTTCTTAGAGCCCCCAAACATTATATATATTTTTTTAGACACCCTAGAGAATAAAATGGCGGTTGTTGCAATACTTTATGTCACACCGTATTTGCGCAGCGATCTTACAAGCACAATTTTTTTGGAAAGAAATACATATTTTGACTTAAAAAATAAGACAACAGTAGAGTTAGCCCAATTTCTTTTTATATTGTGAAAGATAATGTTACATCGAGTAAATTGATACCCAATATGTCACACTTCAAAATTGCGCCCGCTCGTGGAATGGCGACAAACTTTGACCCTTAAAAATCTCCATAGGCGACGTTTAAAAAATTCTACAGGTTGCATGTTTTGAGTTACAGAGGAGGTCTAGAGCTAGAATTATTGCTCTTGCTCTAACGATCACGGCAATACCTCACATGTGTTGTTTGAACACCGTTTTCATATGCGGGCACTACTCACGGATGCGTTCTCTTCTGAGAGACAATTTTGAAAAAAAATAATTATATTTTGTTTACTTTCTGCTTTTAATAATACATATCCCCAAAATATATATATATATAAAAAAAACAAATTTTCTACATATTTTTGCTAAAAAAATAAAAATTTTAAAAAAATCACCAAAAGTGTATATTGTTTGCTTTGTGCAAAAGTGATAGTGTCTACAAAATAGGGGAAAGATTTAGGGACCTTTTTCTTTTTTTTTATTGTTTTTACTAGTAATGGCGGAGATCAGCGATTTTTTAGCGGGATTGCGACATTGCAGCGGACAAATCTGACACTAAGCCCCCTTTCACACTTATACGACTTGTGACCACGATTTTGGACTGCAAAATCGTATGACAAGTCATTCTCCATGATTTTGAATGACAACTAGTGTTGAGCGAACCCGAACTGTAAAGTTCGGGTCCGTACCGAACTTTAGCTTTTTCCCGAACCCGGACTTTGCGCAAAAGTCCGGGTTCGGGTTCGGCAATCTAATTTCGCAGTTAGAAATGCTTCAGGGGCCAGCCAATCACCTTTTGATTAGCTGGTGTGCCCTTAGAAGCCATCATAGCCATGCCTACTAATGGCATGGCTGTGATTGGTCAGTGCAACATGTGACCCAGCTTCTATATAAGCTAGAGGCACACAGAACACACGTCACTCTGCTTCAGAATAGATAGGGAGAGGATCTTGGCTGCTGCTGCTGCTGCTTTTAGGGAGAGATTGTAAAATACATGAGTTAGTCCTGATTCTGGAATCTGAGGGAAAAGATAGAGAGACAGTGTAGTGTAGGGCCAGGTTCCTGTTGGTGCTTTCAGGGAGAGAGAATATTATATAGGAGTCCAGATTCAGAGATATAACTCAGCGATCTGCATAGGTTTACCTGTTTGTGTTGCAGTGCAGTCTTTTTACACTGCTATGAGCCCAGTGTCAGAGAAAATCTACCTTTTATCTGCAAGCTCAGTGCACCAGCACTGCATATATTACGTTGAGAGATACACCGTTTCCATACTGTGGGTGTATTCTGCTCTTTGAAAAAGATCCATTTAGGGGGAAAAAAAAAGGCACTTTATTGTGCTCTTTTCTAAAAGACCCATAGGGCAAAAAAAAAAAAAAAAATTGCATTTTATTTTGCTCGTGCGAAAAAAGACCCGTTTAGGGCAAAAAAAATAAAAAATTTGCACTTTAATTTACGCTTGCAAAAAGACCCATTCAGGGCCACAAAAAATAGTTTGCAGTGTGTTATACATATGTGGAGGTGTGTGAAATAAACAATTTCTATATAGTTTTCTCCTACTGTGCTATACTAAAAAAACAACATTTTTTTTTTAATAGCATTTTCTGCAGTTCTGTAGCTGTGCGATTCAGCGGTTACGTACTGTGGGTGTGTTCTGCTCTTCCAAAAAACGCCGTTTAGTGGCACAAAAAAAAGTTTGCAGTGTGTTATACATATTTGGAGGTGTGTGAAATAAACAATTTCTATATAGTTTTCTCCTACTGTGCTATACTAAAAAAACAACATTTTTTTTTAATAGCATTTTCTGCAGTTCTGTAGCTGTGCGATTCAGCGGTTACATATTGTGGGTGTGTTGTGGTCTTCCAAAAACACCCATTTAGGGCAAGATCCTAAATTTGTGAAATATGAGGAGAAGGTCAAAGGGACGTGGTAGCCCCGGTCGTGGTGCTGCTGGTGGAGCTCCTGTTGCAGGGAGAGGACGTGGTGGATCTCAGGTGCGAGTAGGCGACCGAGCCTGCGGCGGTATTTTGTCGCGCCTAATGAGGCTGTACGAATGTTTAGGCCAGGACAAGTACAGGCGATAGTAGATTGGGTTGCTGACAGTGCCTCGGGTTCCTTCACATTGTCTCCCACCCACTCTTCTGATGAAAGATCAGAGTTGGCACCTGAAACCCATGTCCATCAGTCTTTCACCTCACCCCCTTGCAAATCAGCTAAGCAGTCTGAGCCCCAAATCATGCAGCAGTCTCTTCTGCTTTTCGATGACTCTGTTAGCAGGGTTTCCCAGGGCCATCCACCTAGCCCTGCCCCAGAAGTGGAAGAGATTAAGTGCACCGATGCCCAACCACTTATGTTTCATGATGGGTACATGGGAGGACCATCGCAGTACGTCTCGGATGATGACGAAACACAGGTGCCAACTGCTGCTGCTTTCGCAATTGTGCAGACAGACAAGGAGGGCAGGGGTGAAGACTGGGTGGAAGATGATGTGGAGGACGATGAGGTCCTCGACCCCACATGGAATGAACATTATGCAGGTGACCAGTGTAGTTTGGAGGAAGAGGCGGTGGTCGCACAGAGCCACCAGCACAGCAGAAGAGGGAGCAGGGTGCAAAAGCGGAGCGTCTGTCAGCTAGACAGTATGTCTGCTACTGCCCAATGCAGCAAGGGACCGAGCACACCAAAGCCAGGACCAAGGAGTTCGCTAGCGTGGCAGTTCTTCACACAATGTGCTGATGACAAGACACGAGTGGTTTGCACGCTGTGCAATCAGAGCCTGAAGCGAGGCATAAACGTTCTCAACCTGAGCACAACCTGCATGACCAGGCATCTAAGTGCAAAGCACGAGCTGCAGTGGAGTAGACACCTCAAAAACCGAGAAAGGTCTCTGGCTCCTCCTGCTTCCTCTTCTGCTGCAGTCTCGGCCTCTTCATCCACCTCTGTAGTGACAGTGGCACCTGCCACCCCGCAAACAGAGGATCTGCCAGCAACACTACCACCTGGGTCACCAACCATCTCCACAATGTCCCATGGAAGCGTTCAGCTCTCTATCTCCCAAACATTGGAGCGGAAGAGGAAGTACCCCCCTAGCCACCCGCGATCCCTGGCCCTGAATGCCAGCATTTCAAAACTCCTGGCCTTTGAAATGCTGTCATTCCGTCTGGTGGAGACGCAGAGTTTTAAAAGCCTGATAGCATTGGCTGTCCCACAGTACGTCGTGCCCAGCCACCACTACTTTTCCAGGCGAGCCATCCCTTCCCTGCACAACCAAGTGGGGGACAAAATCAGGTGTGCACTGCGCAACGCCATCTGTGGCAAGGTCCACCTAACTACGGATGCGTGGACCAGTAAGCACGGTCAGGGACGTTATATCTCCCTAACAGCACACTGGGTAAATGCAGTGGCGACTGGGCCTGAGGCAGATAGCAGTTTGGCGCATGTCCTTCCACCACCGAGGATTGCAGGGCGCTTCAGTTTGCCTCCTGTTGCTAACTAATCCTACTCCGCTTCCTCATCCTCTACCGCCTCCTCATCCGGTCAGCGTAACACCTTCACCACCAACTTCAGCACAGCCAGGGGTAAACGACAGCAGGCAGTTTTAAAACTTTCCTGTTTGGGGGAAAAACCCCACACCGCGCAGCAGTTGTGGAGGGACATGGAACAACAGACCGATGAGTGGTTCTGTCAGTGAGCCTCAAGCCCGGCCTGGTGGTGTGCGATAATGGGCGAAATCTCGTAGCAGCTCTGGGCCTAGCCGGTTTGACGCACATCCCTTGCCTGGCGCATGTGCTGAACTTGGTGGTCCAGAGGTTCCTTAAAAATGACCCCAATATGCCAGAGCTGCTGCAGAAAGTGCGGGCTGTGTGTGCGCACTTTCGGCGTTCTCACCCTGCTGCTGCTCGCCTGTCAGCACTGCAGCGTAACTTCGGCCTTCCCGCTCACCGCCTCATATGTAACGTGCCCACAAGGTGGAACTCCACCTTGCACATGCTGGCCAGACTGTGCGAGCAGCAGCAGGCAATAGTGGAGTTTCAGCTGCAGCAATCGCGCGTGAGTCGCTCTGCGGAACAGCACCACTTCACCACCAATAACTGGGCCTCCATGCGAGACCTGTGTGCCTTGTTGCGCTGTTTCGAGTACTCCACCAACATGTCCAGTGCCAATGACGCCGTTCTCAGCGTTACTATCCCAGTTCTATGTCTCCTTGAAATAACGCTTCGGGCGATGATGGAAGAGGATGTGGCACAGGAGGATGAGGAGGAGGAGGAGGAAGCGGGATCATTTCAAAGGCTTTCAGGGCAGTCTTTCACAAGTGGCTACGAGGGTGGGTTCCTGCACCAACAAACGCCAGGTACACAATTGTCCGGCAGAAAGGGCACAGTTCTGGAGGATGACGAGGTGGAGGAGGAGATGGAGGAGGAGGAGGAGGAGCCATTTTCACAGCAGGGTGGCACCCAGACCAGCTCGTGGCCATCACTGGTGCGTGGCTGGGGGGATACAGAGGACACAGACGATACACCCCCCACAGAGGACAGCTTTTCTTTGCCTCTGGGCAGCCTGGCACACATGAGCGATTACATGCTGCAGTGTTTCCGCAATGACCGCCGAGTTGCCCACATTTTAACTGGTGCTGATTACTGGGTGGCCACCCTGCTGGATCCCCATTACAAGGACAACGTACCGTCCTTAATTCCCTCACTGGAGCGGGATCGTAAGATGCGCGAGTACAAGCGCACGCTGGTAGATGCGCTGCTGGTGGCATTCCCACCTGACAGCGGGCGTACGGTGGAAGCACAAGGCGAAGGCAGAGGAGGAGGAAGAGGTCGCCAATGCAGCCGGGGCACCGGAAACACCTCAGAAGGCAGGGTTAGCATGGCTGAAATGTGGAAAAGCTTTGTCAGCATGCCACAACAACCAGCACCACCAGCTGAGATGGAACGTCTTAGCAGGAGGCAGCATTTCACCAACATGGTTGAGCAGTATGTGTCCACAGGCCTACACGTACTGGATGACGGGTCTGCCCCCTTTAACTTCTGGGTCTCCAAATTGGGCACATGGCCTGAGCTTGCCCTTTACGCCTTGGAGGTGCTGGCCTGCCCTGCAGCCAGTGTATTATCTGAACGCGTATTTAGCACGGCAGGGGGCGTTATCACAGACAAGCGCAGCCGCCTGTCCAGAGCCAATGTGGACAAGCTCACGTTCATTAAAATGAACCAGGCATGGATCCCACAGGACTTGTCCGTACCTTCTGCAGAATAGACATGTATACCGGTGTTGTGACAAAAACTGTCCGGCCATCGGATTGTGTCCAGCCCATACTGCGAAGGCGCAGCGCTTGCGCAGTACAGAGGACAAGGAGATTCACAAAATCTCCGAAGATGAACGGCGCCTGCGCCGTGAGTGCAGGTTCAAGCCCCACCATCCAAGTGGACATACGGTAGCACATAGTAACAGGGCCCCTCACGGGCTCGGTTCGATCGCCACGCTTTGGGCATGGCCTCACTTGGCTCGGCTTGAACCACGGATGGTGTGGCCTTCACCTGAACTCACCACGCAGGCGCCGTTCGTCTTGGGAGATTTTCGAAATCCCCTTGTCCTACATACTGAGCAAGCGCAGTACAGGGTGGACACTATTTGACGGGGGACAGAATTCGACACATCACCGGCCTTACCCAGCCATTGTTGTATTTTTGAACCAGTGTTGGCTACCTCGTCCTCCTCCACCGCTGCTTCCACCTACACAGCCACATCCACCGCCACCTCAACCTCCTACTCCATATGGACCTCGTCCTCCTAGGTCAAGATTATAATTTTTATTTAATTTTTTTGTAGCGCACAGATCCTTTCCCCCTTACCTGCCTTTATGTTGTTGGCTCCTCGCAGGAGGGAGAAAGGCACACCGCACTACCAGCCCGTACCCTCCTATATAAAGAGGTTGAGCGGTGTACTTGACGGGCCGTGTCCACAGCCGGAGTCAAAACTCCTCCAGAGGATGATTCTCACCTCTACTGTAGGTAGAGGCAAGTCCTTTAATTCCCAGTAAAGTCAATGTCCACACCAGCTGAAACTACAACTCTTATTCTCTCATGGCAAAATAAACTCTACTCGGATAGAAAAGGTTAGAGCAAAGAAACAGGACAGCTTAAGGTGTGGAGGAGGTCCAGGCACAAACGTAGCACATTCACTTCACTGCTTAGGTTTCTCAAACAGTTTTAGGCACACGGTCTCTGCCACAGACATTGAGGTTGGTCTCTGCCACAGACCGGGTGTACAAGGCCCCTGCCACGGACCTGGAGAACTTTGGTCTCTGCCACAGACCAGGGTGTATAAGGCCCCTGCCACGGGCCGGGTGAATAAGGCCTCTGATACAGTCAAGATGACCTTGAGCTTCTCCTTCTATGAACCTAGCCCATATCAAGGGGAAGACATCTCTTCAGGGAGTCAACAGACCATTCCTTCACCGTGACTCCCGCATCGGTCCATCAGAATGATCCTCCCTTCCCTGGAACATGGTCCCCTACATGAGGCGGCACCCTAAGACTGCTCGACCCTTAGCGGACTCCAGACGAAGGCTCTGGACTCCAGGCTTTACTCCCACACCTAGGCCTCCATACCCAGGGCAGCAGGAACTCCAGGATAGTACCTCACCCCGGGCTAAAGGTACCCGAGATGGAACAGGAACACATGCACCCAGGCCGAAGGCACCTGGGCGTGGACCCCACTGGACATCAGCCCCCAGGCCAAAGGTCTGCCCCTTTTATATGCTCTCCCGGCATGCACAGCAGGTTCCCCGCCCCGCTGTACTACTGCCAAGAGGGGACACAAAAGGCACAGCACTGTATCGGCGGTTCAACCCTAGCCTACCATGGCAGCGCCACCTGTAGGCCGCAGGGAACTGCACACCAATACTGTCCCCCGAGGACAAAATGGTCCATGAATCCTACAGAATTAGGGTGTTTGAGCCTATTTACCATTCAAACACTTTCCTTAAATTTAGCACCCCGCTACATTTTTATTTCAAAGTATTTTATTTTCCCACTAGCTTATCCATTAAATTGAATAATTTATTCCAGAAAGGGCGTATTCTGGGGCATTCCCACCATATGTGTGGCATCGTGCCGTTGAGTTTCTGAGGTTCTTAATGACTTCCCGTACCTCTTCTGCTGAAAAGGGGGCCTCCAGCATATTTGTTTATTTTTTTAATGTTATTTTAAGTTATTTCCCTATCCACATTTGTTTGCAGAGCACTTGCCATGCTCTTAACAACATTTTGCTGCCATTTGCAGCCCTCTAGCCCTTTCCATTACTTTTTTAGAGCCTTTTTAGTCCTTAGAAGTCCGGGTCCCCATTGACTTCAATGGTGTTTGGGTTCGGGTTAAAGTTCGGTCCCGAACCCGAACTTTTTTCCGAAGTTCGGCCGAACCCGTCGAACCCGAACATCCAGGTGTCCGCTCAACTCTAATGACAACCATTCATATTAGCACGACTTTAAGTCGGATTTTGTATTAACAGATCCTACTTTGGCATGCGACTTGTGCACAACTTGTGCATGAAGGGGAACTCAACGCCAATTTTTTTGAAAAGGGCGGGGTTACCCCATACTCATTCACATAGGGTGGGGGGCCAGGATCTGGGGGTCTGCTTATTAAAGCGGGCTCCCAGATTCCGATAAGCCCCCCGCCCTCAGACCCCGACAACCAACGGCCAGGGTTGTCGGGAAGGGGCCCTTGTCCTCATCAACATGGGGGAAGGTGCTTTGGGGTGGGGTGGGGGGCGCCGGGCCCCCCTGTCCCAAAGCACCCACCCCCCATGTTGAGGGCATGCGGCCTGGTATGGCTCAGGAGGGGGGGCACTCGCTTGTCCCCACCTCCTTTCCTGACCGGCCGGGCTGGTGCTCGGATAAGGGTCTGCTATGGATTTTGGGGGGACCCCACGCCGTTTTTTCGGCGTGGGGGTTCCCCTTAAAATCCATACCAGATCTATGGGCCCGGTATGCTCATGAAGGGGGAACCCATGTCAGGTTTTTTTTCAAATTTTTTTGGGGGATCAAAGTCGTGTCCCTGCTCATTGAAGTCGTACTTCAAGTCGTGGGGCAAAGTCGGATCCACAGTCGTATGACTGTCTTGTTGAAATCGCGACCACAAAATCGCGGCAAAAACGCACGACTTTAAAGTCGTATAAGTGTGAAAGGGGCCTAAGTGACACTTTTTGGGGACGAGTGACACTAATACAGTAAATAGTGCTAAAAAAAAAGCACTGATTACTGTACAAATGTCACTGGCATTGATAATGGTGGCGATCAGCGATTATTAGCAGGACTTCGACATTGCGGCAGACAAATCTGACACTAAGTGACACTTTTTGGGGACCAGTGACACTAATACAATGTCACTGGCAGAGAAGGGATTAACACCAGGGGGTGATCAAAGGGTTAATTATTCCATAAAGAGTATTTTCTAACTGTGGGGGAAGCGGACTGACTGGAAATACAGAAAGTTCTCTCTCTCCTCCCCTCTCAGAACAGGGATCCGCCTTGTTTGCATTGACAGATCCCCTGTTCTGCCTCTCTTCAGCACGATCGTGGGTGGCCAGTGGACATTGAGTCCGCCGGACCCGCGAGCTAGCTCCCGCAGCATACAGAGAGCTAAACGTCAGTTTTGCTGCAGCAGGTTCATACATGGTAAAGATGTGCCACTTTACAGGCAGACTACGGGGACCACATGCGCGCCCACAGTACCACATGCACAGACCGACTTACAGGTGCGTCGGTTTGCGTAGCCGAGCCGCCTTGCCGCAGTATATATGCGGAAGGCGGCTCAACAAGTGGTTAAAGGCAAATGATAAAAAAAAAAAAATCTTTCGCTTTTTTGTTCTTCCAGTCTTGACCAGAAAGTGACGTCATGATGTCAGTCCAGTCCTCCAAGGCCATAGAGTTGATCAAAGAGTGTTAACTCTTTGATCGCCTATGGGAGCAGAGGGCCATACCGTCGGATCATTTCTCGGGCGAATCGGCGATAAGCCCTAGAAACACCGGTGAGTGGTGGAAAAGTCCACTCCCGCCGCTTCGGAATCCGTTCCAGCTGCTCACGAGCCACCGGTTTCACGGGAAAAAGTCAGCTGGAGCCACAAAAGATCAATTCTTTCCCCCATCTGGCATGCTGATCACCCACTCTGTCCACTATCAGATTCCCCCCTTCCTGCTGTCTGGGCCCCCTGTGTGCCCCTGCAGAGCTGCTGGCTTTCCCCCTCTCCTTTCCCGCCAGCAGCTGCAGGCACACAGGGGGAAATTCAAAATGGAAAGCTAGGAAGGGGCCGGTAAATATATCATTTACCGGCCCCTTCCTTTTCTAAATGAACACAGTCAGTGATTGGTACAGATCACTTACTGTGTTCATTCGTAACTGAAGCATAGTAACCTGTGTTTACTAATCTTCAGTTTATGAATGGGGAGGCGCCTCTGCCTCCTGCTCATTCATTGCTCTAAAATATTGTAAAAAACGTATGCAAATTTTGGCTTGTTTACTATCTCGCTAGACCCTGTGTTGTGTTATGTTTTGTTTTTGTTGTTATTCCTACTTTATACCAAGTGTCATGGTTATGCAGTAATGTTTGTCTCTCAGCTTACCCCTTCTCCATGTGTTCACCTTAGAGGCCAGCCACTCTCACCTGGCTGCTTAAATAATCTCTCCTCCAAGCATGGCTCCACCCCAGGCCCTATCAGAGAACTCTATATTAACCTGTGTACTGCAAGCCAGCCGTGCTGATCAACGTTGTTTGTTAAGCTATTGTGTGTTTGGGTTCCTGCTTGCCACGTGCTACGTCTGTCTCTGTTTTACCGATCTTGGCTTGTTCTCGACTATGCCTGTCTGCTTGTGACCTTGAACTTTGGCGTGTCCTTTGTTTATCCTTGTCTGCTAGTCGCCCCAACGTTTGGCTTATCCCCTCACTATCTCTTGTATCCTGAGCTGCTGCTTCCCCTCTATCCTCTATAGCCTACTGTGAGCATGAGCTGGGGGACTCTGGGGGTCGCGACCTGGATCCAGTTGCAGCCCAGTCCATCCTCACCACTAGAGGCTCTGGTGAACACCTGCTGGATCTTAGACTCCGCGCCCTGGGGAATCTTGGGCTCTAGCTCCCTGTGGGATCCCTGTTAGTGCTCCAGTGGACCTGCCTTCCTTAACCACAGAGAGTTCCATCCGCAGCAGTCAGCCATAGGGTTCACTACCTTAGCAGTGCACTCCTGACCCCAACGGTGTGCATCTGTCACCTGGCTTCAGGTGACCTGACAGTTTGATCAGCCATGGACCCAGCTGATGTGCCGCTACCCGGAGATGATACGTTGCAGTGCATAGTCCGCAGACTTAAAACCCAGGGATCTAATCAGACCCAGGTGATGCGATTCCTTCAGGATTTGGCCTCCCGTTTTGAACAGGTTCAGGCCTCCTTAGGACCCCCGGTTCAACAACCTCAACCGCTATCAGCAGCTGCACCCATTCTGGTCGCAGTCGTAGCCACACATTCACTACAACTGCCAGCTCCGTCCCGTTTCTCTGGGGACTCCAAGGCCTGCAGGGGGTTCCTTAGCCAATGCACTATTCACTTTGAGCTCCAGCTCCAAAACTTTCTGTCTGATCGGGCAAAGGTAGCCTATATCATTTCCCTCCTCTCCGGTGAAGCTTTAGCCTGGGCAGCCCCTCTATGGGAACTGAATGATCCAGCGGTTTCTTGTCTTCTTGAAACTTTTTCGGAATATCTTCGAAGAACCGGCTCGTGTCTCTTTAGTGGCCAGCGCCCTTCTACGTCTCTGCCAAGAGTCTGCTTCTGTGGGACAGTATGCTCTTCATTTCCGCATACTGACAGCTGAGTTGAGCTGGAACAATGAGGCCTTAGTCGCAACCTTTTTGCATGGCCTTTCTGATAGAGTGAAGGATAAATTAGCAGGAAGAACCATTCCCACTGATCTGGACAAAGTTATCTCCTTGTGTAACCAGATCGATATTCGCTTTCAGGAAAGGACCCTAGAAAAGTGACGCCAGCACTCCTTGGTCTTTAGTCAGCCTGAGCTCCCCTCTCTTCGACCCGTGGAGCATCTCCTGCCAGCTGGGGAACCCATGCAGCTGGGCAGGACCAGGCTATCCCCAGAGGAACATGCTAGGCGCAGAACTCTAGGCCTGTGTCTCTACTGTGGGGGCAAAGGTCATTTTTGGGACACTTGCTCTCTTTGTCCAAAAAAACGTTCGGGTCCAATACATCTGGAAAGTGGAGTATTGGACCCAGAAATATTACCTTCCCCTTCTCGTCTTCTGCTTTCTGTGTTCCTTCATGTTGGTGCTTCTTCTCATTCGGTCTCAGCATATCTGGATTCTGGAGCCGCTGGCAATTTCATGGACTGGGAAATCACATTGTCCATTAGACTTACCCTTTTGCCCCTCACCACGCCATTGGTGATCTTGACGATTGATGGTACTGTTCTCCCAGGAGGTCCTATCCGCTTCCAGACCCTCCCTGTTAAGATGTCGTAGGGACACTCAACCAGGAGTGGATATCCTTCCTTATCTTACCTAAGGCCTCAACTGCTATCATTTTGGGTCTTCCTTGGTTACGGCTCCATTCTCCACATGTTGACTGGACTACTGGACAGATCCTGGCTTGGGGTTCCTCCTGTTCCTCGTCCTGCCTACCCAAGGTTGTCCCAAAAGAGAAACTTTCTGTTGCCACCATCCCAATATCTTTTGCTCTTCCTACTGCATATAGTAATTTCTGGGATGTGTCCTGCAATAGTCAGGCTGATGCACTCTCTAGGTCATGTGGCACTCTGGATGAGGAGCCCACCTGTGAACCTGAGCCGATCCTTTATTCCAGTTTGCATAACCATTTACCTTTGTCTGTCCCTAAACACCCTTGGACGCACAGCCAGGCTAGCTTGTCTGCAAGTTCTGCAGTCAATACGTCTTGCGATGCGATTCAGGTAGTCGCTACACCTGACTATGCTATTCATTCGGCCTCTGAACTAGTTATGCCAGTCCAGCCCATGCCCAGTGAGCCTCCTACCTTTTCTTATTCAGGACCTTCTGCAACCTCGCCTCACCCTAATACTTTCAGCTATCCAGCTTGACTCCTGTGACATGTCACCTTCTAATCAACCTGACCTCAGGGTTCCACTGACCTCTGCCCAGTCTGATGGTCCTGTGCTAGATGCCCAGTTCATCTTTAAGTGTCTGGGGGACCCTCCTCAGATTCCTGTTGATCCTCTCATGCCCTTGCTTATTCCTAAAAGCCTTTGGTCCTTAATAAATTCTCTCGTCCTCTCCCCACCTTGGTTCCGGTCTCTGAGGATAATCTAAAGTACGAGGTTAGACAAGTTCTGGATTCTCGGCTCTGCAGAGGCATTCTTCAGTACCTTGTGCATTGGAGAGGGTTTGGTCCTGAGGAGGCATCTTGGATCGCTGCATCTGAGGTCGTTGCACCTCGTCTGTTGAGGAGGTTTCATCTGAGATTTCCCTTTAAGGGAGGGGGAGGGCCCTAAGAGGGGGGGTACTGTCATGGTTATGCAGTAATGTTTGTCTCTCAGCTTACCCCTTCTCCATGTGTTCACCTTAGAGGCCAACCACTCTCACCTGGCTGCTTAAATAATCTCTCCTCCAAGCATGGCTCCACCCCAGGCCCTATCAGGGAACTCTATATTAACCTGTGCACTGCAAGCCAGCCGTACTAATCAACGTTGTTTGTTAAGCATTGTGTGTTTGGGTTCCTGCTTGCCGTGTGCTACGTCTGTCTTTGTGTTACCGATCTTGGCTTGTTCTCGACTATCCCTGTCTGCTTGTGACCTTGACCTTTGGCGTGTCCTTTGTTTATCCTTGTCTGCTAGTCGCCCCAACGTTTGGCTTATCCCCTCACTATCTCTTGTATCCTGAGCTGCTGCTTCCCCTTTATCCTCTATAGCCCACTGTGAGCGTGAGCTGGGGGACTCTGGGGGCCGCGACCTGGATCCAGTTGCAGCCCAGTCCATCCTCACCATTAGAGGCTCTGGTGAACACCTGCTGGATCTTAGACTCCGCGCCCTGGGGATTCTTAGGCTCTAGCTCCCTGTGGTATCCCTGTTGGTGCTCCAGTGGACCTGCCTTCCTTAACCAACCAGTGTTCCATCCGCAGCAGTCAGCCATAGGGTCCACTACCTTAGCGGTGCACTCCTGACCCCAACGGTGTGCATCTGTCACCTGGCCTCAGGTGACCTGACACCATGCATCTTCACTTTGTGACGCCCTTTGCAAAACTTTAGCAGTCATTAATGTAATTATTGCGGTTGCGTCCGCAACTTCTGTCTTGTGTTGCTTGTACTTTATGTACCACCATGCCTGGGTCCCTGCTTTTAGAAAATATATAATCTTTTAGGGGTTTTTACGTAATCTTCAGGCCTAAAATGTGTATTTTACCATGTGTGCAAAAACGTTTCCTGTAACAATGCCCTGTACAGCAGAGTGAGGGGGAGGGGGGCGGGGGAGGGGCAGAGCAGTGAGCCAATCAAGCTGTACTAAATTGCAGAGGGCGGTATTCTAACACTAAGTGTAACAAGCTCATTAATGTGAGGCCGCTGACCTCTCTGTGTTGTCTGACAGATAAACCCGGATCACAAGGCTGGAAGGACAAACTGATGAATATTTCGGAAGGTATGAATATTTCAGAACCTGTCTTTGTATTTGCTTTCTGTGATCTCCAGCACAACAGAATTCACATTGGGGGAATGGGAGGTCCGCACTGTGAGTATAGGGCTGCATTCTTATACTGGGTCTAAGAGGAGTGGCAAAGTTAATGGGGGGTGACCAACCTTCTATTCCTGCCTAATTATCAAGATAGGAGAGGATGAGTGACCAAGCCATGTGGATTTAGTGTGTAACTAGGGTTGCCACCTGTCCGGGATTCACCCGGACAGTCTGGGTTTTCAGGCGGACTGAAAACCCGGACACATTATTCAGACCGGGCTGTGGGCTCCCCAAGTAACCAAGATAGTCACACACAAATCTGTTGCCATCCAGGAGCTGTGACAGCTGTCTGGGAGCAGGTTCAACATCACTGGGGGGCAGGGCGGTGATGTCAGCAAGAGCAATTTGGCCACACCCACTTTTCACTGTGGCACGCAATGCCCAGCGCATTACTACTCTCCTTGGGGCACCCAAAGGTTTCCCAGGCCGCTAAAGTGTTCAGGTTTGGCTTAAAGAAAAGGTGGCAACCATAATGTGTAACAAAGACCCCCAAAGGAGCTGCTGACTTTTTCTGGTCCTTTCAAATGATGATTTGTCCTGTAGCTGCACCCAAATTCTCAATGACCCACTGTTGGCAACTGACAGACAGACTCAAGCTTAGCTTATGCATGGTTGCCAACTGTCCCGAATTTCCTGGGACATTCCCGGGATTTAGACCCTTTTCTTGATTTTATTTGAGCTGAGACCAGCAATTGGTAGCAGTGGACCTTTGAGCTAAGACCAGCAATTGGTAGTGGTGGACCTTTGAGCTGAGACCAGCAATTGGTAGTAGTGGACCTTTGAGCTGAGACCAGCAATTGGTAGTAGTGGACCTTTGAGCTGAGACCAGCAATTGGTAGTAGTGGACCTTTGAGCTGAGACCAGCAATTGGTCGTAGTGGCCCTTTGAGCTGAGACCAGCAATTGGTAGTAGTGGACCTTTGAGCTGAGACCAGCAATTGGTAGTAGTGGACCTTTGAGCTGAGACCAGCAATTGGTCGTAGTGGCCCTTTGAGCTGAGACCAGCAATTGGTAGTAGTGGACCTTTGAGCTGAGACCAGCAATTGGTAGTAGTGGACCTTTGAGCTGAGACCAGCAATTGGTAGTAGTGGACCTTTGAGCTGAGACCAGCAATTGGTCGTAGTGGCCCTTTGAGCTGAGACCAGCAATTGGTCGTAGTGGCCCTTTGAGCTGAGACCAGCAATTGGTAGTAGTGGACCTTTGAGCTGAGACCAGCAATTGGTAGTAGTGGCCCTTTGAGCTGAGACCAGCAATTGGTAGTAGTGGACCTTTGAGCTGAGACCAGCAATTGGTAGCAGTGGACCTTTGAGCTAAGACCAGCAATTGGTAGTAGTGGACCTTTGAGCTGAGACCAGCAATTGGTAGTAGTGGACCTTTGAGCTGAGACCAGCAATTGGTCGTAGTGGCCCTTTGAGCTGAGACCAGCAATTGGTCGTAGTGGCCCTTTGAGCTGAGACCAGCAATTGGTAGTAGTGGACCTTTGAGCTGAGACCAGCAATTGGTAGTAGTGGCCCTTTGAGCTGAGACCAGCAATTGGTAGTAGTGGACCTTTGAGCTGAGACCAGCAATTGGTAGTAGTGGCCCTTTGAGCTGAGACCAGCAATTGGTAGCAGTGGACCTTTGAGCTAAGACCAGCAATTGGTAGTAGTGGACCTTTGAGCTGAGACCAGCAATTGGTAGTAGTGGACCTTTGAGCTGAGACCAGCAATTGGTAGTAGTGGACCTTTGAGCTGAGACCAGCAATTGGTCGTAGTGGCCCTTTGAGCTGAGACCAGCAATTGGTCGTAGTGGCCCTTTGAGCTGAGACCAGCAATTGGTAGTAGTGGCCCTTTGAGCTGAGACCAGCAATTGGTAGTAGTGGCCCTTTGAGCTGAGACCAGCAATTGGTAGTAGTGGCCCTTTGAGCTGAGACCAGCAATTGGTAGTAGTGGCGCTTTGAGCTGAGACCAGCAATTGGTAGTAGTGGCGCTTTGAGCTGAGACCAGCAATTGGTAGTAGTGGCCCTTTGAGCTGAGACCAGCAATTGGTAGTAGTGGCCCTTTGAGCTGAGACCAGCAATTGGTAGTAGTGGCCCTTTGAGCTGAGACCAGCAATTGGTAGTAGTGGACCTTTGAGCTGAGACCAGCAATTGGTAGTAGTGGACCTCTGAGCTGAGACCAGCAATTGGTAGTAGCGGACCTCTGAGATGAGACCAGCAATTGATAGTAGTGGACCTTTGAGATGAGACCAGCAATTGATAGTAGTGGACCTCTGAGCTGAGACCAGCAATTGGTAGTAGTGGACCTTTGAGATGAGACCAGCAATTGATAGTAGTGGACCTCTGAGCTGAGACCAGCAATTGGTAGTAGCGGACCTCTGAGCTGAGACCAGCAATTGGTAGTAGTGGACCTTTGAGATGAGACCAGCAATTGATAGTAGTGGACCTCTGAGCTGAGACCAGCAATTGGTAGTAGTGGACCTCTGAGCTGAGACCAGCAATTGGTAGCAGTGGACCTTTGAGCTGAGACCAGAAATTGGTAGTAGTGGACCTTTGAGCTGAGACCAGCAATTGGTAGCAGTGGACCTTTGAGCTGAGACCAGCAATTGGTAGTAGTGGACCTTTGAGCTGAGACTAGAAATTGGTAGTAGTGGACCTTTGAGCTGAGACCAGCAATTGGTAGTAGTGGACCTTTGAGCTGAGTCCAGCAATTGGTAGTAGTGGACCTTTGAGCTGAGTCCAGCAATTGGTAGTAGTGAACCTTTGAGCTGAGTCCAGCAATTGGTAGTAGTGGACCTTTGAGCTGAGACCAGCAATTGGTAGTAGCGGACCTCTGAGATGAGACCAGCAATTGATAGTAGTGGACCTTTGAGATTAGACCAGCAATTGGTAGTAGTGGACCTTTGAGCTGAGACCAGCAATTGGTAGTAGTGGACCTCTGAGCTGAGACCAGCAATTGGTAGTAGTGGACCTCTGAGATGAGACCAGCAATTGATAGTAGTGGACCTTTGAGATGAGACCAGCAATTGATAGTAGTGGACCTTTGAGATGAGACCAGCAATTGGTAGTAGTGGACCTTTGAGCTGAGACCAGCAATTGGTAGTAGTGGACCTCTGAGCTGAGACCAGCAATTGGTAGTAGCGGACCTCTGAGCTGAGACCAGCAATTGGTAGTAGTGGACCTTTGAGATGAGACCAGCAATTGATAGTAGTGGACCTCTGAGCTGAGACCAGCAATTGGTAGTAGTGGACCTCTGAGCTGAGACCAGCAATTGGTAGTAGTGGACCTTTGAGATGAGACCAGCAATTGGTAGTAGTGGACCTTTGAGCTGAGACCAGCAATTGGTAGCAGTGGACCTTTGAGCTGAGACCAGAAATTGGTAGTAGTGGACCTTTGAGCTGAGACCAGCAATTGGTAGCAGTGGACCTTTGAGCTGACACCAGCAATTGGTAGCAGTGGACCTTTGAGCTGAGACCAGCAATTGGTAGTAGTGGACCTTTGAGCTGAGACTAGAAATTGGTAGTAGTGGACCTTTGAGCTGAGTCCAGCAATTGGTAGTAGTGGACCTTTGAGCTGAGTCCAGCAATTGGTAGTAGTGGACCTTTGAGCTGAGTCCAGCAATTGGTAGTAGTGGACCTTTGAGCTGAGTCCAGCAATTGGTAGTAGTGGACCTTTGAGCTGAGTCCAGCAATTGGTAGTAGTGGACCTTTGAGCTGAGACCAGCAATTGGTAGTAGTGGACCTTTGAGATGAGACCAGCAATTGATAGTAGTGGACCTCTGAGCTGAGACCAGCAATTGGTAGCAGTGAACCTTTGAGATGAGACCAGCAATTGGTAGTAGTGGACCTTTGAGATGAGACCAGCAATTGATAGTAGTGGACCTCTGAGCTGAGACCAGCAATTGGTAGTAGTGGACCTCTGAGCTGAGACCAGCAATTGGTAGTAGTGGACCTTTGAGATGAGACCAGCAATTGGTAGTAGTGGACCTTTGAGATGAGACCAGCAATTGGTAGCAGTGGACCTTTGAGCTGAGACCAGCAATTGGTAGCAGTGGACCTTTGAGCTGAGACCAGAAATTGGTAGTAGTGGACCTTTGAGCTGAGACCAGCAATTGGTAGCAGTGGACCTTTGAGCTGAGACCAGCAATTGGTAGTAGTGGACCTTTGAGCTGACACCAGCAATTGGTAGCAGTGGACCTTTGAGCTGAGACCAGCAATTGGTAGCAGTGGACCTTTGAGCTGAGACCAGCAATTGGTAGTAGTGGACCTTTGAGCTGAGACCAGCAATTGGTAGTAGTGGACCTTTGAGCTGAGACCAGCAATTGGTAGTAGTGGACCTTTTGAGCTGAGTCCAGCAATTGGTATTAGTGGACCTTTGAGCTGAGACCAGCAATTGGTATTAGTGGACCTTTGAGCTGAGACCAGCAATTGGTAGTAGTGGACCTTTGAGCTGAGACCAGCAATTGGTAGCAGTGGACCTTTGAGCTGAGACCAGCAATTGGTAGCAGTGGACCTTTGAGCTGAGACCAGCAATTGGTAGCAGTGGACCTTTGAGCTGAGACCAGCAATTGGTAGCAGTGGACCTTTGAGCTGAGACCAGCAATTGGTAGCAGTGGACCTTTTGAGCTGAGACCAGCAATTGGTAGTAGTGGACCTTTGAGCTGAGACCAGAAATTGGTAGTAGTGGACCTTTGAGATGAGACCAGCAATTGGTAGTAGTGGACCTCTGAGCTGAGACCAGCAATTGGTAGTAGCGGACCTCTGAGCTGAGACCAGCAATTGGTAGTAGTGGACCTTTGAGATGAGACCAGCAATTATTAGTAGTGGACCTCTGAGCTGAGACCAGCAATTGGTAGTAGTGGACCTTTGAGATGAGACCAGCAATTGATAGTAGTGGACCTCTGAGCTGAGACCAGCAATTGGTAGTAGTGGACCTCTGAGCTGAGACCAGCAATTGGTAGTAGTGGACCTTTGAGATGAGACCAGCAATTGGTAGTAGTGGACCTTTGAGCTGAGACCAGCAATTGGTAGCAGTGGACCTTTGAGCTGAGACCAGAAATTGGTAGCAGTGGACCTTTGAGCTGAGACCAGCAATTGGTAGTAGTGGACCTTTGAGCTGAGACCAGCAATTGGTAGCAGTGGACCTTTGAGCTGAGACCAGCAATTGGTAGTAGTGGACCTTTGAGCTGAGACCAGCAATTGGTAGTAGTGGACCTTTGAGCTGAGACCAGCAATTGGTAGCAGTGAACCTTTGAGCTGAGACCAGCAATTGGTAGTAGTGGACCTTTGAGCTGAGACCAGTAATTGGTAGCAGTGAACCTTTAAGCTGAGACCAGCAATTGGTAGTAGTGGACCTTTGAGCTGAGACCAGTAATTGGTAGCAGTGAACCTTTAAGCTGAGACCAGCAATTGGTAGTAGTGGACCTTTGAGCTGAGACCAGCAATTGGTAGTAGTGGACCTTTGAGCTGAGACCAGCAATTGGTAGTAGTGGACCTTTGAGCTGAGACCAGCAATTGGTAGTAGTGGACCTTTGAGATGAGACCAGCAATTGGTAGTAGTGGACCTTTGAGCTGAGACCAGCAATTGGTAGTAGTGGACCTTTGAGCTGAGACCAGCAATTGATAGTAGTGGACCTCTGAGCTGAGACCAGCAATTGGTAGTAGTGGACCTTTGAGCTGAGACCAGCAATTGGTAGTAGTGGACCTTTTGAGATGAGACCAGCAATTGATAGTAGTGGACCTCTGAGCTGAGACCAGCAATTGGTAGCAGTGGACCTTTGAGCTGAGACCAGCAATTGATAGTAGTGGACCTTTGAGATGAGACCAGCAATTGATTAAGCAGAATACTTCTTCAGCTTTAGAATTCTCCCCAGAGAAGGAGTCAAAGAAGCCTGAACTGGATTTTTAGGAGAAACATAATAAAACCAGATAACATACACAGAGCTCAGACTGGCTACACTAAATTTAGACCACACCTCCGCTTATGACAGGGACTGTGCAAGTACAATGGCAAACCATGATGTCACTAAGTTGTCTATATTGTCTGGCAGGTTGGTCTGGAGTACAAGAGTGGCTGAACAAGAAAAGTGAGGGATTCTGGGCAAGTATGTATTTTACATGTAAAATGTATATTTTATTACAACTAGTAGTAGTATCCGATTCTCTCTCTGTATTAGCATGTTGTGATCCTCTCATCAGCAGAAATCAGGCCGGGGAGGGAGGACCTGAGCTGTCAGCCAATCAGTCTCTACTGCAATGCAGTCCAAAATTTGGGGTACTGTGACTGGGATGACTTTTAGGTGACTAAGGTGTATTGATTTAACGCAGTGGAGAAATGAAAGATCTCTGACCTGTGTATGTTGTCTGGCAGGGTTTCGTAGAGCACAAGACTGGATGAGAGGAGCTGGAGAGTTTGTGAAAGGTATTTACAATTTAACATTATTACATTATACACTTCCGTTATGGGCCGGATTATTTAGTGATACCGTTGTCCTTACTTTAGATAGCAAAGTAATACATAGAACTTGTTTGGGATAAAGAAGGATTCCTTTTGGTGATATGGTCTGGCAATCATTATTATTATTATTTATTTATTTTTTACAAATCATGAACAAAAAAGGGCAAAATAAAAAACACATTAACAGATTAACTATTTGATTGATGTTAATTTAAAAATAAATTCGTATTTTGTAGTTAAAAAGTATAAATGTTATTATATAGATTGTCCTTTTTATTATTATTCTGGTAAAAAGCCTTTCAAAATTATTTACAGATAAAATAAAGTATTTTTTTTGCCTTTTATTGAGGAATTTATTAGGGAATTAACAAGCAATAAACAATGTTACTTCTCCAATGTTACTTCTTCAACTTTACTTCTTCAACGTTACTTCTCCAATGTTACTTCTTCAATGTTACTTCTCCAATGTTACTTCTCCAATGTTACTTCTCCAATGTTACTTCTTCAACTTTACTTCTTCAAGGTTACTTCTCCAATGTTACTTCTTCAATGTTACTTCTCCAAGGTTACTTCTTCAATGTTACTTCTCCAATGTTACTTCTCCAATGTTACTTCTTCAACTTTACTTCTTCAACGTTACTTCTCCAATGTTACTTCTTCAATGTTACTTCTCCAATGTTACTTCTTCAACTTTACTTCTTCAACGTTACTTCTCCAATGTTACTTCTTCAATGTTACTTCTCCAATGTTACTTCTTCAATGTTACTTCTCCAATGTTACTTCTTCAATGTTACTTCTCCAATGTTACTTCTTCAATGTTACTTCTCCAATGTTACTTCTTCAACGTTACTTCTCCAAAGTTACTTCTTCAATGTTACTTCTTCAATGTTACTTCTTCAATGTTACTTCTCCAACGTTACTTCTCCAATGTTACTTCTTCAATGTTACTTCTCCAATGTTACTTCTCCAATGTTACTTCTCCCAAGTTACTTCTCCAATGTTACTTCTCCAATGTTACTTCTCCAATGTTACTTCTCCAATGTTACTTCTCCCAAGTTACTTCTCCAATGTTACTTCTTCAATGTTACTTCTCCAATGTTACTTCTTCAATGTTACTTCTCCAATGTTACTTCTCCAATGTTACTTCTTCAACTTTACTTCTTCAACGTTACTTCTCCAATGTTACTTCTTCAATGTTACTTCTCCAATGTTACTTCTTCAATGTTACTTCTCCAATGTTACTTCTTCAATGTTACTTCTCCAATGTTACTTCTTCAACGTTACTTCTCCAAAGTTACTTCTTCAATGTTACTTCTTCAATGTTACTTCTTCAATGTTACTTCTCCAACGTTACTTCTCCAATGTTACTTCTTCAATGTTACTTCTCCAATGTTACTTCTCCAATGTTACTTCTCCCAAGTTACTTCTCCAATGTTACTTCTCCAATGTTACTTCTCCAATGTTACTTCTCCCAAGTTACTTCTCCAATGTTACTTCTTCAATGTTACTTCTCCAATGTTACTTCTTCAATGTTACTTCTCCAATGTTACTTCTTCAACTTTACTTCTTCAACGTTACTTCTCCAATGTTACTTCTTCAATGTTACTTCTCCAATGTTACTTCTTCAATGTTACTTCTCCAATGTTACTTCTTCAACTTTACTTCTTCAACGTTACTTCTCCAATGTTACTTCTTCAATGTTACTTCTCCAATGTTACTTCTTCAATGTTACTTCTCCAATGTTACTTCTTCAACTTTACTTCTTCAACGTTACTTCTCCAATGTTACTTCTTCAATGTTACTTCTCCAATGTTACTTCTTCAATGTTACTTCTCCAATGTTACTTCTTCAATGTTACTTCTCCAATGTTACTTCTTCAACTTTACTTCTTCAACGTTACTTCTCCAATGTTACTTCTTCAATGTTACTTCTCCAATGTTACTTCTCCAATGTTACTTCTCCAATGTTACTTCTTCAACTTTACTTCTTCAACGTTACTTCTCCAATGTTACTTCTTCAATGTTACTTCTCCAATGTTACTTCTCCAATGTTACTTCTCCAATGTTACTTCTTCAACTTTACTTCTTCAAGGTTACTTCTCCAATGTTACTTCTTCAATGTTACTTCTCCAAGGTTACTTCTTCAATGTTACTTCTCCAATGTTACTTCTCCAATGTTACTTCTTCAACTTTACTTCTTCAACGTTACTTCTCCAATGTTACTTCTTCAATGTTACTTCTCCAATGTTACTTCTTCAACTTTACTTCTTCAACGTTACTTCTCCAATGTTACTTCTTCAATGTTACTTCTCCAATGTTACTTCTTCAATGTTACTTCTCCAATGTTACTTCTTCAATGTTACTTCTCCAATGTTACTTCTTCAACGTTACTTCTCCAAAGTTACTTCTTCAATGTTACTTCTTCAATGTTACTTCTTCAATGTTACTTCTCCAACGTTACTTCTCCAATGTTACTTCTTCAATGTTACTTCTCCAATGTTACTTCTCCAATGTTACTTCTCCCAAGTTACTTCTCCAATGTTACTTCTCCAATGTTACTTCTCCAATGTTACTTCTCCAATGTTACTTCTCCCAAGTTACTTCTCCAATGTTACTTCTTCAATGTTACTTCTCCAATGTTACTTCTTCAATGTTACTTCTCCAATGTTACTTCTCCAATGTTACTTCTTCAATGTTACTTCTCCAATGTTACTTCTTCAATGTTACTTCTCCAATGTTACTTCTTCAATGTTACTTCTCCAATGTTACTTCTTCAATGTTACTTCTCCAATGTTACTTCTTCAACGTTACTTCTCCAAAGTTACTTCTTCAATGTTACTTCTTCAATGTTACTTCTTCAATGTTACTTCTCCAACGTTACTTCTCCAATGTTACTTCTTCAATGTTACTTCTCCAATGTTACTTCTCCAATGTTACTTCTCCCAAGTTACTTCTCCAATGTTACTTCTCCAATGTTACTTCTCCAATGTTACTTCTCCCAAGTTACTTCTCCAATGTTACTTCTTCAATGTTACTTCTCCAATGTTACTTCTTCAATGTTACTTCTCCAATGTTACTTCTTCAACTTTACTTCTTCAACGTTACTTCTCCAATGTTACTTCTTCAATGTTACTTCTCCAATGTTACTTCTTCAATGTTACTTCTCCAATGTTACTTCTTCAACTTTACTTCTTCAACGTTACTTCTCCAATGTTACTTCTTCAATGTTACTTCTCCAATGTTACTTCTTCAATGTTACTTCTCCAATGTTACTTCTTCAACTTTACTTCTTCAACGTTACTTCTCCAATGTTACTTCTTCAATGTTACTTCTCCAATGTTACTTCTTCAATGTTACTTCTCCAATGTTACTTCTTCAATGTTACTTCTCCAATGTTACTTCTTCAACGTTACTTCTCCAAAGTTACTTCTTCAATGTTACTTCTTCAATGTTACTTCTTCAATGTTACTTCTCCAACGTTACTTCTCCAATGTTACTTCTTCAATGTTACTTCTCCAATGTTACTTCTCCAATGTTACTTCTCCTAAGTTACTTCTCCAATGTTACTTCTCCAATGTTACTTCTCCAACGTTACTTCTCCAATGTTACTTCTTCAATGTTACTTCTCCAATGTTACTTCTTCAATGTTACTTCTCCAATGTTACTTCTTCAACTTTACTTCTTCAACGTTACTTCTCCAATGTTACTTCTTCAATGTTACTTCTCCAATGTTACTTCTTCAATGTTACTTCTCCAATGTTACTTCTTCAATGTTACTTCTCCAATGTTACTTCTTCAACGTTACTTCTCCAAAGTTACTTCTTCAATGTTACTTCTTCAATGTTACTTCTCCAACGTTACTTCTCCAATGTTACTTCTTCAATGTTACTTCTCCAATGTTACTTCTCCAATGTTACTTCTCCAATGTTACTTCTCCAATGTTACTTCTCCAATGTTACTTCTCCAATGTTACTTCTCCCAAGTTACTTCTCCAATGTTACTTCTTCAATGTTACTTCTCCAATGTTACTTCTTCAATGTTACTTCTCCAATGTTACTTCTTCAACTTTACTTCTTCAACGTTACTTCTCCAATGTTACTTCTTCAATGTTACTTCTCCAATGTTACTTCTTCAATGTTACTTCTCCAATATTACTTCTTCAACTTTACTTCTTCAACGTTACTTCTCCAATGTTACTTCTTCAATGTTACTTCTCCAATGTTACTTCTTCAATGTTACTTCTCCAATGTTACTTCTTCAACTTTACTTCTTCAACGTTACTTCTCCAATGTTACTTCTTCAATGTTACTTCTCCAATGTTATTTCTTCAATGTTACTTCTCCAATGTTACTTCTTCAATGTTACTTCTCCAATGTTACTTCTTCAACGTTACTTCTCCAAAGTTACTTCTTCAATGTTACTTCTTCAATGTTACTTCTTCAATGTTACTTCTCCAACGTTACTTCTCCAATGTTACTTCTTCAATGTTACTTCTCCAATGTTACTTCTCCAATGTTACTTCTCCCAAGTTACTTCTCCAATGTTACTTCTCCAATGTTACTTCTCCAACGTTACTTCTCCAATGTTACTTCTTCAATGTTACTTCTCCAATGTTACTTCTTCAATGTTACTTCTCCAATGTTACTTCTTCAACTTTACTTCTTCAACGTTACTTCTCCAATGCTACTTCTTCAATGTTACTTCTCCAATGTTACTTCTTCAATGTTACTTCTCCAATGTTACTTCTTCAATGTTACTTCTCCAATGTTACTTCTTCAACGTTACTTCTCCAAAGTTACTTCTTCAATGTTACTTCTTCAATGTTACTTCTTCAATGTTACTTCTCCAACGTTACTTCTTCAATGTTACTTCTCCAATGTTACTTCTCCAATGTTACTTCTCCCAAGTTACTTCTCCAATGTTACTTCTCCAATGTTACTTCTCCAATGTTACTTCTCCAATGTTACTTCTCCCAAGTTACTTCTCCAATGTTACTTCTTCAATGTTACTTCTCCAATGTTACTTCTCCATGTTACTTCTCCAATGTTACTTCTCCAATGTTACTTCTTCAACGTTACTTCTCCAATGTTACTTCTTCAATGTTACTTCTCCAATGTTACTTCTTCAACGTTACTTCTCCAATGTTACTTCTTCAATGTTACTTCTCCAATGTTACTTCTCCAACGTTACTTCTCCAATGTTACTTCTCCAATGTTACTTCTTCAATGTTACTTCTCCAATGTTACTTCTTCAACGTTACTTCTCCAATGTTACTTCTCCAATGTTACTTCTCCAATGTTACTTCTTCAATGTTACTTCTCCAATGTTACTTATTCAATGTTACTTCTCCAATGTTACTTCTCCAATGTTACTTCTCCAATGTTACTTCTTCAATGTTACTTCTCCAATGTTACTTCTCCAATGTTACTTCTCCCAAGTTACTTCTCCAATGTTACTTCTCCAATGTTACTTCTCCAATGTTACTTCTCCCAAGTTACTTCTCCAATGTTACTTCTTCAATGTTACTTCTCCAATGTTAGTTCTCCATGTTACTTCTCCAATGTTACTTCTCCAATGTTACTTCTTCAACGTTACTTCTTCAATGTTACTTCTCCAATGTTACTTCTCCATGTTACTTCTCCATGTTACTTCTCCAATGTTACTTCTTCAACGTTACTTCTCCAATGTTACTTCTTCAACGTTACTTCTCCAATGTTACTTCTCCAACGTTACTTCTCCAATGTTACTTCTTCAATGTTACTTCTCCAATGTTACTTCTTCAACGTTACTTCTCCAATGTTACTTCTCCAATGTTACTTCTCCAATGTTACTTCTTCAATGTTACTTCTCCAATGTTACTTCTTCAATGTTACTTCTCCAATGTTACTTCTTCAACTTTACTTCTTCAACGTTACTTCTCCAATGTTACTTCTTCAATGTTACTTCTCCAATGTAACTTCTTCAATGTTACTTCTCCAATGTTACTTCTTCAACTTTACTTCTTCAACGTTACTTCTCCAATGTTACTTCTTAAATGTTACTTCTCCAATGTTACTTCTTCAATGTTACTTCTCCAATGTTACTTCTTCAATGTTACTTCTCCAATGTTACTTCTTCAACGTTACTTCTCCAAAGTTACTTCTTCAATGTTACTTCTTCAATGTTACTTCTTCAATGTTACTTCTCCAACGTTACTTCTCCAATGTTACTTCTTCAATGTTACTTCTCCAATGTTACTTCTCCAATGTTACTTCTCCCAAGTTACTTCTCCAATGTTACTTCTCCAATGTTACTTCTCCAATGTTACTTCTCCAATGTTACTTCTCCAATGTTACTTCTCCCAAGTTACTTCTCCAATGTTACTTCTTCAATGTTACTTCTCCAATGTTACTTCTCCATGTTACTTCTCCAATGTTACTTCTCCAATGTTACTTCTTCAACGTTACTTCTTCAATGTTACTTCTCCAATGTTACTTCTCCATGTTACTTCTCCATGTTACTTCTCCAATGTTACTTCTTCAATGTTACTTCTTCAACGTTACTTCTCCAATGTTACTTCTCCAATGTTACTTCTTCAATGTTACTTCTCCAATGTTACTTCTTCAACGTTACTTCTCCAATGTTACTTCTCCAATGTTACTTCTCCAATGTTACTTCTCCAATGTTACTTCTTCAATGTTACTTCTCCAATGTTACTTCTTCAATGTTACTTCTCCAATGTTACTTCTCCAATGTTACTTCTTCAATGTTACTTCTCCAATGTTACTTCTCCCAAGTTACTTCTCCAATGTTACTTCTCCAATGTTACTTCTCCAATGTTACTTCTCCAATGTTACTTCTTCAATGTTACTTCTCCAATGTTACTTCTCCATGTTACTTCTCCATGTTACTTCTCCAATGTTACTTCTCCAATGTTACTTCTTCAACGTTACTTCTTCAATGTTACTTCTCCAATGTTACTTCTCCATGTTACTTCTCCATGTTACTTCTCCAATGTTACGTCTTCAACGTTACTTCTCCAATGTTACTTCTTCAACGTTACTTCTCCAATGTTACTTCTCCAACGTTACTTCTCCAATGTTACTTCTTCAATGTTACTTCTCCAATGTTACTTCTTCAACGTTACTTCTCCAATGTTACTTCTCCAATGTTACTTCTCCAATGTTACTTCTTCAATGTTACTTCTCCAATGTTACTTCTTCAATGTTACTTCTCCAATGTTACTTCTTCAACATTACTTCTCCAATGTTACTTCTTCAATGTTACTTCTCCAATGTTACTTCTTCAACATTACTTCTCCAATGTTACTTCTCCAATGTTACTTCTTCAACATTACTTCTCCAAGGTTACTTCTCCAATGTTACTTCTCCAATGTTACTTCTCCAAGGTTACTTCTCCAAGGTTACTTCTCCCAAGTTACTTTTCCAAGGTTACTTCTCCAATGTTACTTCTTCAACATTACTTCTCCTATGTTACTTCTTCAACTTTACTTCTCCAATGTTACTTCTTCAACGTTACTTCTCCAATGTTACTTCTTCAATGTTACTTCTCCAATGTTACTTCTTCAACGTTACTTCTCCAATGTTACTTCTTCAATGTTACTTCTTCAATGTTACTTCTCCAATGTTACTTCTTCAACGTTACTTCTCCAAAGTTACTTCTTCAATGTTACTTCTCCAATGTTACTTCTTCAATGTTACTTCTCCAACGTTACTTCTCCAATGTTACTTCTTCAATTTTACTTCTCCAATGTTACTTCTCCAATGTTACTTCTCCCAAGTTACTTCTCCAATGTTACTTCTTCAATGTTACTTCTCCAATGTTACTTCTCCATGTTACTTCTCCAATGTTACTTCTTCAACGTTACTTCTCCAATGTTACTTCTTCAATGTTACTTCTCCAATGTTACTTCTCCATGTTACTTCTCCATGTTACTTCTCCAATGTTACTTCTTCAACGTTACTTCTTCAACGTTACTTCTCCAATGTTACTTCTCCAATGTTACTTCTCCAATGTTACTTCTTCAATGTTACTTCTCCAATGTTACTTCTTCAACATTACTTCTCCAATGTTACTTCTTCAATGTTACTTCTCCAATGTTACTTCTTCAACATTACTTCTCCAATGTTACTTCTCCAATGTTACTTCTCCCAAGTTACTTCTCCAATGTTACTTCTTCAATGTTACTTCTCCAATGTTAGTTCTCCATGTTACTTCTCCAATGTTACTTCTCCAATGTTACTTCTTCAACGTTACTTCTTCAATGTTACTTCTCCAATGTTACTTCTCCATGTTACTTCTCCATGTTACTTCTCCAATGTTACTTCTTCAACGTTACTTCTCCAATGTTACTTCTTCAACGTTACTTCTCCAATGTTACTTCTCCAACGTTACTTCTCCAATGTTACTTCTTCAATGTTACTTCTCCAATGTTACTTCTTCAACGTTACTTCTCCAATGTTACTTCTCCAATGTTACTTCTCCAATGTTACTTCTTCAATGTTACTTCTCCAATGTTACTTCTTCAATGTTACTTCTCCAATGTTACTTCTTCAACTTTACTTCTTCAACGTTACTTCTCCAATGTTACTTCTTCAATGTTACTTCTCCAATGTAACTTCTTCAATGTTACTTCTCCAATGTTACTTCTTCAACTTTACTTCTTCAACGTTACTTCTCCAATGTTACTTCTTAAATGTTACTTCTCCAATGTTACTTCTTCAATGTTACTTCTCCAATGTTACTTCTTCAATGTTACTTCTCCAATGTTACTTCTTCAACGTTACTTCTCCAAAGTTACTTCTTCAATGTTACTTCTTCAATGTTACTTCTTCAATGTTACTTCTCCAACGTTACTTCTCCAATGTTACTTCTTCAATGTTACTTCTCCAATGTTACTTCTCCAATGTTACTTCTCCCAAGTTACTTCTCCAATGTTACTTCTCCAATGTTACTTCTCCAATGTTACTTCTCCAATGTTACTTCTCCAATGTTACTTCTCCCAAGTTACTTCTCCAATGTTACTTCTTCAATGTTACTTCTCCAATGTTACTTCTCCATGTTACTTCTCCAATGTTACTTCTCCAATGTTACTTCTTCAACGTTACTTCTTCAATGTTACTTCTCCAATGTTACTTCTCCATGTTACTTCTCCATGTTACTTCTCCAATGTTACTTCTTCAATGTTACTTCTTCAACGTTACTTCTCCAATGTTACTTCTCCAATGTTACTTCTTCAATGTTACTTCTCCAATGTTACTTCTTCAACGTTACTTCTCCAATGTTACTTCTCCAATGTTACTTCTCCAATGTTACTTCTCCAATGTTACTTCTTCAATGTTACTTCTCCAATGTTACTTCTTCAATGTTACTTCTCCAATGTTACTTCTCCAATGTTACTTCTTCAATGTTACTTCTCCAATGTTACTTCTCCAATGTTACTTCTCCCAAGTTACTTCTCCAATGTTACTTCTCCAATGTTACTTCTCCAATGTTACTTCTCCAATGTTACTTCTTCAATGTTACTTCTCCAATGTTACTTCTCCATGTTACTTCTCCATGTTACTTCTCCAATGTTACTTCTCCAATGTTACTTCTTCAACGTTACTTCTTCAATGTTACTTCTCCAATGTTACTTCTCCATGTTACTTCTCCATGTTACTTCTCCAATGTTACGTCTTCAACGTTACTTCTCCAATGTTACTTCTTCAACGTTACTTCTCCAATGTTACTTCTCCAACGTTACTTCTCCAATGTTACTTCTTCAATGTTACTTCTCCAATGTTACTTCTTCAACGTTACTTCTCCAATGTTACTTCTCCAATGTTACTTCTCCAATGTTACTTCTTCAATGTTACTTCTCCAATGTTACTTCTTCAATGTTACTTCTCCAATGTTACTTCTTCAACATTACTTCTCCAATGTTACTTCTTCAATGTTACTTCTCCAATGTTACTTCTTCAACATTACTTCTCCAATGTTACTTCTCCAATGTTACTTCTTCAACATTACTTCTCCAAGGTTACTTCTCCAATGTTACTTCTCCAATGTTACTTCTCCAAGGTTACTTCTCCAAGGTTACTTCTCCCAAGTTACTTTTCCAAGGTTACTTCTCCAATGTTACTTCTTCAACATTACTTCTCCTATGTTACTTCTTCAACTTTACTTCTCCAATGTTACTTCTTCAACGTTACTTCTCCAATGTTACTTCTTCAATGTTACTTCTCCAATGTTACTTCTTCAACGTTACTTCTCCAATGTTACTTCTTCAATGTTACTTCTTCAATGTTACTTCTCCAATGTTACTTCTTCAACGTTACTTCTCCAAAGTTACTTCTTCAATGTTACTTCTCCAATGTTACTTCTTCAATGTTACTTCTCCAACGTTACTTCTCCAATGTTACTTCTTCAATTTTACTTCTCCAATGTTACTTCTCCAATGTTACTTCTCCCAAGTTACTTCTCCAATGTTACTTCTTCAATGTTACTTCTCCAATGTTACTTCTCCATGTTACTTCTCCAATGTTACTTCTTCAACGTTACTTCTCCAATGTTACTTCTTCAATGTTACTTCTCCAATGTTACTTCTCCATGTTACTTCTCCATGTTACTTCTCCAATGTTACTTCTCCAATGTTACTTCTTCAACGTTACTTCTTCAACGTTACTTCTCCAATGTTACTTCTCCAATGTTACTTCTCCAATGTTACTTCTTCAATGTTACTTCTCCAATGTTACTTCTTCAACGTTACTTCTCCAATGTTACTTCTTCAATGTTACTTCTCCAATGTTACTTCTTCAATGTTACTTCTCCAATGTTACTTCTTCAACATTACTTCTCCAATGTTACTTCTTCAATGTTACTTCTCCAATGTTACTTCTTCAACATTACTTCTCCAATGTTACTTCTCCAATGTTACTTCTTCAACATTACTTCTCCAAGGTTACTTCTTCAATGTTACTTCTTCAATGTTACTTCTCCAATGTTACTTCTCCAAGGTTACTTCTCCAAGGTTACTTCTCCCAAGTTACTTCTCCAATGTTACTTCTTCAATGTTACTTCTCCAATGCTACTTCTCCAATGTTACTTCTCCAAGGTTACTTCTCCCAAGTTACTTCTCCAATGTTACTTCTTCAATGTTACTTCTCCAATGTTACTTCTTCAACGTTACTTCTCCAATGTTACTTCTTCAATGTTACTTCTTCAATGTTACTTCTCCAATGTTACTTCTTCAACGTTACTTCTCCAAAGTTACTTCTTCAATGTTACTTCTCCAATGTTACTTCTTCAATGTTACTTCTCCAACGTTACTTCTCCAATGTTACTTCTTCAATGTTACTTCTCCAATGTTACTTCTCCAATGTTACTTCTCCCAAGTTACTTCTCCAATGTTACTTCTTCAATGTTACTTCTCCAATGTTACTTCTCCATGTTACTTCTCCAATGTTACTTCTTCAACGTTACTTCTCCAATGTTACTTCTTCAATGTTACTTCTCCAATGTTACTTCTCCATGTTACTTCTCCATGTTACTTCTCCAATGTTACTTCTTCAACGTTACTTCTTCAACATTACTTCTCCAATGTTACTTCTTCAATGTTACTTCTCCAATGTTACTTCTTCAACGTTACTTCTCCAATGTTACTTCTTCAATGTTACTTCTCCAATGTTACTTCTTCAATGTTACTTCTCCAATGTTACTTCTCCAATGTTACTTCTTCAACATTACTTCTCCAAGGTTACTTCTTCAATGTTACTTCTTCAATGTTACTTCTCCAATGTTACTTCTCCAAGGTTACTTCTCCAAGGTTACTTCTCCCAAGTTACTTCTCCAATGTTACTTCTTCAATGTTACTTCTCCAATGCTACTTCTCCAATGTTACTTCTCCAAGGTTACTTCTCCAATGTTACTTCCTCAACGTTACTTCTCCAATGTTACTTCTCCAATGTTACTTCTCCAATGTTACTTCTTCAATGTTACTTCTTCAATGTTACTTCTTCAACGTTACTTCTTCAATGTTACTTCTCCAATGTTACTTCTTCAACGTTACTTCTTCAATGTTACTTCTTCAATGTTACTTCTCCAATGTTACTTCTCCAATGTTACTTCTCCAAGGTTACTTCTCCAATGTTACTTCTTCAATGTTACTTCTTCAATGTTACTTCTTCAATGTTACTTCTCCAATGTTACTTCTCCAAGGTTACTTCTTCAATGTTACTTCTCCAAGGTTACTTCTCCAATGTTACTTCTTCAATGTTACTTCTCCAATGTTACTTCTCCAATGTTACTTCTCCAAGGTTACTTCTCCAATGTTACTTCTTCAATGTTACTTCTTCAATGTTACTTCTTCAATGTTAATTCTCCAATGTTACTTCTCCAAGGTTACTTCTCCAATGTTACTTCTTCAATGTTACTTCTTCAATGTTACTTCTCCAATGTTACTTCTCCAATGTTACTTCTCCAAGGTTACTTCTCCAATGTTACTTCTTCAATGTTACTTCTTCAATGTTACTTCTCCAATGTTACTTCTCCCAAGTTACTTCTCCAAGGTTACTTCTCCAAGGTTACTTCTCCAAGGTTACTTCTCCAATGTTGCTTCTCCAATGTTACTTCTCCAATGTTACTTCTTCAATGTTACTTCTCCAAGGTTACTTCTCCAATGTTACTTCTCCAATGTTACTTCTCCAAGGTTACTTCTCCCAAGTTACTTCTCCAATGTTACTTCTCCAATGTTGCTTCTCCAAGGTTACTTCTTCAAGGTTACTTCTTCAAGGTTACTTCTTCAACGTTACTTCTTCAATGTTACTTCTCCAATGTTACTTCTCCATGTTACTTCTCCATGTTACTTCTCCAATGTTACTTCTCCAACGTTACTTCTCCAACGTTACTTCTCCAATGTTACTTCTTCAACGTTACTTCTTCAATGTTACTTCTTCAATGTTACTTCTCCAATGTTACTTCTCCAATGTTACTTCTCCAAGGTTACTTCTCCAAGGTTACTTCTTCAATGTTACTTCTTCAATGTTACTTCTCCAATGTTACTTCTCCAAGGTTACTTCTCCAATGTTACTTCTCCAAGGTTACTTCTCCAATGTTACTTCTTCAATGTTACTTCTCCAATGTTACTTCTCCAATGTTACTTCTCCAAGGTTACTTCTCCAATGTTACTTCTTCAATGTTACTTCTTCAATGTTACTTCTTCATTGTTACTTCTCCAATGTTACTTCTCCAAGGTTACTTCTTCAATGTTACTTCTTCAATGTTACTTCTCCAATGTTACTTCTCCAATGTTACTTCTCCAATGTTACTTCTCCAAGGTTACTTCTCCAATGTTACTTCTTCAATGTTACTTCTTCAATGTTACTTCTCCAATGTTACTTCTCCCAAGTTACTTCTCCAAGGTTACTTCTCCAAGGTTACTTCTCCAAGGTTACTTCTCCAAGGTTACTTCTCCAATGTTGCTTCTCCAATGTTACTTCTTCAATGTTACTTCTCCAATGTTACTTCTTCAATGTTACTTCTCCAAGGTTACTTCTCCAATGTTACTTCTCCAATGTTACTTCTCCAATGTTACTTCTCCAATGTTACTTCTCCAATGTTACTTCTCCAAGGTTACTTCTCCCAAGTTACTTCTCCAATGTTACTTCTCCAATGTTACTTCTCCAAGGTTACTTCTTCAAGGTTACTTCTTCAAGGTTACTTCTTCAAGGTTACTTCTTCAATGTTACTTCTCCAATGTTACTTCTCCATGTTACTTCTCCATGTTACTTCTCCAATGTTACTTCTTCAACGTTACTTCTCCAATGTTACTTCTTCAACGTTACTTCTCCAACGTTACTTCTCCAACGTTACTTCTCCAATGTTACTTCTCCAATGTTACTTCTTCAATGTTACTTCTCCAACGTTACTTCTTCAACGTTACTTCTCCAATGTTACTTCTCCAATGTTACTTCTTCAATGTTACTTCTTCAATGTTACTTCTCCAATGTTACTTCTTCAATGTTACTTCTCCAATGTTACTTCTTCAACATTACTTCTCCAATGTTACTTCTTCAATGTTACTTCTCCAATGTTACTTCTTCAACATTACTTCTCCAATGTTACTTCTCCAATGTTACTTCTTCAACATTACTTCTCCAAGGTTACTTCTCCAATGTTACTTCTCCAATGTTACTTCTCCAAGGTTACTTCTCCAAGGTTACTTCTCCCAAGTTACTTTTCCAAGGTTACTTCTCCAATGTTACTTCTTCAACGTTACTTCTCCTATGTTACTTCTTCAACTTTACTTCTCCAATGTTACTTCTTCAACGTTTACTTCTCCAATGTTACTTCTTCAATGTTACTTCTCCAATGTTACTTCTTCAACGTTACTTCTCCAATGTTACTTCTTCAATGTTACTTCTTCAATGTTACTTCTCCAATGTTACTTCTTCAACGTTACTTCTCCAAAGTTACTTCTTCAATGTTACTTCTCCAATGTTACTTCTTCAATGTTACTTCTTCAATGTTACTTCTCCAATGTTACTTCTCCAATGTTACTTCTCCCAAGTTACTTCTCCAATGTTACTTCTTCAATGTTACTTCTCCAATGTTACTTCTCCATGTTACTTCTCCAATGTTACTTCTTCAACGTTACTTCTCCAATGTTACTTCTTCAATGTTACTTCTCCAATGTTACTTCTCCATGTTACTTCTCCATGTTACTTCTCCAATGTTACTTCTTCAACGTTACTTCTTCAACGTTACTTCTCCAATGTTACTTCTCCAATGTTACTTCTCCAATGTTACTTCTTCAATGTTACTTCTTCAATGTTACTTCTCCAATGTTACTTCTTCAACATTACTTCTCCAATGTTACTTCTTCAATGTTACTTCTCCAATGTTACTTCTTCAACATTACTTCTCCAATGTTACTTCTCCAATGTTACTTCTTCAACATTACTTCTCCAAGGTTACTTCTTCAATGTTACTTCTTCAATGTTACTTCTCCAATGTTACTTCTCCAAGGTTACTTCTCCAAGGTTACTTCTCCCAAGTTACTTCTCCAATGTTACTTCTTCAATGTTACTTCTCCAATGCTACTTCTCCAATGTTACTTCTCCAAGGTTACTTCTCCAATGTTACTTCCTCAACGTTACTTCTCCAATGTTACTTCTCCAATGTTACTTCTCCAATGTTACTTCTTCAATGTTACTTCTTCAATGTTACTTCTTCAACGTTACTTCTTCAATGTTACTTCTCCAATGTTACTTCTTCAACGTTACTTCTTCAATGTTACTTCTTCAATGTTACTTCTCCAATGTTACTTCTCCAATGTTACTTCTCCAAGGTTACTTCTCCAATGTTACTTCTTCAATGTTACTTCTTCAATGTTACTTCTTCAATGTTACTTCTCCAATGTTACTTCTCCAAGGTTACTTCTCCAATGTTACTTCTCCCAAGTTACTTCTCCAAGGTTACTTCTCCAAGGTTACTTCTCCAAGGTTACTTCTCCAATGTTGCTTCTCCAATGTTACTTCTTCAATGTTACTTCTCCAATATTACTTCTCCAATGTTACTTCTCCAAGGTTACTTCTCCCAAGTTACTTCTCCAATGTTACTTCTCCAATGTTACTTCTCCAATGTTGCTTCTCCAAGGTTACTTCTTCAAGGTTACTTCTTCAAGGTTACTTCTTCAAGGTTACTTCTCCAATGTTACTTCTCCAATGTTACTTCTTCAATGTTACTTCTCCAATGTTACTTCTCCAATGTTACTTCTCCAATGTTACTTCTTCAAGGTTACTTCTTCAATGTTACTTCTTCAATGTTACTTCTTCAATGTTACTTCTCCAAGGTTACTTCTCCAATGTTACTTCTCCAATGTTACTTCTTCAATGTTACTTCTCCAATGTTACTTCTCCAATGTTACTTCTTCAATGTTACTTCTCCAATGTTACTTCTCCAAGGTTACTTCTCTAATGTTACTTCTCCAATGGTACTTCTCCAATGTTACTTCTTCAAGGTTGCTTCTTCAATTTTACTTCTCCAATGTTACTTCTCCAATGTTACTTCTCCAATGTTACTTCTCCAATGTTACTTCTTCAATGTTACTTCTCCAAGGTTACTTCTCCAATGTTACTTCTACAATGTTACTTCTCCAATGGTACTTCTCCAATGTTGCTTCTTCAATTTTACTTCTCCAATGGTACTTCTCCAAGGTTACTTCTTCAATTTTACTTCTCCAATGGTACTTCTCCAAGGTTACTTCTCCAAGGTTACTTCTTCAATTCTACTTCTCCAATGTTACTTCTCCAATGTTACTTCTCCAAGGTCACTTCTCCCAAGTTACTTCTCCCAAGTTACTTCTCCAATGTTACTTCTCCAAGGTTGCTTCTCCAAGGTTGCTTCTCCAAGGTTACTTCTTCAAGGTTACTTCTCCAATGTTACTTCTTAAATGTTACTTCTCCAAGGTTTCTTCTCCAATGTTACTTCTCCAATGTTACTTCTCCAATGTTACTTCTTCAATGTTACTTCTTCAAGGTTACTTCTCCAATGTTACTTCTCCAATGTTACTTCTTCAATGTTACTTCTTCAAGGTTACTTCTCCAAGGTTACTTCTCCAAGGTTACTTCTCCAATGGTACTTCTCCAATGGTACTTCTCCAATGTTACTTCTTCAAGGTTGCTTCTTCAATTTTACTTCTCCAATGTTACTTCTCCAAGGTTACTTCTCCAAGGTTACTTCTCCAATGGTACTTCTCCAATGGTACTTCTCCAATGTTACTTCTTCAAGGTTGCTTCTTCAATGTTACTTCTCCAATGTTACTTCTCCAATGTTACTTCTCCAAGGTTACTTCTCCAAGGTTGCTTCTCCAAGGTTACTTCTTCAAGGTTACTTCTCCAATGTTACTTCTTAAATGTTACTTCTCCAAGGTTTCTTCTCCAATGTTACTTGTCCAATGTTACTTCTCCAATGTTACTTCTTCAATGTTACTTCTTCAAGGTTACTTCTCCAATGTTACTTCTCCAATGTTACTTCTTCAATGTTACTTCTTCAAGGTTACTTCTCCAAGGTTACTTCTCCAAGGTTACTTCTCCAATGGTACTTCTCCAAGGTTACTTCTCCAATGTTACTTCTCCAATGTTACTTCTTCAATGTTACTTCTCCAATGGTACTTCTCCAATGTTGCTTCTTCAATTTTACTTCTCCAATGGTACTTCTCCAATGTTACTTCTTCAAGGTTACTTCTTCAATGTTAGTTCTCCAATGTTACTTCTCCAATGGTACTTCTCCAATTGTACTTCTCCAAGGTTACTTCTCCAAGGTTACTTCTTCAATTTTACTTCTCCAATGTTACTTCTCCAATGTTAGTTCTCCAATGTTACTTCTCCAATGGTACTTCTCCAATGGTACTTCTCCAAGGTTACTTCTCCAATGTTACTTCTCCAATGTTACTTCTTCAATGTTACTTCTCCAATGGTACTTCTCCAATGTTGCTTCTTCAATTTTACTTCTCCAATGGTACTTCTCCAATGTTACTTCTTCAAGGTTACTTCTTCAATGTTAGTTCTCCAATGTTACTTCTCCAATGGTACTTCTCCAATTGTACTTCTCCAAGGTTACTTCTCCAAGGTTACTTCTTCAATTTTACTTCTCCAATGTTACTTCTCCAATGTTACTTCTCCAATGTTACTTCTCCAATGTTACTTCTCCAATGGTACTTCTCCAATGTTACTTCTCCAATGTTACTTCTCCAATGTTACTTCTTCAATGTTAGTTCTCCAATGTTACTTCTCCAATGGTACTTCTCCAAGGTTACTTCTTCAAGGTTACTTCTTCAATTTTACTTCTTCAATTTTACTTCTCCAATGTTACTTCTCCAATGTTACTTCTCCAATGTTACTTCTCCAATGTTTCTTCTTCAATGTTTCTTCTTCAATGTTTCTTCTCCAATTTTTCTTCTCCAATGTTTCTTCTTCAATGTTACTTCTTCAATGTTACTTCTTCAATGTTACTTCTTCAATTTTACTTCTTCAATTTTACTTCTCCAATGTTACTTCTCCAATGTTACTTCTCCAATGTTACTTCTCCAATGTTACTTCTTCAATGTTACTTCTTCAAGGTTACTTCTCCAATGTTACTTCTCCAATGTTACTTCTTCAATGTTACTTCTTCAAGGTTACTTCTCCAAGGTTACTTCTCCAAGGTTACTTCTCCAATGGTACTTCTCCAATGGTACTTCTCCAATGTTACTTCTTCAAGGTTGCTTCTTCAATTTTACTTCTCCAATGTTACTTCTCCAAGGTTACTTCTCCAAGGTTACTTCTCCAATGGTACTTCTCCAATGGTACTTCTCCAATGTTACTTCTTCAAGGTTGCTTCTTCAATGTTACTTCTCCAATGTTACTTCTCCAAGGTTACTTCTCCAAGGTTGCTTCTCCAAGGTTACTTCTTCAAGGTTACTTCTCCAATGTTACTTCTTAAATGTTACTTCTCCAAGGTTTCTTCTCCAATGTTACTTCTCCAATGTTACTTCTCCAATGTTACTTCTTCAATGTTACTTCTTCAAGGTTACTTCTCCAATGTTACTTCTCCAATGTTACTTCTTCAATGTTACTTCTTCAAGGTTACTTCTCCAAGGTTACTTCACCAAGGTTACTTCTCCAATGGTACTTCTCCAAGGTTACTTCTCCAATGTTACTTCTCCAATGTTACTTCTTCAATGTTACTTCTCCAATGGTACTTCTCCAATGTTGCTTCTTCAATTTTACTTCTCCAATGGTACTTCTCCAATGTTACTTCTTCAAGGTTACTTCTTCAATGTTAGTTCTCCAATGTTACTTCTCCAATGGTACTTCTCCAATTGTACTTCTCCAAGGTTACTTCTCCAAGGTTACTTCTTCAATTTTACTTCTCCAATGTTACTTCTCCAATGTTAGTTCTCCAATGTTACTTCTCCAATGTTACTTCTCCAATGGTACTTCTCCAATGGTACTTCTCCAAGGTTACTTCTCCAATGTTACTTCTCCAATGTTACTTCTTCAATGTTACTTCTCCAATGGTACTTCTCCAATGTTGCTTCTTCAATTTTACTTCTCCAATGGTACTTCTCCAATGTTACTTCTTCAAGGTTACTTCTTCAATGTTAGTTTTCCAATGTTACTTCTCCAATGGTACTTCTCCAATTGTACTTCTCCAAGGTTACTTCTCCAAGGTTACTTCTTCAATTTTACTTCTCCAATGTTACTTCTCCAATGTTAGTTCTCCAATGTTACTTCTCCAATGTTACTTCTCCAATGGTACTTCTCCAATGTTACTTCTCCAATGTTACTTCTCCAATGTTACTTCTTCAATGTTAGTTCTCCAATGTTACTTCTCCAATGGTACTTCTCCAAGGTTACTTCTTCAAGGTTACTTCTTCAATTTTACTTCTTCAATTTTACTTCTCCAATGTTACTTCTCCAATGTTACTTCTCCAATGTTACTTCTCCAATGTTTCTTCTTCAATGTTTCTTCTTCAATGTTTCTTCTCCAATTTTTCTTCTCCAATGTTTCTTCTTCAATGTTACTTCTTCAATGTTACTTCTTCAATGTTACTTCTTCAATGTTACTTCTTAAATGTTACTTCTTAAATGTTACTTCTTAAATGTTACTTCTCCAATGTTACTTCTCCAATGTTACTTCTCCAATGTTACTTCTCCAATGTTACTTCTTCAATGTTACTTCTTCAATGTTACTTCTTCAATTTTACTTCTTCAATGTTGGGTGAAGGTAATGCTCAGTCCCCAATAGTATTGTAAGATTGGGGGAAGTAAACTCAAGTAGCAGGTGCATTCACAATGAGCAGTGCCAGTCCAAACTGTAGTTTTAGGGCGTGGCAGCCCACTTTTACTGAATAAAAGAAAAGTTCACTAATACACCAGTGGCCCACGCAGGGGTTTCTTCCACAAAACAAGAACAAACAAAAATACCAAGCCACCTGGCTTATGTGTTGGCAGCACTGCTGCTCCTCTTACCAGTCCTTTGACTGTGTCATTCAGCTCTTTCACACACTTGGCTCTCTAGCCTTCAGTTGCAGCGCCCTGCTGCATGGCCCACCTCTGGCCCAGGAATTGGGGTTCTCCTGACACCCCTGATAGGAGCCGACCTGACTCCTGGGACCAAGATCCGCTGCTTTGGGGCTGGGTCCTCTGACCCCTTGATGAGACCTCTGTCCCGTGGCTTCTAGCTGGGGCCCCCTGACCCCAGGTGAGACCTTCCAGACACCAAACTGGAAGCTGTCTCCAAAAACGAGAGCCATGCACAATTCTCAGACCTGACAATATAATGACTCTGCACACCTGTGTAGTGAGTCAGGTTGCAGGCATCTAGCAAAACCTGGACCCAGGATTGAATGTTCTGATTTAGAACTACAGAATCTGGAGAGATGCCAGTTCTGAACCTTGCATTAACCCTTAATGAGACTCCTGAGTCACCTTTTCCTATAAAGTTATAGTGACAGAGTCCCTCTCTGTCACAGTATGCACACAACGAAAAACAAAAACGCCCTTGGGACTTTTAAAAAGCACACCTCAAGTAAAAAGTATAAATGATTTATTTAACAAACATTTAAAAACAACCATTGATACAGGAAAGAAACCACATATTAAATGTCGACATATAAATCAATATTGCATTTTTGTCATAGACCTTTCCAGGAGATCTGATGGTGTCATGCAGATGACTGTCAGTAATCTAGGATGACTGTGCTAGGTCTCGACGCGTTTCACAAGAGGAGTCTCGCTTCTTCGGGAGAAGCATAGCCTGCCATACACCGGTAACTGTTGTGTTTTTGTGTCTCCCTCGCAGGGTGTGGGCCTTCCCAGTTTGAGACATGTGTCTTCTGCTCTGGTATACAGCTCCCGGGGGTGAGATCAGCTTTGTGTCATGGTTGGCAGTGTATGCATTCATCCATTCATTCTTACGGACAGTTCATTACATTTTTTTAAATCTTTTTTTATAAGTACAGGGTATCATGCCCATTTGTTTATATGCTCGTTCATACACTTTTTGATTTTCAAAAAGAGTCATTCATACGAGCTAGTAGGCCAGGAGGCTTCCATCATCCGCATCTATCTGTGCTTCTCCCGAAGAAGCGAGGCTCCTCCCGCGAAACACGCCGAGACCTAGCACAGTCATCCTAGACTTCTGACAGTCATCTGCATGACATAATGCAATATTGATTTATATGTCAACATTTAATACCATATGTGCTTTCTTTTCTGTATCAATAGTTGTTTTTAAATGTTTGTTAAATAAATCATTTATACTTTTTACTTGAGGTGTGCTTTTTAAAAGTCCCAAGGGCATGGTCGTGTGTTTTTGGCTTCAGACATTTTTTTTTCTACAGTCAATAAACTCTCCAGCATGTTATCCTATGAGTCCATGCACACACAGGCTGTTATCAACTGTTTTTGGCTGGGGCGTTTTTTTGGACTGTATAAAAAAAAAATCTAGTTGGTTCTGAAAGGCAGTTTTCAGCTGTAAAAAAGCTCTAATGTAAAAAAACACCCCCCCCCAAAAAAACACTGATAAATGTTAAACGCATCTCACCAGTGTTTTTTAACATTTTGTGATCCATTGAAAATTTTTATTTTATTTTTTTTAACCACTTGCCGACCGGCTCATGCCGATATACGTTGGCAGAATTGCACGGCTGGGCATATTAACGTACCTGTACATTCCCCTTTAAGATGCGGCATTGTGGGCACACGCATGCACCCACCGCGAGCTCTGTAAGTGTGACCGCGGGTCCCGCGGACTCGATGCCCGTCGGGAGTCCCGCGATCGTCTCACAGAGAGGAAGAATGGGGAAATGCTGATGTAATCAATCGTTTCCCTGTTCTGCCTAGTGACAGGACACTGATCACAGCTCTCTGTGATCGGGAGCGGTGATCAGTGTCATGTCACACGTAGCCCACCCCCCCTACAGTTAGAGCACATCTCTAGGACACACTTAACCCCTTCAGCGCCCCCTACAGGTTAACCACTTCCCTGCCAGTGTCATCTTTACAGTACATTACAGTGCATTTTTATAGCACTGATCACTGTATAAATGACAACGGTCCCAAAATGGCGTCAAAAGTGTCCGATGTGTCCGCCATAATGTCGCAGTCATGATAAAAATTGCTGATCGCCGCCATTACTAGTAAAAAAAAAAATATTAAGAAAAATGCCATAAAACTGTCCCCTATTTTGTAGACGCTATAACTTTTGAAAAATCAATAAACGCTTATTGCGTTTTTTTTTTTTTTAACAAAAATATGTAGAAGAATACGTATTGGCCTAAACTGAGGATATTTATTATAGCAAAAAGTAAAAAATATTGCTTTTTCTTTCAAAACTGTCGCTCTTTTTTTTGTTTATAGTGCAAAAAATAAAAACCGCAGAGGTGATCAAATACCACCAAAAGAAAGTTCTATTTGTGGGAAAAAAAGGACGTCAATTTTGTTTGGGAGCCACGTCGCACGACCGCGCAATTGTCAGTTAAAGCGACGCAGTGCCGAATCGCAAAAAGTCCTCTGGTCTTTGGGCAGCCAAATGGTCCGGGGCTGAAGTGGCTAAACGCTAGAAAATGCTAAAAACGCTATTGCAAAAACATTGAAGAACATTGAAAAACTCACTGCAAAGCTACTGGCTTTTTTTTAAACGTTATTATAACATCCAGTGTGCATGAGGCCTAGATCTCTCTATCTCCTGTCTGATCAATGTTTATAAACAAAGTTACTTTGTATCTCTCTGAGTGAGTGAGTGAGTGAATAACTTGTATAGCGCTACAAATGCGAACTAAATCGCCTCAAGGCGCTTTGCATCCAGTGACGTCCTGATCCTTCAGAAGAGGTGGGTCTTAAGCTTTTTCCTGAAGGCCCGATGGTTTTCTTCCATGCGGATGTCCGTGGGTAGAGCGTTCCATAGCCGTGGTCCTTGGACTGCAAATCTTCGTTCTCCCTTCAATTTGTAGCGGGACTTGGGGATGTGAAGGAGGTTTTGATTGGTTGATCGGAGAATGCGTTTGGGGGTGTAGTGTTTTATCTTCTCACATAAATATTGAGGAGCGTTTCCTTGTGTGCATTTGTGGGTGAGACAGAGGGTCTTGAATGTGACCCGATCCTTTACGGTTAGGGATGAGCTTCGAGTTCGAGTCAAACTCATGTTCGACTCGAACATTGCCTGTTCGCCCGTTCGCCGAACAGCGAGCAAATTGGGGTGTTCGCGGCAAATTCGAAAAATCTATGGGAGAAATCTAAAGTGCTAATTATAAAGGCTTATATGCAAGTTATTGTCCTAAAAAGTGTTTGGGGACCGGGGTCCTGCCCCAGGGGACATGTATCAATGCAAAAAGAAGTTTTAAAAACGGCCGTTTTTTCGGGAGCAGTGATTTTAATAATGCTTAAAATGAAAAAATAAAAGTGAAATATTCCTTTAAATTTCGTACCTGGGGGGTGTGTATGATATGCATGTAAAGTGGCGCATGTTTCCCGTGCTTAGAACTGTCCCTGCAAAAAATGTCATTTTTGAAAGAAAAAAAGTCATTTAAAACTGACTCGCGGCTATTAATGAATTGTCGGCTCCCGGCAATACAGAGAAAAGTCATTGATAAAAAAAAAAAAAAAAAGCGTGGGGGTTCCCCAGAATTCAATTACCAGGCCCTTCAGGTCTGGAATGGATATTAAGGGGAACCCCGCCGCAAATTTAAAAAAAAAATGACGTGGGGTTCCCCCAAATATCCATTCCAGGCCCTTCAGATCTGGCATGGATTTTAAGGGGAACTCCACCCCAAATTTAAAAAAAAAATGGCGTGGAGTCCCCCTAAAAATCCACACCAGACCCTTATCTGAGCACGCAACCTGGCCGGCCGCAGGGGAAAAGGGGGGGACGAGAGAGCGGCCCCCCCTCCCTCCTGAACCGTACCAAGCCACATGCCCTCAACATGGGGAGGATGTCCCCATGTTCATGGGGACAAGGGCCTCATCCCCACAACCCTTGCCCGGTGGTTGTGGGGGTCTGCGGGCGGGGGGCTTATCGGAATCTGGAAGACCCCTTTAACAAAGGGGACCCCCAGATCCCGGCCCCCCCCTATGTGAATTGGTAAGGGGTACATTGTACCCCTACCATTTCACGAAGAAAGCGTAAAAAAATGTTTAAAAAAACACACAAACACCTTGAAAAAGTCCTTTATTTAAAAAAAAAAAAAAAAAAACATTCCAGCGGTGAAATCCAGTGTCCCCTGGCGATCCCGATGTCCAGCGCTGTCCTTCATTGGTTGTGCCTGAGCAGACCTGATGGGGAACTCCCTCTCAGTATTTTAAATGTATAGACCCGCCCCTTCTAAAGTTCCCCATCAGGTCCGCTCAGCGGAACATGAGAAGGGGCGGGTCTATACATGTATTGCCAAAGTGAGAGCAGTTCCCCATCAGGTCCGCCCCCTCGGTATGTCGGACCCGCCTACGTCATTGGCTTGAGCGGGGAACTTCCTTCACTGTGTAATTTAAATTTACATAGTGAAGGAAGTTCCCCGCTCAATCCAATGACGTAGGCGGGTCCGACATACCGAGGGGGCGGACCTGATGGGGAACTGCTCTCACTTTGGTAATACATGTATAGACCCGCCCCTTCTCATGTTCCGCATCTGGTCCGCTGAGCGGACCTGATGGGGATCTTAAGAAGGGGCGGGTCTATACATTTAAAATACTGAGAGGGAGTTCCCCATCAGGTCTGCTCAGGCACAACCAATGAAGGACAGCGCTGGACATTGGGATCGCCGCGGGACACTGGATTTCACCGCTGGAATGTTTTGTTTTGTTTTTTTTTTTAAATAAAGGACTTTTTCAAGGTGTTTGTGTGTTTTTTTAAACATTTTTTTACGCTTTCTTCGTGAAATGGTAGGGGTACAATGTACCCCTTACCAATTCACATAGGGGGGGAGCCGGGATCTGGGGGTCCCCTTTGTTAAAGGGGTCTTCCAGATTCCGATAAGCCCCCCGCCCGCAGACCCCCACAACCACCGGGCAAGGGTTGTGGGGATGAGGCCCTTGTCCCCATCAACATGGGGACATCCTCCCCATGTTGAGGGCATGTGGCCTGGTACGGTTCAGGAGGGAGGGGGGCCTCTCTCTCGTCCCCCCCTTTTCCCCTGCGGCCGGCCAGGTTGCGTGCTCGGATAAGGGGTCTGGTATGGATTTTTAGGGGGACTCCACGCCATTTTTTTTTTAAATTTGGGGTGGAGTTCCCCTTAAAATCCATGCCAGATCTGACGGGCCTGGAATGGATATTTGGGGGAACCCCACGTCAATTTTTTTTTAAATTTGCGACGGGGTTCCCCTTAATATCCATTCCAGACCTGAAGGGCCTGGTAATTGAATTCTGGGGAACCCCCACGCTTTTTTTTTTTTTTTTTTATCAATGACTTTTGTATGTATTGCCAGGAGCCGACAATTCATTAATAGCCGCGAGTCAGTTTTAAATGCATTTTTTTCTTTCAAAAATGACATTTTTTGCAGGGACAGTTCTAAGCACGGGAAACATGTGCCACTTTACATGCATATCATACACACCCCCCAGGTACGAAATTTAAAGGAATATTTCACTTTTATTTTTTCATTTTAAGCATTATTAAAATCACTGCTCCCGAAAAAACGGCAGTTTTTAAAACTTCTTTTTGCATTGATACATGTCCCCTGGGGCAGGACCCGGGTCCCCAAACACTTTTTAGGACAATAACTTGCATATTAGCCTTTATAATTAACACTTTAGATTTCGAACGTTCGAGTCCATTGCATTTAATAGGGTTCTAAAGTTTACACAAACATTTTGTCTGTTCGCAGGTTCTGGTGCGAACCGAACAGGGGGGTGTTCGGCTCATCCCTGTTTACGGTTAGCCAATGCAGGGTCCTCAGTAGTGATGAGCCGAACACCCCCGGGTTCGGTTCGCACCAGAACCCGCGAACGGACCGAAAGTTCGTACGAATATTAGAACCCTATTAAATACAATGGATGCGAACGTTCGGATTCTAAATTGCTAATTATAACAACTATTATGCATGTTATTGTCCTAAAAAGGGTTTGGGAACCCGGGTTGTGCACCAGGGGACATGTATCAATGCAAAAAGAAGTTTTAAAAACGGTCGTTTTTCGGGAGCAGTCATTTTAATGATGCATAAAGTGAAAAAAAAAAGTCAAATATTCCTTTAAATATCGTACCTGGGGGGTGTCTAAAGTATGCCTGTGAAGTGCCACGTGTTTCCCGTGTTTAGAACTGTCCCTGCACAAAATGACACTTCTAAAGGAAAAAAAAAAAATTAAAACTGCTTGCGGCTTTAATGTAATGTCTGGTCCCGGTAATATGGATGAAAATCTTTAAGAAAAATGGCATAGCTACCCCATGACCCCCCCCCCCCACCCCAGCCCATTACCAGCCCCTTTGGGTCTTGTATGGATATTAAGGGGAACCCCGCACATAAAATAAAAAAGGCCCTATATACTCTGAACAGCCGTATACAGGCGGTGCATACAAGACAGGGACTGTAGGTTTGTTCTTATGTAGAATCTGTTTGTAATTTTGAACAGGTACATTGTTTAAGTGTAGCTCCAGCCCAAAAATCTATTTTTAAACTTTTTGGAAAACATAGGTAAGGGTTATCACCCCTGTAACATTTGTTTTGCTGTCTGTGCCCCTGTTCAGAACATTTCACCTCACTTTCCGTCCCAATGACAACTGTTTTTGAAATGTGGTGTTTTTCTTGAAACAAGGATTGCTGATAAAGCATCAGTACAGAGGAGACACCTTTCTCCCATATTAATTCTTACAGGAGAGAATTTTCCTTCCAAGGGGTAGATTTCCTCTCACTTCCTGTTGTCTTCTTGCGTTTGCAAGTAGGAGTCGTTTGTAAGTTGGATGTTTGAAAGTAGGGACCTGCCGTATATACTCTGCAGAAATAGGCCCCTTAGTTGTTGGTGTTGGCACAACACTGTAAGCACTCACAGTTACTCTTGGTTGGTGCTGGAACGCCCTGCTGTCAACTATTATATCAGGAATTTTAATTACATATAATTGTTGAACAGTGGTAGTAAAAATTGGGCCTTTGATGGTGGTGCTGGTGCCACAACACTGTAAGCCCTGACAGTTACTCTTGGTGGGTGCAGCAATGGTCCCTGCTGTGAATTATTAGATCAAGAATTGTAATTACATGCCCCTTTTGAACAGGGGCTGAAAAATTGGGCCTTAGGCACTGGTGGCACAACACTACAACCCCTCACAGATACTGTACTTGGAGCACAGCAATGAGCCCTATGGCAAATTATTGCTAAAAAAATTGTAATTACACGCCCCTGTAAAACAGGGGCTGAAAAATTGGGCCTTAGCCACTGGTGGCGGCACCCATAAACAAAAATGATCTTCCAAGCTATCATCATCAATCGTATCATTGAGGACTCGGAGGAGGAGGATAGCCAGTCAACATAACAGCACAGACACTCAGCATCAGCATCAGTCTTGAAGGGATGTGACATGTTAAAATCAATTAGTCTGTTATATCAGCATCAGGTGTGTGGTAGCTGGTGGTGATCCAAGACTGGTTCATCTTGATGAAAGTCAGTCGATCAACCGAGTCGGTGGACAGGCGCACCCTGTGATCCGTGACAAATCCTCCAGCAGCACTGAATGTGCGGTCCGAAAGAACGCTGGATGCAGGACAGGCCAGTAGCTCAATTGCATACTGTGCAAGCTCTGCCCAGTGATCCATCCTCAAGACCCAGTAAGCCAGAGGATTTTCGGTGGGGAAGGTGTCCAAGTCTGACCTTGCCCCTAGATATTCCTGCACCATGTTTATCAGACGCTGGCGATGGTTGCTGGAACCGATCATACTTTGGGGCTGCGGACTAAAGAATTGTCTGAACGCATCGGTCAGACGGCCACCTTCCCCACCGCTCCTTCTTTGACTGCCCGAAGCCTCAGCAACTCGTTGTCCAGGACCAGGAGTTTGTAACCTCCCAGTCTCTGGGAACGCGTTGCACAGACCTTTCTGCAAGGCCTCCCGGAGTTGTCTCATCCTCTGCTCCCTCTGCGACGGTAACATAAGGTCCGCAACCTTACCCTTGTACCGTGGATCAAGGAGAGTGGCCAGCCAGTAATGGTCCCTCTCCTTGATCCGAAGAATACGAGGATCCTTCTGCAGACTTTGCAGGATCAGGGAGGCCATGCAGCGTAGGTTTGCTGAGGCATTCGCTCCGGAGTCCTCTGGGTCACTAAGGACGACATGATCCGCAGCCACCTCCTCCCAGCCACGTACAAGTCCACTGGTTTCTTGGGACTGTAAATCATCCCTAAAAGACTGCTGCTGATGATGCTGAGTGCCAGCCTCCACCTCCATGCTGACACAATCCTCCTCCTCCTCCTCCTCCTCCTCTTCCTGTGCGATGGGTGGGACAGAAGGAACACTGTCTGGGTAAAGGGGGCCTTGAGAGGCAAGGAAGTCCTCCTCTTCCTGCCTCTGTTCTGCCTCAAGTGCCCTGTCCATTATTCCACGCAGCGTGTGCTCCAACAGGTGGACAAGAGGTACAGTGTCACTGATGCATGCACTGTCACTGCTCACCATCCTCGTGGCCTCCTCAAATGGTGCCAGGACAGTGCATGCATCCCTGATCATGCCCCACTGGCGTGGAGAAAAAAAACCAAGCTCCCCTGACCCTGTCCTGGTGCCGTAGTCGCACAGGTACTCATTGATGGCCCTCTGCTGCGTGTGCAGCCGCTGCAGCATGGCCAACGTTGAGTTCCACCTGGTGGGCATGTCACATATAAGGCGGTTCTTGGGCAGGTTCAACTCCTTTTGCAGCTCAGCCAGGCGAGCACTGGCATTATAAGATCTGCGGAAATGCACACAGACTTTCCTGGCCTGCCTCAGGACATCCTGTAAGCCCGGGTGCCTGCCCAAGAACCGCTGCACCACCAGGTTAAGGACGTGAGCCACACAGGGCACATGGGTCAATTGTCCCTGTCGGAGGGCGGAGAGGAGGTTGGTGCCATTGTCGCAAACCACCATTCCTGGCTTAAGCTGGCGTGGCGTCAACCACCTCTCGGCCTGGCCCTGCAGAGCAGACAGGACCTCTGCCCCAGTGTGGCTTCTGTCCCCCAAACACACCAGCGCAAGCACGGCATGGCATCTTTTTGCCTGCGTACTTGCGTAGCCCCGTGAACGGCTACGGAGCACCGCTGGTTCATAGGACAAACCACAGGAAGAGGCCATGGAGGAAGAAGAAGAGGAGGGGGTGGAGGAGAGAGGTGTGTCACAACCAGTAGTAGCATTTTGGAGGCGTGGCGGTGGAACAACCTCCAACACTACTGCACCTTGTCCTGCATCCTTCCCAGCTGCCAAAAGAGTGACCCAATGGGCCGTAAAAGAAAGGTAACGTCCCTGTCCATGCCTGCTGGACCATGAGTCAGCGGTAATATGCACCTTACCGCTGACCGCCCTGTCCAGCGAGGCCAAGACATTGCCTTCCACATGCTGGTAGAGAGCCGGAATAGCCTTCCGTGAGAAAAAGTGGCGTTTGGGAACCTGCCACTGAGGAACCGCACATTGCACAAACTCACGGAAGGGGGCCGAGTCTACCAACTGAAAAGGCAGCAGTTGAAGCGCTAGCAATTTAGCCAAGCTAGCATTCAACCGCTGGGCATGTGGATGGCTGGGAGTGAACTTCTTTCGACGGTCCAGCAGCTGGGGCAGGGAAATTTGCCTGCTAGAATCGGACGTCGGTGTACTGCTAGCAGAGTGGCCGCAACTACTTGGCTGTGACACACCTAATTCTACACCTTCATTCCTCTCAGTGCATGTTTCAGAGAGGACTGAAGTTATAGTGGGGTTGGAGATCCCAGCTGATGCGGTGCAAGGAGAGGTCCGCTTTGTTCTTTGGTGTGGGTCTTTGAGGTAGGCTTGCCAACGAGCTGCATGGCAGGTCAACATATGTCTGGTCAGGCATGTGGTACCCAAGCGGCTGATGTTTTGGCCACGCGATATACGCTTGAGACATATGTTGCAAACAGCAGCTGTGCGATCTGATGCACTAGCCTCAAAAAAGGCCCACACCAAAGAACTTTTTGAATGACGGGCAGAGGCAGCGCCCTGCACAGGCGGAGCTCTGCGGTGTGATTCCGTCGGTGTACTGCCCTTACGCTGGCCACCAAAGGGCATCCTGCCTCGTTGGAGATGTGCCTCCTCCTCATCCTCCTCCTCCTCCTCTCTCCTATTAGGCACCCACGTGGAGTCAGTGACCTCATCATCCCCTCCCTCCTCATCACTGGAGCCAATCTGGCAGTATGCTGCAGCTGCTGGAACATGACTGCCAGATTGGTGTCCTTCTTGAGCATCCCCTCTGTCTGCTCTCACGCTACTGCCTTCCTGTAGCTGGGTTTCATCATCAGACCCTTCGAAACGCTGGGCATCCTCCTGGAGCATGTACCCAACACTGTGCTCAAACAGTTCGGGGGACTCCTCAGGAGGAGGACATGGTGGGTCTAGGGAAGGAGTGACTGATGATGAGTCTGACATTGATACCAGGGAAGAGGACGCTTTGGCAGCTGCTTTGCCAGTACCCTGAGCCTGGGTGAGAGAGGATGAGGAGGAGGAGGAGGGCTTGGTCATCCACTCTACCAAGTCTTCGGCATGATGTGGGTCAACATGTCCAGCTGCCGAAAAGAAGGACAAGCGTGTCCCATGGCCATGTGCTGATGACAATGCACCGCGTCCACGACCAGCACTGTTGTCCCCAGACACAGAGCCTGCTTGCCCTCTTTTATTGCCTCCTGACTGTCTGCCTCTCCTTGTTTGCCTTCCAGACATTCTAATAGATGGCCTGCAGGGAGATGGGAAAAAAGCAATAAGGGCTACCTTCAGGTGTCCTTCTCTGTCCCTTTACTTAAGGATTTCTAAATATGGTTGAGGATGATTGCTTTTGCACAGAATAGCACAACGACAATTTCCCTGACTGTCCAAAAAACAAGGATTTCAAAGATGGTTGATGAGGAATGCTTTAGCACACTATAGCACAAGGAGAATTTCCCTCACTGTCCTTCCCTGTCCCTAGAAACAAGGATTCGTACAGTAAAACACACTGACACTCTCCCTACCTATAGTTTTCTGTCCCTAGAAAAAATGTTTTTTTAAAGCACACTATAGCACAAGGAGAATTTCCCTCACTGTCCTTCCCTGTCCCTAGAAACAAGGATTCGTACAGTAAAACACACTGACACTCTCCCTACCTATAGTTTAATGTCCCTAGAAAAAATGTTTTTTTAAAGCACACTATAGCACAAGGAGAATTTCCCTCACTGTCCTTCCCTGTCCCTAGAAACAAGGATTCGTACAGTAAAACACACTGACACTCTCCCTACCTATAGTTTTCTGTCCCTAGAAAAAATGTTTTTTTAAAGCACACTATAGCACAAGGAGAATTTCCCTCACTGTCCTTCCCTGTCCCTAGAAACAAGGATTCGTACAGTAAAACACACTGACACTCTCCCTACCTATCCTTCTCTTTCCCTAAACTAAAGGAATCCAGGTTAAGCAAGAAAAAATAAATGTCACTGTCCCTGCCTATGCTTCTCTTTCCCTGCTCCGGAACACACTACACTAGGCCGCCGTGCTGGCGGCCTTTTATAGTGTGGGGCGTGTACTAAACACCCTCAGCAATAATTGGCCACAGGCATCCTGCCTGTGGCCAATCATTGCTCTCCTCGCTGCCGGCGCTGTGATTGGCCAAGCATGCGGGGTCACAGTGCATGCTTGGCCAATCACAGCGCCTGGATGACACTGCGATGGCGTAGTGCATTGTGGGCCGTTCGCGTCACTCGAATTAGGCGCGAACGGCCCAAATCGTTCGATCTTCGTCGAACGATCGAACAGCCGATGTTCGAGTCGAACGTATGTTCGACTCGAACACCGAGCTCATCCCTAGTCCTCAGTGAAGGGGTGATGGATTCCCAAGGTTTTTTGCCTGTTACCAGTCTGGCTGCCGTGTTCTGGACCACTTGTAGGCGTGCCATCTGATATTTAGGTAGTCCTACGTAGAGGGAGTTCGCGTAGTCGAGTCGGGAGTTGATGATTGTTCCAACTACTACTGCTGTGTCCTCTTCTGGGATGAAGGGGATGAGTCTCCGAAGCAGGCGGAGGAGATGGTGAGATCCGCTGACTACTGATCCTATTTTTGCATCCATCGACATCTTCGAGTCAAAGATGACTCCGAGACTTTTGACTGGTGCTCGGGGTAATGGTCTGTCCAAGAATGGTGGGTGGTGTCCAAGAAGTCTTAAGCCTCGTACACACAGCCGGTTTTCCCGTCAAAAAACGACTGGATAACTGCCGGGAGAGCTTTCTTGCCGAGAAAACCGGCTGTGTGTACGAGGCTTTTAGGTTTCTCGTCAAGAAAACTGGCCAGAATCTCGACGAGAAAAATAGAGAACCTGCTCTCTATTTTCTCGTCGAGATTCTCGTCGGCCTGTTTCCCGACGAGAAACCCGAGAGTGTGTACGCTTAACTGTCGCTGTGGAAACCCGCGCACGCTCGAAATGACTTTGACGCATGCACGGTAGCTTCCTAGACATAGGTAGGGTGTAGCAAGATGGCGGCGGCATCGAATGTGACGAGTGCACGCTCGTCGTAGTCGATGACGTCACCGTGTTCATTCCATTCAAAAGAACGGCGGTTCTTTTGAATCGAGCGTGTGTACATTCGGCCGGGACAAGATTCTTGTCAAGAATCTCCTCGGGATAAAAACTGTTTTTTTCCTGACGAGATTCTCGGCCGTGTGTACGAGGCTTTCGTTTTTGTCTTTCGGTTTGCGTGGAGGAGAAGTTCTGTTTTGAACTCTGTCATCCAATCATCGATCAATGTGAGGCAATTTTCCAGTCAGTGATGTTGGTCTTCTTTCCCGGTGATACGAAAGTAGAGTTGGGTGTCGTAAGCGTATGAGTGGTAGCACAAGTCCTGTTTGCTGATGATTTTGAGGAGTGGGCGGAGGTAGATGTTAAAGAGCACGGATGACAGGGGTGATCTTTGAGGGACTCCGCAAGAAATTGCGCGAGTTTCAGGAGGTGAAGGCTCCTAGTTTCACTGTCTGGGAACGATTGTCTAGGGAGGATGCGAACCAGGGTAGGTCAGGGTCTGCGACTCCTGCTACTTCATTAAGACGGATGAGTAGAGTTTTGTGGTCTACTGTGTCGAACGCTGCACTGAGATCCAGTAGCACCAGGAGACATGCTTCTCCGTCATCTGCTGCTTCAAGGACGTCATCCCATATTTTGAGAAGGGCTGTTTCTGTGCCATGGCCTGGGCGGAAGCCTGATTGTAGTGGATCCAAGAGTTTGTTGGGGTCCAAATGGATTTGTTGCTGTTGTACTACTGCTTTCTCCATGATCTTTGAGATGGTGTTAAGACTTGTTACCAGTCTGCGGTAGTTTGGGTCTTTTGGGTCAAGGTTTGGCTTCTTTAGGAGGGGTTTGACTATGCCTTGCTTGAGGGAGATCGGAACAATACCTTCTTTGAACGATTGATTTACGAGATGTGTTATGGTGAGTGCCAAGATGTCGATACATTTTTTCAGGAGTTTTGTAGAAATTATGTCATTTGGTGATGTGCTGTCTCGGAGACTTCTGATGATGTTTTTGGTGGTGTCGATGGTGATCGGGATCAGTGAAAATGTAATCGATTGTATAACCACTTCACAACCACCTGCCGCCGAATAACGGCGACAAGGTGGTTGCTTAACTCTGGGAGGACGTTATATAACGTCCTCCCTTAGAATCGTTCCTGCGCGCGCCCGCGGGCGCGCACACGCAAACGACTGTGCTCGCCGGGTCCACCGGACCCGTAGCAACACAGATCGCGGTAAATGGCCAATGACAGCGGTCTTTTACCATGTGATCGCGCCGTCCAATGACGGCGCGATCACAATGTAAACAAACTGGGGTCAGGACAAGTTCATCTCTCTCCTCTCCTCACACCGATGCAGCGTGAGAGGAGAGGAGAGACATTACTGCCACACAGTAAATATCGTGATGGTGACTGCGCTGTGGTGACTAAATACTGTAAATAAATTAGAATTATCAAAGGAATGGGAGTGTGATGGGGAAGGGAAGGGAAAAATGAGGGGATGGTGAATCATAGGCTACAATGTAGCTAAATAGCAATGTTGTGCAATGTACACAGTGACACAAATGGACTTACAAGTGTAATGTGTAAAAAACGAATAAACAAATGAAGACATATAAACAAATTCTCAACACTCCAATATTGCAAACATGATGGAGATTGGGAAAAAAATTCCTGGGGTATGCTGATAATAAACAACCAATAAAAATAGAACACACAAAGTGCATCTGCAAACTTAAACCAATGAGAAACAAAAATGTCAAAAGAACCTCAAAACAAACTCCCAAATAGGTATGATGAATATGCATAAAGTCATATATAGAAAAATAGAAAAATAGAAAAAATATAGTCCCATCACCAAGGGTGTGCTTGGAAGTTTTCCTGTAATGTCCACCCAGTGATCAGTAAGTCACAAAACGCTTACCTCCCTCCTAAGAGGGGGAGCAGTATATGATGGATCTTAATGATGAGGGATGATGGAGCATCCTTGTAGTGCAGTCTTTATTTCACAGTTTCTTTATAGCTCATTGGAATGCATATGAAAAGATATAAAGCAGAGGGACATCAATAGCGCAACTTTGTGGGTGCGGCAAAGTGAATCATTGAAGAATAAATATTCACACACTCACTTGAATGATAGTGAGCGTGGACCTCAATCCAAACGAGCACCGTGCTCGTACCAATGGAACACTTAATGCAAACAGTGCAGTGCGATCCTCAGATGTCCGCAGCAGCAATCACAAAGTTGTAGCAATAAAAAAGAAGGGAAATATAGTGTGGGTCTGTAAACCCCTAGGGGTATTTATTCATACGCAAATAAAACTCACATTTAAAAGTGGGATAACGGGTCTGGTATCCTTACGAGCGGCGAGCTCGTCTCCTCTCGGTTCTGCTGACGGTGTGTCTGTGCTATGTCCTGACGCGTGTCGTCATGTCACATGACTTCATCAGAGACACCAGTGCACACCAGAGCCACACCAGTGCACACCAGAGCCACACCTGTGCCCATCAGTGACACCTGTGCCTAGTGCCATCTGTGCCCATCAGCGCCACTGCAGTGCCACATCAGTGCCGCCTGTGCCCACCAGTGACACCAGAGCCACACCAGTGCCACACCAGTGCACACCAGAGCCACACCAGTGCACACTAGAGCCACACCAGTGCACACCAGAGCCACACCTGTGCCCATCAGTGCCATCTGTGCCCATCAGTGCCACCTATGCCCATCAGCGCCACATCAGTGCCGCCTGTGCCCATCAGTGCCGCCTGTGCCCACCAGTGCCGCCTGTCCCCACCAGTGCCGCCTGTGTGCTAATCAGTGCCACCAGAGCCACACCAGTGCCACTACAGTGCACACCAGTGCTACCTGTGCCACATCAGTGCCGCCTGTGCCCACCAGTGCCACCACAGTGCTCTGCAGTGCAGCCTCACCAGCCACCAGCATGGCAAAAAAAATCTTTACTTGTGAGGAGGCCTACCAGCGTCTAATCATGACCGATGAGAGCAGCGAGGAGTCTCAGTCCGATTCGGATTCGGCCTATGAACCCATTACAGACAGTGGGTCTGATACAGAATCAGAAGAGGAATGTGTGCCCGTGAAAACAAGGGGTTCTGGCGTGGGGAAGCGGCCTACTACCAGCAGCACAGTGCCGTCCACCTCAAGCGCAGTGCTGTCCACCTCAAGCGCAGTGCCGTCCACCTCAAGCGCAGTGCCGTCCACCCCAAGCGCAGTGCCGTCCACCCCAAGCGCAGTGCTGTCCACCCCAAGCACAGTGCCACTGCAACAAAGGCCAGGCACCAGTAGGGTGTCATCTCAGCCCCAAAGGGATAGGGGCCATGCCAGCCTTCCCTATGGCCTTCAAAACCCCTGTGGCTTCCCCCTAATTCCGGAGCAGCAAATATCCCCCCTTTCACCGCCCAGCCAGGTGTCCAGGTGAACACCGATGGTTTTTCCATGCTCGATTTTTTTCATTTAGTATTCACCAAAGACTTACTATCCTCCATTGTGGCCCAGTGCAACCTCTACGCACAGCAGTACATCGTAAGCAACCCTGGGTCTAGTTACGCCCGTCCCTTTGAGTGGAGTGAACTTACCGTAGAGGAATTCAAAATTTTCCTAGGCCTAACTTTTACTATGGGACTCTCAAAAAAAAAACAACTGTACTCCTACTGGTCTACCAAACCCATCCACCACATGCCACTCTTCTCATCCATTATGCCAAGATCCCGATACCTAATGATTTTGCGGTTCCTCCACTTTAATGACAACACCCAGTGCCCTCCCCGAAATGACCCAGCTTTTGACAAACTATATAAAATTCGGGCACTCCTAAATTTTTTCTCTGAAATTTTTTCCCAGTTGTATATCCCTGAACAGAATATCTCCGTGGATGAGTCCCTTATAAAATTCTCAGGCAGGCTGTGCATTAAACAGTTTATCCCCAGCAGAAGGGCCCGATATGGGGTTAAAATGTACAAGCTATGTGACCGATCTACGGGGTACATCTACGCCTTCCTGGTGTACGAAGGGAAGGACTCCCAACTGCATCCCCCTGAGTACATCGGAGTCAGCGGAAAAGTGGTCTGGGAGCTTATCTATCCACTCCTTGGAAAGGGATACCACCTTTATGTGGATAATTTTTATACCAGCTTGCCCCTGTTCCGCAATCTTTACCGGAGGGACACCCCAGCATGTGGCACAGTAAGACCCAATAGAAAAGGCTTCCCACAGAAACTCGTCAATGAAAAGCTACGACGAGGGGAGACGGCATCATTGAGGAACCAGGAGATATTGGCTGTCAGATGGAGGGACAAACGAAATGTCCACATGCTCACTTCAATCCACAACGACACATACGTTGAAGTCCTCAAAAGAAACGGCACAATCCAGAAACCAGCTTGTGTCTACGATTATAATTTGTTTATGGGGGGAGTGGACCTCAACGATCAGATGATTGAACCCTATCTTCCCACAAGAAAATCCCGCCACTGGTATAAGAAAGTGTCCCTTTATTTTTTTAGTTTGGCCATGTATAACACTTATGTTATTTACAAAAAATCAACAGAGAACCCCGTATCCTATCTACTCTACCAAGAAGAAGTTATCTCCGCCCTTTTGTACCCTGAAAGCCCACCAGAAAATATTCGCTCTGATTCCGTGAGCAGACTCCACGAGCGCCACTTCCCTGAGAAAGCCGTCCCCCGTGAAACAGGCTACAGACGTCAGAAGAGATGTCGGGTGTGCTCCAGAGGAGGAATTCGAAGAGACACTGTGTATTATTGTCCCGATTGTCCCTCCCAAACAGGCCTCTGTATAGGCGAATGTTTCCGCCGTTACCATATGTTTCTACACTATTAGGGAAGTATGGTAAATGCAATTCTCATTTCCAGTCATTTTCCTCCACACCCCTTATGCCACTGCACTGAACTGTACATACCTCTGCCTTCTCCGGAACCGACCTTGGACTGTTATACGACCACGCTTTTGCCTAACGCTAAACATACCTCTGCTTTCTCCGGAACTGACCCTGGCCTGTTATACGACCACTCTTCTGCCTAACGCTTAACTGTACCTACCTCTGCCTGCTCTGGAACTGACCCTGGACTGTTTGACCACGTTTTTTGCCTGCCTCTTGGATTGATCTTTTACCCTGCTATGCTAGTGGGAACACAGGGGTCTCACATATGTGAGGGGCTCCAGAATTGTTTTTCTGGATGAAGAAAACTATTTTTTAGTTTTCTCATTCCCGGATTAGGGTCTAGAGACTCGGAGGCTTCAAAGATATTTGGGTGGGAGAAGCCTCTACCCCTGTCCCCATTCTTTCCTGGCCTGCTACCTGGACCATGTTCCTGCTTATTACCAGGACCAATATTATGGCACTGTTGGCAATGTCTCTACTTGCACTGACCCTGGACTGTATATGGACAGTATTCCTGCCTGTAGTGACTATGGACAATATTCCTGTCTGCTGCCTGGACAATTCCATTCACTGTCGCTGACCACGTCCCTGCCTGCTGCCTGGATCAGGGCTCTCCTCCTGTGGACAATTGCACTACTAAAAGCACAGGTAATCTTTTTTTTACCGTTTACTCAGCAGAATGTATTTTAGGGTGTAATTCTTGGTATGTACATGCTGTGTTAGAAATATGAAGGGCCTTCAAAAATGTGATAGATTGTAAGGAAATTGGATGTGTAATTTATGTCCCTAGAACACCTGATGGTGCTTCTTGGATGTTGGGCCTCTATGTGGCCAGGCTGTTAAAAAAGCTCACACATGTGGTATTGCCATATTCAGGAGGAGTAGCAGAATATATTTTGGGGTGTCATTTTTGCTATGTACATGCTATGTGTTGAAAATATCTTATAAATGGACAACTTTGTGTAAAAAAAATTGCGTTTTAATTTTTTTTTCACATTTTCCAAAAACTTCTGGAAAAAAATGATCCATTCAAAAGATTCATTATGCCTCATAGATTATACGTTGGGGTGTTAGCTTTCCAAAATGGGGTCACTTTGTGGGCGTTTCCATTGTCCTGGTGCTCCAGGGCCTTCAAAAGTGTAATAGGTGGTTGAGAGATTAGATGTGCAATTTATGCTCCTAGAACGCCTGAAGTTGCTACTTCAGTGTTGGGCCTCTGTATGTGGGCAGGCTGTGTAAAAGTCTCACACATGTGGTATTGCCATACTCGGGGGGAGCAGCAGAATATATTTTGGGGTGTCATTTGTGGAATGTACATGCCATGTGAGAGAAATAACCTGTTATAATGACAATTTGGTGTGAAAAAAATAAATAATAATCTTAATTTTGCAAAGAATTGTGGGAAAAAATGACAACTTCAAAAAACTAACTATGCCTCTTACTAACTACCTTGGAATGTCTACTTTCCAAAAAGGGGTCATTTTGGGGAAAATTTGTACTTTACTGGCTTGTTAGGGTCTCAAGAAATGAGATAGGCTGTCAGTACATCAGGTGTGATCAAATTGATAAATTTTCAGTAATAAGCACCATAGCTTGTAGACCCTATAACTTTCACCCAGACTAAATAATATCCACTAATTTGCATTATTTTTACCAAATATATGTAGCAGTATAAATTTTTGTCCAAATTTATGAGGAAAATTTACTTATTTGCAACATTTTATAATAGAAATGAAGAAAAATGCATTTTTTTACAAAATTTTCGGTCTTTTTTCATTTATAGCGAAAAAAATAAAAACCCCAGAGGTGATCAAATACCACCAAATAAAAGCTCTATTTGTGTGACAAAAAGGACGGAAATTTCATATGGGTACAGTGTTGCATGACTGAGTAATTGTCATTCAAAATGTGAGAGCACCAAAAGCTGAAAATTGGTCTGGTTATTAAGGGGATTTAAGTGCCCAGTTGTCAAGTGGATAATGTTTGTATTGATTTCCTCTTCTTCTTGTTTAGGCTGAGCAGGGATGAGCCGAACACCTCCCTGTTCGGTTCGCACCAGAACCTGCGAACAGACAAAATGTTCGTGTGAACTTTAGAACCCTATTAAATACAATGGACTCGAACGTTCAAAATCTAAAGTGCTAATTATAAAGGCTAATATGCAATTTATTGTCCTAAAAAGTGTTTGGGGACCGGGGTCCTGCCCCAGGGGACATGTATCAATGCAAAAAAAAGTTTTAAAAACGTCAGTTTTTTCGGGAGCAGTGATTTTAATAATGCTTAAAGTGAAACAATAAAAGTGAAATATTCCTTTAAATTTCGTACCTGGGGGGTGTGTATGATATGCATGTAAAGTGACGCATGTTTCCCGTGCTTAGAACTGTCCCTGCAAAAAATGTCATTTTTGAAAGAAAAAAAGTCATTTAAAACTCACTCGCGGCTATTAATGAATTGTCGGCTCCCGACAATACATACAAAAGTCATTGATAAAAAAAAAAAAAAAAAAGCGTGGGGGTTCCCCAGAATTCAATTACCAGGCCCTTTAGGTCTGGAATGGATATTAAGGGGAACCCCGCCGCAAATTTAAAAAAAATTGATGTGGGGTTCCCCTAAATATCCATTCCAGGCCCTTCAGATCTGGCATTTATTTTAAGGGGAACTCCACCCCAAATTTAAAAAAAAATGGCGTGGAGTACCCCTAAAAATCCATACCAGACCCCTTATCCGAGCACGCAACCTAGCCGGCCGCAGGGGAAGAGGGGGAGACGAGAGAGCGCCCCCCCTCTCCCTCCTGAACCGTACCAGGCCACATGCCCTCAACATGGGGAGGATGTCCCCATGTTGATGGGGACAAGGGCCTCATCCCCACATCCCCACCACAACCCTTGCCCGGTGGTTGTGGGGGTCTGCGGGCGGGGGGCTTATCGGAATCTGGAAGACCCCTTTAACAAAGGGGACCCCCAGATCCCGCCCCCCCTATGTGAATTGGTAAGGGGTACATTGTACCCCTACCATTTCACGAAGAAAGCGTAAAAAAATGTTTAAAAAAAACACACAAACACCTTGAAAAAGTCCTTTATTAAAAAAAAAAAAAAAAAACATTCCAGCGGTGAAATCCAGTGTCCCGCGGCGATCCCGATGTCCAGCGCTGTCCTTCATTGGTTGTGCCTGAGCGGACCTGATGGGGAACTCCCTCTCAGTGTTTTAAATGTATGGACCCGCCCCTTCTAAAGTTCCCCATCAGGTCCGCTCAGCGGACCAGATGCGGAACATGAGAAGGGGCGGGTCTATACATGTATTACCAAAGTGAGAGCAGTTCCCCATCAGGTCCGCCCCCTCGGTATGTCGGACCCGCCTACGTCATTGGCTTGAGCGGGGAACTTCCTTCACTATGTAAATTTAAATCACACCGCTAGAATGTTTTTTTTTTTTTTTTTAATAAAGGACTTTTTCAAGGTGTTTGTGTGTTTTTTTTAAACATTTTTTTACGCTTTCTTTGTGAAATGGTAGGGGTACAATGTACCCCTTACCAATTCACATGGGGGGGGGGCGGGATCTGGGGGTCCCCTTTGTTAAAGGGGTCTTCCAGATTCCGATAAGCCCCCCGCCCGCAGACCCCTACAACCACCGGGCAAGGGTTGTGGGGATGAGGCCCTTGTCCCCATCAACATGGGGACTCCTCCCCATGTTGAGGGCATGTGGCCTGGTACGGTTCAGGAGGGAGGGGGGGCGCTCTCTCGTCCCCCCCTCTTCCCCTGCGGCCGGCCAGGTTGCGTGCTCGGATAAGGGGTCTGGTATGGATTTTTAGGGGGACTCCACGCCATTTTTTTTTTATTTGGGGTGGAGTTCCCCTTAAAATCCATGCCAGATCTGAAGGGCCTGGTATGGATATTTGGGGGAACTCTACGCATTTTTTTTTTAAATTTGCGGCGGGGTTCCCCTTAATATCCATTCCAGACCTGAAGGGCCTGGTAATTGAATTCTGGGGAATCCCCACGCTTTTTTTTATTTTTTTATCAATGACTTTTGTATGTATTGCCGGGAGCCGACAATTCATTAATAGCCGCGAGTCAGTTTTAAATGACTTTTTTTCCTTCAAAAATGACACTTTGTGCAGGGACAGTTCTAAGCACGGGAAACATGCGCCACTTTACATGCATATTATACACACCCCCCAGGTACGAAATTTAAAGGAATATTTCACTTTTATTTTTTCATTTTAAGCATTATTAAAATCACTGCTCCCGAAAAAACTGCAGTTTTTAAAACTTCTTTTTGCATTGATACATGTCCCCTGGGGCAGGACCCAGGTCCCCAAACACTTTATATGACAATAACTTGCATATAAGCCTTTATAATTAGCACTTTAGATTTCTCCCATAGATTTTTCGAATTTGCCGCGAACACCCAATTTGTTCGCTGTTCGGCGAATGGGTGAACAGGCAATGTTCGAGTCGAACATGAGTTCGACTCGAACTCGAAGCTCATCCCTAAGGCTGGGTGAGGTTGGTTGTTTTTTTCTGTTGAATTATTTTCCGAATGTTTTCGATTTTGTCGAAAAAAAAAAATCCGATAGTTCATTGCAGAATTCTTGAGTTTCGTTTGCTGGGGGCTCTAAACAGGTGGGGTTCATAGTTTGAGCGACAAGTTTAAAAAGTTTGCGAGGTCGGTTTAGGGCTTTTGAGATGGTGTTTGAGAAATATTATTTTTTTGCTTTGAAGATCGCTTTGTGGTATTTATTAGTGAGTGCTTTGTAGTTTGTGTGGGTTTCGTTTGTTGGGTTTCTTCTCCAGGCTCCTTCAGCTCTTCTGCATTCTTGCTTCAGTAGAGTAAGAGTGTCATTAAACCAGCCCGAGTTGTTTTTGCGGATAAGTGCTCTGTGTCTCGGAGCGACTGTGTATGCTGTTCGTAGTAATGATTTGTTTAAGGAGTTGAGTGTTTGTTCTGTTGATTGGTTTTGATTTAGCATTCCTATGTTTTTTGATAGTGTGGTTTTGAACAGTTCCGAGTGTAGTTTCTTCTGAGATCTTGTCCAGTGTGTTGTTATTGAGTGTTTCAGTTTTTGGGGGATGGTGTTGATGGTGATTTTAAATTTGATAGCCTGGGGGTCCGTCCATGGTAACGGCATGTTGTCCAGTGTGTTGATATCCATGTTTTGTTTGAAGATGAGGTCAAGAATGTGACCCGACCCATGCGTGGGGGCATTTATCAGTTGCTGCAGACCTAGTTCTTCCAGTTGGTTGATGCAGGAGGTGGCGATGGGGTCCTGGGAGGAGTTAGCCCAGAGGTTGAAATCCCAGAGTAATAAAAAGTTTCTTGGTTTTTAAGTTGTATGTCGAGATGAATTTGGTGAAGGGTGTGAGGAGATTCGTCTTTGGTCCTGGTGGTCTGTAGCATAGCAGTATGTGGACGGTTTCCTCGGGTGTAGTTTGAAGATGCAGAGTGAGTGTCTCCATGAACGGCAAAGAGTTCTGCAGAGTTGGTTTGATGAGAGAGAGGGGGGATTTGAAGATCACTGCTAGGCCTCCTCCTCGTTGTCCTATTCTATGCTCGGTTAGGATGGAGTAGTTCTCAGACACCAATTCTGTTAGGATGGTGTTACAGTCAGGTGTTGGACAGCTTTCCGTGATAAAGAGGCAATCTGTGTTGTTTTGGGTGATGAAGTTGTGGATTTCCTGTCTGTGCTTGACTGCCGATCTGATGTTGATCAGGGCGCATGATAGATGTTGTAGTTGAAGTGATGCTATCTTGTTTTTGGCGATCGATTGTCGATTGATTCTTAGCAGATGTTCTTTCCTTAGTATTTTTTTGGATGGAGGTTGGTAGTCTTGCGGCGGTATTCATTAGGCTACGCAGGGAGTCCGCTAAATATTTAATGTTGAACATGGTGGAAAAACTGCTGATGTTGATGGGATGATGCGATGATGATACCGGGTGATAAGATGATGATGATGATGATGATGATGGTACGCTGGTGATGATAAAGATAAAAAGGGTGGAACCCCAATCTACCTCCCCCAGTTGATGCAGAGGAAGGCGAAAAACCCTGCAGAGCCTGCACCAATTTGCTCCAGCCGTGAAACAAATTCCTTCCTGACCCCCCTAGAGGCGATCGGCGAACCCTGTATCAACTTACTAGGTGGGTATGCCCGATGTGCTTATCTGGTTGTCCGGTTACCGAAAAAAGACCGCAGTGCAGAATGGAAAGCCGATGCGGATGTTCGGATGATGATGGTGGTGTGGTGTAAGGAGGATGCCAGGGAGCTAGAGGTGAGAGCACTTGGGTGTAGCAAAATGGCCGCTACTTACCAGACTGGAACCCAGGTTCGTCCTTCAGGCTGTTGCTTATGGGTGGCACCTGGGGGAATAGGGGCAGTTGGCCAGTACCAGGCGAGTCCACTGGTGTATGTCCGGCAGAAAACTTGAGGGGGGTCGGGAGCAGGTACAGGTTGCAGGGGCTGGGTGTACCAAGATGGCCGCCATGACAGGAAAGCTTGAGGGGGGTTGGGAGCTGGTACAGGTTGCAGGGGCTGGGTGTACCAAGATGGCCTCCGCAGCCTGAAGCTAGGCCCGCGCTGCAGTCTTTCCTGAGGGCTCAGGCAGCTCAAGTTGCGGCTTTCAGGTGCCTGATGGCAGCTGATGGGGAGCTCAGGTGAGTGACAGCTGGCGGGCCCGCTAGGGAGAGATTTGGCCGGAAGAAAGTTCTCGGGTGGCCGGTGCCAGGCCGCAGCCGCGGTCTTTCCTGCGGGTCTAGCAGCCTAGATGGGCGCCCGGGAGGCGGCAGGTAGAAGAGGGCGGCTGCCGGCGGCATGCAGATGGCGTGCAGATGGGCTTTGGGATCTAGGGGAGCTGATCTGAGGGGAGGCCCGGGTCGAGGGGCGCTCGTAGCCCGGCCTGCTGGGGAGAGAACGAGTACTTGCTCCTGGATGGCAGGAGCTCCTGTAACACACGTCCGCAACGATGGACAGTGTGGACCGCGTGTTCCTCCTGTCTGATCAATGTTTATAAATGTAGCACACAAACCTTTTTCCTCGCCTGGATCACTTGAAAGTCAAGGCACACTGTGCTATATTCCCGTACCCTCCTGTTTGAGGAGGTTAAGCGGTGTTCACAAATTACCTTCTTCCACTGGTTCTCTTCCCCAGAGTATGGGGTCAAGTCTCTATTTCTTCCCCAAAGAAGCCAATGTCCAGAAACACTTTAACTCCAACATAGAGTTTAATATCTATTTGCTGTGTAGTAGATAGAGACAGATGGATGAAAGAAGGAATAATGTGAGGAATAGATCCAGGCACAACCAGTAACCTCGTCGCCACTCGATCCTGAGTGGGTTTAGCTCACCCGGATGGTCCTCTCTCACAGTCCTAGCAGCCGGTGTGGAGCTCGAACTGTTCTTTCACCCTATCCCCTCTAGGGACAGGTACAGGAAATCCTCTAACCTCTGTAGACTTTTAAGAACAGGATAATGCCAATGGGCACTCTACAGGTTAGTCCTCCCAAACATGGAATCCTTCCCTCTGACAGGTCACCAGGCCTCTCCCGAGACAGCAATCTTCCATCACTCATTTCCTTAGTGGGACCGATCCTCCCCTGGCTTCCTCACGGTCAGAGCGGGCACCCTCACCTGGGCACCCTGGGACTCCACTGGGCGAATTGTAGACCCAGTTAAAGGTACTGGGCCTACCTGGAACGTTGCAGCCTCGGGCCAAAGGTGCCCGAGACTTCTCGGCCAGTCATCGCACCCCCGAGGGGCACACCTTTCCGGCTCCTCCACTCCAACTCGACCTCCAACTCCACTCCAACTCCCCATAAAGATGGCGTCTGCCCCTTATGTACCCTCTACCGACATGCACAGCAGGCCGACCACGCCCACTGTACCACAGCCGAGAGAGGACACCCTAAGGCACAGCAATGCCACCCATGGCTCAACCCTGACCTGATATGGCAGCGCCACTCACAGACCACAGGGAACCATACACCAGGCAGCATCACATAGGCAGAAGCAAATACCTAGCAATCAAAATGATCCAAGCCTGACTACCAGCTCAGACCAACCCCTAAATTTAGGCACATAACACCCCTAAAAAGTAAAGGCCCGCTACATAAACAACGTTACTTTGTATCTCTCTATCCCCTGTCTGATCAATGTTTATAAACAATGTTACTTTGTATCTCTCAGTCAAGCTCTTTATTGTGGGAATAAACCATTCAGGGGGTGGGTCTCTGACCTAGGTGTATTTGAGTGGAGAAACATGACAATATTTCTTTTTTTTTTTCTGTCTGGCAGAGCTGTGTCTATCAACGGGATTGCTGCGAAAATTTAAAGAATGGTTTACAGGTAAATCAAACCACACACACACACACACACATATATATATATATATATATATATATATATATATATACAGTTCATCTGTACTTGCTTTCAGTTCTGCTTTTACAGGGACCCGCGAGGACAGAAATAGTAGATCTGTCATCGATGGCTTGTTTTTTTTTTTTTTAAATGGCAGTTCTACCTCATTTATCATCTTCCTTGCTGCACTCTATACTAAGTCACTACAAAGAAAATAGTATAAAGAAAAAGAACTAAAGCGCTTCACTAGCTACATGCTTGTTCTGGGTCACTTAGTAGGGAGTCAGGATCAAGATGAGAGCCTTAGGGCGGCCATACACGGTTCGAATTTCAAAAGAATTTTCTTTCGAAAATCGTATCAAAGAATTTTCGTACGAATTTCGCACCGTTAGTGGGGCTGCAGCAACAGCCGATTTTCGTGCGGCAATCAAATTTGAGGAATCCGACATGTTGGAAATTTTTTGAAAAACAAACGATTTTCTGATCAATGATGGGAGAATCGTGCGCGAAATGTAATAGAAAAAAAAATGCGCATGTGCAAGAAAAGAATATTCCCGGAGAGAAAATAATTTTTATGGAGAGAAACGAATATTCCCGGAGAGAAAAGAATATTCCCGGCAACATGAAGGTTTGGTCGGCCGAATTCCGAAAATCAATGATGGCATCATCGGATCACAAAAAAATTAACTTTCTGATTTTGAAAAGAAAATTTGTTCGAAATTCGACCCGTGTATGGCCTGCTTCAGTGTCTGCACCTTCAAAAACGATTACAACCAACTATTCATCAGATATCTTATTTTATGTGAAGTCTATGAATGCTTAGTAATGTGTGGGTGTAACACAACCAAATGATTCCCATCCACACACTGCCCTGGCATATAGTAAGCTACATTAGTATAAAATGGCTTCAGCTTGGTCTGCTACCAATGGGAGAACCCCTTCTAACATATTTTGCCCAGTAGGGGCCAGGGGTGGATTGACAACTCATGGGGCCCCCCAGGCAATAGGAGATAAGGGGCCCCCGGGCAATAGGAGATCATGGGGCCCCCTGGGCAATAGGAGATCATGGGGCCCCCCCGGGCAATAGGAGATCATGGGGCCCCCAGGGGCAGCTGCCATCTTTATGATGCAACATTATTGTGGCAGGTCTGTGCAGAGGGGCACCGACCTTGTCAACCTAAGGAGACTTAAAGACTTCAGCCCCGGAAGGATTTACCCCCCTTAATGACCAGGCCATTTTTTGCAATACGACACTGCGTCGATTTAACTGACAATTGCGCAGCCGTGCGACGTTGTACCCAAACAAAATTTACGTCCTTTTTTTCTCCAGAAATGGAGCTTAATTTTGGTGGGATTTGATCACCTCTGCGGTTTATTATTTTTTGCGCTATAAACAAAAAAAAAGAGCGAAAATAAAATAAATATATATATTTATATATATTTTACTTTTTGCTATAATAAATATCCCAAAAAATTTAAAAAAACGAATTTCTTCCTGAGTTTAGGCCGATATGTATCCTTCTACATATTTTTGGTAAAAAAAAAATCGCAATAAGCGCATATTGATTGGTTTGCGCAAAAGTTATAGCATCTACAAAATAGGGGATACATTTATGGCATTTTTATTATTTGTTTGTTTGTTTTTTACTAGTAATGGTGGTGATATGCGATTTTTAGCGGGACTGCGACAGGGCGATCAAGGGGTTAAGTGTGTTCCCTCAGTGTGTTATAACTGTGGGGGAGGGGACTTACTAGAGGAGACAGATCGCTGTTCCTGATTAGTAGGAACACACAAACTGTCTCTCCTCTCCTGACAGAACAGAGATTTGTGTGTTTACATACACACACATCCCCATTCTGGCTCTTGTGCACGTGATCGCACGCGCGCCTGCTATCGTTCTTACGGGTGCCGAAGTACACCTACGACGATTTGCGGGAACGAGCCAACCTGCCGCCATATAATGACGGCAGCTGGTCGGCTAGTGTGTAGAGCTGGCGACCCAATAAAGGTGCCAGGATCCTCTCATGTGCACTGCCACTTTAACGGCATCATGAGCCCCTGGGAAAAGTAATGCACTGAGGCCCCTACTAGGGAGGTGGTGACCCGCAGCGTGCATAGTGCGCAACAGCACACAGTGTGTGTAGCCAAATTTTGCCACATATTGGGTGTGGCTTTGAACAATTTTTACATTTTCTTTTTTACAATTTTTATTTTTTATTTTATTTTTTTATAAAATGTTTATTTTTTCACCTTTTTTTTAGTAGGAAAACACGATCTGCCCTTTGTTTGTGCCTCTCCCTGGAGCAGCTGAAAGCCAACAGGTGGGAGAGAAACTGGCTTGCAGCTTCTGCAGAGTGCCACACAGGGCATCCTTCTGTAATTGCCCCCACCATCCCGCCACACCTATTCTCCCTGCTGTCTGGACCCACTTAAGAAGGAATAGTGGTACCCCCTTATTAGTGGCCTTGCTCATGGGGCCCCCTCCTGCCCCCTGGGCCCTTGAGCAGTGCCTGAATGTGGCTTAATGGTAGAGATATTTCCTGGGCAAAATATGTTAGCGGGGGTTCTCCCATGGGTAGGAGACCAAGCTAAAGCTATTTTTTTACTAAGAGGAGCTCACTATATGCCGAGGCAGTGTGTAGATGTGTCCCTTTTGGTTGTAGTCCTTGCTGTGTCTGACGAACCATTATTCAACCTGAGCAGCTCCTGCAAACATTATTGCCAGTAGGCTGGCCTGGGATAACAGATTGAGGCATCTGAGCGGTGACATTTACAGGTATCTACTACTCCACACGGAAGATCACAGTACTCCCCCTGGTGATGACTTTATCTGCTTTTCTCACCAGAAGGATGGCACCATCATTTTTCAGGCCTCGTCTAGGGTCAATATCCACTTCCTGGACTGAAATTGTGGTTCAGAGATGACACGAGAGTCGAGGTAGATATAACCATTAGGGCCCTGTTTGAGAACAGGTGTGTAAGAGGGCCAGAATCACGACGAGGGATTATGGAGTTATATTCCATGTTCAACCATCAGGGTAACAAACCTTCCTACCAAACGGCATGGGAATCGGACCTAGGGGAGATAGTTGAAGAGGAGGTGTGGACGAAATGGTCGACCATGGTGCACAAAGTCATACTCAGCACCTCATTGGTGGAGGCAAATTACAAAGTGCTATCGCGCTGGTACCTTGTTCCTACAAGGCTAGCAAAATTATACCCTGGTACTTCACCCCTATGCTTTTGGGGATGCGGACAGTAGGGAGATATGTACAGTCAGGTCCATAAATATTGGGACATGGACACAATTCTAATCTTTTTAGCTCTATACACCACCACTATGGATTTGAAATGAAACAAACAAGATGTGCTTTAACTGCAGACTTTTAGCTTTAATTTGAGGGTATTTACATCCAAATCAGGTGAACGGTGTAGGAATTACAACAGTTTGTATATGTGCCTCCCACTTTTTAAGGGACCAAATGTAATGGGACAATTGGCTGCTCAGCTGTTCCATGGGCAGGTGTGTGTTATTCCCTCATTATCCCATTTACAAGGAGCAGATAAAAGGTCCAGAGTTCATTTCAAGTGTGCTATTTGCATTTGGAATCTGTTGCTGTCAACTCTCAATATGAGATCCAAAGAGCTGTCACTATCAGTGAAACAAGCCATCATTAGGCTGAAAAAACAAAACAAACCCATCAGAGAGATAGCAAAAACATTAGGTGTGGCCAAATCAACTGTTTGGAACATCCTTAGAAAGAAAGAACGCACCGGTGAGCTCAGCCACATCAAAAGAGCGGGAAGACCACGGAAAACAACTGTGGTGGATGAGCGAAGAATTCTTTCCCTGGTGAAGAAAACACCCTTCACAACAGTTGGCCAGATGAAGAACCCTCTCCAGGAGGTAGGTGTATGTGTGTCAGATGAAGAACACTCTCCAGGAGGTAGGTGTATGTGTGTCAGATGAAGGACACTCTCCAGGAGGTAGGTGTATGTGTGTCAGATGAAGAACACTCTCCAGGAGGTAGGTGTATGTGTGTCAGATGAAGAATACTCTCCAGGAGGTAGGTGTATGTGTGTCAGATGAAGAACACTCTCCAGGAGGTAGGTGTATCTGTGTCAGATGAAGAACACTCTCCAGGAGGTAGGTGTATGTGTGTCAGACGAAGAACCCTCTCCAGGAGGTAGGTGTATGTGTGTCAGATGAAGAACACTCTCCAGGAGGTAGGTGTATGTGTGTCAGATGAAGAATACTCTCCAGGAGGTAGGTGTATGTGTGTCAGATGAAGAACACTCTCCAGGAGGTAGGTGTATCTGTGTCAGATGAAGAACACTCTCCAGGAGGTAGGTGTATGTGTGTCAGACGAAGAACACTCTCCAGGAGGTAGGTGTATGTGTGCCAGATGAAGAACACTCTCCAGGAGGTAGGTGTATGTGTGTCAGATGAAGAACACTCTCCAGGAGGTAGGTGTATGTGTGTCAAAGTCAACAATCAAGAGAAGACTTCACCAGAGTGAATACAGAGGGTTCACCACAAGATGTAAACCATTGGTGAGCCTCAAAAACAGGAAGGCCAGATTAGAGTTTGCCAAACATCTAAAAAAGCCTTCACAGTTCTGGAAGAACATCCTATGGACAGATGAGACCAAGATCAACTTGTACCAGAGTGATGGGAAGAGAAGAGTATGGAGAAGGAAAGGAACTGCTCATGATCCAAAGCATACCACCTCATCTGTGAAGCATGGTGGTGGTAGTGTCATGGCGTGGGCATGTATGGCTGCCAATGGAACTGCTTCTCTTGTATTTATTGATGATGTGACTGCTGACAAAAGCAGAAGGATGAATTCTGAAGTGTTTCGGGGAATATTATTATCGGCTCCTATTCAGCCAAATGCTTCAGAACTCATTGGACGGCGCTTCACAGTGCAGATGGACAATAACCCGAAGAATACTGCAAAAGCAACCAAAGAGTTTTTTAAGGGAAAGAAGTGGAATGTTATGCAATGGCCAAGTCAATCACCTGACCTGAATCCGATTGAGCATGCATTTCATTTGCTGAAGACAAAACTGAAGGGAAAATGCCCCAAGAACAAGCAGGAACTGAAGACAGTTGCAGTAGAGGCCTGGCAGAGCATCACCAGGGATGAAATCAGCGTCTGGTGACGTCATCGCGTTCCACACTTCAGGCTGTAATTGACTGCAAAGGATTTGCAACCAAGTATTAAAAAGTGAAAGTTTGATTTATGATTGTTAATCTGTCCCATTACTTTTGGTCCCTTAATAAGTGGGAGGCACATATACAAACTGTTGTAATTCCTACATTGTTCACCTGATTTGGATGTAATCTTAGATTAGAATTGTGTCGATGTCCCAATATTTATGGACCTGACTGTATGCCCGAAGGTCCGACGTTTCTGGATCAGAATGTTCAACCTGATCTACTCAAAGTATACCTAGAGGAGCCAAAACGGGGTTGTTTAGTGATCTGCCTGAGGAGATCCCCAGACATTTGCGAACTCTCCTATTATTCATTCTTTTAGCGGGTAAAATAACTCTTGCACGTGCATGAATAATGAAGATTGCCTCTACAGTAAATATTGGAGTAGGGGGGGGGGGGGGGGGTGCCTTCATCCCGAATGAAATTGATAGGGAATTGTTGGGATATATATAGGGATAACTCCTAACTCCCTTATCGCCCGGTAGAAGGTTGGGACTATTGCGGCGCCCAAACAAAGCATAAGTGTAAAATTTAAAACATTTTATTTAGAACATTATTGACAGAGAAGTCAAACAATTGGTAAATAGATACAAAATACATTCACATAATAAAAACTGGGGGGAAAAATTTTACAAACTCCACAGGTGTGCAGAGGGGTTGTACTGATATAGTTGATGATTCCAGGACATGTTTCGCGGTGTAAACCGCTTCTTCAGGAGGCGTCAAAACAGTACAAACTAAAAAATAATCATAAGCTAGTGTAAATGCAATATCACAATTGTTTTTAGTGTATGGCAAAAACAAAACCATAGACAATGGTAACAATAATATAGGAGTATATTGATAAAAGCGGATACAGACCTGGCTCACCAGACCGGTTGAACAAGACCAAAAAATTGCAATGCGCTGAAGGACCATATGGGGGTGCTAGCCCCTGGGACGGACAAGGGAGGAATAGGACGGCACTGGAATATTAATAACACAACATGAGTTGAGGGCCTACAAGGATATATTAAAAGGGGCAAGGTGGGATCACATGCCACTAGAAGGAGAGCCGTGCATTAGAGGGAGGGGAATGGTGATGGTGTGATGCTACACAAACTAAGGGTGAAACAGTTGAACAAGAATAAAGTGAATAGAGATAGAAAGAGGGAAAGCGTAGTGAAAAGGGTCAGGAATCAAGGATGGGGACTGGGGAGAAACAGAGAAAAGAAGAAGGGACGGGGAAGGGGGAGAGAAGAAAGGGGGAGGGGAAAAATAACTGAGGGCGGATGGGGAGAAAAGGACAGAGATGAAGAAAAAAAAAGAGGGGAAGGGGGGGGGGAAGGGGGAGGGGCGGCGTCGCCTGAGTCCGTCGATCCCATGGCACGTGCGCCGGAAAGCATTCCGCGCATGCGCCATGACCACCGCTTAAAAGCCTAGGCCGAGATGCAGGGCAGGGAGGCCAGGGCAGGGAGGGAGGGAGGGGAACAAGAATGGGACAGGGGGGGGAAAAAGGGGGGGGACAAAAGGGAAAAGGGGGGGGAAGGGGGAGGGGGAAAAGGAAGGGGGAAAAACAGGGGGGAGAGAGGAAGGGGAGGGGGACAAAAATTAGGGTAAGGGAACAGAGGCTAACCATGGAATAGGTGTGTTCCCTTACCCTAATTTTTTCCCCCTCCCCTTCCTCCCTCCCCCCCTTTTTTCCCCCTTCCTTTTCCCCCTCCCCCTTCCCCCCCTTTTCCCTTTCGCCCTCCCCCCCTTTTTTTTTCCCCTGTCCCATTCTTGTCCCCTCCCTCCCTCCCTGCCCCGGCCTTTAGCCCTTCCCTAGTATCCCATGCGTCTTCAGTGCATGTGTTTCCAATAATGACATTATATGATATCTAATATGCCGATTTCTTTGCCCTTACTGTTTTTATTATAGTATACCATAGGATGAACCATGCTATAGGTTCTGACTGTCCGTGGTGAGAAAGTGACTGCTAACTGTACATGCATTTGTATTTTTTGGTTGTATATAAATTATGTTACTCTACACTGTGTTTGCATCCTGTTGTGAATTTCCGGCATGAGGATATCCCACAACCTGCCCGGATTCCAACTAGGGTTACACATATTTAACACTTCTGCATTTTTCTTCATATGTGTAATCGGATCAGCCTGGCGTGCATGATTGCGGTGCGCTGTACTGGGTTAATTCCCTCCCCCTACGGCGGACACGCGTCGCTCCAGCCAGGGGCGGTGCGTTCTTGGTCCTTACGTACCGCCCCTGTACTTCCCCTGCATCTCGGCCTAGGCTTTTAAGCGGTGGTCATGGCGCGTGCGCGGAATGCTTTCCGGGGCGCACGCGCCATGGGATCGACGGACTCAGGCGACGCCACAGGCTGACGTCAGTCGGCTGCGCGGTGACGTCCTGCGTTTGGAGGATACAAGAGGCGAGGCAACTCGCCTCTTGTCATGGACAGCCATCACCCGGGACTAGCACGCCTCTCCTGATCTTTAGGTAAGAGCGGTACTCACCGCAACTGCACCCCCTACTAGGGACCTTATACTCTGGTGCCTTGATTACTGGTGTGACCCTGTCTCTCTCACCGAATAGTTTTGAGAGCGGGGACCCACGCTTTCTAGACCATCAGCTTTACCCAGCAGTCTTAAATCTCTGCTTACCTTATTATCCACAGATCTATACCTGCATTTCAATCATCGTATGGCTTGCCTGTTACTAGCACTGCCTTCTAGACTGATACCGCTCATTCATTAAGAGCTCATCAGGATACTTGGGCCATCCAATATGTCCTATCTAACAAGAGCGACTTACTAGCTCTGAATTTTGTCCCGGATACTTGGTGTATATTTTTCCACATCATTGGGTTGGTTTTTTACATTTTTAGATGGTATTCCCTTGAGCACCATATTGTTTTCTCCTCACTTTCAATCATTCATTCATCACATCCTTCCTTCTTTCATTCACCTTCTATTTCCCCTCCCCCCATACTTCCCCTCTCCTTCCTCTATTCCTCTCCCCCTTCTTTCCCCCCCTTTTTTCCTTCTTTCCCTCTCCCCCCTCTTCCCTCCTTTTTTTTACCCACTCCCTTTATCCCCCCTTGTTCATCCCTGTTCCTCTGTCCCCCCCCCCTTTCTTCCTGTCCCCATCTTCCCCCCTCCCCCTTCATTTTTCTTCTCCCCCCCCTTTTTCCTTCCTTTTCTCATTCTTCACCCCTTCTCCCCTCCCCTTGTTCCTTTCTCTTCCCCCCCCCTTTCTTCCCTCCCCTATGTTTGTCTTTCCTCATCCTATTGTGTTTTCCACCTTTTTCTTTATTTCCCTTCTTTCCTTTCCCTTCTTTCCGGCGCACGCGCCATGGGATCGACGGACTCAGGCGACGCCGCCCCTCCCCCTTCCACCCCCCCTCCCCTCTTTTTCTTCATCTCTGCCCTTTTCTCCCCATCCGCCCCCAGTTCGTTTTCCCCTCCTCCTTTCTTCTCTCCCCCTTCCCCGTCCCTTCTTCTTTTCTCTGTTTCTCCCCAGTCCCAATCCTTGATTCCTGACCCTTTTCACTACGCTTTCCCTCTTTCTATCTCTATTCACTTTATTCTTGTTCAACTGTTTCACCCTTAGTTTGTGTAGCATCACACCATCACCATTCCCCTCCCTCTAATGCACGGCTCTCCTTCTAGTGGCATGTGATCCCACCTTGCCCCATTTATTATATCCTTGTAGGCCCTCAACTCATGTTGTGTTATTAATATTCCAGTGCCGTCCTATTCCTCCCTTGTCCGTCCCAGGGGCTAGCACCCCCATATGGTCCTTCAGCGCATTGCAATTTTTTGGTCTTGTTCAACCAGTCTGGTGAGCCAGGTCTGTATCCGCTTTTATCGATATACTCCTATATTATTGTTACCATTGTCTATGGTTTTGTTTTTGCCATACACTAAAAACAATTGTGATATTGCATTTACACTAGCTTATGATTATTTTTTAGTTTGTACTGTTTTGACGTCTCCTGAAGAAGCGGTTTACACCGCGAAACATGTCGGGGAATCATCAACTATATCAGTACAACCCCTCTGCACACCTGTGGAGTTTGTAAAAAAAATTCCCCCAGTTTTCATTATGTGAATGTATTTTGTATCTATATACCAATTGTTTGACATGTCAATAATGTTCTAAATAAAATGTTTTAAATTTTACATTTATGCTTTGTTTGGGCGCCGCAATAGTCCCAACCTTCTACCGGGCGATAAGGGAGTTAGGAGTTATCCCTATATATATCCCCACCATTCCCTATCTCTTGCACGTGCATGGAAATCACCTGTGATCAATGTTACCTTGGTGAAACATAAGATATCATGGATTATGATGAATGAAAAACTGACTAGTATTCGACGAGATAATCAAGCTAGGTTTGAAAAAGTGTGGAATCCCTGTATTACTTATTTCCAGGTTTCCTGAAGGCTGGGCTATTTTGTGAGCGGAGGCCTGGGGTGAGGTGACCCGCCCTACTCTACTCTACTCTACAATTTTTTTTTCATTCTTGCTATCGGGTTCTGTTATACCATATGGGAAATTTTTGGTAGGATGTTGCCAGGGGACAGTAACCTCTCCCCAAATAGGCTATATTTTTGATTATTATGATTTTTGGGGGTTTAAAGGGTCAGGGACACTGATCATATTGGATAACGCATCCTTGTTTTAAAAATTTGATGATGACTATTTGAATGTAAGCTTCTGTATGATGATTTAAAATTGGAATAAAAACGATTGGAACAAAAATTTAATTTTTTTTAAATAAATACATATTAGACCCTTATCTTGATGGGGGTCCGGTATGATGGTGAAGGTCTGGTATGATGATGAGGGTCTGGTATGATGGTGAAGGTCTGGTATGATGGTGAAGGTCTGGTATGATGGTGAGGGTCTGGTATGATGGTGAGGGTCTGGTATGATGGTGAAGGTTTGGTATGATGGTGAGGGTCTGGTATGATGGTGAGGGTCTGGTATGATGGTGAGGGTCTGGTATGATGGTGAAGGTCTGGTATGATGGTGAAAGTCTGGTATGATGGTGAGGGTCTGGTATGATGGTGAAGGTTTGGTATGATGGTGAGGGTCTGGTATGATGATGAGGGTCTGGTATGATGGTGAGGGTCTGGTATGATGGTGAAGGTCTGGTATGATGGTGAAGGTCTGGTATGATGGTGAGGGTCTGGTATGATGGTGAGGGTCTGGTATGATGGTGAAGGTTTGGTATGATGGTGAGGGTCTGGTATGATGGTGAGGGTCTGGTATGATGGTGAGGGTCTGGTATGATGGTGAGGGTTTGGTATGATGGTGAGGGTCTGATATGATGGTGAGGGTCTGGTATGATGGTGAAGGTCTGGTATGATGGTGAGGGTCTGGTATGATGGTGAGGGTCTGGTATGATGGTGAGGGTCTGGTATGATGGTGAAGGTCTGGTATGATGGTGAAAGTCTGGTATGATGGTGAGGGTCTGGTATGATGGTGAAGGTTTGGTATGATGGTGAGGGTCTGGTATGATGATGAGGGTCTGGTATGATGGTGAGGGTCTGGTATGATGGTGAAGGTCTGGTATGATGGTGAAGGTCTGGTATGATGGTGAGGGTCTGGTATGATGGTGAGGGTCTGGTATGATGGTGAAGGTTTGGTATGATGGTGAGGGTCTGGTATGATGGTGAGGGTCTGGTATGATGGTGAGGGTCTGGTATGATGGTGAGGGTTTGGTATGATGGTGAGGGTCTGATATGATGGTGAGGGTCTGGTATGATGGTGAAGGTCTGGTATGATGGTGAAAGTCTGGTATGATGGTGAGGGTCTGGTATGATGGTGAAGGTTTGGTATGATGGTGAGGGTCTGGTATGATGGTGAGGGTCTGATATGATGGTGAGGGTCTGATATGATGGTGAGGGTCTGGTATGATGGTGAGGGTCTGGTATGATGGTGAAGGTCTGGTATGATGGTGAGGGTCTGGTATGATGGTGAGGGTCTGGTATGATGGTGAGGGTCTGGTATGAATTTCAGGGGGGACAAAATCCATAGCAGACCCCTATATAACAATGCAGCCTGGCAGGCCAGAAATGTAGGGGGTCAATCACGCACTTCCACGCACTTCCTGAACCATACCAGGCCTCAATATAGGGAGGGTACTATTCCTTGTGGTTTTTCCCACAGCAAAGTACTTTGTCCCCATGATGAAGAATACAAGAGCCTCCTACCCACAACCCTGGCCTAATCTGTGGGTGGGGGGCTTATCAGAATCTAAAATAAAATTAAAGGGTCCCCCAAACACCAGTCCCTCCATGTGAAAGAGAAAGGGGTACACAGTGTCCCTACACAGTCACAAAAAAGTGTAAATAAAAACACACCTTTTGACAAGTCTCTTATTAAAAAAAATAAAAATAAATGCCCCATGATGTAAATCCATTGTCACTCACACATCATCCAGGGACAATCATGATGAACATTGCCCGCCAACTTGCTAAAAGAAAAAACCCGCCAACTAATGGATTTGTCTTATCCTGTCGCTACATTCGCCACAAACGACAGCTCTGGTCTTGTCCACTAAATGTAAACAATGGGGTGGGGTATTCCCAGTGATGTCATTCAACAAACGCGGGCATTACCAAAATATGGCTAGGTGGCTATATCTGGGAAATTACGTCAACTACTATACCTGTTGACATATTTGGTCAGTGATGTCAGTGCTATCCCCACCCCTTTGTTTACATGGCTGGGGATATCTGGCCAGCAAATGAATGAGGCCCAATGATGTCACTGACTGCTAAAGCCATGGCTGGTGCCTGCTGCTTACTTTACAACCACTAACAGGGGAAGACGGAAGATCTCACATATAGCGGGAGACAAAACACTACTCTATATGACATTCGTCTCCTGCCCAGGCAGAAAAACGTCTGGATCAGCAAAGAGCTCTCAGAGATAAATATTCTGTCCTATTCTATGATTTGTGGTTTTAGGAGAAAGAAAAGACGGCCTACAAAATGTTAGTAAATCTTGTTGATCTGGTAAAATGACTTTCAGAGGAACTGCAGACCAACGTGTGAAGGAGCTGTGTAAACTCTGCTTTGTTTTAATTCTTTAAGATAAAGAAATCAACGAACCTAGCTACGATTTCGAAGATGATGATGATGATGATGAAAACAATAGGTGAGAAGCTTTGGATATCTCACTCATTTTTTTTTTTCCATTACTTTTTCATAGGTGGCAAAAAAAAACAAGAATGAAACAAGATCTTCAAACATGTCCACAGGCCAGTTAGCATAGTCAAGCTAAAAATGGGGTTGAAGGAGTTGGGTGGGTGGCAGAGGGATGTATTAAATACTGTGCCATCAAATGCAGACACTGTACCCATCATATGCAGTATCTGTGCCTATAAAATACAGCCACTGTGCCCATTATATGCAGCCTCTGTGCCCATAAAATGCAGCCTCTGTGCATATAATATGCAGCCTTTGTGCCCATAATATGCAGCCTCTGTGCCCATCATATGTAGCATCTGTGCCCATAAAATGCAGCCTCTGTGCCCATAATATGCAGCCTCTGTGCCCATCATATGCAGCATCTGTGCCCATAAAATGCAGCCTCTGTGCCCATCATATGCAGCATCTGTGCCCATAAAATGCAGCCACTGTGTTCATAATATGCAGCCTCTGTGCCCATAAAATGCAGCCTCTGTGCCCATAATATAAAATTCAGCCTCTGTTCCCATAATATGCAGCCTCTGTGGCCATCATATGCAGGCATCTGTACCCATAAAATGCAGCCTCTGTGCCCATAATATGCAGCCACTGTGACCCCCCCTCCCATCTGCTCGGTAACTGTCTGACTGGCACTTACCCCATTTTGGTGGCGGGTCAGGCAGCGGGTGACAGCGGCGAGCTGTGGGACATGCAGCGGGTCAGGCGACAGCTTCTGTGTCCTCCATGGTTCTCTGTCCTCTCGTGCGTCTCTTCTTCCGTTCTGCTAGGCGTCCAATAGGAATGCCCTTGCAAATCAGGTGATGGGTATCAGACCCGCGCTTCCTGATTGGGGGAGAGGTGGTTCAGTTTTAGAAAAGCAAATATTAATTTGCTTTTATAACACACTTGGGTGGGCTCTGAGAGCAATGCTTTGCGCTCCGAGTTCACCTTATTTGAAGCCTATTAGAGCCTCTGGCTCTAATCAGGTGCTTCAAAAAAACACCCCCGCCTCTGTAATTCAGACACTGAAAAGGTTCGGTGTACCTGAATAGGGGGGTGGCTACAGCGGCCATTGATAGATTCATTCATGAATCTATCCATTTTACATAAAGGGGGGTGGCGTGACAAAGGGGAGCGGCACCCGGGCGCCCTTAATGGACTGCTGATTGGCACTGATAAGGTGGCACTGTTATGCAGCACTGATGGACACTGATAGGTGACACTGATGGGTCTGCACTGATAATCAATGCGCTGATTATTAGCACAGACCCCCCCTGTCAGGAGAGCAGCCGATCGGCCCTCCTCTACTCGCGCCTGTCAGTGCGAATAGAGGAAAAGCCCGATTACCGGCACTTTCTGTTTACGATGTGACCATCTGTGATTGGACACAGCTGATCAAATGGTAATACGTCATAGGTTCTTTACCTAGATTGGAGATTCTGTGTGTCAGACTATTCTTGTGTGAAATACTTGGTGATCCTGCCAGTTCCCCTGTTTCCTACTAAAAACTGACCACACTAGAGATAGGCTCTTATGCAGCTGTGAACAGAGGTCATGTGACCATTTATAAAAAGAAAAGTATTTATAATGCTATACTGTGTGTGTGTAAATATATATATATATATATATATATATATATATATATATATATGTAGCACACAGACCCTTTCATCGGCTTGGCTCCACTTGCAGAGTAAGGCACATCGTGCCACAAGCCCGTGTCCTCTGGATCGGAGGTCAGGCGGTGTTCACAAATTTGGGTCCTGCGGCAAGTTACCTCCTTCCATTGGTTCTCATCCCCAGAGTGTAGGGACAAGTCTATATTTCTCCCCAAGAAGGCCACTGTCCACACAACTTCAACTCCAACAAAGAGTTTATTTTATCTTTTGCTGAGGGAACAGGAAAGAGTTGATGAGTGTGAAGGATAGCAAAGTTAGGAGGTAGGTCCAGGCACAAGACTTCCAACTTATTGTCGCCACTCGATCCCGAGTGGGTTTAGCTCACCCGGATAGTCCCTATGAGAGCGGCCCTAGCAGCCGGTGTGGAGCCCGAACATCTACTTGAGTTTCCTTGGGATACGATCAGGAACAGTTCTAAGTCCTGAACTTCCCAGCGCCTGTAACACTAGAACCAAGGTGCAAACTAAAGCACGTTACAAGGTCTGTGGCGGATCTTTGAATCCCTCTAGTAGGTAACCAGGCCTCTTCCAAGGTGGCGACTCCTCTCACCAAAATCCCTGGTTTCCTCTCGTCTAGAACGGATCACCCACTCCCGGACACCCTAGGATTCTTCTTTCGGGGGTAGGCCCTAGCTAAAGGTGCTGGGCCTACATGCAGAGCTGCAGCCCCAGGCTAAAGGTGCCTGAGACTGATACACCTGTGCGCACTCCCCTGGCCAGGAGGGCCATGAGGAGAACGGAATGGACAGACGTAAGGACCCCGAAAGATCGCGTCTGCCCCTTATGTACCCTCTCCCAGCATGCACAGCGGGCCAACCACCCCCACTGCACAACCGCCGAGAGAGGACACCCTAAGGCGTAGCAATGTTACCCATGGTTCAACCCTGACCTAATATGGCAGTGCCACCTACAGGCCACAGGGAACTACACACCAGGCAACACCACATAGGCAGAAGCAAAGAAACCTATCAATCAAAGCGGTCTGAGCCTGACTACTGACTCAGACCAACCCCTAAATTTAGGCACATAGCACCCCTGAAAGTAAAAGGGCGCTACATATATATATATATATATATATATATATATATATATATATGTATATTTATACACAGCGGGTAAAATAAATATTGAACACATCACCATTTTTTTATGTAATATGTAGTTCAGAAATGAGGTCCTGTGTAATAAAATGGAATGACACAGGGAAAAAGTATTGAACACATGAAGAAAGGGAGGTGCAAAAAGGCATGGAGAGCCAAGACACCAGCTCAAATCTATCAGTAATTAGAAATTTTGCAAATTAGAATCAGCTGGTTCAGTCTCACCTGATGGCCTATAAAAGGTGTCTCATTACAAAGGTGTCACACAATAAACATCTCATGATGGGTAAAAGCAAAGAGCTCTCTCAAGACCTTCCCACCCATCCCACCCTTATTGTTGAAAAACATACTGATGGCATTGGTTACAGAAGGATTTCTAAATATCTGAATATTCCAGTGAGCACTGTTGGGGCCATAATCCGGAAGTGGAAAGAACATAATTTCACCATAAACCGGCCACGACCAGGTGCTCCTCACAGGATTTATAACAAAGGAGTGAAAAGAATTATCAGAAGAGTTGTCCGAGAGCCAAGGACCACTTGTGGAGAGTTTCAGAAAGACCTGGAATTAGTAGGTACAACAATAAGTAATGCACTGACCCGCCATGGCCTGTATGCACGCTCACTCCATTGCTGAAGAAAAAGCATGGTGAAGTACCTGTGAAATACGGGGAGAATATAGTCTGGTCAGATGAGACCAAAACTGAACTCTTTGGATGCAATAATACACACCATGTTTGGAGGTCACATGGCACAGCACCCCAATACCAACAGTGAGGTTTGAAGGTGGGAACATCTTGGTGTGGGCGGGGCTGTTTTTCAGCATACTGTACTGGCAAACTTCATATCATTGAAGGAAGAATGAATGGTTATAAAAATCTGCTGCCATCTACCAGGATGATGAAGATGAAACGATGGTGGACATTTCAGCAAGACAATGATCCCAAACACAAAGCCAAGGAAACTTTCTATTGGTTTCAAACAAAGAATATAAAGCTCTTAGGTCTTTATAAAAAAAAAATCTCATCACTTTTATTGCTGTCACAAGGACAGTAATAGGCATCACAGGTACTCTTTATGGAGGGATCGGAGAGGTCTAAAAGACCCCAAATCCCTCCTTTGCACTTAAAAGTATTCAGATTCTGAATACTGTCGTTTTTTTTTTTTAATCGTGCCATTGGCAGCTGAGTAAACCGGAAGTGACGTCACTTCTGGAATTGTAGATCGGAGACCCGATCAGACCCGAATGCAGCTTCATTCGGGGTCTTGGCCTAGCTGGCGGGTGCATGGGTCTCCCAGTGGGACAGGAGGCCCAGGAAAATCAGCGGAAGGCGGCGGGGGGACGTCTCCTCCGAGCGACTTTTAGCTGCATCGGTCGTTATCACTAAAGAGCCGACCGTCTGCTCTAAAAAATGGAACTGGGGTGATGCCTGCAGCTGCATATCATCCCGGTATAACCCCTTCTTGCTGAGGCTAAACACGGGCGCAAGACCGATAGCGGACAAGTACCGTAAGGGAGAGTTGAAAAGAATTTTCAAGAGAGTTCAAGAGGACGTGAAACCGTTAAGAGGTATACGGGTGGGGTCCATGCGGTCCGCCCGGAGGATTCAACCCGGCGGGCCAGGGTCGGCTGCCGCGAGCCTCTTGGACTTCAATGCTGTCCCGCCCCACCCCTCGCGGGGCCCGGGCCGGCGCCGGCAGGGAGGATGCGACTCCGGCGGGACTGCCCCCCGCAGGGCGCATTTCCTCCGCGACCGGCTGGGAAGGCCTCCGGGCCGAGGCCCCATATGTGTGAACGGTAAGCGTGAAGGGGATAATATTCCCCCCTTGTGATGGTTTATATGTCTGGTTCCTGCCTGCAGTGGGATGATTCTAGCATCAGGCTCTCAATCAATAAACGCTTATTGCGATTTTTTTTTTTAACAAAAATATGTAGAAGAATACGTATTGGCCTAAATTTATGAAGAAATTAAATTGTTTTATTTATTTTTTTCGATATGTAAAGTTAAAAATATAAAAAAATAAATAAAATTGTCGCTTTTTTTATGTTGATAGCACAAAAAATAAAAACCGCAGAGGTGATCAAATACCACCAAAAGAAAGCTCTATTTGTGGGGGAAAAAGGACATAAATTTTGTTTGGGAGCCACGTCGCACGACCGCGCAATTGTCAGTTAAATCGATGCAGTGCCAAATCACAAAAAAATGGCCTGGTCATTAAGGGGGCAAATCCTTCAGGAGCTGAAATGGTTAAAATGCCAGGCTTGCACCCCTTTGAGAGACTTCAGAGCAGGCATTTAGAGAAGTAGTGTAAAGGCATACGGGAACTGTTCTTCCAAGCAACTTCACATACTTTCCTGTACAGAGTTCTCTAAGCGCCCCATACAGTGACTGTGACTTATAGCAAGACCATAAGTTGTCCATTTTAGGAAAGAGTCCATTAAGGCAATAAATCCACAAGAGGTAGCAAGTAATCCTTAACCACTTCAATACCGGGCACTTTCGCCCCTTCCCGCCCAGGACAATTTTCAGCTTTCAGCTCTGTCGTATTTTGAATGACAATTGGGCGGTCATGCTACACTGTGCCCAAACTAAATTTGTATAATTTTTTTCCCACAAATAGAGCTTTCTTTTGGTGGTATTTGATCACCTCTGCGGTTTTTATTTCTTGCGCTATAAACTAAAAAAGAACAACATTTTTGAAGGAAAAAACGTTTTTCTTTGTTTCGGTTATAAAAGTTTGCTTTCTTCGTCACTGATGGGCACTGATGAGGCAGCACTGATGGGCACTGATGAGTTGGCACTGATAAGGTGGCACTGATGGGGCGGCACTGATGGGCACTGATGAGTTGGCACTGATAAGGTGGCACTGATGAGGATGCACTGATATGTAGAATTGATGGGCACTGATAGGCCGCACTGATATGCAGAACTGATGGGCACCAATAGGTGGCACTGATATGCAGCACTGATGGGCACCGATAGGTGGCACTGGGCACTGATAGGTGGCACTGACTGGAGGCTGTGATGGGCACTGACAGGCGGCTGTGATGGGCACTGACAGGCAGCACTGATTGGCAGATAGGCAGTACTGATTGGCACTGACAGGTGGTACTGACAGGTGGCACTGATAGGCATCACTGATGATGAGGTACTAACAGGTTTTACTGCTGGCCACTGAGATGGGCACTGAATGGCACTGTGGCGGGAACTTATTAGCACTGATATGGGCACTAATTGGCCCTGTGATGGGCACTGTGAGCTGTGTTTTTTTGGGGCACTGACTGACAGCTTATGGGCACATTTTAAAAGGTGTTGTGACGGGAGGGCCCGTGGAACCCAGATTTCCTTGGAAAGTATGAGATACCCTTGCTTCAGCTCCCCATGTACCTCTTATGTCTAAGTTACCCTGTGCCAGGATGGCACAGGGTGACTGAGAAAATATGTCTTGGATTACTTAAAATGGGACAGTGATATTTATCCACAATATCTCCCAGGATATGTAAAGACTATTCTTGGTTTGTTTGATTCTGAACTCAACATGTTAATTGAAAGAGCTGATCACATTGGCCTCTGTACAATGTAGGAGACGAGCCGACTCCTACTGGAAGCTACTGCTTTTGTGTGAAGATGTCCTATAGCTGTACTTATGATAATGTGTATTGTATAGCCGGTGAGCTAGGAGACGGGAAGTCTACCCTAAAAGGTCATGCCTACGAGTCACCTATGCTGTCTAAAGGATTGCTAATTAGCTCATGTTAATTAGGTTTCTGGTTCAGCTTTATTGTCACTAGTGATGAGCCGAACACCCCCGGGTTCGGTTCGCACCAGAACCCGCGAACGGACCGAAAGTTCGCACGAACATTAGAACCATATTAAATACAATGGATGCGAACGTTCGGATTCTAAAGTGCTAATTATAATGACTATTATCCATGTTATTGTCCGAAACAGAGTTTGGGAACCCGGGTTCTGCACCAGGGGACATGTATCAATGCAAAAAGAAGTTTTAAAAACGGACGTTTTCCGGGAGCAGTCATTTTAATGATGCATAAAGTGAAAAAAAAAAAGTCAAATATTCCTTTAAATATTGTACCTGGGGGGTGTCTAAAGTATGCCTGTGAAGTGCCACGTGTTTCCCGTGTTTAGAACTGTCCCTGCACAAAATAACATTTCTAAAGGAAAAAAAGCCATTTAAAAGTGCTTGCGGCTTTAATGTAATGTCTGGTCCCGGTAATATGGATGAAAATCTTTATGAAAAATGGCATAGCTACCCCATCACACCCCCCCCCCCCCCCCTTACCCCAGCCCATTACCAGCCCCTTTGGGTCTTGTATGGATATTAAGGGGAACCCCGCACACAAAATAAAAAAGGCCCTATATACTCTGAACAGCCGTATACAGGCGGTGCATACAAGACAGGGACTGTAGGTTTGTTCTTATGTAGAATCTGTTTGTAATTTTGAACAGCTGCATTGTTTAAGTCTAGCTCCATGCCAAATTCCTTTTTTTTAGCTTTTTGGAAAACATAGGGAACGGTTATCACCCCTGTCACATTTTTTTTGCTGTCTGTGCACCTGTTCAGAACATTTCACCTCACTTTGCGTCCCAATGACAACTGTTTTTGAAATGTGGTGTTTTTATTGAAACAAGGATTGGTGATAAAGCATCAGTAGAGAGGAGACACCTTTCTCCCATATTAATTCTTACAGGAGAGAATTTTCCTTCCAAGGGGTAGATTTCCTCTCACTTCCTGTTGTCTTCTTCCGTTTGCAAGTAGGAGTCGTTTGTAAGTTGGATGTTTGAAAGTAGGGACCTGCCGTATATACTCTGCAGAAATTGGCCCCTTAGGTGTTGGTGTTGGCACAACACTGAAAGCACTCACAGTTATTCTTGGTGGGTGCTGGAACGCCCTGCTGTCAACTATTATATCAGGAATTGTAATAACATATAATTGTTGATCAGTGGTAGTAAAAATTGGGCCTTTGATGGTGGTGCTGGTGCCACAACACTGTAAGGCCTGACAGTTACTCTTGGTGGGCGCAGCAATGGGTCCTGCTGTGAATTATTCGATCAATAATTATAATTGCATGCCCCTGTTGAAGAGGGGCTGAAAAATTGGGCCTTTGGTGGTGGTGGTGGTGGTGGTGCTGGTGCCACAACACTGTAAGGCCTGACAGTTACTCTTGGTGGGCGCAGCAATGGGCCCTGCTGTGAATTATTAGATCAATAATTATAATTGCATGCCCCTGTTGAACAGGGGCTGAAAAATTGGGCCTTAGGCACTGGTGGCACAACACTGCAACCCCTCACAGATACTGTACTTGGAGCACAGCAATGAGGCCTGTTGCAAAGTATTGCATCAAAAATTTTAATTACACGCCCCTGTTAAACAGGGGCTGAAAAATTGGGCCTTAGCCACTGGTGGCGTCACCCATAAACCAAAATGATCTTCCAAGCTATCATCATTAATCGTATCATTGAGGAGGAGGAGGAGGATAGCCAGTCAACATAACAGCACAGGCACTCAGCATCAGCATCAGTCTTGAAGGGATGTGACATTTTAAAATCAATTAGTCTGTTATATCAGCATCTGGTGTGTGGTAGCTGGTGGTGATCCAAGACTGGTTCATCTTGATGAAAGTCAGTCGATCAACCGAGTCGGTGGACAGGCGCACCCTGTGATCCGTGACAAATCCTCCAGCAGCACTGAATGTGCGTTCTGAAAGAACGCTGGATGCAGGACAGGCCAGTAGCTCAATTGCATACTGTGCAAGCTCTGGCCAGTGATCCATCCTCAAGACCCAGTAAGCCAGAGGATTTTCGGTGGGGAAGGTGTCCAAGTCTGACCTTGCCCCTAGGTATTCCTGGACCATGTATAGCAGACGCTGGCGATGGTTGCTGAAACCGATCATACTTTGGGGCTGCGGACTAAAGAATTGTCTGAACGCATCGGTCAGACGGCCACCTTCCCCACCGCTCCTTCTTTGACTGCCCGAAGCCTCAGCAACTCGTTGTCCAGGACCAGGAGTTTGTAACCTCCCAGTCTCTGGGAACGCGTTGCACAGACCTTTCTGCAAGGCCTCCCGGAGTTGTCTCATCCTCTGCTCCCTCTGCGATGGTACGATAAGGTCCGCAACCTTACCCTTGTACCGTGGATCAAGGAGAGTGGCCAGCCAGTAATGGTCCCTCTCCTTGATCCGAAGAATACGAGGATCCTTCCGCAGACTTTGCAGGATCAGGGAGGCCATGCAGCGTAGGTTAGCTGAGGCATTCAGTCCGGAGTCCTCTGGGTCACTAAGGACGACATGATCCGCAGCCACCTCCTCCCAGCCACGTACAAGTCCACTGGTTTCTTGGGACTGTAAATCATCCCTAAAAGGCTGCTGCTGATGATGCTGAGTGCCAGCCTCCACCTCCATGCTGACACAATCCTCCTCCTCCTCCTCCTCTTCCTGTGCGATGGGTGGGACATAAGGAACACTGTCTGGGTAAAGGGGGCCTTGAGAGGCAAGGAAGTCCTCCTCTTCCTGCCTCTGTTCTGCCTCAAGTGCCCTGTCCATTATTCCACGCAGCATGTGCTCCAACAGGTGGACAAGAGGTACAGTGTCACTGATGCATGCACTGTCACTGCTCACCATCCTCGTGACCTCCCCAAATGGTGCCAGGACAGTGCATGCATCCCTGATCATGCCCCACTGGCGTGGTGAAAAAAACCTGAGCTCCCCTGACCCTGTCCTGGTGCCGTAGTCGCACAGGTACTCATTGATGGCCCTCTGCTGCGTGTGCAGCCGCTGCAGCATGGCCAACGTTGAGTTCCACATGGTGGGCATGTCACATATAAGGCGGTTCTTGGGCAGGTTCAACTCCTTTTGCAGCTCAGCCAGGCGAGCACTGGCATTATAAGATCTGCGGAAATGCACACACACTTTCCTGGCCTGCCTCAGGACATCCTGTAAGCCCGGGTACCTGCCCAAGAACCGCTGCACCACCAGGTTAAGGACATGAGCCATACAGGGCACATGGGTCAGTTGTCCCTGTCGGAGGGCGGAGAGGAGGTTGGTGCCATTGTCGCAAACCACCATTCCTGGCTTAAGCTGGCGTGGCGTCAACCACCTCTCGGCCTGCCCCTGCAGAGCAGACAGGACCTCTGCCCCAGTGTGGCTTCTGTCCCCCAAACACACCAGCGCAAGCACGGCATGGCATCTTTTTGCCTGCGTACTTGCGTAGCCCCTTGAACGCCTACGGAGCACCACTGGTTCCGAGGACAAACCACAGGAAGAGGCCATGGAGGAAGAAGAAGAGGAGGGGGTGGAGGAGAGAGGTGTGTCACAACCAGTAGTAGCATTTTGGAGGCGTGGCGGTGGAACAACCTCCAACACTACTGCACCTTGTCCTGCATCCTTCACAGCTGCCAAAAGAGTGACCCAATGGGCCGTGAAAGAAAGGTAACGTCCCTGTCCATGCCTGCTGGACCATGAGTCAGCGGTAATATGCACCTTACCGCTGACCGCCCTGTCCAGCGAGGCCAAGACATTGCCTTCCACATGCCTGTAGAGAGCCGGAATCGCCTTCCGTGCGAAAAAGTGGCGTTTGGGAACCTGCCACTGAGGAACCGCACATTGCACAAACTCACGGAAGGGGGCCGAGTCTACCAACTGAAAAGGCAGCAGTTGAAGCGCTAGCAATTTAGCCAAGCTAGCATTCAACCGCTGGGCATGTGGATGGCTGGGAGTGAACTTCTTTCGACGGTCCAGCAGCTGGGGCAGGGAAATTTGCCTGCTAGAATCGGACGTTGGTGTACTGCTAGCAGAGTGCCCGCAAGTACTTGCCTGTGACACACCTAATTCTACACCTTCATTCCTCTCAGAGCAGGTTTCAGAGAGGAGTGAAGGTATAGTGGGGTTGGAGATCCCAGCTGATGCGGTGCAAGAAGAGGTCAGCTTTGTTCTTTGGTGTGGGTCTTTAAGGTAGGCTTGCCAACGAGCTGCATGGCAGGTCAACATATGTCTGATCAAGCATGTGGTGCCCAAGCGGCTGATGTTTTGGCCACGCGATATACGCTTGAGACATATGTTGCAAACAGCAGCTGTGCGATCTGATGCACTCGCCTCAAAAAAGACCCACACCAAAGAACTTTTTGAATGATGGGCAGAGGCAGCGCCCTGCACAGGCGGAGCTCTGCGGTGTGATTCCGTCGGTGTGCTGCCCATACGCTGGCCACTCAAGGGCATCCTGCCTCGTTGGAGATGTGCCTCCTCCTCATCCTCCTCCTCCTCCTCCTCTCTCCTATTAGGCACCCACGTGGAGTCAGTGACCTCATCATCCCCTCCCTCCTCATCACTGGAGCCAATCTGGCAGTATGCTGCAGCTGCTGGAGCATGACTGCCAGATTGGTGTCCTTCTTGAGCATCCCCTCTCTCTGCTCTCACGCTGCTGCCTTCCTCTAGCTGGGTATCATCATCAGATCCTTCCAAACGCTGGGCATCCTCCTGGAGCATGTACCCAACACTGTGCTCAAACAGTTCGGGGGACTCCTCAGGAGGAGGACATGGTGGGTCTAGGGAAGGATTGACTAATGAAGATAATGATACCAGAGAAGAGGACGCTTTGGCAGCTGCTTTGCCAGTACCCTGAGCCTGGGTGAGAGAGGATGAGGAGGATGAGGTGGGCTTGGTCATCCACTCTACCAAGTCTTCGGCATGATGTGGCTCAACATGTCCAGCTGCCGAAAAGAAGGACAAGCGTGTCCCATGGCCATGTGCTGATGACAATGCACCGCGTCCACGACCAGCACTGTTGCCCCCAGACACAGAGCCTGCTTGCCCTCTTTTTTTGCCTCCTGACTGTCTGCCTCTCCTTGTTTGCCTTCCAGACATTTTAATGGATGGCCTGCAGGGAGATGGGAAAAAGAGCAATAAGGGCTACCTTCAGGTGTATACTGTGCAGGAGGCTTAGCAACAATGACACTGACACTGTCCCCTGCCTATCCTTCTCTGTCCCTAAACACAAGGATTGAAAATATGGTTCAGCAAAATTGGTTTAGAACAGAATAGCACACTGACACTTTCCCTCACTGTCCTACTCTGTCCCTCCCTACAAACAAGATTTAGCACAGAATAGCACACTGATAATTTGCACGAGTGTCCTTCTCTGTCCCTAAACTCAAGGATTTGAAATATGGAACAGCAAAATTGGTTTAGAACAGAATAGCACACTGTCAGTTTCACTCACTGTACCTCTCTGTCCCTAAACTCAAGGATTGAAAATATGGTTCAGCAAAATTGGTTTAGAACAGAATAGCACACTGACACTTTCCCTCACTGTCCTACTCTGTCCCTCCCTACAAACAAGATTTAGCACAGAATAGCACACTGATAATTTCCACGAGTGTCCTTCTCTGTCCCTAAACTCAAGGATTGAAAATATGGAACAGCAAAATTGGTTTAGAACAGAATAGCACACTGACACTTTCCCTCACTGTCCTACTCTGTCCCTCCCTACAAACAAGATTTAGCACAGAATAGCACACTGATAATTTCCACGAGTGTCCTTCTCTGTCCCTAAACTCAAGGATTTGAAATATGGAACAGCAAAATTGGTTTAGAACAGAATAGCACACTGTCAGTTTCACTCACTGTACCTCTCTGTCCCTAAACTCAAGGATTGAAAATATGGTTCAGCAAAATTGGTTTAGAACAGAATAGCACACTGACACTTTCCCTCACTGTACCTCTCTGTCCCTACAAACAAGGTTTAGCACAGAATAACACACTGTCACTGACACTCTCCCTACCTATCCTTATTTGTCCCTAAACACAAGGAATCCAGGATTAGTAAAGGAAAAAAAATGACACTGTCCCTGCCTATGCTTCTCTTTCCCTGCTCCGGAACACACTACACAAGGCCGCCGCGCTGGCGGCCTTTTATAGTGTGGGGCGTGTACTAAACCCCCTCAGCAATAATTGGCCACAGGCATCCTGCCTGTGGCCAATCATTGCTCTCCTCGCTGCCGGCGCTGTGATTGGCCAAGCATGCGGGGTCACAGTGCATGCTTGGCCAATCACAGCGCCTGGATGACACTGCGATGGCGTAGTGTATTGTGGGCCGTTCGCGTCACTCGAATTTGGCGCGAACGGCCCAAATCGTTCGATCTTCGTTGAACGATCGAACAGCCGATGTTCGACTCGAACACGAAGCTCATCCCTAATTGTCACCCTTGTGTATCTATCTGTGTGAGATCTCAAATAAAATGTCACTCCATGTTCAGCAGACAAACAAGTATCGTCTCGTTGTGTGCTGGTGAGCAGTTGGAAGATCTGATATCTATATCCAGACTGATAGGAAGTGGTATATGACGGAAGCACTCAAGCGGAGTGTGGGACGTTGCGTTACATTGGTGGCAAGCAGCGGGACGCTTCCTGCAGTCTGGGACATCCAACCTCCATCTGGATCCAAGGTCCGGATAACAGGAGAGGAGAGGAGAAGAGAGGTACAGATACCACAATACAAAACAGATTATAGCGCACACATTCAAGAATGACATTTATCCTGCAAGGCTAGTTAAAAACACCTGAACATATACATAAAAATATATACGGGGGTTTGGTCACACTATATGGTCATATAGTGCTAAGCCCACAAACTGCGACAATGTGTGCGCTATAATCTGTTTTGTACTGTCTTTTGGTCTTATAGCAGCACCATCTTGAATTTAAACGCATTGTAGGGTGTGCCCCCCAAATATGTTTTTGTATTGTAGTATACCCTGACCAGGTTTTTTTGGGCTGGAGCACCTCTACCCCTCCTCATTACCTCTTATTAGTGGCCACCAGTTCATAGGAAGAATCCCTTCAGTTCTCCCACATAGAGGAGTTTGGCTCCCATGGTTGAAACGCAGGCTCTTTCATTCTATTACTAGGGTAGGTACAGATACCAGCCACCATGGAAGAGGAATTCGGAAGGAGTTTGCGAGAGATGCAGATACAGCTCAGAGGACCAGTATCAGAGGAGGTCCTGCTGGGATGGTTTGATTCTATCCGCTGCAAACTCTGGAAGGAAGTGCTAGCCCGTGAGCAGCGACACCAGGGAAAAGTTCTCCCCTCCAACTGGGAAAGGTACTGGTCGCAGTATGGATTGCGGGTGCTGTTGTTGGGAGAGAAACCACACAAGGAACAGACAGCTGAATTAAGCAGCCTGGTCTGGGCAGAGATGCGGCTGGATGAGAGCTACAGAGCCCTTCGGTGGCATGTATCCCAAGCATGTCCCTGGATAGCGGATGGGAGTGATTTCGAGTGGCGGTTGAACGAAATCATGGATTTCAGAGAAGGGCTACTGAACGTCTCGGAAGTGCACTGGGCACTGGAAGATAGAGTTTCTGGCCGTTCAGGAATGGGAGCTGGAGATCACCTACAGACGGCTGCTAGACTCTGCTCAGCGCCAGGGCTTGGCTCCCTTTGCCTGGGACTGTCAGGAAATACCAGCAGACAGCTCTGAAATCCTGGCTGAAGAGTCGGCAATGTGGCAGAGTAACAGTGTGCTTTGCCAACCTGGACCCAGAGGTCTTATGGTGGATGCAGCAATTGCTGACTGACCTTAATGATCCTGTTTCTGCATGGGATGATCTTGAATGGAGGAATGTGCCTGTCCAGCAGCATGCCAGAGAATCGGCAGTGGAAAATCTGGAGATTGCCATCTCCAGAGCTGAAGTGCTGACAGCAGGTCAGAGTTCTTCTAACCTCTGCCCAGCACCGATAGCATCTTCTGGGTTCCACGGACAGGAGATGGTGAACCTCTATCCCCAGACACCAGTTGCAGAGACAGGGGATTTGATAGACCTTTCTGCTGAGGAAGAACACGAAGACTGGACTCAGGGCTGTCTTTAATATTGATTGGACCCGGGGCAAACAATTTCTTGGACCCACCCGAATTCACTTATCAACTATTTGCAGGCCGGGGGGCTCAAGGGGCAGCTGCTTTGGGCCACAACAATGACTGAGCCCGGAGCAGCTTCCCCTTTTGCCCTGCCTTAAAGATGGTCCTGACAGGACTCAGAGGAAGGGGTTTGAATGCTGATCATCATACAGTGTGGAGGTCTGGTGACATCTAGTGGCTGAAATGAGTTGCTCAGGAGGACGACTCCAGATTGAAGGTGAGTATTACAGCTTTTTCTTAATTTTATTTTGATAGGCTATTGATATTTATTTATGTATTTATTTTCTTACTTACTCTCTTCTTAAGCTGGTATTCTGTTTCAGGTCTAAAATTCTGAAGATTGTCCTCCCTTGTCTGGCTGCGGTGCTCATTCTGGTGAGCTGTGCTTTTCTTCTTTGGAGGGAAAATCGAAAACGTCAACGTAAGGAGAAAATTATTCTAATCTCTGGTCGATCATTTTCTTCGAAAAATGTAATTTTCCTATAGGGAGTGAGAGATCCCCTTGTCTGTGCTCTGGGTAAGGTAATGACCATTTCATTCCAGCTAAGAGATGATTTCTGATTGGTTAATCAAGTCACTGTACATCATTTACATACCTAGCATATCCAATAGGACAAGCAATTGGCTTGTTATAAAGGCGGAGCTCTACTTTAACCACTTCACGCAAATCGCCGCACCCATACGCCTGTACTTTGACGCTAAATATGGCAGGAGCTGGCTGCCATAACCCCGATATTTTCAGGAACGGCGTGAGGTTCTCTTTTAAGATAAAAGTGGTCTCTGTGGCGGATTTCCTGTGAGATCACTTTTATCGGTGGCGGGAGAGGGCCCCCTCCCAACACGCTCCGGAACCACCGGTAGCGGCAGAGACGATCGCGTCCGCTCCCCTCACTGCCTGGATGCCGAGTGAGGGAAATTTTCCCCCCGCTCGGCTCCATAGCATTGAATAGCATTGCTCTTAAAGGGAGATTTTTTTATTTTTTTGACATTTCATTAATTTATTTTTTATTGCATTTTAGAGTAAAATATGATATGTGAGGTCTTTTTGATCTCATATATAAGAGGACCTGTCATGCTTTTTTTCTATTACAAGGGATGTTTACATTCCTTGTAATAGAAATAAAAGTGACCCAATTTTTTTTTTTAAAGAACAGTGTAAAAATAAAAAATAAAAGGTAAAATAAATAAGAAAAAATAAAAAATGTAAGCGCCCAGTCCCGCCGAGCTCGCGCGCAGAAGGGAACACATACGTGAGCAGCGCCCGCATATGAAAATGGTGTTCAAACCACACATGTGAGGTATTGCCGCGATCGTTAGAGCGAGAGCAATAATTCTAGCCCTGGACCCCCTCTGTAACTTTAAAACTGATAACCTGTAGAAATTTGTAAACATCGCCAATGGAGATTTTTAAGTGCCAAAGTTTGTCGCCATTCCACGAGCGGGCGCAACTTTGAAGCGTGAAATGTTTGGTATTAATTTACTCGGCGTTAGATTATCTTTCACAATATAGAAAAAAACTTTACTGTTGTCTTATTTTCTAATTCAAAAAAGTATTTTTTTCCCCAAATAAATAGTGCTTATAAGACCGCTGCGCAAATACGGTGTGACAGAAAGTATTGCAATGACTGGCATTTTATTCTCTAGGGCAGGGGGGAAGGCCACCTCGTCCCCTCCATCTGTTTTGAAACTACAAGTCCCATGAGACATTGCAAGACCCCGACAATCACAGGCATGACTCCTAGAGGCAAAGGCATGATGGGAGTTTCACCACAGCTGGAGGGCCGAGGTTGCCCACCCCTGATCTAGGGTGTCTGAATTTTTTTTTTATATATATAATGTTTGGGGGTTGTATGTAATTTTGTGGCAATAAAAAATATATTTTAACTTGTAAACAACAAATGCCATTGGGGACCCGGAGAAAGAATCGGCCACTGCCAGATGACGACCAAAGAGATTACCAGTCATCTCTATGACCGTCAGAGGCCTGGGCGCGACGTTTTGACATCACGTCCGGGCTGCGGATGTAAACAAAGCAGCGATCGCCACTGGTAAGCATGAGATTGGTGAATTTTTTTTCTCGATCTCATGCTTTCCAGCCTGGAGGAGAGATGTGGGGTCTTATTAATCCCGCATCTCTCCATAAAGAGGACCTGTCATAATAGATTCCTATAACAAGGGATGTTTACATTCCTTGTAATAGGAATAAAAGTGATCAAAAAAAATAAAATGTAAAATAAAGTGTAAAAAATAAATAAAAAAGTAAAAAATAAAAATTAAATTAAAACGCCCCTGTCTCCGGTAGGTCACGCTCAGAAGCTAACACACATGTAAGTCCCGCCCACATATGTAAACTCAGTTCACACCACACATTTGAGGTATCGCCACGTGCGTTAGAGCGCGTGCAACAATTCTAGCACTAGACCTCCTCTGTAACTCTAAACAGGTAACCTGTAAAAAAATATTAAATCGTCGCCTATGGAGATTTTTAAGTACCAAAGTTTGGCACCATTCCACGAGCAGGGAGCGCAATTTTGAAGCGTGACATGTTGGGTATCAATTTACTTGGCGTAACATTATCTTTCACAATATACAAAAAAATTGGGCTAATTTTACTGTTTTCTTACTTTTTTTATTCCAAAAGGTGTATTTTTTCCAAATAAAGTGCACTTGTAAGACCGCTGCGCAAGTACGGTGTAACAAAAAGTATTGCAATGACGGCCATTTAGTTTTTTTGGGCAGGGGTGGGCAACCTTGGCTCTCCAGCTGTTTTGAAACTACAAGTCCCATGAGACATTGCAAGACCCTGACAATCACAGGCATGACTCCTAGAGGCAGAGACATGATGGGAGTTTCACCACAGCTGGAGGGCTGAGGTTGCCCACCCCTGATCTAGGGTGTCTGAAAAAAAAAATGTATATATATATATATATATATAATGTTTGGGGGTTCTAAGTAATTTTCTAGCAAAAAAAAAAAAAGATTTTTAACTTGTAAACAACAAATGTCAAAAAGTGGCTCGGTCCTTAACCACTTGCCGACCGCCGCACGACGATATACGTCGACACAATGGCAAGGGCAGGCAAATGGGCATACCTGTACGCCGCATGCCTCGTGAGTGCGCTCGCTGGTCCCGGGAACTCGATGTTCCCAGGCGGCCCGCGATTGCAGTCGGCAAAGGCAGAACAGGGGAATGCCTTTGTGTTTGTAAACAAGGCATTCCCCTGTTCTGCCTAGTGACAGGACAGTGAGCTACTGTTCCCTGTGATAGGGAACAGTGATCAGTGACATGTCAATGGTAGCTCCTCCCCATAACAGTTAGAATCACTCCCTAGGACACACTTGACCCCTTAAAGTGGTTGTAAACCCACTTATGCAACTTGCACCTACAGGTAAGCCTAGATTAAGGCTTACCTGTAGGTGCAAGAAATATCTCCTAAACCTACACGGTTAAGGAGATATTTGCCAAAAGGTATACCAAAAGGTTACTTCCGGGTATCGCTGCTCCGGCCAATCACAGTCACAGTATCACAGTAGACAAAGGTGCATTCACAGTTAGAATCCCCATTTGCCGGATTTGACGGCTCCCGCACGCATGCGGAGCGGCTCTGTGATTGGCCGGAGCGGCGATACCCTGAAGTAACCTTCCGGGTATCTGTGGAGCGATGGCTGCAGCTGGAGGGGGAGACGAGGACGGCTTTGGGGGCCCCGATCTAAGGTAAGTAATGCATAATGAGCTAGTATGCTAGTCATACTAGCTCATTATGGCTTTGTCTTGCAGGTGTTTTAAAAAAAAAAACGGGTTTACAACCACTTTAAGCGCCACCCCTTCACTGCCCGTGTCATTTTTACAGTAATCAGAGCATTTTTATAGTACTGATCGCTGTATCAATGACAATGGTCCCAAAAATCCAAAAATGTGTCAAAAGTGTCTGATGTGTCCGCCATAATGTCGAAGTCACGATAAAAATTGCAGATCGCCGCCATTACTAGTAAAAAAAAAAATTAAGAACAAAAATGCCATAAATCTATCCCCTATTTTGTAGACGCTATAACTTTTACGTAAACCAATCAATAAACGCCTATTGCAATTTTTTTTACCAAAAATATGTAGAAGAATACGTATCGGCCTAAAATGAGAAAAAAAAATGTTTTTTTATATATATTTTTGGGGGATATTTATTATAGCAAAAAGTAAAAAAAACGTGCTTTTTTTTCTAAATTGTCACTCTATTTTTGTTTATAGTTTAAAAAATAAAAACCGCAGAGGTGATCAAATACCACCAAAAGAAAGCTCTATTTGTGGGGAAAAAGAACGATAATTTTGTTTGGGAGCCACGTCGCACGACGGCGCAATTGTCAGTTAAAGCGACGCAGTGCCGAATCGCAAATCGTGGTCTTTGGCCAGCCAAATGGTCCGGGGCTGAAGTGGTCAAGTGGTTAAGATAACAGCACCATTTTTTTGGGGTTCCAACACTGAGCACAAGACTCTGATCCGTCATTTAGCATTAATGAGTTTGTTTTCCCCTTACTCACAATAACAGCTGCATTGTCTTTTTTCCCCCCCCCCAGGAAACCTCAAGATAGGGGGCGCTAGTTATCAGGTAAGCATCCTAGTTGGTTTATTGGGTGAAGGAAATGCTATGATTGGCTGATCTTACAAGGGTTCTAATTGTGGACCCTCATAATGTCTCTCACACACAGCCGGTTGGTTTATTCCTCCATCCTAGCTTGTACCCAGATAGCAAGGATAACTTGCCACAAAGTTGTAGCAGTGTTGAATTGTAAGTCTTGTTAACTTGCTGCACATTTTCCCTGGCATGTTGTACACTTGCAGAGCACTTGAAGCACAAGTTCTAGTTGACCCTTTCCCAATTTGTAGAAATTTTGCATGGCAAGTCTCTAGCAAGAGCAAAGTTGCAGTGGTGAGTCTACAGCAAGAGCTCTGCAAGTCTCTACAGCATGAAAATTCAGCCACAGTGACCCCCTGTGGTAGGATGACTTTTGCACATCATCAGTGAACCAGAACTTGCAGAATGTTTAGAAAGAAAGTTGATCTGGAGTCATGCAAATGCGGACTTGCTGCAATTGTGCAACAAACTTGTAAAGCTTGGCGAGTCTAGCAATAGCTTAGCAAGTCATTTTCAAACTTGCAGCACAATTGCTTGCTATCTGGGCAGTAAATCATGTAGATCTGGATTTCAATTTCTGCCCCTCGCAATGAACCAGGCAACTCAGAAAATACTTCTCTTAGCATATAGTAGACTGACTCTTTAACGCCCTCTCTAGAGACCTTCCTCATTCTGCAATGCCCCAACCGCCATGAGAAATGTCCATTTCCCAGCACACTCCTTGTAATCACATTTATCTTCCCAGTCCCACTTTGCCCCCCCACCCCAGGGGTACCTCTGACTCCCAACTCACTCTCTTCATTTTACTTCTGTTACCACCCTCCCTATATCTCCATATACTGGGTACTGCAGTCCACCGCCCTCCCTATATCTTCATATACTGGGTACTGCTGTCCACCACCCTCTCTATATCTCCATATACTGGGTATTGCTGTCCACCACCCTCCCTATATCTCCATATACTGGGTACTTCTGTTACCACCCTCCCTATATCTCCATATACTGGGTACTGCTGTCCACCCCCTCCCTATATCTCCATATACTGGGCACTGCCATCCACCACCCTCCCTATATCTCCATATACTGGGTACTGCCGTCCACCACCCTCCCTATATCTCCATATACTGGGTACTGCTGTCCACCACCCTTCCTATATCTCCATATACTGGGTACTGCTGTCCACCCCCCTCCCTATATCTCCATATACTGAGTACTGCTGTCCACCACCCTCCCTATATCTCCATATAATGGGTACTGCTGTCCACCACCCTCCCTATATCTCCATATACTGGGTACTGCTGTCCACCACCCTCCCTATATCTCCATATACTGGGTACTGCTGTCCACCACCCTCCCTATATCTCCATATACTGGGTACTGCTGTCCACCCCCCTCCCTATATCTCCATATACTGGGTATTGCTGTCCACATGGGCGTCCGCTGAAATTTTTTCGGGGGGGGGGGGTGGGCGCTTCGGCAGCGGCTATACACAGTCGCATTTTACCCTTTGTTCGACCGCTAGCGGGGGTTAAAAGCGACCCCCCCAAGTTAAAATGTAAAAACACCCCACTGTGCCCCCTGCATCTTTAAATATCTCTTTGTCACTACTGTGTACCCCCTCTCCACAACTGCACCTCTGGATCCCTTTACATTACACAGCACCCTGCATCACTGGACCCCTTTACATTACACAGCACCCTGCACCCCTTTACATTACACAGCAGTACCCTGCACCTCTGGACACTACACACACTACACTCTGGCCGGGGGGGGGGGAGGAGGGAGTACATGTGCTGCGGTGCAGATCTGTGCGGGGCTGGAAGTGGGTGTAAGGGCGGCAGAGGGTGTAGAACACTGCCAATTTGGCCAACACCTTCTCGATTCCAGGGGGGAAAACGACCCCCCTTGCCCTATGGAGCGGACGCCCATGGCTGTCCACCACCCTCCCTATATCTCCATATACTGGGTACTGCTGTCCACCGCCCTCCCTATATCTCCATATACTGGGTACTGCTGTCCACCACCCTCCCTATATCTCCATATACTGGGTACTGCTCTCCACCACCCTCCCTATATCTCCATATACTGAGTACTGCTGTCCACCACCCTCCCTATATCTCCATATACTGGGTACTGCTGTCCACCCCCCCTTCCTATATCTCCATATACTGGGTACTGCTGTCCACCGCCCTCCCTATATCTTCATATACTGGGTACTGCTGTCCACCACCCTCCCTATATCTTCATATACTGGGTACTGCTGTCCACCACCCTCTCTATAGCTCCATATACTGGGTACTGCTGTCCACCACCCTTCCTATGTCTCCATATACTGGGTACTGCTGTCCACCACCCTCCCTATATCTCCATATACTGGGTACTGCTGTCCACCACCCTCCCTATATCTCCATATACTGGGTACTGCTGTCCACCACCCTCCCTATATCTCCATATACTGGGCACTGCCGTCCACCACCCTCCCTATATCTCCATATACTGGGTACTGCTGTCCACCCCCCTCCCTATATCTCCATATACTGGGTATTGCTGTCCACATGGGCGTCCGCTGAAATTTTTTCGGGGGGGGGGTGGGCGCTTCGGCAGCGGCTATACACAGTCGCATTTTACCCTTTGTTCGACCGCTAGCGGGGGTTAAAAGCGACCCCCCCAAGTTAAAATGTAAAAACACCCCACTGTGCCCCCTGCATCTTTAAATATCTCTTTGTCACTACTGTGTACCCCCTCTCCACAACTGCACCTCTGGATCCCTTTACATTACACAGCACCCTGCATCACTGGACCCCTTTACATTACACAGCACCCTGCACCCCTTTACATTACACAGCAGTACCCTGCACCTCTGGACACTACACACACTACACTCTGGCCGGGGGGGGGGGGAGGAGGGAGTACATGTGCTGCGGTGCAGATCTGTGCGGGGCTGGAAGTGGGTGTAAGGGCGGCAGAGGGTGTAGAACACTGCCAATTTGGCCAACACCTTCTCGATTCCAGGGGGGGAAAACGACCCCCCTTGCCCTATGGAGCGGACGCCCATGGCTGTCCACCACCCTCCCTATATCTCCATATACTGGGTACTGCTGTCCACCGCCCTCCCTATATCTCCATATACTGGGTACTGCTGTCCACCACCCTCCCTATATCTCCATATACTGGGTACTGCTGTCCACCACCCTCCCTATATCTCCATATACTGAGTACTGCTGTCCACCACCCTCCCTATATCTCCATATACTGAGTACTGCTGTCCACCACCCTCCCTATATCTCCATATACTGGGTACTGCTGTCCACCCCCCCCTTCCTATATCTCCATATACTGGGTACTGCTGTCCACCGCCCTCCCTATATCTTCATATACTGGGTACTGCTGTCCACCACCCTCTCTATAGCTCCATATACTGGGTACTGCTGTCCACCACCCTTCCTATGTCTCCATATACTGGGTACTGCTGTCCACCACCCTCCCTATATCTCCATATACTGGGTACTGCTGTCCACCACCCTCCCTATATCTCCATATACTGGGTACTGCTGTCCACCACCCTCCCTATATCTCCATATACTGGGCACTGCCGTCCACCACCCTCCCTATATCTCCATATACTGGGTACTGCTGTGCACCACCCTCCCTATATCTCCATATACTGGGTACTGTTGTCCACCCCCCTCCCTATATCTCCATATACTGGGTATTGCTGTCCACATGGGCGTCCGCTGAAATTTTTTCGGGGGGGGTGGGGCGCTTCGGCAGCGGCTATACATAGTCGCATTTTACCCTTTGTTCGACCGCTAGCGGGGGTTAAAAGCCCCCCCCCACGTTAAAATGTAAAAACACCCCACTGTGCCCCCTGCATCTTTAAATATCTCTTTGTCACTACTGTGTAACCCCTCTCCACAACTGCACCTCTGGACCCCTTTACATTACACAGCACCCTGCATCACTGGACCCCTTTACATTACACAGCACCCTGCACCCCTTTAGATTACACAGCAGCACCCTGAACCTCTGGACACTACACACACTACACTCTGACCGGGGGGGGGGAGAGGAGGTAGTACATGTGCTGCGGTGCAGATCTGTGCGGGGCTGGAAGTGGGTGTAAGGGCGGCAGAGGGTGTAGAACACTGCCAATTTGGCCAACACCTTCTCGATTCCAGGGGGGGAAAACGACCCCCCTTGCCCTATGGAGTGGACGCCCATGGCTGTCCACCACCCTCCCTATATCTCCATATACTGGGTACTGCTGTCCACCGCCCTCCCTATATCTCCATATACTGGGTACTGCTGTCCACCACCCTCCCTATAGCTCCATATACTGGGTACTGCTGTCCACCACCCTTCCTATGTCTCCATATACTGGGTACTGCTGTCCACCACCCTCCCTATATCTCCATATACTGGGTACTGCTGTCCACCACCCTCCCTCCCTATATCTCCATATACTGAGTACTGCTGTCCACCACCCTCCCTATATCTCTATATACTGGGTACTGCTGTCCACCACCCTCCCTATATCTCCATATACTGGGTACTGCTGTCCACCACCCTCCCTATATCTCCATATACTGGGTACTGTTGTCCACCCCCCTCCCTATATCTCCATATACTGGGTACTGTTGTCCACCCCCCTCCCTATATCTCCATATACTGGGTACTGCTGTCCACCACCCTCCCTATATCTCCATATACTGGGTACTGCTGTCCACCACCCTCCCTATATCTCCATATACTGGGTACTGCTGTCCACCCCCTCCCTATATCTCCATATACTGAGTACTGCTGTCCACCACCCTCCCTATAGCTCCGTATACTGGGGTACTGCTGTCCCAGGGCACCATAAAGTGGTTTCACTCCACCCCTCAATAAACAATGCAACAAATGATGCTGTGCAACCCACAAACCTTCACTATAAAATATTAATAAAGTCCAAAACAATGATGAATCTTCCACCAAATTATCTCTGTGCACCAATATCTTTTATAACTGATCACCCGTGCTACTCATGCATACACTTCCCGTGAACTGTATATGATCACTTCCAGACTAGACCCCGATGGCTGGTGAAGGGTCACATGCGCTTTTGCCCCCTTCATGGACTGCAAGCAGGATGGCTCCAAATTCACTCACCACAGATGGCTGCCACTGTTCCACAGATCCTCCACTCTCATAGGAATTGTTATTTCATTCATGAAAGAAGAACAAGGACCAATAGTGCTCTCCTTACAATAAAAACATTTATTCAATGACACTCACAAGTCAGAGCATGCACATTGCTGTGTACAGCACATATCAAACATAGGCAGCTGTCTGTCTCACCACCTCCACTGCTGACATCAAAACAGCCACCAACTAACCCAGCTCCACTTCCATATGCGTTACACTTTTTTAACAGGCTTCATCAGTAGGCTTAATATGGAGATATCGGTACACATGGATAATTTGGTGGTATACATAGATAATTTGGTGGAGGATTTATCATTATTTTGGACTTTATTATTAATTAATAGTGAAGGTTTGCACAACATCTTTTGTTGCACTAGATTAATACTATTATTTTCTCACCAGTGGCCACATCTTTGCCAGCTCACTCCCCCACCAATCATTGTCAATTTCCTGCAGTCTACCCTAGTGTTTTTCCCTCAGTTCCTGCAGTCTCTTCTCCCAGTTTCCACAGTCTCTCATCAGAGTTCCCATAGTTCCCCCGAATCCCACCTATTTCTTCACTCTCTTCCACTAGTTCTGGCAGCCTCCCCTACCCCAGTTGCTGCAGTCTAGAGAAACAAAGGAAGTACTACAACCCCAAAATCCCATAAGGATAGACAGGATGAGATGAAGACATCTGTGCCCTGGCTCATGTATCCAATTAAGAGAGTAAAAATCCTACAGTAGGCTGTCTTGGCATTAAAAATGTATATCTTTATTTAATCCATCAAACCATAAAAAGGAATCAATTCCTAAAAATGTACATGTTTCAGCTTCTTACATTGGCCTTAGTCATAATGACAATTTTAGTAATTGATATATTTTTATGGTGTGGTGGATTAAATAAAGATATCAGTTCCCGCAGTCTCTCCTACCTGTTCCTTCAGTCACCTCTCAGGGTTCCTGCAGTCTCTACCCCCCCCCCCCCCCTAATTCATGCACTATTTCCCACAGTTCTTGTGGTCTCTTTTCCCAGTTCCAGCCTGTTTTTCTCTGATTTTCTTCAGTCTTCCATCTCAGTTCCTGCATTCACTCCTCCCATTTCCTGGAGTCTCTCCTCCCAGTTCTTCCAGTCTTTCTGAAGAGTTCTCACAGTCTTTCTTTCAGGTTGTTGCCTGCAAGTTCTTCTTCCACTTCCTGCAGTTTCCCCTCCCAGTTCCTGTAGTCTCTTCCCCCAGTTTCTACATTCTCTCCACCAAGTTCCTGCAGTTTCTCCTCCCAGTTCTTATAGTCTCTCTCCCCAGTTCCTACAATCTCTCTCCACCCAGTTCCTACAGTCTCTCTCCCCAGTTCCTGCAACCTCTCTCCCCAGTTCCTGCAGTCTCTCTCCCAGTTCCTGCAGTCTCTCTCCCCAGTTCCTACAGTCTCTCTCCCCAGTTTCTGAAACCTCTCTCCCCAGTTCCTGCAGTCTCTCTCCCCAGTTCCTTCAGTCTCTCTCCCCAGTTCCTGCAACCTCTCTCCCCAGTTCCTACAGTCTCTCTCCCCAGTTCCTGCAGCCTCTCTCCCCAGTTCCTGCAGCCTCTCTCCCCAGTTCCTGCAGCCTCTCTCCCCAGTTCCTGCAGTCTCTCTCCCCAGTTCCTGCAGTCTCTCTCCCCAGTTCCTACAGTCTCTCTCCCCAGTTCCTGTAGTCTCGCCCCCCAGTTTTTGGAATCTCTCCTCTGAGTTCCTACAGTTTCTCTCCCCAGTTCCTACAGTCTCTCGCCCCAGTTCCTACCATCTCTCCCCCCAGTTACTACTGTCTCTCCTCCTAGTTCCTACCATCTCTCCTCCCAGTTCCTACCGTCTCTCTCCCCAGTTCCTACCATCTCTCTCCCCAGTTCCAACAGTCTCTCTCCCCAGTTCCAACAGTCTCTCTCCCCAGTTAGTACAGTCTCTCTCCCCAGTTAGTACAGTCTCTCTCCCCAGTTAGTACAGTCTCTCTACCCTGTTCATACAGTCTCTCTCCTCAGTTCCTACAGTCTCTCTCCTCAGTTCCTACAGTCTCTCTCCTCAGTTCCTACAGTCTCTCTCCTCAGTTCCTACCGTCTCTCTCCTCAGTTCCTACAGTCTCTCTCCCCAGTTCACACAGTCTCTCTCCTCAGTTCCTACAGTCTCTCTCCCCAGCTCCTACAGTCTCTCTCCCCTGTTCCTACAGTCTCTCTCCTCAGTTCCTACAGTCTCTATCCTCAGTTCCTACAGTCTCTCTCCTCAGTTCCTACAGTCTCTCTCCTCAGTTCCTACAGTCTCTCTCCTCAGTTCCTACAGTCTCTCTCCTCAGTTCCTACAGTCTCTCTCCTCAGTTCCTACAGTCTCTCTCCCCAGTTCCTACCATCTCTCTCCCCAGTGCCTACAGTCTCTCTCTCCAGTTCCTGTAGTCTCTTCCCCCAGGTCTTGGAATCTCTCCTCTGAGTTCCTGCAGTCTCTCCACTCAGTTCCCTGCTCCTCCAGTCTCCTTCCCCTTTTTACACAGTCTCTCTCACATGATGTCTGTCTTACCAGTGTCTGTATTCTCTCTTTCCATATTATACCTGTAATTATAAGGTCAGACCAATCTGTGATCTCAGATCTTTGCTTATTTGAGCTTTTTATTGCTGTCATACAAATCACAGCCAGGGAAGAAGATGGGATCTACCGGTGACATCGATCTGAAAAGCAATGAATTCCCCCCTGTACCACACAGACCTTCCCACATCTACCAGGAGATACCGGCTACTCGAGAGGTGAGATCCAACTCCTGATCACATAGCCATGGAATGGAGAGAGATTCACAACAGTTATTATAACTTATCTCTGCAGTAATATATGTGCATCTAATAACTGACTGCTGTATGAGGATGGATAGGCAAGGCCAAGTCCCTGCAAGCAATGTCCTTCATTCAAAAATGACTTTCTAACTTTAAGCACAGTTACCAAGAGTACCAGATCCTTCAGGACAGTCCTGGGATTTTGCCCCACAGTGTCCGTGTTCCACAGGCTGTAATGCCGGATCCAGGAGATCTCACACTTTACAGAATGGCAGAGGGGTGCTGAGTGGTGGAACGATCTCTGTTCCAGTAACCAGGATTACAGGTGGAATTCTCTTCTGCCCTACAGCCCCAGTATAGTTCTGCCCAACAGCAGACGCAGAGCAGCAATGTTAATTCAGGTACATTACAATTGAAAACCAATGGTCCTTCTTGCTGCCAATGACACCAACAACGAGACTTATTTCATCCTAATGACACCAACCATGGGGATTGTTGCATCCCACTGACGCCAATGTCGGGATTTTTTTAACCCACTAACATCAATGATGGGACTTATTTTTATCTGGTGGACACCAAGGATTGGGGCTTAGTTAACTCCTACTGACACTGATGGGACTTATTTTTATTTTTTTTTCCATAAAAATTTTATTCAGCATTGAAATAACAGCCAATACAAAACAAGACAATTTTTAACATAGGATGTAAACAAAGAACAGCTCAGGCTCTACAAGGAGGATGGTTTCACCAGGAACATTTTCAATAACCCCCATGATGTACCTCCCAACAACAAAATATGCACAGTCGTTTTTAGGAGCAGTAAGATAAATAGCAGTTAACCGGCAAAGAACCAAAATTCTTCCTGAGTAGGACCCAGTGCTACTAGTTTTTCCCAGTTTGTTGGGAAGTAGAGGCCCAGGATACTGTAGTTCAGAGCCTACCTAAAAATCTTAACATCTATCCCTGAGGGGGTGCTCATCTTGAGATGGAGGAGTATAGGGGCCACCTGTAATTAACCCTGACGATCCCTATTCCACATATCACCAGAGCGATCAGAACAGGAAAAAGGAAGAGCGGAAGGAAAAAAAAAAAAGAAAAAAGGGAAAGAGGAAAAGTAGGAGATTATATAAAAAATAAAAAAAAACGAGAGGAGGGAAAAATGAAAGAGGGGAAGGGGGGTGTAGAGGGGGGAAGTCTCTGGAAGACTGCCCGGAGAGGGGGTGGGGGGACCACCATCTACCCTCTCCATCTATCTTATCATTGGAGAGAAACGGTCATACTACACGATTTGTACCCAACAGCCGAGAGAATCTATGACTCAAGAACCAATCAAACGCTCCTTGACGAGAGCACCTGATAGTCTGCTGAGTTTCTAAATTTAAACCATTCATCCCAGGTAAAAGAAAATGTCGAAATCCTATCTTGTGCAATGTATATAAGCTCCTCTATCGCTGCAATGTGGTTAATGCGTGTCAACTATTCCTTCATTGACGGTGGCACAGCGGACCTCCAATGGACCGGTACACACATTCTGGCCGCATTTATCATATGAATCGCTACTGAATTGCGATACCTCTTCCTGGGTATTTTGGAGAGGAGAACTCCAAAGGGAGCGAGGAGACCGCTGTCGTCGCATCATGCACCTCACGCCAGTATGGCTGAATCAGTGAGCACTCCCACCAAATATGGAGGAAAGTGCCCTGGTCCTTACCACATCGCCAGCACCAGTCCGATACATTCGGAAAGATTTTATGGAGAAGGTCAGGCGTCTTATACCATCGTGATCTGATCTTATAACCATTCTCCTGGGCGTTGACATTCAGGGAACCCTTATGGATAAACCAGTGGACTCATTCCCAGCCTTTCTGTTCAATCGTCCCGTCTAACCTATCCTCCCAGAAGGCATGCTCCGCTTGCATGGAAGCAAAGGGTTCTCTGAACAACGAAGCATAAAGCAGCGAGATCACATGCCTCTGGGGAGGTGAGCCAGAGCATAGGGACTGAAATACAGTTGACGGTTTTGCATAACATCCTCTCCCAGAAGGATGGACAAGAGAGTGTTTTATCTGGAGGTAAGCCAAAAAGGGGAAAGACTTGGTCGGGGATAAAGAAGCTAGTTCTTTATAGTTGAGAAATCTGCCACCATCAAAGAAATGCCCGGCTCGCAGGTCCGGGTTTGGCCATTCCCTCGCTAAGTAAGATCTTTCCATGCCGGATACAAAATCCGGGTTACCCCTCATAGGAGTCAGCCCACACTCCGTGGCCGAAACCGCATGAGCCCTACAGGCCTGTTCATAAGCCAAAAGAGTAGCACCCACAAGTGGGTGGGATAGGGTGTCAGATGACCAGTGGGACCTTGTAAACCAGGGAACCATACTCAGTTCGGCACCCGTAATCAGGTTTTCCAAGAGAACCCATCCCTTACAGCGCACGTGTACCCTCCAGTCCACAATACGCGCCAGATGAGCCGCCCAGTAGTACCTCTGTAGGTCCGGGAGGCCGATGCCTCCCCCTAGCTTCGGTAGCACCAATTTAGCCCAACTGATTCTCTGAGCCCTGGTTTTCCAAAGAAACGTCCTACAGATTCTCTTGTACGTCGTGAAGAAAGAAGGCGGTAGGGTTATCGGAATTGTTTGCAACTTGTACAGCAGGCGGGGGAGCACTGTCATTTTCAAGATGGCGGCCCAACCGAACCAAGAGATCGAGGGGGTATCCCACCGAAGGAGATCTTGTTCAACAGCTTTCAGCTCCGCCAAGAAATTCTTGACATAAAGGTCTGTCAGTTGGCCGGGGATCCGGATACCTAAGTAGGTAATGTCGTCCATCTTCCACCGAAAGGGGAAGTTCTCTTGACACAGATCAGCGAGCGGCGAGGGTAACGAGACATTGAGAGCGAATGTTTTTTCACTGACACCAACATTGAGACATTTTACACTCCCACTGTCACCAACGATGGGACTTCTTTTTATCCCACTGACAGCAACAATGGGGCTTAATTTACTCCCACTGAGATCAATGATGGAGTTTATTCTATTCCATTGACACCATCAATGGCGATTATTTTATCCTACTGACACCAACAATGGGGCCTTTTTTAACCGATTCAGCCACGGAAGAATTTACCTCCTTCTTGACCAGAGCACTTTTTGCGATTCGGCACTGCGTCTTTTTAACTGACAATTGCGCGGTCGTGTGACGTTGTACCCAAACAAAATTGAAGTCCTTTTTTTCCCCACAAATAGAGATTTCTTTTGGTGGTATTTGATCACCTCTGCGGTTTTAATTTTTTGCCCTATAAACAAAAAAAGAGCGTCAATTTTGAATAAAAGCAATATTTTTTACTTTTTGCTATAATAAATATCCCAGAAAAAAAAAATATAAATGTAGCGCTACCCCCAGTTAAGAGAGCCGCTGATATTGATTTGGGCCCTGTAGTGCACCGCTGTCAACCCCCGGCAATCGGCTCTAACCTCCCGTGGCACAGCTGGTGATAGAGAGATAGGACCGCGTGATCGCAACTGTTGGTGACGCAGTCCTATAACAAACATACACAGAATATACTTTAAAACTCCTATTAAAGTAAGCGGAACTGACACCAAATGTACTTTACCCAGATATTTTACTGAGGCTAATGGGCAAGTAATAAACAACAGTATAACAAGTTGCAGATCCCTGCAATAAACAGTAATAAAGATAAACAGAGTAATCAGAATAATAAAGTATTGCTATGCAACTCTAGCGCTGCCCTTTTACAGCTACTTCCCCTCATGGGTAGACTAACACCCAGCAATGTCTACCTATGCAGTCAGGCCTGACTGATCTAAATGGAAGTTCAGTGAAACAATATTCGCTAGCAATCTTTTCGGTGGTGCACTTGAAGAACAACTTTGTAATCCCAACGAATAGTAAAGATAAAGGATCTGTCTTTAAACAGCTCTCACCACCCGGACAAGTCCAAGTCCGTTTCCTCCATCGATTCGTCTAGGAACAGGAATCCACCGACATCCAAGTCTTCAATCCTTCTGGTGTACTGCAGCAAGGAGGATTAGATGTCTCTAAGGCTCTGCTAGGCTGGCAGAGGGCTCTTTGGAAAGGAGCACAAGGCCCAGGCTTCAGGCCTTGTGCACACAGCAGTTCAGCACAGAGATCCTCTTGCTAGGAGAGGGGTGTCCAAAGAGGCCGACCAAAACTCTGCCTCCCCTTTATAAAGTCTGCCCCAGCAGTCTCTGTTCTGGAGCAATGCACCCTGGGTGCTGCAAGATGTACTGGGAGATGTAGTCTCTTTCTCTCCTCTGCTTTCACTTCCATAATGTCTCTTTACTTCCTCCCGACTCACCTCTCACCTGGAACTTCTTGTCTCTCTGCATTAAAGGGGAACACCCCGCTACATAAAAAAACTAATTTTTTCCTCAGTTTAGGCCGATACGTATTCTTCTACATTCTATTGGTAAAAAAATCGCAATAAGCGTATATTGATTGGTTTGCGCAAAAGTTATAGCGTCTACAAAATAGGGGATAGTTTTATGGCATTTTTAATAGCAATTTTTTTTTTTACTAGTAATGGCGACAATCAGCGATTTTTATCGTGACTGCGACATTATGGCGGACACATCGGACACTTTTGACACTGGCAGGGAAGGGGTTAAACACTAGGGGGCGATGACTAACTGTGGGGGGGGGGGGGTGGGCTACCACTGACATGACAAAGTTCACTGCTCCTGATGACAGGGAGCAGTAGATCTCTGTCATGTCACTAGGCAGAACAGGGAAATGCCTTGTTTACATAAGCATCTCCCTGTTTACATAAGTGTAGAGACATGGCCCTCTCTCTCTCTCTCTACTATCTTTGGCTCGCCCACAGAAGAGAGAGGCGCACCATGGCCACCATGCCCACCAACCATGCCCGTACCCCCTGGTTTGCAGAGGTTAAGCACACTTGATTTAACTTACAGGTCTTGCAGCGAGGTTCTCCTCAAAGCTGGTTTCTGTCCCTAGGATGTAAGGACAAAGTCTCTATACCCCAAGTAACTCCAAGGTCCACACCAGTGTTAACTCCAACGTAGAGTTTATTTTCTTATGCATGAACATCCACAAAGTTGAGAAGAGAGAAAGGTGTTAGGAAGACAGATCAATACAGCAACTCAAGTCTTCTTCCCCCCTCGATCCCAAGTGGGTATGGCTCACCCGGATAGTCACCCAAGGGCACTAGCAGCCGGCATGTAGCTCAAACAGTCTATCAGATTCCCTAATGGATGCGTTCAGGAGATCCTCTGCCACAGAATCTATAGTGTCCCGAACCTCCTAATGGTCCCGTTGTTTAGATCCCTGTTTCCGGATGGATGACATCCCTCCGGAGAGATACTGGGCCCCTTCCTTCACTGTGATCTCTCACCTGTCCTTCAGAACACTCCTCCCCCAGCCTCCTCTTCTAGAAACGGGTCCCCTCGCAAGGTGGCACCCTGGGATTCCTCCTCCCGAAGTGGGCTCCAGCTAAAGGTGCTGGGCCCAGGGCTGAAGTTGCAGTCCCAGGACTAAAGGTGCCTGGGACTGAGGCACACGTGGCCCCATAGCCTGGAGGGCCATGCACTTGAACTTGGACCGTAGGTTCTCCCTCTGGGCATGGGCCCCGGGAATTGCTCTTCGGGCATGGGCCCCGGGAATTGCTCCCTCTCCAATGGCGTCCGCCCCTTTTGTACCCCCCTGAAGACCACACCCACTGCATGGCTGCCGAGAGAGGACACTCAATCGCCACTCCATCACCTGTGGTTCAACCCCGAGTACAAGTGACAGCGCCACCCATACTTGTTAGGTGAACTACACACCAGGTGAAACAGCAGCAAGGCAGAGTCCAGTAAATTGAAAGATTCGAGCCAACTACCACTCGAATCACCCCTAAATTTAGTACAGCAATCCCTAAATTTAGGACCCCCGCTACATAAGCATCACCCCGTTCTGCCTCTCCGTCTCACAATCGCGGGCGCGCACGCGTGCCTTTTTAAAGGGGACGTACCTGTATGCCCATTTGCCCACCGCTGCCATTGTGCCGACGTATATGGGCGTGCAGCGGTCGGCAAGTGGTTAAGCCACTGACACCAATGATGCTGCTTATTTTATTTCACTGAGACCAAAGTTGGGTCCTATTTCATCCTTCTAAAATGTTTTTTATTTCACTGACACTAATGACAGAGAAATATACCAGGTGACCCTTACTATCAATCTTTCCTTTTAGGATCCACCTGAGGTCCTCCAGAATCCTCTGTACACCCCTTCTGGACCCTCTTCTCTGGAGCAGCAGTCGGGGTCCCAGGATGAGCGTCCGGCAGAAGGACAATACAGTCTCCTCCAACCCCCAACCCAACTCCAACCCCCAGACCAGCAGTGATCATACAATGTGGAGAGGCTCAGAAGATATGATCATTATTTGGGATACATTTCCTTGTTGTATAATTATCAGCTTTAGCGCTAAAGCTTCCAAACGTACCAGAATATTATCTTACAGTTCTGTCACTATTTTCTTTTTTTGTATTAAATGTTTATTAAAAAGTTCATAAAATTCTGTTAAAAATGTATAATGGCCGTGCAACAATGGCAATGGATTCCATTTTATTGGTACATTCAGTGGCTGACGTTCTATTACTACCAGCCAGACCCTCCAATCAGTGTAGATGGGACCCCGAGACTGACCCACATCGAAAGAGCTTCAGAAATGACACCACATGGGGCAGATTCTGGTAAGATCGGAGTTTGGATCTCTCTGGTTATCATCACAAAATATCCTCCGAGAATGACTGGATGAAATGATGGTCTTGGGCTAGGATCTCTGATAGGAGCCATATCTTCCAGAGGTCAGTAAATAAAAATAAAATAGAATTTAGTAAAAATCTAGGGATGGACCGAACGCCCCCCCCCCCCCCCCTGTCCGGTTCGCAGCAGAACTCCCGAACAGGGGAAATGTTCTAACAAAACTTTCATTAAAGTGAAAGTTTTTTTTTTTTTACATTTTCCCAAAACTTCTATAGACTCAATATGCCTCTAAGCAAATACCTTGGAGTGTCTACTTTCCAAAAAGGGGTCATTTGTGGGGCGTCTGAATTGTCCTTGCATTTTAGGACCTCAAAAACTGGGATAGGAAGTGAAATGAGGTAATTACACTCTTTGAAAACTTGAAGGTAGTCATTGGTTTTGGGCCCCAGTACATGGCTAGGTTCTCAAAAAGTCTCACACATGTGGTATCCCCAAACTCAGGAGAAGTAACAGAATGTGTTTCAGGGGGGAGTTGTGCAACATATACCCATGGAATGTGTGAGAAAGATCTCATTAAAGTGACATTTTCCAAAAATGTGTGGCAAAAAAAAAAAAACTTCCATGGACTCAACATGCGTCTCAGCCATAGGCGTGCGCAAGGGGTGTGCCAAGTGTGCCTGGGCAAACCCTAATCCTGGGGGTTGGCAACCTGTCACCTTCTCGCCATTGAACCACAATCCTTCCTTGCCGAGCCTCAGAACCTGGACAGGAAAAGCAGCGGGGGTGGAATTTAGTGGAACCGATCTGTATTTTTCTCCTGCAGCAGCTGAAAGCAGGCTTATCCTCCTCTCCCTCTCCTCCACATACAGCTCCCACAGGAGGAAAATACAGGGGGATCTGTACCAATATATGCCACCCCTCCTGTCCCTGTTCCTCTTCTTTCTGCTTCCCGGGTCCTCCTGTGTGCTCCCTGGCTCCCCCTTCCTCCCATTGTTTCAGGATGGAGAGCGGGGAAGAGGCCGGTTAATATGTCAAACGCATATGTGTTGGAACTTTGGGGTGCACACCCTAATGCAATAGGCTGCGCACACCTATGCTCTCAGCAAATACCTTGGGGTGTCTACATTCCAAAAAGGGGGTTATTTGGGGGGCAGGGTGTTTGCACTGCCCTGGCATTTTAGCACCTCAAGAAATGTAAAATGTAGTCAGAAAGTAAAAGCTGTGTAAATTTCAGTATATATCCCATAGTTTGTAGACGCTATAACTTTCACACAAATTATTATACACTTATTTTTTTCTGTTACCAAAGACATGTAGCAGAATACATTTTGGCATAAATTTATGAAGAAATTTCGATTTTATTGGATATGTTTTATAACAGAAAGTAGACAGTAGGGTTGCACCGATACCGGTATCAGTGCCGATACTAAGCATTTGCACGAGTATCGGTACTCATGCAAATGAACCGGAAACTTATACTTTCATGCCTCGTACAGACGATCGGGTTTCCCGGCGGTCAAAAGTCAGCCGGGAAAACCGAGGGGAAAACCGAGAACCTGCTCGGTTGCTTTTCCCCGTGTACATGCGGCCGGTTTTCCCGACAGGAAAACTGCCATGACAGCTTTGGTCAGGAAAACCGGCCGTGTGTATGCTCCACTGCAGTGTTTCCCATAGGAAAACTGCCGAGCAAAAAAACGTTGCGAATCGCCGCAGGAAAAAAGAGAACAAGTTCTCATTTTTTTGCTTGCAGTTTTCCTGTCGGGAAAACTGCTATGGAGCATACACACGGCCGGTTTTCCCGACCAAAAGAAAACATGGCAGTTTTCCAGTCGGCAAAACCGTTGTGTGTACGAGGCATTAGGCTCTGTTCCTTCATCTGTCAGCGGGATTCCCCCACTGACAGCTGAAATGTAAAAAAAAAAAAAAACTGCAATTATCAGTTGTTAAGGAGCGGTGCCTCCGTGTTCAAGGAGCGGGGTTCCCCTGTTCAAAGCTGAAGTGTAAAAGAAGTTCCAGGAATTGGAACTGTTAAAAAAAAAAAGCAGCCCAGTAATGTTTATCAACAACAATGCTCAGCCACTTAACCACTTGAGACCCGCGCTATTGACGAAAGACGTCTGCAGCGCAGCTCTCAAGTGCCGGGTGGACGTCCCCTGGACGTCCTGCTGTGTTTACATCCGGCCGTGCGCCGCAGAGGGCGCGCGGCGGGAAACAGCTGTGCCCGCCGCATCACGTGATGCCGATGCGCGTGCCTGGCGGCCACGATGTCCGCCAGGTACACGCGATCGGCTGTTACAGAGGCAGGACGTGGATCTCTGTGTGTAAACACAGAGATCCACGTCCTGTCAGGGAGAGAGGAGACCGATGCTGTGTCCCTTGTACATAGGGACACAGATCGGCCACCTCCCCCAGTCAGTCCCCTCCCTCCACACAGTAAGAATCACTAATAGAGAACATATTTAATCCCTTGATCGCCCCCTAGTGGTTAACCCCTTCCCTGACAGTCACATTTATACAGTGATCAGTGCATATTTATAGCACCAATCGCAGTATAAATGACAATGGTCCCAAAATAGTGTCAAAAGTGTCCGATATGTCCGCTGCAATATCGCAGGCCTGACAAAAATCGCAGATCGCCGCCATTACTAGTAAAAAATAATATAATAAAAATGTCATAATTGTATCCCCTATTTTGTTGGCACTATAACTTTTGCGCAAACCAATCACTATACGCTTATTGCATTTTTTTTTACCAAAAATATATAGAAGAATACGTATCGGCCTAAACTGAGAGAAAAATAGTTGTTTAAAAAAAAATTGGGATATTATTATAACAAAAGGTAAAAAAAATTGTGTTTTTTTTCAAAATGTTCTGTATTTTTTTGTTTATAGCGCAAAAAATAAAAACCGCAGAGGTGATCAAATACCCCCCAAAGAAAGCTTTATTTGTGGGAAAAAAAATGATAAAACTATCATTTGGGTACAGCGTTGTATGACCGCGCAATTGTCATTCTAAGTGCGTCAGCGCTGAAAGCTGAAAATTGGTCTGGGTACGAAGGGGGTTTAAGTGCCCAGTAAGGATGTGGTTCAAACAGAAAGATAAAAAGAAACATTGTTTCTTCTTATCTGTCTTTCTGTTTATTCATTTAGGTCTGCATATGAAGTCAGTTTAAGGGCCCTTTCACATGGGCGGATCCCGCGAGGATCCGTTCCTTAAATGATCCCCCACTGAGCCGGCAGATGACAGGGCGGTCCCCACACACTGTGCAGGGACCGCCCTGTAAGATCTCCGCTCTCCTCTATGGGGGAATCGGTTCGTGTTCATCCGATCCGCTCTGCGGACGGATGGAAAAATAGGATTTTCCTCCGTCTGCAGAAACGGAGCATAGCGGCGACCGATGAGATCGGATGTCAGCGAATGTTCATCCGCTGACACCCGCTATCCCATAGGGATACATGTATGTCCGTTTTTCATCCGTAAACGGATGGATGAAAAAACGGACATACGGTCAGCTGGTGTGAAAGGGCCCTTAAAGCGGTTGTATACCCGCTGACTTTTTTTTCTCCTTTACACCTGTAAAGGAAAAGGCATAATGAGCTAGTATGCACAGCATACTAGCTCATTATGAAATACTTACCTTAGAACGAGGCGTCTGTGTCCCTCCTGGTCCATGCCGAGAGAGATGACATCTTGCCTCGGCGTGTCTTCCGAATATAGCGGCTCCGGCGCTGTGAGTGGCTGGAGCCGCGATTTGTCACTCCCGCGCATGCTCGCGGGAGACTTCTTTCCAGGAAGGACCGGCGTCCGCCGGGCCTTTAGCCGAGAATCCCCTGCGCGCATGCCCCGCTGCAGTCAGCAGCGCAGTGCAAGGGGAATATCTCCTAAACCGTATAGGTTTAGGAGATATTTTTTTTACCTACAGGTAAGCCTTAGTATAGGCTTACCTTTAGGTAAAAGTTAAAAAAAAAAAAAAAAAAAAAAAAGACTATACAACCGCTTTAAGCAACCCGTCAAGTAAAAGAATAAATTAAAAAAAAAGTTTTGTTTTGTTTGTTATTAAATTGTTCCTCCTTTTAGCCCCTTATTAACCCTTAATTTACTCTAATTAGCCTTGTTAACTCCTTATTCTCCTTCTCCATGTAATTATTATTTTCCTGCTGATTTTTGTTTTGCTGTTAACTCCTATTTTATAAACTATTAATAATCAAATCTTTTTTTTTTTTTTGTTTGCTTTGTTTGTTAATATTTTTACAACTTTAACATATATTTACATGTTTCACGTTGAAAAAAACAGCAACATTTAAAAAAATAAATGTATTTCATTTGTAAATCAATGCTTTGTACTATTGCTGACAGCTGAAGTGTAAACAAAAAAGTTGTGGTAGGTATTGGTAATTGGTATCACCGAGTACTAAAAAAATAAAAAAAATAAAAAAAAGTATCGGTACTCGTAAAAAAAATAAAAATAATTTAAAAAAATGGTATCGGTGCATCCCTAGTAGAAGGTAGAAAATATTTTTTTTTTTTCAAAATTTTCGGTCATTTTTCATTTATATAGCAAAAATGTATAACCCAGTGGTGCTCAAATTCCACCAAAAGGAAGCTCTATGTATGTGACACATATGATTTAAAAAAAGCAAGAGAAACCCTCTAATGGGACTTTAAGGGCAATAGCCCCACCCAAATGAGTATGCGAAACTGTAAAATTATCAAGAAATTATATTTATTACAAAATCTTAAATCATCAATATGGAAGGGTCCTTGTAAAGAGACTCTGAATTCCAATTGTCAAAAATAAAATAAAAAAAATACCATAAAACAACCAGCTCGAGCTGCACTGTGTGTATTCATACAAGAGTGTTAGAACTAGTGGGTATTTTATGGTATTTTATTTGTTTTTTGTCAATTGGAATTCAGAGTCTCTTTACAAGGACCCTTCCATATTGATGATTTAAGATTTTGTAATAAATATAATTTCTTGATAATTTTACAGTTTCACATACTCATTTGGGTGGAGCTATTGCCCTTAAAGTCCCATTAGAGGGGTTCTCTTGCTTTTTTGACTTACCACTGGGATGTTGGCAATCTCCACCCTTTCCCACTAGAGTTGAACTCCTTTCTATTTTCACATATGATATAAATGTCATTTGGGTAGAGTGTTGCATGACCGAGCATTTACCAGTTAAAGTAGCACAGTGCTGAATAGCAAAAAAATGCCCTGGCCATGAAGAGGGTAAATCCTTTTTTGACCATTTAAAAAAAATATATATATATATATTTTTTAAACGCTTCTAAATGCAAATGCAGTAAAACGCCGCTAAACGCGGCATGTAAACGCGGCAAAACGGACGTTTTAAACATGGGTTACTATTAGTCAAGTTAAATCGTTCAGGAGCAGTTGTAAAAACGTCCCGTGTACATGAAGCCTAGACTTTTATTTTACTATATTTGCCCAACCGAAAAATCAGCAACCATTGTGGCCACTAGATGAAGCTGAGAAGCATAAGAAGCATAGGACACAAGAGATACAATGTAACAATTCCAGACAATGCTATAAAGAAATAGCAAATAAATATAACCCTTGGAATTGTTACATTGTATCTCTTGTTACACTCAGATGTATTTCCTGTGCTCCTCAACTCCATCTAGTGGCCATAATGTGGTATATTTCTACTGCCTATAATAAAAGAACACATTTTCCAAAAAGAAAACATCTCTTTACAACCTTTTATAGAATGAATGTACATGCAGATGTGATGGACAATTTTATTTTTGTAAAGCCGAACTTCACTCCTTCAGTCAACGTTGACTATTTTTAATTCTTTTGCTGCTAGCTTTTTGTAAATAGATAGGAAGGTATATTATATTTACTTGTTTTATACTATAATTTTTACACTTTTTCAGTTACTTCCTGGCTTCCATGCCTAGGCAAATGATGTCACACATCCCAGGAGTGTCCAGGGGGGGGGGGGGGGGTTTCTCGGCTAAGTAGCCCCTCGGCATGCCTGAGCTAAGAGCAGATGGATTCCAGGAAGTAAATGCTACATGAATCATCTGCTTTATCTAACTACTTCCCACCCAGCCTATTGTAATATGATGGCTGGGTGGTACATTTGTCATTCTGGGTGAAAGTTAACGGACATCCTCCCAGAATGTGCATTGCATGTTCCCCATGGGTCATGTTCCTGTGCGATCTGTCACCCGCTACGTCCATCGGACACAGCCAATGACTTATCACTGTATCGGCCTGCTGCTGGTACCATGTGATCGCTGTGAACAACTGCTGGGTGGCACAGTGGTGTAGTGGGTAACACTCTCGCCTAGCAGTAAAAAGGGTCACTGGTTCAAATCCCAACGACGACACTACCTGCCTGGAGTTTGCATGTTCTCCCTGTGCCTGCGTGGGTTTCCTCCAGGTACTCCCGTTTCCTCCCACTCTCCAAAGACATGCTGGTAGGTTAATTGGCTTTTGTCCAAAATTGGCCCTAGTATATGAATGTGAGTTGGGGACCTTGGATTGTGGGCTCCTTGACGGTAGGGACCAATGTGTGTGTGGACCGCTGCATAAATTGACGGAGCTATATGGGTACCCTAAATAAAAATGATATTATAATGAGACACAATGTACAGGGATAGGGAGAATTGTAGACGCGCACCAACACTCACTCAGGTTGAACTGGATGGTGTATTTATTCAACCTTACTAGCAGATCACATGACAATTGCACACAATGGATGGCTTCCTTTCATGTCATTAATTGTGTTGCTAGCTAGTGATTGGTCACAGTGATCACATGGTACAGACAAGTCCAATTTACAGCCCATCTGTACCATTTGATTAGATGTGACCAATCACAGCTAATCACAATAGTAAACACTGAATTAATCCGTTTCATTCAGTAAAAATTGTTCTAATGGTAAAAAATTAAATGGGAGTTCCAGGCTTTTATTTCGTTTATTAAAAGTCAGCAGCTACACAAAGTGTAGTTCCTGACTTTTAATAATCGGACACTCACCTGTCCCACGGTCCAGCGATGCGGCCACACTGAGCCTCTCTCCTCTCCCCCTCCTCCATTGAAACTGTGGGCACTCAGCCATGACAGCTTGCGGCTTCACGGCCGGGCGCGCACTGCACATGTGCGAGTCGTGCTGCGCTCTCAGAGTGGACAGGCAATCTTCTGGGACCTGTGACGTGTCCCAGAAGATTGTCGAGAGGGAGGGGCCACCTAGGGGGAGAGGAGGAGTTGTCTAGGCGGCCCCGTAGTTGGAAGTAGGAAGTGGGACAGGAAGTCCCACTCAAAACTAGTCACCCACTCCCCCCCCCCACACAAAAAATGACATGTAATTACATGTGGCATGTAAGGGGGCGAGGAGCGCTTAAAGGGCTGGGTGGAACTCCGCTTTAAATTCACTGGTATAAGCCATGATAATGTGTAAAAAAAAGAGTAGTACAGTTACTACGGTAACAGTGAATTGCTCCGGTCAACGCGTTAAACAAAATTCATACAAAAAAAAGAAAAAAAAAGTAACCAAAAAAAAAGTAACCAAAAAAAAAAAATAGAAAAAAGTCAGTGTCCCTCATCCCCGCCACACCAATTATATGATTTCACTGCACTGCACTGGTGTGTAAAAATATATATATATTTTTTAAATTGTGAAAAAAACTATTTAAAAAAAGAAATCTTAATTTTTCCAAAAAAATTTGACAAAAAAATTACAACTTTAGAAAACTTGCCATTCCTCTTACTAAATGCCTTGGATTTTCTACTTTCAAAAAAATAGGTAATTTTGGGGGTATTTGTACTGTTTATGATTTTCAAATATACTGTATATACTGTATTTGCTGGCGTATAAGACGACCTTTTACACTTAAAAAAACTGTCCAAAAAGCAGGGGTCATCTTATACGCCGGGTCAGCTGCTCGGATGCCTGCTGGATGTGCGGTAATACTGTATGTAGCTTCGGCTACATACACTATATACCGCTTAGCCAATCCCGGTGAGCAATGTATTCAAATGAATACAGAGCCTGCTCAGATTGGAGTAACAACCTCTGCCAATCGGCTGATGATGTTACAGCCTCTGCCAATCCAAGCAGGCTTTGTATTCATTAATAGAATACATCGCTCGCCGTGATTGGCTCCAGCTCCAGCAAGAAGGAAGAAGAATATGGCTCCAGTTCCAGCAAGAAGGAAGAATAATATGGCTCCAGCTCCAGCAAGAAGGAAGAAGAAGAATATGGCTCCAGTTCCAGCAAGAAGGAAGAATAATATGGCTCCAGCTCCAGCAAGAAGGAAGAAGAAGAATATGGCTCCAGCTCCAGCAAGAAGGAAGAAGAAGAATATGGCTCCAGCTCCAGCAAGAAGGAAGAAGAATATGGCTCCAGCTCCAGCAAGAAGGAAGAATAATATGGCTCCAGCTCCAGCAAGAAGGAAGAAGAATATGGCTCCAGCTCCAGCAAGAAGGAAGAAGAAGAATATGGCTCCAGCTCCAGCAAGAAGCAAGAAGAATATGGCTCCAGCTCCAGCAAGAAGGAAGAAGAATATGGCTCCAGCTCCAGCAAGAAGGAAGAATAATATGGCTCCAGCTCCAGCAAGAAGGAAGAAGAAGAATATGGCTCCAGCTCCAGCAAGAAGGAAGAAGAATATGGCTCCAGCTCCAGCAAGAAGGAAGAATAATATGGCTCCAGCTCCAGCAAGAAGGAAGAAGAATATGGCTCCAGCTCCAGCAAGAAGGAAGAATAATATGGCTCCAGCTCCAGCAAGAAGGAAGAAGAATATGGCTCCAGCTCCAGCAAGAAGGAAGAATAATATGGTTCCAGCTCCAGCAAGAAGGAAGAATAATATGGTTCCAGCTCCAGCAAGAAGGAAGAATAATATGGTTCCAGCTCCAGCAAGAAGGAAGAAGAATATGGCTCCAGCTCCAGCAAGAAGGAAGAAGAATATGGCTCCAGCTCCAGCAAGAAGGAAGAATAATATGGCTCCAGCTCCAGCAAGAAAGAAGAAGAATATGGCTCCAGCTCCAGCAAGAAGGAAGAATAATATGGTTCCAGCTCCAGCAAGAAGGAAGAAGAAGAATATGGCTCCAGCTCCAGCAAGAAGGAAGAAGAATATGGCTCCAGCTCCAGCAAGAAGGAAGAAGAATATGGCTCCAGCTCCAGCAAGAAGGAAGAATAATATGGCTCCAGCTCCAGCAAGAAGGAAGAAGAAGAATATGGCTCCAGCTCCAGCAAGAAGGAAGAAGAATATGGCTCCAGCTCCAGCAAGAAGGAAGAAGAATATGGCTCCAGCTCCAGCAAGAAGGAAGAAGAATATGGCTCCAGCTCCAGCAAGAAGGAAGAAGAAGAATATGGCTCCAGCTCCAGCAAGAAGGAAGAAGAATATGGCTCCAGCTCCAGCAAGAAGGAAGAAGAAGAATATGGCTCCAGCTCCAGCAAGAAGGAAGAAGAATATGGCTCCAGCTCCAGCAAGAAGGAAGAATAATATGGCTCCAGCTCCAGCAAGAAGGAAGAAGAAGAATATGGCTCCAGCTCCATCAAGAAGGAAGAAGAAGAATATGGCTCCAGCTCCAGCAAGAAGGAAGAAGAATATGGCTCCAGCTCCAGCAAGAAGGAAGAATAATATGGCTCCAGCAAGAAGGAAGAAGAAGAATATGAATCCAGCTCCAGCAAGAAGGAAGAAGAATATGGCTCCAGCTCCAGCAAGAAGGAAGAATAATATGGCTCCAGCTCCAGCAAGAAGGAAGAATAATATGGCTCCAGCTCCAGCAAGAAGGAAGAAGAATATGGCTCCAGCTCCAGCAAGAAGGAAGAAGAATATGGCTCCAGCTCCAGCAAGAAGGAAGAAGAAGAATATGGCTCCAGCTCCAGCAAGAAGGAAGAAGAATATGGCTCCAGCTCCAGCAAGAAGGAAGAATAATATGGCTCCAGCTCCAGCAAGAAGGAAGAAGAATATGGCTCCAGCTCCAGCAAGAAGGAAGAATAATATGGCTCCAGCTCCAGCAAGAAGGAAGAAGAATATGGCTCCAGCTCCAGCAAGAAGGAAGAATAATATGGCTCCAGCTCCAGCAAGAAGGAAGAAGAATATGGCTCCAGCTTCAGCAAGAAGGAAGAAGAATATGGCTCCAGCTCCAGCAAGAAGGAAGAAGAATATGGCTCCAGCTCCAGCAAGAAGGAAGAATAATATGGCTCCAGCTCCAGCAAGAAGGAAGAAGAATATGGCTCCAGCTTCAGCAAGAAGGAAGAAGAATATGGCTCCAGCTCCAGCAAGAAGGAAGAAGAATATGGCTCCAGCTCCAGCAAGAAGGAAGAAGAATATGGCTCCAGCTCCAGCAAGAAGGAAGAAGAATATGGCTCCAGCTCCAGCAAGAAGGAAGAATAATATGGCTCCAGCTCCAGCAAGAAGGAAGAAGAAGAATATGGCTCCAGCTCCAGCAAGAAGGAAGAAGAATATGGCTCCAGCTCCAGCAAGAAGGAAGAAGAATATGGCTCCAGCTCCAGCAAGAAGGAAGAAGAATATGGCTCCAGCTCCAGCAAGAAGGAAGAAGAAGAATATGGCTCCAGCTCCAGCAAGAAGGAAGAAGAATATGGCTCCAGCTCCAGCAAGAAGGAAGAAGAAGAATATGGCTCCAGCTCCAGCAAGAAGGAAGAAGAATATGGCTCCAGCTCCAGCAAGAAGGAAGAATAATATGGCTCCAGCTCCAGCAAGAAGGAAGAAGAAGAATATGGCTCCAGCTCCATCAAGAAGGAAGAAGAAGAATATGGCTCCAGCTCCAGCAAGAAGGAAGAAGAATATGGCTCCAGCTCCAGCAAGAAGGAAGAATAATATGGCTCCAGCAAGAAGGAAGAAGAAGAATATGAATCCAGCTCCAGCAAGAAGGAAGAAGAATATGGCTCCAGCTCCAGCAAGAAGGAAGAATAATATGGCTCCAGCTCCAGCAAGAAGGAAGAATAATATGGCTCCAGCTCCAGCAAGAAGGAAGAAGAATATGGCTCCAGCTCCAGCAAGAAGGAAGAAGAATATGGCTCCAGCTCCAGCAAGAAGGAAGAAGAAGAATATGGCTCCAGCTCCAGCAAGAAGGAAGAAGAATATGGCTCCAGCTCCAGCAAGAAGGAAGAATAATATGGCTCCAGCTCCAGCAAGAAGGAAGAAGAATATGGCTCCAGCTCCAGCAAGAAGGAAGAATAATATGGCTCCAGCTCCAGCAAGAAGGAAGAAGAATATGGCTCCAGCTCCAGCAAGAAGGAAGAATAATATGGCTCCAGCTCCAGCAAGAAGGAAGAAGAATATGGCTCCAGCTTCAGCAAGAAGGAAGAAGAATATGGCTCCAGCTCCAGCAAGAAGGAAGAAGAATATGGCTCCAGCTCCAGCAAGAAGGAAGAATAATATGGCTCCAGCTCCAGCAAGAAGGAAGAAGAATATGGCTCCAGCTTCAGCAAGAAGGAAGAAGAATATGGCTCCAGCTCCAGCAAGAAGGAAGAAGAATATGGCTCCAGCTCCAGCAAGAAGGAAGAATAATATGGCTCCAGCTCCAGCAAGAAGGAAGAAGAATATGGCTCCAGCTCCAGCAAGAAGGAAGAATAATATGGCTCCAGCTCCAGCAAGAAGGAAGAATAATATGGCTCCAGCTCCAGCAAGAAGGAAGAAGAATATGGCTCCAGCTCCAGCAAGAAGGAAGAAGAATATGGCTCCAGCTCCAGCAAGAAGGAAGAAGAAGAATATGGCTCCAGCTCCAGCAAGAAAGAAGAAGAATATGGCTCCAGCTCCAGCAAGAAGGAAGAAGAAGAATATGGCTCCAGCTCCAGCAAGAAGGAAGAAGAATATGGCTCCAGCTCCAGCAAGAAGGAAGAAGAAGAATATGGCTCCAGCTCATTGTCATTCAAAGTGTGACAGCGCTGAAAGCTGAAAATTGGCCTGGGCAGGAAGGGGGGAAAGTGCCCGGTATTGAGGTGGTTAAATAGAGCCCTTCTATGAATTCCTAATGTAACATGTGCTTGTAATTATCCTTAATCTCCTACCAGATCTCCTAGAGCAGTTGTCAGGAAAGGTTTCACCCGTTGGTGGCACTGTTAGATCTTTGGGCCACAGTACCAATGTCCACCAGTGGGTGTCTCCTGGCAGTATGGAGCAAACCTCACCTCCTGCGATCAGGCGTCACCTGAGGCTAATTACAGGTGTGTGTATAAATACCCGGCAAGCATTCACATACTTGCCTTGGTATCTTCCTTGCGCCCTGACCTGTACCTGTTATCTTGTGAACCTGATACCTGTGTACCTGAACCTGACCCTCCTCTTACCCTGTTATCCTGCATCCCTGCCGTGCAGCCTGATCCCTTCCACCTTCTCCCAGTCCTGTCCTGTTCCTTGCCCCCATCTGCTGATCTCCTGTGTATGATCCCGGCCTGGCTACATTTATGATTCCGGTATTCCCCATTTACTGTATACAGTTAGTTGTGGGTCACTGTTTGGTTTGTTGTCACTGTTTAGTATTGGAGGTGTTCAGGGGAGGGTTGGGCCAGGGGGCAGGGTGGCAATTGCCTCCCAGGCCACCCTAACTTATGTTCAAAATGGCCAGCAGCCGCTGCCCGCTACCATTTTGTTTTTTATTCTGGTCTAGGAAGTTGGGCCGGGGGCATGGCCATGGCGGCCGACCACTAGCTGTTGCAATCTGGGAGTTGTAGTCCGCACTCAAGCTTCCGGTGGGTGGAAAACACAGCAGCGCAGAGGAAACTACAACTCCCTGGGACCGGATTCTTGGAAGCAGGCAGAGGCAGGGCGTGCCAGGGAGGCAGGACGCAGGGCTGGGCGCTGGCTGCAACTTGACCCCAGGATCAGGAGCGTTACCCCCCCCCCAGGAAACTGTGGCGTGCAAGGACCTGCTGAGCTGAGATCGCTGAGGTGAGAGACCCTGACACCCCTAGCTGACCCCCCATCCCCCCCCCGCATACACCCCATGTAACCTGCCCCAGTGATCAGGCTGCATTGATGGGCACTGGAGTTGGCTGCACTGATGAGCACTGGTGAGGCTGCATTGAAAAACCAGGTGGACCATGGATGGTGAGCTGATCCGGCGGTTCAGTGGGCCACTTGACTGAACTTGCCCTCCCAGGCCTAAGGCCACCAGCCCTCCCCTGGAGGTGTTTGTGTATTTATATCACTAATCTTAATAAACTTAAATATTCACATTACATGCGTCTGGTTTCCTCTGTTGCAGTCAACACGGTTCTGGTCACACCTGTTTATGACAGCAGTGGACTCCAAACTCTGGCCTGGGGGGCCAGATGTGGCCCTTAGCTTGCTTTCATGTGGCCCTTGGGGGCACTGTTTCCTCCACTGATACCAACAATGGTGCATAATTCGCCCTCACTGAGACCAGTGAAGGGGCATAATTTCTCCCAATGACACCAAAGATGGGGCACAATTCCACCCAATGATACCAACAATTGGGCCCGATGACACCAAAGATGGGGCACAATTCCTCCCAATGATACCAACAATTGGGCCCGATGACACCAAAGATGGGGCACAATTCCTCCCAATGATACCAACAATTGGGCCCGATGACACCAAAGATGGGGCACAATTCCTCCCAATGATACCAACAATTGGGCCCGATGACACCAAAGATGGGACACAATTCCTCCCAATGATACCAACAATTGGGCCCGATGACACCAAAGATGGGGCACAATTCCACCCAATGATACCAACAATTGGGCCAAATGACACCAATGATGGGGCCCAATCCTCCCACTGACAGTATATGCCGCCCCCCCCCACCCAAAGTCCTAAGGACAGTAAACTGGCCCCCTGTTTAGAAAGTTTGGAGACCCCTGTCCTAGAGGAAGATCTGTACATTCTATAGACCTTCAGGTCACTGTCCTGGCACTGGTAGTACACCGGTGTCCATGAAGTTTATGGAACTTCACCTCTTCTGTTGGGTGTTATGCGGAATAAAGTGAACGTTGTTCAGTAGAAAGGTCTGATAAGATCTTAGCACCTCACCTTAAATCTTAATGCAATGTTCCTTCCTGTATCACTTCCTATTTCCCACCAGACCACACACTCCACTCTCAGGCATGTAGTGTCAGTGTAGACCGAGCCGAGTTCCTCCGTTCCTTCCCTGCCAGACGGACCTCCTGAAGGAGAAATATGACGACCTTCTACTTCTGCGTCCTAGTTGTGTGTATAGTCAGGGCCGTTGGAACAGGACAGGCAAAACAAGCAATTGCCTGGGGCCCCAGCTGGCCTGGGGCCCCAGCCTAGGATGCCTGCCTGCTGCCTGTCACTGTCCTGGATTTCCAATGCCGCCCTGGGTCGATCTCAATCAAATGCACAATCGATCTGACAGTGGCTGTAGACCCCCCTAGCCTAGCTAGCTGGCACTGTCTCTGCTGGTTGCTACGTGACGCCCGCTTGGCTTGTAGCAACCAGTGACGTCACTAGCAGAGCAGGAGAGAGGCAGAGTTGTGCCTATCACAGGCAGCGGAGGAAAGATCTTCCAGCTAGCTCTGCCTCCGAGTCCACCCTCCTCCTCCTCCCGCTCTGTCCTCGAAGCACACTGTCCAGCCACTCAGGCAGCGGCATGCTGCTGCTGTGCTGAAGTCTGAAGAACACAGAAAGACGTGACAGAGTGAGACAGATTTCAGCCAGCTGTAGAAAGCAGGCAAGTAAGCATTGCTCACTCACCATTGTCAGCACAGCACTGACCAACACATCATAAGGGGTGGGCACTGCACTGGGCAGGACTGGAGCAGTAGTCAGCTCTGAGGGGTTCAGCTGGGACCTGTAGTTCCTCACTTTTGGGGGGAGGGTCACATGATTTCCAGTCCCAGCATGAACCCTCCCTGCCCTGCTAGGATGTGTTTGTGTGTCCTCTCCTGCCAGGATAAACTAAACTGTATCGCTATGCTGTGGTTCCTGTAGGCTTTGCGGGGGGGGGGGGGGGGGCCTCCAAGTCCATTTTGCTTGGGGCCCCCAAATTCCTTCAAACGGCCCTGCGTGTAGTAGGTAAGTCTCGAATATCAAAGGTTAAAGGGAACCTGATAGTATAGAATTTATGGGAGCTTCCACTGCTGCCTTATGCTGGAAGTGTGTGGTCTTCATCAGAAGCCCATGTGACACGGTGACAAAGTAGGATGCAAAAATGAAGAGACATAGACAGTGGGAGTTATTTACTAAAGGCAAATCCACTTTGCACTACACGTGCAAACTACATTTGGAAGTGCAGTCGCTGTAGATCTGAAATTAGGGGAAGCTCTGCTGATTTTATCATCCAATCGTGTGCAAGCTAAAATGCTGTTTTTTATTTTCCTTGCATCTCCCCCTCAGATCCACAGCGACTGAACTTCTATGTACACTTTGCACTTGTAGTTTGAACTTGTAGTGCAAAATGGATTTGCCTTTCGTAAATAACCCCCAAAGTGTTGTCAACCTATTAGAGGAAGCTATGTAGCATGCTAGACACAATGATGTCATCAGATCACCCCAATTCCTGCACCTTCACCCTTCAGATCACCCCAATTCTTACACTTTCACCCCTCAGATCCCCCCAATTCCTGCACCTTCACCCCTCAGATCACCCCAATTCCTGCACCTTCACCATTCAGATCACCCCAATTCTTACACTTTCACCCCTCAGATCACCCCAATTCCTGCACCTTCACCCCTCAGATCACACCAATTCTTACACTTTCACCCCTCAGATCACCCCAATTCCTGCACCTTCACCCCTCAGATCACCCCAATTCCTGCACCTTCACCCCTCAGATCACACCAATTCTTACACTTTCACCCCTCAGATCACCCCAATTCCTGCACCTTCACCCCTCAGATCACCCCAATTCCTGCACCTTCACCCTTCAGATCACCCCAATTCTTACACTTTCACCCCTCAGATCCCCCCAATTCCTGCACCTTCACCCCTCAGATCACCCCAATTCCTGCACCTTCACCATTCAGATCACCCCAATTCTTACACTTTCACCCCTCAGATCACCCCAATTCCTGCACCTTCACCCCTCAGATCACACCAATTCTTACACTTTCACCCCTCAGATCACCCCAATTCCTGCACCTTCACCCCTCAGATCACCCCAATTCCTGCACCTTCACCATTCAGATCACCCCAATTCTTACACTTTCACCCCTCAGATCACCCCAATTCCTGCACCTTCACCCCTCAGATCACCCCAATTCTTACACTTTCACCCCTCCGATCACCCCAATTCCTGCACCTTCACCCCTCAGATCACCCCAATTCCTGCACCTTCACCATTCAGATCACCCCAATTCCTGCACCTTCACCCCTCAGATCACCCCAATTCCTGCACCTTCACCCCTCAGATCACCCCAATTCTTACACCTTCACCCCTCAGATCACCCCAATTCCTGCACCTTCACCCCTCAGATCACCCCAATTCCTGCACCTTCACCATTCAGATCACCCCAATTCTTACACTTTCACCCCTCAGATCACCCCAATTCCTGCACCTTCACCCCTCAGATCACCCCAATTCCTGCACCTTCACCCCTCAGATCACCCCAATTCCTGCACCTTCACCCCTCAGATCACCCCAATTCCTGCACCTTCACCCCTCAGATCACCCCAATTCTTACACCTTCACCCCTCAGATCACCCCAATTCCTGCACCTTCACCCCTCAGATCACCCCAATTCCTGCACCTTCACCCCTCAGATCACCCCAATTCCTGCACCTTCACCCCTCAGATCACCCCAATTCCTGCACCTTCACCCCTCAGATCACCCCAATTCTTACACCTTCACCCCTCAGATCACCCCAATTCTTACACCTTCACCCCTCATATCACCCCAATTCCTGCACCTTCACCCCTCAGATCACCCCAATTCCTGCACCTTCACCCCTCAGATCACCCCAATTCTTACACCTTCACCCCTCAGATCACCCCAATTCCTGCACCTTCACCCCTCAGATCACACCAATTCTTACACTTTCACCCCTCAGATCACCCCAATTCCTGCACCTTCACCCCTCATATCACCCCAATTCCTGCACCTTCACCCCTCAGATCACCCCAATTCCTGCACCTTCACCCCTCAGATCACCCCAATTTCTGCATCTTCACCCCTCAGATCACCCCAATTCCTGCACCTTCACCCCTCAGATCACCCCAATTCCTGCACCTTCATCCCTCAGATCACCCCAATTCCTGCACCTTCACCCCTTTAGATCACCCCAATTCCTGCACCTTCATCCCTCAGATCACTCCAATTCCTGCACCTTCACCCCTCAGATCACCCCAATTCCTGCACCTTCACCCCTCAGATCACCCCAATTCCTGCACCTTCACCCCTCAGATCACCCCAATTCCTGCACCTCCACCCCTCATAGCACCCCAATTCTTACACTTTCACCCCTCAGATCACCCCAATTCCTGCACCTTTACCCCTCATAGCACCCCAATTCTTACACTTTCACCCCTCAGATCACCCCAATTCCTGCACCTTCACCCCTCAGATCACCCCAATTCCTGCACCTTCACCCCTCAGATCACTCCAATTCCTGCACCTTCACCCCTCAGATCACCCCAATTCCTGCACCTTCACCCCTCAGATCACCCCAATTCCTGCACCTTCACCCCTCAGATCACCCCAATTCCTGCACCTTCACCCCTCAGATCACCCCAATTCCTGCACCTTCACCCCTCAGATCACTCCAATTCCTGCACCTTCACCCCTCAGATCACCCCAATTCCTGCACCTTCACCCCTCAGATCACCCCAATTCCTGCACCTTCACCCCTCATATCACCCCAATTCTTACACTTTCACTCCTCAGATCATCCCAATTCCTGCACCTTCACCCCTCAGATCACCCCAATTCCTGCACCTTCACCCCTCAGATCACCCCAATTCCTGCACCTTCACCCCTCAGATCACTCCAATTCCTGCACCTTCACCCCTCAGATCACCCCAATTCCTGCACCTTCACCCCTCAGATCACCCCAATTCCTGCACCTTCACCCCTCATATCACCCCAATTCTTACACTTTCACCCCTCAGATCACCCCAATTCCTGCACCTTCACCCCTCAGATCACACCAATTCTTACACTTTCACCCCTCAGATCACCCCAATTCCTGCACCTTCACCCCTCAGATCACCCCAATTCCTGCACCTTCACCCTTCAGATCACCCCAATTCTTACACTTTCACCCCTCAGATCACCCCAATTCCTGCACCTTCACCCCTCATGTCACCCCAATTCCTGCACCTTCACCCCTCATATCACCCCAATTCCTGCACCTTCACCCACTCAGATCACCCTAATTCCTGCACCTTCACCCCTCATATCACCCCAATTCCTGCACCTTCACCCCTCAGATCACCCCAATTCCTGCACCTTCACCCCTCAGATCACCCCAATTCTTACACTTTCACCCCTCCGATCACCCCAATTCCTGCACCTTCACCCCTCAGATCACCCCAATTCCTGCACCTTCACCCCTCATATCACCCCAATTCTTACACTTTCACCCCTCAGATCACCCCAATTCCTGCACCTTCACCCCTCAGATCACCCCAATTCCTGCACCTTCACCCCTCATATCACCCCAATTCCTGCACCTTCACCCCTCAGATCACCCCAATTCCTGCACCTTCACCCCTCAGATCACCCCAATTTCTGCATCTTCACCCCTCAGATCACCCCAATTCCTGCACCTTCACCCCTCAGATCACCCCAATTCCTGCACCTTCATCCCTCAGATCACCCCAATTCCTTCACCTTCACCCCTTTAGATCACTCCAATTCCTGCACCTTCATCCCTCAGATCACTCCAATTCCTGCACCTTCACCCCTCAGATCACCCCAATTCCTGCACCTTCACCCCTCAGATCACCCCAATTCCTGCACCTTCACCCCTCAGATCACCCCAATTCCTGCACCTCCACCCCTCATAGCACCCCAATTCTTACACTTTCACCCCTCAGATCACCCCAATTCCTGCACCTTTACCCCTCATAGCACCCCAATTCTTACACTTTCACCCCTCAGATCACCCCAATTCCTGCACCTTCACCCCTCAGATCACCCCAATTCCTGCACCTTCACCCCTCAGATCACTCCAATTCCTGCACCTTCACCCCTCAGATCACCCCAATTCCTGCACCTTCACCCCTCAGATCACCCCAATTCCTGCACCTTCACCCCTCAGATCACCCCAATTCCTGCACCTTCACCCCTCAGATCACCCCAATTCCTGCACCTTCACCCCTCAGATCACCCCAATTCCTGCACCTTCACCCCTCAGATCACCCCAATTCCTGCACCTTCACCCCTCATATCACCCCAATTCTTACACTTTCACTCCTCAGATCATCCCAATTCCTGCACCTTCACCCCTCAGATCACCCCAATTCCTGCACCTTCACCCCTCAGATCACCCCAATTCCTGCACCTTCACCCCTCAGATCACCCCAATTCCTGCACCTTCACCCCTCAGATCACCCCAATTCCTGCACCTTCACCCCTCAGATCACCCCAATTCCTGCACCTTCACCCCTCATATCACCCCAATTCTTACACTTTCACTCCTCAGATCATCCCAATTCCTGCACCTTCACCCCTCAGATCACCCCAATTCCTGCACCTTCACCCCTCAGATCACCCCAATTCCTGCACCTTCACCCCTCAGATCACTCCAATTCCTGCACCTTCACCCCTCAGATCACCCCAATTCCTGCACCTTCACCCCTCAGATCACCCCAATTCCTGCACCTTCACCCCTCATATCACCCCAATTCTTACACTTTCACCCCTCAGATCACCCCAATTCCTGCACCTTCACCCCTCAGATCACACCAATTCTTACACTTTCACCCCTCAGATCACTCCAATTCCTGCACCTTCACCCCTCAGATCACCCCAATTCCTGCACCTTCACCCTTCAGATCACCCCAATTCTTACACTTTCACCCCTCAGATCACCCCAATTCCTGCACCTTCACCCCTCATGTCACCCCAATTCCTGCACCTTCACCCCTCATATCACCCCAATTCCTGCACCTTCACCCACTCAGATCACCCTAATTCCTGCACCTTCACCCCTCATATCACCCCAATTCCTGCACCTTCACCCCTCAGATCACCCCAATTCCTGCACCTTCACCCCTCAGATCACCCCAATTCTTACACTTTCACCCCTCCGATCACCCCAATTCCTGCACCTTCACCCCTCAGATCACCCCAATTCCTGCACCTTCACCCCTCATATCACCCCAATTCTTACACTTTCACCCCTCAGATCACCCCAATTCCTGCACCTTCACCCCTCAGATCACCCCAATTCCTGCACCTTCACCCCTCAGATCACACCAATTCTTACACTTTCACCCCTCAGATCACCCCAATTCCTGCACCTTCACCCCTCATATCACCCCAATTCCTGCACCTTCACCCTTCAGATCACCCCAATTCTTACACTTTCACCCCTCAGATCACCCCAATTCCTGCACCTTCACCCCTCATGTCACCCAAATTCCTGCACCTTCACCCCTCATATCACCCCAATTCCTGCACCTTCACCCACTCAGATCACCCTAATTCCTGCACCTTCACCCCTCATATCACCCCAATTCCTGCACCTTCACCCCTCAGATCACCCCAATTCCTGCACCTTCACCCCTCAGATCACCCCAATTCTTACACTTTCACCCCTCAGATCACCCCAATTCCTGCACCTTCACCCCTCAGATCACCCCAATTCCTGCACCTTCACCCCTCAGATCACCCCAATTCTTACACTTTCACCCCTCAGATCACCCCAATTCCTGCACCTTCACCCCTCAGATCACCCCAATTCCTGCACCTTCACCCCTCAGATCACCCCAATTCCTGCACCTTCACCCCTCAGATCACCCCAATTCTTACACTTTCAACCCTCAGATCACCCCAATTCCTGCACCTTCACCCCTCAGATCACCCCAATTCTTACACTTTCACCCCTCAGATCACCCCAATTCCTGCACCTTCACCCCTCATAGCACCCCAATTCTTACACGTTCACCCCTCAGATCACCCCAATTCCTGCACCTTCACCCCTCAGATCACCCCAATTCCTGCACCTTCACCCCTCATATCACCCCAATTCCTGCACCTTCACCCCTCAGATCTCCCTAATTCCTGCACCTTCACCCTTCAGATCACCCCAATTCCTGCACCTTCACCCCTCAGATCACCCCAATTTCTGCATCTTCACCCCTCATAGCACCCCAATTCCTGCACCTTCACCCCTCAGATCACCCCAATTCTTACACTTTCACCCCTCAGATCACCCCAATTCCTGCACCTTCACCCTTCAGATCACCCCAATTCCTGCACCTTCACCCCTCAGATCCCCCCAATTCCTGCACCTTCACCCCTCATATCACCCCAATTCCTGCACCTTCACCCACTCAGATCACCCTAATTCCTGCACCTTCACCCCTCAGATCACCCCAATTCCTGCACCTTCACCCCTCATATCACCCCAATTCCTGCACCTTCACCCCTCAGACCACCTCAATTCCTGCACCTTCACCCCTCATATCACCCCAATTCCTGCATATTCACCAGTCAAATCACCCCAATTCCTGCACCTTCACACCTCATGTCACTTTTTTCAGCTTTTTACTCACTGATCACCAGCCTAGTGTCCCCACACAGTATAAACACTCAAAGTAAACAAACATGTCCCCAAAATACACATCCCCACACACACATGTCCCCACACACACATGTCCCCACACACACATGTCCCCACACACACATGTCCCCACACACACACGTCCCCACACACACACACATGTCCCCACACACACACGTCCCCACACACACATGTCCCCACACACACACACACATGTCCCCACACACACACGTCCCCACACACACATGTCCCCACACACACACACGTCCCCACACACACACGTCCCCACACACACATGTCCCCACACACACACACACATGTCCCCACACACACATGTCCCCACACACACATGTCCCCACACACACACGTCCCCACACACACACACATGTCCCCACACACACATGTCCCCACACACACACGTCCCCACACACACACACATGTCCCCACACACACACGTCCCCACACACACATGTCCCCACACACACACACACATGTCCCCACACACACATGTCCCCACACACACATGTCCCCACACACACGTGTCCCCACACACACACACATGTCCCCACACACACACATGTCCCCACACACGTCCCCACACACACATGTCCCCACACACACATGTCCCCACACACACACACACATGTCCCCACACACACACATGTCCCCACACACACACATGTCCCCACACACACACGTCCCCACACACACATGTCCCCACTCACACACACACACGTCCCCACACACACATGTCCCCACAAACACACACATGTCCCCACACACACACATGTCCCCACAAACACACACATGTCCCCACACACACATGTCCCCACAAACACACACATGTCCCCACACACACACACACACACATGTCCCCACACACACACGTCCCCACACACACACGTCCCCACACACACACGTCCCCACACACACACATGTCCCCACACACACACATGTCCCCACACACACACGTCCCCACACACACATGTCCCCACACACACACGTCCCCACACACACATGTCCCCACACACACACACACACGTCCCCACACACACATGTCCCCACAAACACACACATGTCCCCACACACACACATGCCCCCACAAACACACACATGTCCCCACACACACATGTCCCCACAAACACACACATGTCCCCACACACACACACACATGTCCCCACACACACACGTCCCCACACACACACACGTCCCCACACACACGTCCCCACACACACACATGTCCCCACACACACACATGTCCCCACACACACACGTCCCCACACACACATGTCCCCACACACACACACATTGTCCCCACACACACACGTCCTCACACACACATGTCCCCACACACACATGTCCCCACACACACACACACATGTCTCCACACACACACACACGTCCCCACACACACACGTCCCCACACACACATGTCCCCACACACACACATGTCCCCACACACACACGTCCCCACACACACACGTCCCCACACACACATACATGTCCCCATATAGTAAAAACACCTGTCCCCCACATATGTGACAGTAAAATCATATGTCCCAATGATCATTTGCGTACATATGTCCGTGATCACACAAACCAATAATTATACACTTAACTGATTTTTTTTTTACCAAAAACATGTAGTAGAATACATTTTGGCTTAAATTTATGACAAAATTCAATTTGATTGGATTTTTTTAAAAATAGAAAGACGAAAATAATTTATATTTTTCAAATTTCTGCTCTTTTTTCACTTATATCGCAAAAAATAAAAAACGTAGTCGTGAATAAATACCAGCAAAAGAAAGCTTCTATTTGTGGGAACAAAATGATAAAAATTTCATTTGGGTACAGCGTAGCACGACCGCGCAATTGTCATTGTAAATGCGAGAGCGCTGAAGGCTGAAAATTGGTCTGGGAAGGAAGGGGGCTAAAGTGCCCGGTATTGAAGTGGTTAAAAAAAAATAAAAAAAAATTCCCTTTACAACCCCTTTAAGCCAATATATGAGGAAGGGAAGATAGTTGCAAGCTGTTGGGGTGTATAATACCATTTTTGTAGCGATTCCCAGTGGGAATGTTGCAGAGGTTTTCTGAGGGCAGTGCTCCATCGATTTCCCAGTAGTGCATCGAGGGGAGTTTTGAACGTTGGTTGTGTTTATGAAGCAGAGCGTAAAAAAAGCTGAAATGCGGTTGGTGGAAAGTGCTTGGGAATTGTAGAGCCTCAGGATATTTTGCAATTGGGCATTGTCACCCCAATGAAATTGCGATAAGATGTGCCGAACTCTGAGGAATTTGTATAATTCTTTGACGGTGGAGACCATAGGTAGTAGAAAGGTATTGGAACGTGCGATCCAACAAAGGGATCCTGTAGAATAATAATGCCTTTAATGCACCAGGGGCGCCAGTCAATGTCTGTGGATAATATTTCAAGAGTGACTTTGCAGTAGATTTTGAGGTATACCTGGCTCTGTAGATAAGAGAGAGTTCCAGGTGTGAAGAGTTGCTGTGAGGGTAGCCAGAAAGGATTTGTGTTGTGTGGAGGCCCCTAGGAACAATTTAGGATTTGTCTGTAATGCCGCGTACACACGATCGGAAAATCCGACAAGAAAACCGTGGATTTTTTTTTCCGACGGAATTTTGGCTTAAACTTGTCTTGCATACACACGGTCACACAAATCTTGTCTGAAATTCCGAACGTCAAGAACGCGGTGACGTACAAGACGTAAGACGAGCCGAAATCGATAAAGTTCAATAGGCAGTTCGGCTCTTCTGCTTGATTCTGAGTATGCGTGTTTTTTTTGCGCCTTTGGAACTGCATACAGACGATCGGAATTTCGGACAAGAACTTATTCCGTCGGAAAAATAGAGAACCAGCAAATGTTCGATGGAGCCTACACACGGTCTAGAATTCCGACCAAAAGCTCACATTGGACATTTCTTGTTGGAATTTCCGATCGTGTGTACGTGGCATAAGGCTTGTATTTCAATTTGGAGCTAGGGGTTGGAGGATGCGGAATTCCACAGTGCTTGGCTCGAGACCGGATATTGGCCTTGTCGTATTTAGCAACATTGCGTGCTCCCATACCAGACATTCTGCTCGGGGTTGTAAGCATGGAGTTCCGAAGGGTGGTTTCTTTTTATTCCAAATAAAGGTGTTTATTATGGCCTGTTTCTGGCATAATTGTGCTTAAAACATCAAATGCTTTTATCTAAGTGTAGCGGGGTCTCCGTTGAGGCCCCATGGACTATGTTACCCAGAACCCCATTTGGCACCCAGGGTGCATTGGGCTGCCACAGAGACTCCTGGGTGGGGTATAAGAGGGGAGGGCGAGGCTAGGCCCGGTCTCTTTGGACACCGTGTGCATGGCAAGAGGACTTCCTGTGCGGACCTGCTGCGAGTGCAAGGCCCGAGGCCTGGGCCTTGCGCACTTCCAGAGAGCCTTCCACCTCGCTGTGGAGCCTGTGCGGCTGCAGACATTTACCTGCTTCGCGGACGTCAGTGGACCGGAGATCAGGCGGTGGCAGATCCTGTGTGTGTGGACACAGCGGTGGGAGTCCCGGACTGGGATCGAGTCCGGAGGGGTGAGAGAGCACCTGCTCACAACTATAACTGAGTACTTTATTAGGCCTATTGACTGCCTTGGCCCATCGTGTTATACTTTCCCTTTTTCCTGTCAGGAGACTAGTTGCAGAACTGAGTTATATAGTCTCCGGGGAGTTGCTTCCATTGCCTTAGACCATTATTGGATTACAAATATTGTTCCTGTATGTGCACCACCGATCATCTTGCATGCGAAGATTCCTTATCTAAAGACTGAGCTTTAACTGAGTCAGGCCTGACTGGGAGTTGATAGTATTGCTGGGCGCCATTTTGCTAACGGGGACACTAGCTATATGTCGGTGTGAGATAGAACTATTTGTGCACTATAGTTAACTAGTGTTAGTATTACTGCAGGGCTCTGCATGCATGTGCTATATGTGATATTGATCGTTAACCCTTTATTTACAAGTAAACCTTTTACAGTTTATCAACCTGGTATTGGAGTCCATTAATATATCTTATCACTGTTAGAAAAGTATTGTGGGATTGTACATGAACTAGTATAGAGTTATACAAATATACCACCCCCTAGACTAGCTGTGCCAGAGAAGGGTTGAGTAGATTGCCGGGGGTTGGCTGTGCTGTGTACAGGGCCCGAAAACAAAACCAGCGGCTCTCTTAGTTTGGGGGTATCGCTACATTAGTATCAGCCTGAATCACAAATATGCCTGGTATATTCCTTGGTTTAATGATTTTGTAATATTTATAATGGGGTAATGGTGTATCTTTTCCTGAGTCCTGACCTCCTTCATTTCTCTACAATCTGTCGGGACCACACTACAGGAATGGTATGAACTGAACTGCCTTATATCATGTTTGACCCAAATCTCCCTTTCCAGGACTATCCAATGGAGAATCCATAGGGTGTCTCACAAGGACAAGGAATGTCTCGATCAAATGCAGCAATAAGAGTGATCACCAGAGCCCTATGGAAGTCTATAAGAACAAAATTCTGTTATGGTGTAACATGGAAGAAATAATCTGCCCAGTAATCCCAAAGCTGCAAAATGTTGGGTCAAAAACCTATGAACTCGAATGTAGGGCAAAGAAGAGACCAGTTCAGGACCAGAGATGTGAGACTTACTATTGTCGGATAGAAAAGCTCCTCTACATATCAGCCCTCCTCTCCTCTCTTCAAGGTATGTTTCTTTAAAGCTGATGGCAATACTGCTTATATTTTGCCTCCCTGCCCCCTGCCCCCCCCCCCCCCCAATTAACATGCTAAGGACATTTTGTAAATACAACCTTCCCGTTTTAATTTTTTCATTACATGTCTTATTTTAAGGTGACCAGATTTTTTAAATAAAATCCGGGGACATATTTTTTTTTTTTTACTGGTAATGCTGGCAATTAGCGACTCTTTGCCTGTTGCCGCCGCCGCCCGCTTCACAGCCTGTCAAGTCTTACTCTCCGGGCCCCGGCTACTACTGGGTGGGGTGCGGAGGAAGATCACTCCGCCAGGGAAGGCAAGGAGATAAACAGGCGGAGGCTGGCTGGGACTTGAGCCAAGGCAGAAGAACATGCGGGCGGAGCTGAATGGGCGCCCGAAACTGAAGAAATATTCCCTCCGCTCCGACCAGCACATGATCATCAGAAAGGGGCACCGATAATGGAAAAAATACACCCCCCTAAGCTTGTAGGAAGGGCAGAGCAGGGGTGTAATTAAGAATTTTTATTTTTAATTCTGCACTGACTGTCTTTGAAATTGCCCCAGTCCCTGTTCAAATACAATCCGGGGACAAAACCGGGGACAGACTTGGTCCAGGGACAGTGTCCTCAATCCGGGGACTGTCCCCGGAAACCAGGGATGTCTGGTCCCCATATCTTATTTTAGTCCCGATGATGTCATTACTAGGGCCGGCCATACATGGTTTGAATCTTCTCTCTCTATACATCTTCCCTGGGCCAGTTGATAACTTCCCATGGCTTCAAATACCACCTATTCGACGACATCCATATCTATCTCTCGACTGCTCAACTCAGCACCTCAATCTCCTCACGCATCACAATCTTACTGAGCAATATATCAGTACAGATGTCACACCACTTCCTCAAGCTCAATCTGTCTAAAACTGAGCTTGTAATATTTCCTCCTTCCCGCTCCCCTCTCTATGACTTTACTATTGAGATCAACAACATAACCATTGGTCCCTCCACACATGCCAGGGTCCTGGGTGTAATCCTTGACTCTGACCTCTCCCTCAGTCTCCACATCCAATCACTGGCTAAATCCTGCCGCCTTAACCTCCGCAACATCTCCAGAATTCGACCCTTCCTGACTAAGGACACCACAAAAAAAAATTTGCTCCTTGGTTATTTCCTGCCTTGACTTCGGCAAATCTCTCCTTAATGACCGACCCTTACACAGGCTCCTCCCCCCTTCAGTCTATCATGAATGCTGTTGAAAGACTAATACACCTTACTGACCGATCCGTGACTGCTGCTCCTTTCTGCCAATCCCTTCTCTGGCTTCCCCTCCCCCACTGTGTAAAATTCTAAATACTAACTGTGACGGATCTCGGATACCCCAGGTGGGCACATCCGCCAGACATGTGTCTCCTGTCCTCCAAATGCACCCGCAGCCTGCAGATTCGCCATAACCAGCCCTTAACCCCTCAATCATGAGACAAGCCACACAGGTGTTGAGGGTTAACCATGCAGAGCATCAACAGTTTATTAAATACAAAACATACACCTTTAAACACAGTTAGGGACACTCCCCTTAGCCTTGTCATAGAGGGGGTTAGGGGACAAGGATGAACCAATGGGAACTCAACACTTATATTGAAACAGAAACTTTCAGTTGAAACATGAAGGGATTATGATAAGCAGGCAGCCCCTCCTTACACATCCCCTGCAGAGAGATGTCTCCAGTCCAGACCATTGTCTACGTACGTGCCATGACCCAACACAATTAAACACAGCAACAAGAGGGGGGGGGTGGGGGAGAAGGGATGTAGCATTACATTATCTCAATGCCAGCTTGTCCCCAAGTCTCTCAGTCTCTTCTGGGCCATAGTCTGTGGGCAGGAGGCCAGCCCACAGTCCCTTCCAAAACACACAGTGACAGTGGGTTCTGTCACACTAACCACAACATACAAGGCCATTCACAACATCACCCCCATCTACATCACCAACCTCATCTGCAGATATCGCCCAAATCGTCCCCTCCGCTCCTCCCATGACCTCCTGCTATCTAGCTCCCTTGTTACCCCCTTTCATGCTCACCTCTAGGACTTCTGCAGAGCCTCTCCCATCCTCTGTAACTCCCTGCCCCAGTATGTCCGGTCAGCTCTTACCCTGTCCACCTTTAGGCGATCCTTGAAAACTCACTTATTCAGGGAAGCCTACCCCTCACCCACCTAACAACTGTACTTGAGTCACCTCCATCAGATCATCCCCCTCAGCTATTAGCTTTTGTACCACCTCCCCCTCCCTTAGATTGTAAGCTCCACGAGCAGGGCCCTCCTGTTACTTCTGTATTGAACTGTACCATAATTGTACTGTCTCCCTTTATATTGTAAAGCGACTCGTAAACTGTTGGTGCTATATAAATCCTGTATAATAATAATAATAATAAAAATACTAGGGCTGGTCATACATGGTTCGAACCTTGGCGGGTTCAGCAGGAACCGGTCGAGATTCAAACCATTAATGGGAAGGCTGAATGTACCAAATTGATCAATAGATCAGTTATTGATCGATCGATACAATTATTGCTAGCGGCTGCTATAGCCACTAGCGATAATCACTGTCTTCTCCCAGCAGGGGCAACTTCTCGCCTGCCCATGCCCCCTTCCGGACAATAGGTCGGCAAGAGGGATTCCCCTGTCAACACTGTTGTCATGGATATGCAGTAGTGTTTGTCTGTCAGCTTACCTTCCTTCCCATGTGTTCATCTTAGAGGCCTGAGCCCTTTCACCTGGCTTCCTTTATAATCTCCTCCCAGCCAGACTCCACCCCAGGCCCTATCACAGAACACTATATTAACCTGTGCACTGCAAGCCTGCTTTGCTGATCAACGTGTTTGTTAGGCATTGTGTGTTTGGGTTCCTGCCTGCCGTGTGCTACGTCTGTCTCTCTGTTACGTTATTGGCTTGTCCCCGACCATCCCTGTCTGCTCGTGACCCTTGACCTTCGGCTCGTTCTTCGTTATCCTTGTCTGCTTGTGGCCCCTGACCTTCAGCTTGTTATTCGGTTCTCTCTTATCGTGTGCTGCTGCTTCCCCTCTTTTCCCCTTATCCTACGGGGCGTGAGCTAGGAAACTCCAGGGGCCGCGACCTGGTCCCAGCCTGCAGCTAACATCCTCACCACTAGAGGCCCTGGAGAAGACCAGCTGGGTCTTAGACTCCGCGCCCTGGGGAATCTTGGCTCTAGCTTCCGTTTGGATCCCGGTTGTGCACCTCTGGTCCCGCTTTCCACAACCACCCAGTTTCCTATCCGCAGAAGCCAGCCATAGGGTTCACTACCTCGCGGTGCACTCCTGTCCCCCTACGGTGTGCATCTGTCACCTGGCCACAGGTGACCCTGACAGTTTGATCAGCAATGAACCCGGCTGACATCCCGCTACCCGCGGATGATCCATTGCAGGGCATAGTTTGCAGACTTGAAACCCAGGAATCGAATCAGACTCAGGTGATGCGATTCCTCCAGGATCTGGCTTCTCGCTTTGAGCAGCTTCAGGCCTCCTTGGGAACCCTGAATCCGCAACCTCAAATACAACCAGCGGCTGCACCTATTGCACCAGTCGCAGCCACACACTCACTACAGCTGCCAGCTCCGTCCCGTTTCTCTGGGGACTCCAAGGCTTGCAGGGGGTTCCTTAGCCAATGCACAATTCATTTTGAGCTCCAGCCCCAAAACTTCCTGTCTGATCAGGCTAAGGTAGCCTATATCATTTCCCTCCTCTCTGGTGAAGCTTTAGCCTGGGCAGCCCCTCTGTGGGAACTGAATGATCCAGAGGTTTCTAGCCTGTCTGGCTTCTTGAAACTTTTTCGGAATATCTTCGAAGAACCGGCTCGTGTCTCTTCAGCGGCCAGCGCCCTTTTACGTCTCCGCCAAGAGTCTGCTTCTGTGGGACAGTATGCCCTTCATTTCCGCATACTGTCGGCTGAGTTGAGCTGGAACAATGAGGCCTTAGTCGCAACCTTTTTGCATGGCCTGTCTGATAGAGTGAAGGATGAATTAGCAGGAAGAACCATCCCCACTGATCTGGCCGGCGTTATCTCCTTGTGTAACCAGATCGATATTTGCTTTCAGGAGAGGACCTTAGAAAAGCAACGCCAGCACTCCTTGGTTCTTAGTCAGCCTGAGCTCCCCTCTCTTCGACCCGTAGAGCATCTCCTACCAGCTGAGGAACCCATGCAGCTGGGCAGGACCAGGCTATCCCCAGAGGAACGTGCTAGGCGCAGAACTCTTGGTCTGTGTCTTTACTGTGGGGGCAAAGGTCATTTTCGTGACACTTGCTCTCTTTGTCCAGAAAAACGTTCGGGTCCACTTCATCTGGAAAGTGGAGTATTGGACCCAGAAATATCACCTTCCCCTTCTCGTCTTCTGCTTTCTGTGTTCCTTCATGTTGGTGCTTCTTCTCATTCGGTCTCAGCATATCTGGATTCCGGAGCCGCTGGTAATTTTATGGACTGGGAAATCGCATCGTCCATGAGACTTACTCTTTTGCCCCTCACCACACCATTGGTGGTCTTGGCGATTGATGGTACTGTTCTCCCAGGGGGACCTATCCGCTTCCAGACCCTCCCTGTTAAGATGTCGGTAGGGACACTCCACCAGGAGTGGATATCCTTCCTTATCTTACCCAAGGCCTCAACACCTATAATTTTGGGTCTCCCATGGTTACAGCTCCATTCTCCTCATGTGGACTGGACTACTGGACAGATCCTGGCTTGGGGTCCCTCCTGTTCCTCGTCCTGCCTACCCAAGGTTGCCCCCTGTGAATCTGAGCCGGTCATTCATTCCAGGTTGCATAACCATTTACATTTCTCTGTCCCTAACCACCCTTGGACGCACAGCCAGGCTAGCTTGTCTACAAGTCCTGCAGTCGCTACGTCTTGCGATGCGATTCAGGTAGTCGCTACACCTGACTCAGCTATTCACTCTGCCTCTGTACTAGTTATGCCAGTCCAGGCCATGCCCAGTGAGCCTCCTACTTTTTCTTGTTCGGGACATTCTGCTTGTCCTTCAGCTATTCAGTTTGACTCCGGCGACATGTCACCTTCTAACCAACCTGACTTCAGGGTTCCACTGACATCTGCCCAGTCTGATGGTCCTGTGCAAGATGACCAGTTCCCCTTTAAGGGTCTAGGGGACCCTCCTCAGATTCCTGTTGATCCTCTCATGCCCTTGCTTATTCCTAGAGAGCCTTTGGTCCTCAATAGATCTTCTTGTCATCTCCCTACCTCGTTTTCGGTCTTTGAGGATAATCTTATGTACGAGGTTAGACAAGTTCTGGATTCTCGGCTCTGCAGAGGCATTCTTCAGTACCTTGTGCATTGGAGAGGTTTTGGTCCTGAGGAGGCGTCTTGGATCGCTGCATCTGATGTCGCTGCACCTCATCTGTTGAGAAGGTTTCATCTGAGATTTCCCTTTAAGCCTGGGTCCAGGCGGGGGAGGGCCCATAAGAGGGAGGGTACTGTCATGGATATGCAGCAGTGTTTGTCTGTCAGCTTACCTTCCTTCCCATGTGTTCATCTTAGAGGCCTGAGCCCTTTCACCTGGCTTCCTTTATAATCTCCTCCCAGCCAGACTCCACCCCAGGCCCTATCACAGAACACTATATTAACCTGTGCACTGCAAGCCTGCTTTGCTGATCAACGTGTTTGTTAGGCATTGTGTGTTTGGGTTCCTGCCTGCCGTGTGCTACGTCTGTCTCTCTGTTACGTTATTGGCTTGTCCCCGACCATCCCTGTCTGCTCGTGACCCTTGACCTTCGGCTCGTTCTTCGTTATCCTTGTCTGCTTGTGGCCCCTGACCTTCAGCTTGTTATTCGGTTCTCTCTTATCGTGTGCTGCTGCTTCCCCTCTTTTCCCCTTATCCTACGGGGCGTGAGCTAGGAAACTCCAGGGGCCGCGACCTGGTCCCAGCCTGCAGCTAACATCCTCACCACTAGAGGCCCTGGAGAAGACCAGCTGGGTCTTAGACTCCGCGCCCTGGGGAATCTTGGCTCTAGCTTCCGTTTGGATCCCGGTTGTGCACCTCTGGTCCCGCTTTCCACAACCACCCAGTTTCCTATCCGCAGAAGCCAGCCATAGGGTTCACTACCTCGCGGTGCACTCCTGTCCCCCTACGGTGTGCATCTGTCACCTGGCCACAGGTGACCCTGACAACTGTCTGTGTTGATGGGGAAATTGTGAAAACTTACAGCAGACTGCAGGCATGGTGAGGGAGGAGGAGCAGAGTGGTGAGCCAATCAGGCAGGACTACATTGCAGAGCAGTGGCGGCTGGTGCTCAAAATTTTTGGGGGGGCGGTGCAAACAAACTGAAAAAAATAAATCATCAATTGCCGCCACTGTGCCCATTAAATGCAGCCACTGTTTCCCCCCAAGTACAGCCAGTTTGTCTCCAAATGCAGCCAGTTTGTCCCTAAATGCAGCCAGTTTTCCCCCAAATGCAGCCAGTTTTCCCCCAAATGCAGCGCAGCCAGTTTCCCCCCAAATGCAGCCAGTTTCACCCCAAATGCAGCCAGTTTGTCCCCAAATACAAACAGAAAAAACTGTGCTGACTCTAAATAGGTTTAAGATAAGTGCTAAGGCAGCAACTTGGGTGGGATAAACACAATAGCAATAGAACGGATTAAGAAGCTGCGCCAAAATTTAAAAATCAAGTGTCCTTAAACACAAAACAAATTAAGAAAGTTCCAATTGATGGGACATGAAACAGTCTATGGTCGTATCCTGGTTCATAGAATATTGATATCACCACTGTGACTCTATAGACATTCCATAGTGCAAAGTCCACCACCAAATGTAATGGCCTCTTACCAGAGGTCAAGCTCAATTGCGCAATCAGCTATAGCCCAGCCACTGCCTTTCACCTCCAGGGGAAGAAACACCGAGATGAATATCAATGGGGTGGAAGTTCCGGGTCTCAAACACCTTCCGTACTCATTCCATCATATGACATTTTTGTGCAGAGAGGAAAGGGACCATAGCGTAACTCAGTCATAAACAATATTTATTAAAAAAGTAAGATTGTACTTACAAATTAGCAGATAAAAAACAGTGTTTTGATAAAAAGAGATGCCGGCCGGCATACAAAGAACCCTTCCTCTTCACATCAGCGTGGTGACGTCACTGCGCGTCCTCCCATACGCGTTTCGTCATCACCAGACGTTATCAATGGGAATAGGGCGCCACAGTGATCCACCACAATAAATAGAGCCAAACCTCGTTGTGAAATGCGAGAGAACGGCCATCGACACCATTTTAGTTAAGGGCAAAGATGCCAATACTTTTAAGATTACCCCAATGCGAAACCGCTAAATTTGACAACTAATTCCGTATCGAAAAAAGAAAACCTGGACCTTTAACTTATAACTTATTACCCACGAACAAAAATCCTAATACTAGATCCTAAATTAAATATGAACAAAACATCTCAAATCTTCCGCATCCATGATGGAAAGAAGACATAGGGCTTAAGCCTCGTAAACACGGTCGGACTTCCATCAGACTTTTCCGTGGTTTTTTGTCCGAACGGAGTTGGTCGGGAACACCCATAGCATACACACGCTCGGACTTTTCTGCAAACTTTCTTAAAACTTCTTACAACATCACTTGTTTTTTCTGCTCTTTTCTGATCTTTACTGCCACCCTTTGGTCAACTTCTGCTATTGTTGGTTGATTTTAACATTGGTTGTTTTGTCCATCGGACAAAAGTCCTATGGTTTTCTGTACACACGGTAGGACTTTGCTCCATAGGACTTTTGTTGGGCAAAAGTTTGTCCGTTCGCAGACCCAACTTTTGTCCGATGAAAACAAAACCAAACTCAAAAAAGTTTGTCCGATGGAGCGTACACACGGTCGGATTGTTGGTCCAACTTGCCTAAAACTAAGTTTGTTGGGCAAAAGTCTGACCGTGTGTACGGGGCTTAAGTGACACCAGGTGGATGAAAACTAATAATGCATCCATTCTAAATGGATAAGAAAATAGAATAGGGTGTAAATATTTGTGAATATTAAACTAAAAATGAATTATTCATTAAGAATAACAGCTATATGAAAAAATATTAATAATAACAAGAAAATATTTATATACTTGTATAACAAAAATGATATATATATATTGCATATATATTTTATAAATAAGGGCATGTGTAGAAATAACTATGTCAATTTTACAAGGGCAACAATCCTCATTTTGTAAAATATTGACCATGGCACCTAACTAAAAACTACTCTTAAATGAAAAAAAAGGGGGGGGGAATGATAAATAATGACTAGATGTCTATTCCTGCATATCACAACAGGTGTACATTCTGGCTCAATCAAGCATTGTTTATAAAAGCATTGACATCTGTTTCAATATTTAACCCATAGGGGGCATAGGGTTTCAAACGGTAAATTTAGGCCATCTCTAACTTGGAAATCTCCCTAACCAGATGACTCCCCCTCCAATTGGGTTTGAACTTATCAATCCCAAAAAGAGAGTATTTGAAGGGTTTCTATTGTGCTTGAGCAGGTAGTGTTTGGAAACCGAATGGTTTTTAAAACGCACTAAGATGTTAGTAACATGCTCATTAAGGCGGACTTGTAGTGGGCGTTTGGTACGGCCCACATATTGCAAGCCACATGGGCATTGCAACAAATAAACTACCCCAGTAGTAGCACATGTAATGCAGGGTTTAATCGTATGGCTGTAGATGAAAAAGATGTAATACGTCTTTGAGGACTTGAATTCAAAGAGCACACTCTGCACCGCCTACATTTATAGTAGCCCGTTATCTGCTCGAAAAAACCTCTACCGTTAGACGGGGGATTCAGAACATTTTGGGCTACCCGATTCCGTAAAGATTGGGCACCCCTGAAAATCACCCTCGGTTTTTCTGGTAGAATATTCTTAAGAATACTGTCATTGGTGGCAATATGCCAGTGTTTGTTGATAAGCTGTTTTACACCCTCATGTTGTACCGAATAGGATGTTATGAAAGGTACACCCATTGGGAACTGATCACCCTCAGAGCGCACTCTTTCAACCAGAAGTTCGTCCCTATCCGTGGTCTTAACCACATCCAAGGATTCTTGCAGGGCCTCTCTTTTGTACCCTTTTTCAAGGAAACGTCCAGTGAGGACCTCTGCCTGCACCAAAAACTCCTGAGTGTCAGAGCAATTACTTCAAAGCCGAAGGTATTGGCTCTTTGGAACCGCCCTGAGCCAGGAGTCATGGTGGCAGCTATCAACTGATATGAAAGAATTTCTATCCGTCTCCTTAAAAAAGGTGGCAAATGAGAAACAATTATTCTTAATGGAAATTTTTAAATCCAAATAATGGATCTCTGACTGGCTGGCCTCATACTTGCGCTGTATCCCCCTTTTGTTATAATTCAAGGATGCCAGGAAATTAATTAGGTCCTGATGTTGACCATCCCATAGGAGGAGGATGTCATCAATATACCTGGCCCATAAGGCCACCTGAGGTATATCTCTTGAATAGATGAAATCCTTCTGCCACCTGGCCATGAAGAGATTGGCCAGGCTTGGGGCATATTTAGCCCCCATGGCAACTCCCGTATCCTGTCTATAAAAGTTCCCATCAAACCAAAAATAATTGGAAGCTGCAGCAAACCTTAAGAGGGACATGAGAAAATCAATTTGTTTACCCAGAAGACCAGAGTCACGTTCTAGGTAGCAACGAACAGCTTCAAATCCTAACTCATGGGGAATGATGGTATACAGTGACGTGACATCCACCGTTACTATCCAAATCCCCTCCTTGGGACAAAGCCCAGAGAAATGATTGATAATATGTCTTGAGTCTTTGACATAGGAAGGAATTTTCCTCACGAGCGGTTGCAAATAGAGGTCGATATATCTGCCCACCCGGGACGTGATGGAATCAATCCCACTCACTATGGGACGTCCCGGGGGGCAGACAGGGTCTTTATGTAATTTAGGTAGGTAGTACATAGTTGGTGTATGCGGAGCCTTAGGCACCAAATACAACTTCTCTTTAGCTGTGAGAATTCCTTCATACGAACCTCTAGCCACCAATATCTCTAGATCTCTAATGTACTTAGCTTTAGGATCGAAGGCAACAAAGTGTAAGTATTGATGTCATCCACAATGTTATGCATCTCTGCTAAATAGTCACCCCTGTCCAAAATAACAATCCCCCCCCCCTTATCGGCTGGTCTCACAACCAGATCCTTATTTGTACAGAGAGAATCAAGCCCTTCTTGAAGGGTCTTAATAAGTCTAGCTTTCTTCACCTCCATAACCTCAAGATTCCTAATTAGTACATCCCGAAATATCTTAAGGGAAGGAGCCAACGTACCAGGGGGATTGAACAGTGATGCATTAGATAGTCCAGAATGGACGTATTGATTGGACACCGCCTGGTCAGTAAATGAAATGCCAGCCATGTATCACTTGATGTTAAATTTTCTGATAAATTTATGTATGTCCATAAAGTTGTGAAACTTGTCTAGACTCTTAGGTGGTGCAAATTTCAAACCTTTATCTAAGATAGCTTTTTCGGATTCTGTAAGTATCTTGGTGCTCAAATTAAAAATACCCCAAACGGCTACATTTTTGGTCATTTTAATTTCTCTGGTCCGCCTCCCCCCTCTGGTTCCTCTCCTCTTTCTCCCTGCCTTGTTACTCCCTGAGTTGGTTTGTGAAAACCCCAACTAGAATGTCCATTTGGCATTGGGGGACCCCGGGGATTGAGAGGTCTAGCATATGACTGAAGGGGGGGGGCATAGTTGGTCCCACCCCCTTGTGTATAGTATTGTGAACCATCACTATATTCATTATCTGGACCATCCCTATCCCTAAGAGGAAAGTAGGAATTATGCACACTTGCACAGGGATATTATAAACCCATCCTAAACCCCCATCAGATTGATAATAGGAGGGGGATTGGGAATCAACATCCACACTATGACCCTGTCTCCAACCTTCTATTTGATCCATAAAGGAACCCCTCCCCCTTTGGTTACCCTGTCCCCATCCTCTCCCACAGGGGGTTGCCCCCTCTGTTTAGGTGGTGGGCCTTCATAATAGGGACCTGGTTCTGAACCCAAGGGATGACCCAATCTGGGGTACCCAAAGGGGCGTGTCTGACTAGTCTGTGGGGTTCCTCCTCTAGGTCCACCAAAACCTCTCCTAGGTGACTGATAAGGCTGGTGCCCACACACTCTAACGTTGGGTAAACCCCTTTTGGGGGCCGTAGATGGTATCTGCTGATGACCTGTGTTATTTAAAGTAACCCCCACTGGGGCAGAAACCTCCATCTCACTAATAGCCCCTTTAGATTGTTCTTCAAGGAGTTTTTTCTGCCAATTAAACACAATATTACCATGGTAATCAGCGAGATCTCTGTTGTATTTCTTTTTCTTTTTGGCTTGTTGGTCCTTATCTTCTTTTTCAAGAATCTTAAGGAGGCCCTGTGATTTTTCTCTATATTCTTCACTGTCTTTAACAGGATTCAACTTATCCTTGATGAGCTTGATTTCCTCATTCAATTTAGCCAGTTTGGTCGCCTTTCTCTCCACCAAAAAGCGAAGGAAAGACACCCCAGCCTGGTAAAGGCAGATTTCCTCACTGGACGTTTCCTTGAAAAAGGGTACAAAAGAGAGGCCCTTCAAGAATCCTTGGATGTGGTTAAGACCACAGATAGGGACGAACTTCTGGTTGAAAGAGTGCGCCCTGAGGGTGATCAGTTCCCAATGGGTGTACCTTTCATAACATCGTATTCGGTACAACATAAGGGTATAAAACAGCTTATCAACAAACACTGGCATATTGCCACCAATGACAGTATTCTTAAGGATATTCTACCAGAAAAACCGAGGGTGCCCAATCTTTACGGAATCGGGTAGCCCAAAATGTTCTGAATCCCCCGGCTAACGGTAGAGGTTTTTTCGAGCAGTTAATGGGCTACTATAAATGTAGGCGGTGCAGAGTGTGCTCTTAAAGGTCCAGGGTTTCTTTATTCGATTCGGAATTAGTTGACAAATCTTACTTTTTTAATAAATATTGTTTATGACGGAGTTACGCTATGGTCCCTTTCTTCTCTGCACATACATGTCATATGATGAAATGAGTACGGAAGGTGTTTGAGACCCGGAACTTCCACCCCATTGATATTCATCTCTGTGTTTCTTTCCCTGGAGGTGAATGGCCGCAGCTGGGCTATAGCTGATTGCGCAATTGAGCTTGCCCTCTGGTAAGAGGCCATTACATTTGGTGGTGGACTTTGCACTATGGAATGTCTATAGAGTCACAGTGGTGATATCAATATTCTATGAACCAGGATACGACCATAGACTGTTTCATGTCCCATCAATTGGAACTTTCTGCATTTGTTTTGTGTTTAAGGATGCTTGATTTTAAAATTTTCTGTTCTGTCCCCAAATACAGCCAGTTTGTCCCCAAATGCAGCCAGTTTCCCCCCAAATACAGCCAGTTTGTCCCCAAATACAGCCAGTTTGTCCCCAAATGCAGCCAGTTTCCCCCCAAATACAGCCAGTTTGTCCCCAAATGCAGCCAGTTTGTCCCCAGCCCTGCACTTACCTTCCTTGGGTCAGCGCCGTTCTTCTTCCATCCTCGATGACTTCTCCCGCCCTCGATGTCGCTTCAGCCAATCAGGTTGCCAGAAACTAGACCCGGTGAACCCGATTGGCTGAAACGCCTGCCAGTGTTAACCAGGGAACGCACCCCCGTGCGTCCTCTGGTTAGCTATTTGGAAGCCGATTACAGCCCTCAGGCTGTAATCGGGAAGCCTATCAGAGCCTCTGGCTCTGATAGGCACTTCCAAACACCAACCAGCCGCTGTTATTCAGATGGCCGGCGCTCAACAGGGGGCCAGCCATCTGAATGGTGGGCGGCAGCAGCGCCGGCGACAATACATAGGTTCATGCAATGCATGAACCTATGTATTGTTGTGAGTGACGGGCGCAGGAGAGAGAGGGGGCAGCGCTTCTGCGCCCACTATGGACGCACCGCCACTGTTGCAGAGGGCGGTATTCTAACACTGGGTGTAATGAGCTCATCAAAGTGAAAATGTGAGGCCGCTGACCTCTCTTTGTTGTTTGACAGATAAACCTGGAACACAAGGCTGGAAAAACAAAATGAAGAATATTTCGGAAGGTATGTATATTTTATAATGTGTATTTTAAAACCACTAATAGAAGTACCAGAGCCTGTCTCTGTATTTGCTTCCTGTAATCTAGCAGAACAGAACTCACATCAGGGGAGCGCAGGGCAGAATTCTAATACTGGAGGCTTGCTGACAAGAGGAGAGGCAAAGTGAACGTGAGGGTGACCAACGTTCTATTCCTACCTATTCTACAAGTTAGGAGAGGGTAGGTGACCAAGCTATGTATCTTTAGTGTGTACCAATGACCCCCAAAGGAGCTGCTGGATTTTCCGGACCTCCTAGCCTTTCAACTGGTGATGGTGGTGTAACTTCATGCAAACACTCAACGACCCACCAACAGTGTCAATTTTCTTTTGCTATTTTATCAGCTCAGTTGGATTGGGAGGGTGTAGGATACCCCCAAACAGCAGCAAACAATCCCTTCTACTTAAAAGTACTTTAAGAGCTGCCATTGGCTAATGCAGATTTGGTAGGCTAGACAGACAGTATCTTCAATAGTGAACCTTTGAGCTCAGACCAGCAGTTAGTAGGAATGGACCTTTGAGCCGAGACCACAAATTAGTATGTAGCGGGGTCCCCTTTAAGAGTCCCAGGACTACCTTACCCAGAACCCCTTTCGGCAATGTTTCCACCCCAGATACTCATGGGAGGGGTTATATAAGGAAGAGGCGAGGCGGAGCTCGGCCTCTTTGGGACATGAGACTTCAGTGGAGAGATCTTCCTGTGCGTATCAACCGTGGTGCAAGGCCTGAAGCCTGGGGCCTTGCGCTGCTACCCAAAAGAGCCTTCCACCCCATCTCGAGCCTGGGTGGCATCTGACTCAGTTTCTTCAACCGCTGCTGAGCCGGAGACCCGACCGCTGCAGAGGCTGTGTGTGGAGACACAGCAGGTGGAAGTTCCCGGACTGGGATCGCGTCCGGAGGGGTGAGCGAGCACATGCTCAATCCACAAATACTGTATACCATTGTTAGGCCTACAGACTGCCGTGGCCCACCAGTTCCTATTTCAGTTCTTTTTCCCCACTGGAGATCCATAACAGAACTGAGTCAAACGGATCTCTAGTGGAGTGTACTGTGTTGGCATTTTTTACCTCCCCCTTGGATTACAAAATGTGTTCCTGAAATGTGCACCACTGTTTAAAGACTTGCATGCAAAGAATTTTACCCCCCTAGAGACTGAGTTATATGGTCAGGCCTGGCCATCTAGATAGTTTATTTAGTTACTGCGCCATAGGGCGCATAGTGAAGTACTGTTACATGTGGCGCGTGTGCGCAATATCTGACTGGTTATAGTGTGTTTATTGCTGCAGGGCTCTGCAGATATATTCCTGTGATTTGTGATAACTGTTGATTTTATTGCGAGTAGAAGTAAACTCGTTATTCTTCTATCACTGCATTGGTGTCTGAGTTTAACCATAGAGCATAAGATATATATATATTACCCTAGACTAACTGTGCCAGAAGGGGGTCGAGTAAACTGCCGAGGGTTGGCGGAGCTGTCTTCAGGGCCCAAACTAAATCTGCGGCCCTCTTAACTGAAGGTATCGCTACAAGTAGTCAGTGGTGTATTTAGGTTTTGTGCTGCCCTAGGCCTGACTAAAATCGTGCACCCCCTAATTTAAATATGATCCACCCCTTCCTGTCAAGGCCACACCCCTTTCTGTTTAAGACCCGCCCTGAAATTTTCCAGTGGGGACACTAGTTCTGAGGGCCTGGGGGGGGGGAATGGATTCCCTTAACCACTTAAGCCCCGGACCATTTGGTAGCTAAAGGACCAGAGGTGATTTCAGAATTTTGCACTGCGCTGCTTTAACTGTAAATTGTGCGGACATGCAATGTTGTACCCAAACGAAATTTGCGTCCTTTTCTTCCCACAAATAGAGCTTTATTTTAATGGTAATTGATTGCCTCTGCGTTTTCTATTTTTTGCAATATAAACGGAAAAAGACCGAAAATTTTCCCAAAAAAATGATATTTTCTACTTTTTGTTATAAGAAAAATCGATTAAACTCAATTTTAGTCATACATTTAGGCCAAAATGTATTCAGCCACATGTCTTTAGTAAAAAAAATGTCAATAAGCGTATATTTATTGGTTTGCGCAAAAGTTATAGCGTCTACAAACTAGGGTACATTTTCTGGAATTTACACAGCTTTAAATTTATGACTGCCTATCTCATTTCTTGAGGTGCTAAAATGGCAGGGCAGTACAAACCCCCCCAAATGACCCCATTTTGGAAAGTAGACACCCCAAGGAAATTGCTGAGAGGCATGTTGAGCCCATTGAATATTTTTTTTTTGTCCCAAGTGATTGAATAATGACAAAAAAAAATAAAAATTACAAAAAGTTGTCACTAAATGATATATTGCTCACACATGCCATGGTTATATGTGGAATTGCACCCCAAAATACATTCTGCTGCTTCTCCTGAGTACGGGGATACCACATGTGTGGGACTTTTTGGGAGCCTAGCCGCGTACGGGGCCCCAAAAACCAAGCACCGCCTTCAGGATTTCTAAGGGCGTAAATTTTTGATTTCACTCCTCACTACCTATCACAGTTTTGAAGGCCATAAAATGCCAAAATAGCACAAAACCCCCCCCAAATGACCCCATTTTGGAAAGTAGACACCCCAAGCTATTTACTGAGAGGCATGTTGGGTTCATGGAATATTTTATATTTTGCCACAAGTTGCGGGAATATAACAAACTTTTTTTTTTTTGCACAAAGTTGTCACTAAATGATATATTGCTCACACATGCCATGGGCATATGTGAAATTACACCCCAAAATACATTCTGCTGCTTCTCCTGAGTACGGGAATACCACATGTGTGGGACTTTTTGGGAGCCTAGCCGCGTACGGGACTCCAAAAACCAAGCACCGCCTTCAAGGTTTCTAAGGGCATACATTTTTGATTTCACTCCTCACTACCTATCACAGTTTTGAAGGCCATAAAATGCCAAGATGGCACAAAACCCCCCCAAATGACCCAATTTTGGAAAGTAGACACCCCAAGCTATTTGCTGAGAGGCATGTTGAGCCCATTGAATATATTTTTTTTTTGTCCCAAATGGTTGAATAACGACAAAAAGAAAAAAAAAATGTACAAAAAGTTGTCACTAAATGATATATTGCTCACACATGCCATGGTTATATGTGGAATTGCACCCCAAAATACATTCTGTTTCTTCTCCTGAGTACGGGGATACCACATGTGTGAGACATTTTGGGAGCCTAGCCGCGTACAGGACCCCGAAAACCAAGCACCGCCTTCAGGATTTCTATGGGTGTAAATTTTTGATTTCACTCCTCACTGCCTGTGGATATAGAAAGTATTTACGCGCTACTATGTGTGAAAAAGGGGGGGTATTTTACAACTGCTACAAGGCACTGAAGGGTACTGAAACCATAACCTGAATAGAATGTATATAGTAAAATAATGCCGAGCTGTTGAATTAACCTCTATAGTTCCCTGATAAGAATGAATGATCCTGTGATATTCTAAAATGACATTCTTAACCAGATAAAAACACAATATCTAAAACAAATAGAATTGTAAAGGAATATATAAATGTGACATATAACTTAGAAAAAGTGCATAAAATCATATGATATCCAATAGCTGTGCTGCAAAAAGTCTATCTGTGACTTTTGCTAAAATGCTAAAATGAAAATAGTGCAAAGAATATGGTGTCCAATACTGTGCTACAATAGTGACTTATAATAATAAAAATTGCTAGAACAAGAATAGTGCAAAGAATAGACTCATAAATAATAGTCTTTGGGTGATGCAAAAGTGCAAGCAAAAAAACAACAGATTGTTTTTGCAATAAATAAACAATGGTTAAAGTGCTGGGTGATGTTGTAATTTCCACGCTGTGAATATGTGACTTCTGGATGTGTTATCCTGTGACTCCCACGCTGTGCTTATTAGAGAAAGGTGGCCCCTTACCTCACTGCTGTGAGGTTACAGCGTGTAATATAAGCCCTCTGTTGTGCCTGTTGTTATCCGGATGCTGACTGGAACATGGGGATATGTGGATGCCTGGTGGGGGTTAATCCTCTAGCCGTGGGGTCTCCGAGATGATGTGCATGTATGAAATATGGAGGCAAGAAAGGCCCAATATAGTGTATTAATATTTGCTAAAAATATTTATTTTCGTAGATTTCAAAGTATAAATTACTCACATTTAAAAATCACAGTAGTGCATATAAAAAACGAGCGCCGAGCTCGTCCGCGTCACCTCCGGTGCTTGCTACGTCCCTACGCGTATCGTCAATCACGTGACTTCATCAGGTGATTGACGATACGCGTAGGGACGTAGCAAGCACCGGAGGTGACGCGGACGAGCTCGGCGCTCGTTTTTTATATGCACTACTGTGATTTTTAAATGTGAGTAATTTATACTTTGAAATCTACGAAAATAAATATTTTTAGCAAATATTAATACACTATATTGGGCCTTTCTTGCCTCCATATTTCATACATGCACATCATCTCGGAGACCCCACGGCTAGAGGATTAACCCCCACCAGGCATCCACATATCCCCATGTTCCAGTCAGCATCCGGATAACAACAGGCACAACAGAGGGCTTATATTACACGCTGTAACCTCACAGCAGTGAGGTAAGGGGCCACCTTTCTCTAATAAGCACAGCGTGGGAGTCACAGGATAACACATCCAGAAGTCACATATTCACAGCGTGGAAATTACAACATCACCCAGCACTTTAACCATTGTTTATTTATTGCAAAAACAATCTGTTGTTTTTTTGCTTGCACTTTTGCATCACCCAAAGACTATTATTTATGAGTCTATTCTTTGCACTATTCTTGTTCTAGCAATTTTTATTATTATAAGTCACTATTGTAGCACAGTATTGGACACCATATTCTTTGCACTATTTTCGTTTTAGCATTTTAGCAAAAGTCACAGCTAGACTTTTTGCAGCACAGCTATTGGATATCATATGATTTTATGCACTTTTTCTAAGTTATATGTCACATTTATATATTCCTTTACAATTCTATTTGTTTTAGATATTGTGTTTTTATCTGGTTAAGAATGTCATTTTAGAATATCACAGGATCATTCATTCTTATCAGGGAACTATAGAGGTTAATTCAACAGCTCGGCATTATTTTACTATATACACTCCTCACTGCCTATCACAGTTTCGGAGGCCATGGAATGCCCAGATGGCACAGTTTTGAAGGCCATAAAATGCCAAGATAGCCCAAAACCCCCACAAATGACCCCATTTTGGAAAGTAGACACCCCAAGCTGTTTGCTGAGAGGCATGGTGAGTATTTTACAGCTCTCATTTGTTTTTGAAAATGAAGAAAGACATTTTTTTTTTTTTTTTTCTTTTTTCAATTTTCAAAACTTTGTGACAAAAAGCGAGATCTGCAAAATACTCACCATACCTCTCAGCAAATAGCTTGGGGTGTCTACCTTCCAAAATGGGGTCATTTGGGGGGGTTTTGAACTGTCCTGGCATTTTATGCACAACATTAGGAAGCTTATGTCACACATCATCCACTCTTCTAACCACTTGAAGACAAAGCCCTTTCTGACACTTTTTGTTTACATGAAAACATTATTTTTTTTGCAAGAAAATTATGTTGAACCCCCAAACATTATATATTTTTTAAAGCAAAGGCCCTACAGATTAAAATAGTGGGTGTTGCATTTTTTTTCACACAGTATTTGCGCAGCGATTTTTCAAACGCATTTTTTGGGGGAAAAACACACTTTTTTTATTTTTAATGCACTAAAAAACACTATATTGCCCAAATGTTTGATGAAATAAAAAAGATGATCTTAGGCGGAGTACATGGATACCAAACACGACATGTTTTAAAATTGCGCACAAACGCGCAGCGTCGACAAACTACATTCATTTTTAAAAACATTTAAAAGCCTTTACAGGTTACCACGTTAGATTTACAGAGGAGGTCTGCTGCTAAAATTACTGCCCTCAATCTGACCTTCGCAGTGATACCTCACATGCATGATGCAATTGCTGTTTACATATGACGCTAGACCGACGCTTGCGTTCGCCTTTACGCAAGAGCAGGGGGTGTTTTTTTTTTTTTATTTTGCTTTTATTTATTTTTTAAACTGTTCCTTCCATATTATTTTTTTTACCATTTTTATTGTTATCTCAGGGAATGTAAATATCCCCTTTGATAGCAATAAGTAGTGACAGGTACTCTTTTTTTGAAAAAAATTGGGTGGTTAGACCCTAGATCTTTCCTCTGCCCTCAAAGCATCTGACCACACCAAGATCGGTGTGATAAAATGCTTTCCCAATTTCCCAATGGCGCTGTTTATATCCAGGGGGGGGCATTCCCTCCCACTGCTTGTAAAAGCAGTCCAGAGGCTAATTATCTGCTAGAATTGCTTTTACATGAAAGCCGGGCGCTGGCTGAAAAGAATGATACCAAGATGATACCTAAACCCGCAGGCATCATTCTGGTATAAACATTCAAATTCCAGCAACATACCAGTACGTTGCTGGTCCTTGTTGGACATGTATTGTAATCTTTTTCTTCATGCAGCCTGTTGGCTGAACGAAAAAAGAGATTGATCGGTGGGTATGCCCACTGTAACGGCACCCCAATCTCAAGGGGTATTAACGCCGTTTACGATGTTCCCTCTCCTAGACACACATCCACTCGCTACCAATATCCACAGCTAAACGACCCTTTCCTATAGGAGCCGACCCCTCTGGAAGAAGAAGAGACGCACTCTGTCTCTTCTGTAGTAGGAATCAATTTATTAATGCCAAACATTGTAACTTTATACACAATTCAGGGCACATGATTTAACATGAACAAGGGCCCAGCTCCACCCACACATCCCAAAACTCAACACCTCATCCTGACGTCTGCTAGGCTTCAAAAGATCCCACACAATAGAATATACGATCTCCAATACACATCTTCCCACAAAGGGTTGGCAGCCAGTCTGTCTGGCGACAACAGGTTCTAAACCCTTTACATCTTAAATCCCTTTGTATTGTAAATCCCAGTCTGCCTTTACAATACACACAAGTATAGGGTTAATTACTTCTATTCACACCAGACCTTCCCAAGTCATACTGAACAATAGAAATGCAAAACAACTTAATTCCTCACAGCAATGATACTTAACCCCCACATACAGTATACATCCAATCTATATACAATGTATATACAGCCTTGAATATGGCCATCATAGACCATATTGGGGTTTTCATTCAACCTGTGCCCCTAATAGAGACACAGGGTGATTGACACATAAGAGCCATTGGGGAAGCTGGCGCAAGGGTATTTCATACTTCCTAAGCGATTCTGAGTCCCCCGGGCCTTCCCGTTACACCCACCATTAGAATACCGCCCTTCATCCACCCACTTCTAATGATGGGCATATATGCACCATTTATATATGCCGAAGCATGGGGGCATCCTCCCGCAAAAAAGTTATGCCGCGTACACACGGTCGGACTTTTCCACGGGCAAGCCTCCGTCGGAATTTCGACCGTATATACGCGGCATTAGGAGCAAAATCGCCCCTCCGCCCCTGCTGCCCCAATGCTTCGGCATATATGCTCTTTTTTTTAACTATGGTGGTGAAATCACCTCCTACAGCACTGGAGTCGCGGCTTTATGTATCGTGGGGGCAAACGCTGTTGCTGTCAAGATAAATAATTCCGCGCTGCAGTTGAATGGCGCACCTGAAAACAAAAAATTACAAACCTGAAAAGCAAGCATGATAAAACATTGCAGAATAGAATACAGTACAAAAGAGCAGAACAATAGAGAGAGAGAGAGAACAATAAAACGACAAGTATTTTTGGTTTTTTTATTTTATATTTTTTTTGTGTTTTGTTTTTTACTTTTTTTTTTTCTTTTTTACACTTTTTTTTGTAATTTTAACAACTGTAATGGTTCGGGTCTCTCAAAATGTAATGGCATCTTGGGAGACCCTGTGTAAGTGTGTCCTTGTCTGTGAAATGCTGTACCCTACGCTAAAACTTCACTTTTGAGTGGAAGCGTTCAAAACATTCACCAAGGCAAAGACCAGGTTTTTCAGGACAGAGTGGACAATAATGACGGGTGTCACGCCTAAATCCGCGCTTGCTACAGACACGACATCTTTTTTGGGGGGCTCGTTGGGTAGGGGTACTCGGGAGGAGATGCGTATAATGCCTCTCATGCAGCCGGCTTACTGCATTTGGTTGGGGATGGTGAGGTGCAGAACCGCCTGGATACAGGAGTTCTGTGACTATCTCATTCTGGAATTTTAGAAGAGATAACGTCCCGCCTGAAGCTCTGTATAGCACATGAGCGTTCAGCAAAGCCAATTGGAATAAGGATAGAGACACTTTTTTGTACCAGCGTCTCGCCTTACGGTCAATTAGATACGGCGCCATCAACTGGTCATTGAGGTCCACCCCTCCCATATTTTTGTTATATTCGTGGACACAGAGGGGTTTCTCCACAACACCAGTCGCCGTAGGAATTTGGACTGTCGTGTCTGCATGAAGGGAGGTAAGAAGGAAAACATTCTTATTGTCCCTCCACTTCATAGCGAGCAAGTTATTACACTTCAAGCAGGCTCTCTCCCCCAGCCTAAGACGGGCATCTACAAGCCGCTGGGGAAAGCCCCGGCGATTAGGTCGCACGGTGCCACATGCTCCAATCTGATGATCAAACAAGTGACTAAACAGTGGCACGCTCGTGTAATAATTGTCCACATACAAGTGGTACCCCTTTCCGAATAAGGGTGACACCAAGTTCCACACTATCTTGCCAGCGCTCCCTATGTAATCCGGGCAGTTGACCGGCTCAACCTGACTATCTTTTCCCTCATAAACCATAAAGCTCCATACATAGCCTGTTGCCCTGTCACAGAACTTGTAGAGCTTGACCCCGTATCTGGCACGCTTGCTGGGAAGGTACTGCTTGAAAGACAAGCGGCCAGAAAATTTAATCAGGGACTCATCAACGCAGACAGCTTGATCGGGAGTAAACAAGGCTGCAAAACGTTCGTTGAAGTGGTTTATGAGGGGCCGAATTTTATAGAGCCGGTCGTATTCAGGGTCCCCACGTGGACGACAAAGTTCATTGTCGTTGAAGTGCATGAACCGCAAAATCTGCTCGTATCGTTTCCTGGGCATGGAGGCAGAGAACACGGGCATGTGGTCAATTGGGTGCGTGGACCAATAAGCACGCAATGACGGGAATTTATGTGGGGGAAAGGCCCAGAAAGGTCTTAAATTCGGAAACCGTAATTGGTTTCCAATCTTTGGCAATGGAAGGCAACTGGGGATTAGCGGCGATGAATTGACCAGCATATAAATTACTCTGGTCCACAATAGATCTATAGAGATCTTCCGTGAAAAACAGAGAATAATAATCAACTGGCATAAAATCAGCTGTATCCACCTGAATACCGGGTTGGGCAGTGAATGGGGGAAGTACGGGTTCTGCAGAAGTGGTGGGGACCCAATCAGGATAGGCAAATTCTGCAGGAAGAGCACTATGGGCACAATGGGCCTGCCTTTGTTTTCTTATTGGTGGCAGCGGGACATAGTTACATAGTTACATAGTTACATAGTTAGTCAGGTTGAAAAAAGACAAAGTCCATCCAGTTCAACCATAAAAAAATAACTAAAATAAAATAAAAAAAATATCGTGCAATCCCATATACCCAATTCTATACCCACAGTTGATCCAGAGAAAGGCAAAAACCCCAGCAGAGCATGATCCAATTTGCTACAGCAGGGGAAAAAATTCCTTCCTGATCCCCCGAGAGGCAATCGGATTTACCCTGGATCAACTTTACCTAGAACTGTTAGTACTCAGTTATATTATGTACATTTAGGAAAGTATCCAGGCCCTTCTTAAAGCAATCTACTGAGCTGGCCAGAACCACCTCTGCAGGGAGTCTGTTCCACATTTTCACAGCTCTTACTGTGAAGAAACCTTTCCGCATTTGGAGATGAAATCTTTTTTCTTCTAGACGTAAAGAGTGCCCCCTTGTTCTCTGTGTTGACCGTAAAGTGAATAACTCATCACCAAGTTCACTATATGGACCCCTTATATATTTGTACATGTTAATCATATCCCCCCTTATTCTCCTCTTCTCAAGAGTGAATAAATTCAGTTCCTCTAATCTCTCCTCATAGCTGAGCTCCTCCATGCCTCTTATCAGTTTGGTTGCCCTTCTCTGCACTTTCTCCAGTTCCCCGATATGCTTTTTGAGAACTGGTGCCCAAAACTGAACTGCGTATTCCAGATGAGGCCTTACTAATGATTTGAACAGGGGCAAAATGATGTCTCTCTCTCTGGAGACCATACCTCTCTTAATACAAGAAAGGACTTTGCTCGCTTTGGAAACCACAGCTTGTCATTGCATGCCATTATTGAGCTTATGATCTACCAAAACCCCCAGATCCTTCTCCACTACGGATCCCCCCAGTTGTACTCCCCCTAGTATGTATGATGCATTCATATTATTAGCCCCCAAGTGCATAACTTTACATTTATCAACATTAAACCTCATCTGCCACATAGTCGCCCAATTAGACAGAGCATTGAGGTCGGCTTGTAAATTGGCGACATCCTGTAAGGACGTTATTCCACTGCATAGCTTGGTGTCATCTGCAAAGACAGAAATGTTACTTTTGATCTCAGACCCAATATCATTTATAAAGATATTAAAAAGTAAGGGTCCCAGCACTGAACCTTGGGGTACACCACTGATAACCTTGGACCATTCAGAGTAAGAATCATTAACCACTACTCTCTGAATTCTGTCTTTTAGCCAGTTTTCTATCCATTTACAAACTGATATTTCCAATCCTGTAGACTTTACCTTACACATGAGCCGTGTGTGGGGAACTGTATCCAACGCTTTTGCAAAATCCAAGTATACTACGTCCACAGCCACGCCTCTGTCCAAGGTCTTACTTACCTCTTCATAAAAAGAAATCAGGTTTGTTTGACAACTTCTGTCTTTCATGAATCCATGCTGTCTGTTGCTTAAATAGTTTTTTTCCAGCAAGAACTCATCTATGTGTCTTTTATTAATCTCTCCAGTATCTTCCCAACTATGGAAGTTAAACTAACAGGTCTATAGTTACTTGGTAAAGACTTTGTTCCCTTTTTAAATATAGGCACCACATTGGCCCTGCGCCAATCCAGTGGTACTATTCCTGTCATTAATGAGTCCCTAAAAATTAGATACAATGGCTTTGAAATTACAGAGCTCAATTCTTTTAGGATCCGTGGGTGTATGCCATCTGGTCCAGGTGCTTTATCCACCTTTATTCCATCTAAATATTTCTGGACCATATCACTTTTGAGCCATTGTGGATTTGGGGCTGTGTCACTACCACCCCCATTATGGACATGAGCTCCCCCATGCTCCATTGTATACACAGAGCTGAAGAAAGTATTTAATAAATTAGCCTTCTCTTTGTCCCCAGTCACCCACTCTAGATTATTTTGTAAAGGGCCTACATGCTCAGACTTGACCTTTTTACTATTAATATATTTGAAGAATTTTTTGGGGTTTGTCCTACTATCTTTTGCAATCTGTCGTTCATTTTGAATTTTTGCATCCTTGATTTCCTTTTTACATATTCTGTTATATTCTTTGTAACATTTAAATGACACTAGTGTTCCCTCATTTTTATATTTTTTAAAAGCTCTTTTCTTATAGTTTATAGCTTTTTTAACTTTAACTTTGAGCCACATAGGTTTTATTTTTAGCCTTTTAAACTTATTGCCCATGGGAATATACTTTGCAGTGAGTTCACAAACAGTCTTTTTGAAGAATTCCCATTTCTGTTCTGTGCCCATTGATGCCAATATTCCTTCCCAGTCTAAGTCCTGGAGAGCAGCGCTCATCCTTGGAAAATTTGCTCTCTTGAAATTAAGTGTTTTTATCCTTCCTGCATGTATTTCTTGCTTACAGCTAACATCAAATGAAATCATGTTATGGTCACTGCTACCCAGGTGTTCCTTTATCTGAACATTAGTAATACGCTCTGCATGGTTTGAGATTACCAGGTCCAACAGAGCATCATTCCTAGTTGGGGCCTCAATAAACTGGACCATAAAATTGTCCTGCAATAGGCTTATAAATTTTTGCCCTTTAACTGTCCCAGCAGTTCCATTACTCCAGTCAATTTCTGGGTAGTTAAAATCCCCCATTATTATCACCGTCCCAGCCCTTGCAGCCCTTTCCATCTGTGCAAGGAGCTGAGTCTCCACCTCCTCATTAACATTGGGTGGTCTATAACAAACTCCAATGATTAACTTTGAACTACGCAAATCTGTATGCAGTTCCACCCATAATGCTTCAGCCTCATCACACTCTCCATCAACCAGGTCCTCTTTCACACTCGCTTTGAGATCACTTCTCACATAGAGACAGACCCCGCCACCTTTCCTTTTTGCCCTGTCTCTCCGAAAGAGTGCATAGCCAGGAATATTAATAATCCAGTCATGTGAGGATTGAAGCCACGTTTCAGCAATACCGATTACGTCATAGCTCTCCTCATGCACCAGAGCTTCCAACTCACCTATTTTGCTTGGCAGACTTCTGGCATTGGTGAACAAACACTTTAATGTATTACATTTTTCTCTGGTGTTTTTCATATAATTTTTAGTAGTACAAATGGCACTATAGTTTCCAATGGCTGTTTGCAACATGGGAACTTTCTTGTCACCTGCCATAACCCTCCCCCCATCTATCCCCATTCCACTCTCCATTAATGTCTGACCACTAACTGACCTGTGTGCCCGATGTAATTCTAGTTCACCCTCCCCCCTCAAACCTAGTTTAAATACTCCTCCAGCCTTCCCATAAACCTCTCCCCCAGCACAGCAGACCCCCTTCCATTCAAGTGCAAACCGTCTTTAGCATATAGGTTGCACCCCAATGAAAAGTCAGCCCAGTGCTCTAGAAACCCAAATCCCTCCTCCCTACACCAGGTCTTTAGCCATGCATTCAGCTCTCTAATCTCCCCCTGCCTTTCCTGTGTTCATGGCACAGGCAATATTTCAGAGAATATCACCTTGGAGGTCCTTGCCTTCATCTTGCAGCCTAGTTCTTTAAATTGATTCTTAAGGAGCCTCCACCTTCCATGTATACTGTCATTGGTTCCAACGTGGACCAAGACAGCTGGGTCATGCCCAGCCCCTCCCAGTAATTTATCCACCCGGTCCACCACATGCCGAACCCTGGCACCAGGGAGACAGCAAACCATTCGGTTGAGGCGATCCTGGCGACAAATTATTCTATCAGTCCTTCTGATTATAGAATCACCTATAACCACCAACTGTCTTGGCCTACCTGCACTCCCCTCACCACCTCTACTAGATGGGTTGCTCTCCCGGCTGTTAGGGGTAGCAGTGACATCTAGGGCTGCCACCTCTGTGTTTGCCACCTCCACATCTTCACCCAACGTGGAAAATTTGTTTTGATGCACAAATACAGGACTTGCCTTCCTTTTCTGCAAGCCCCTTCCACTCCCTCTAACTACATTAACCCATCTTCCTATCTGATAATCCTGACTTGCCACTCCACCCTCCACATCAGCCCTACTGACCACCTGCTCAGCGAGCAGAGGACCCCTTTCAAGGTTGTCCTTTCCGCCCAGTGTTGCAACTTGCTCTTCCAGATCTCTAATGCGAGCTTCCAGAAGGGCAACCTGCTCACATCTGTCACAGCGGTATCCATCCTGGAGCTGTTGCACCAATTTTGCATACATGTGGCACACTGTGCACTGAGCAAAACCTTCAACCCTGCTAGCACTCATTTCCCAGTTACAATATAATTACTTGTAGGAAGTTTATAATGTTACTCACAGTTTAGAAGACTCCTGTCTTAAACTCCTGGTTTTTAACTCTCCACTGTAGTTCAAAATTCCACTGATGTTCACAAAATCCACATGCAAGCCACCATCAGCAGGGAGCCAGCTCAAGCAGAAGCAGTTAAAAGCAAAAGTCCTGGTTTTTAACTCTCCACTGTAGTTCAAAATTCCACTGATGTTCACAAAATCCACATGCAAGCCACCATCAGCAGGGAGCCAGCTTGTGCTTGCCACCTCGCCAGCTTGAACTGCACTTATGGGACTCGCCACGTCACCACGTGATACTGCAGTGCTGGATGTACGCCCAGGCTGTACTAGGCCGCTGGTGCTTGCCAATTCACCAGAAGGAATAGCGGCGCTAGTACTACTCTGCTCCATGATACGAGAGACCTGCGGTTCTTGCTCCTCAACAACCTCAGAAGATCGGGATCGGGTACGCCTGACCTTAGCAGGGACCTCAACTTCGTCGTCAGAGCTATCTGACATGGAGCCGCTGACTTCACTGTCTTCTACGGGAAGATATTCTGAGCCTGAATCTGACAGATACGTGACCTCCTCTTCACTATCTGTCATGCTCAGAATCTCGTAGGCCTCTTTACTAGTGTACCTTCGATTTGCCATTTTGGGCTCTAAATTTAGGGGTACACTAGTAAGATTCACAGGTAAAAAAGCACCTGACTGTCAGCAAATGTATCAAACGCTACAAAAAAAACTGTTAGCGATCGCAGGGATCAGGCCTGTCTCTGCGAACGCTGCAGTTATGTGTGTTGTGTTTGGTAAGTGACAGTGATCGATCGATACTGCACTTGGGTGGGCTGGGCTTGGCTGGGCGGAGGGGCTAAACGCAGGTACTAGCAGGTATCTGGGCTGATCCCGCTAATACTGCGTTTTTGGGAACCCTAAACCGCTGGGGACGCTAGTATAGATCTGATCAGATACTATACCACTAAGGGGGGTGTATGCTTTGCGCGTGGGTGTTAGCGTTACTGGCACTAACCTAACGCTGCCTGGGGCGACGCAGACCCTCTCTGACGCTAAAACCTAATTGATCTCACCCGCCGGGCGATCAGGGGGTTAAAAAGCAAACTAACCAACCAGCGTCACCCGTAACCTTTATATGGTGATCACTGGTGAAAGGGTTAACTAGGGGCAATCAGGGGGTTAAAACCTTTATTAGGTTAAATATGGGGGTACCCGACGCTATATAAAAATCTGACGGGTTACCTAAACAACTAAATAACTAACTGGGTAACCAGTGTCACCAGTGACACTTATACGGTGATCACTGGTGAAAGGGTTAACTCTAGGGGCAATCAGGGGGTTAAAATAATATATGGGGGCGGCAAACCTAAATATAAATAACTGGCTATCTAGGACACCAGCGACACGAATACAGCGATCGGAAAAACAATCGCTTAGTGACGCTGGAGTTAGGGGGTGAAAGGGTTACCTGGGGGGCGATCAAGGGGTTAGACCTTTATTAGGGGGGGGTTAGGGGGCTACCCTGGACCTAAAGGGGCCTAAACCTAACTGCCCTGCAACTTTTTACTGTCACAGATGACACTAAATGCAGTGATCAGTAAAATAAATGATCACTGCAATCAGTGACACTGTGATTGGGTGCTGGGGGGTGACCTGGGGGGTGATCTGGGGGTGACTGGGGGGTGAAATGTGTGCCTATGTGTACCTACGTGTCAGTGGACTGTTGGTGCACTAACCTGCTTCTTCTCTCCTCGGCGCCGGGAACGAAAAGACCGACACGAGGAGAGATGACATCACTTCCTCTGCCTGTGTTTACATTACACGGGCAGAGGAAGCATTTTCATTCGCCGGGAGCGATCGCGAGGGGGTGGCCGGAATCGAACGGCCGTCCCCTCATCTCGGATCGCTCCCCAACGATAAACGGCCGCTCACTGTATAGGAGGGGGGTTCGATCGGACACCCCAACTGTACAAAGGCGATCACGTACACTGTACGTGATTGTGCCTGTCGGTGCCATTCTGCCGACGTACATATACAGTGAGTGGTCGTTAAGTGGTTAATTTGCATAGATTTCCTCTCACTTCCCGTTTGGCTATGGGGCAGGAAGTGAAGGGAAATCTCTGCAATGGGACAGGGATGGTAAAAAATAAACTGATAGGGGCTATAACCCAGTGCCGGCCCAAGACATTGTGCAGCCTGGTACCAAGAATGAAATGCTGCCCCCCCCCCCCCCCCCCCAAGAAAAAAAAAATCACGCCCACAAAAATGCCCCCACATTCATCATTGTATATCATGATAACTAAAGTGGACCTGTCATGGCTCTATACATGTATATAAGGAGTATAAAGTGGACCTGTCATGGCTCTATACATGTATATAAGGAGTATAAAGTGGACCTGTCATGGCTCTATACATGTATATAGGAGTATAAAAAGGACCTGTTATGGCTCTATACATGTATATAGGAGTACAAAGAGGACCTGTTATGGCTCGATTGATGTATATGGGAGTATAAAGAGGGCCGGTCATGGCATTATACGTGTATATAGAAGTATGAGGACCTGTCATGGCTCTATACATGTATATAGAAGTATAAAGAGGACCTGTCATGGCTCTATACATGTATGTAGGAGTATGAAGAGGACCTGTCATGGCTCTATACATGTATATAGAAGTATAAAGAGGACCTGTCATGGCTATATACATGTATATAGAAGTATAAAGAGGACCTGTCATGTCTCTATACATGTATGTAGGAGTATAAAGAGGACCTGTCATGGCTCTATACATGTATATAGGAGTATAAAAGGACCTGTGCGTGGCCGGCGGCCGCAATGTCACCGGCCACACATTGCGGATTGTCACTTGCCACAACGCCACCTGCCACACATTGCGGATTGTCACTTGCCACAACGCCACCTGCCACACATTGCGGATTGTCACTTGCCACATCACCTGCTACACGTAGCGGATTGCCACTTGCTGTGTCCCAGAGTAAAGGCAGGCAGCAGAGAGATAATGTAATCTCTCTGCTGCCCTAACAGTGGGGGCGGAACTGCAGTGATGCAGAGCGGGCAGTGAGAGATGATGTCATCTCTCTGCTCCCCCGCCCGCTGTTTGGCCAGCAAGCCCGCTCACCTGCTGACTGTCCCGCCCGCTGACTGTTCCCCTGTTCTGCCCGCACTCTCCATTCACCTGGGCCCGACGCCCAGGTGAATGGAGCGTGCAGGGAGCGGAGCGGGCTGGCTGGCTGGCGGGCGGGCGTCAATTTGCCTCACAGTGGAGTGCGGAGTGGGCGGAACGGGTTGGCAACAATTTGCCTCACAGTGCAGCGTAGGGTTGCCACCTTTTCGTCAAGCCAAACCCGGACACATTAGCAGCGCACGCCAATATATATATTTTTTTGTAGTACATTAAATTCATTACCTCTGTACAAAGCAATGCACAGCTATTTATTTTTTTATGTAGTATACACTGTACATATATTTTTGTGATTAAATACAATTTCTAATCATATGGAGTTAATCACAAGAGTCCCCCTTTATATCAGAATCAACAGAGTTCTCCTTTAGATCTGAATCCGCAGAGTTCCCCTTTACACCCGAATGTACAGGGTTCTGCAGTAGAGGAGTGCAGAGGGTAAGATGGGGGCAGTATGTTCAGGAGAGGAGTGCGGAGGGTATGATAAGTGCAGTTAGTACAGGAGAGGAGTTCTGAGGGTATGATGGATGCAGTTAGTACAGGAGAGGAGTTCGGAGGGTATGATAGGTGCAGTTAGTACAGGAGAGGCGTTCGGAGGGTTTGATGGGTGCAGTTAGTACAGGAGAGGAGTTCGGAGGGTATGATGGATGCAGTTAGTACAGGAGAGGAGTTCAGAGGGTATGATGGATGCAGTTAGTACAGGAGAGGAGTTCGGAGGGTATGATGGGTGCAGTTAGTACAGGAGAGGAGTTCGGAGGGTATGATGGATTCAGTTAGTACAGGAGAGGAGTTCGGAGGGTATGATGGATGCAGTTAGTACAGGAGAGGCGTTCGGAGGGTATGATGGGTGCAGTTAGTACAGGAGAGGAGTTCGGAGGGTATGATGGATGCAGTTAGTACAGGAGAGGAGTTCGGAGGGTATGATGGATGCAGTTAGTACAAGAGAGGAGTTCGGAGGGTATGATGGATGCAGTTAGTACAGGAGAGGAGTTTGGAGGGTATGATGGATGCAGTTAGTACAGGAGAGGAGTTCGGAGGGTATGATGGGTGCAGTTAGTACAGGAGAGGAGTTCGGAGGGTATGATGGATGCAGTTAGTACAGGAGAGGAGTTCGGAGGGTATGATGGATGCAGTTAGTACAGGAGAGGAGTTCGGAGGGTATGATGGGTGCAGTTAGTACAGGAGAGGAGTTCGGAGGGTATGATGGGTGCAGTTAGTACAGGAGAGGAGTTCGGAGGGTATGATGGGTGCAGTTAGTACAGGAGAGGAGTTCGGAGGGTATGATGGGTGCAGTTAGTACAGGAGAGGAGTTCGGAGGGTATGATGGGTGCAGTTAGTACAGGAGAGGAGTTCGGAGGGTATGATGGATGCAGTTAGTACAGGAGAGGAGTTCGGAGGGTATGATGGGTGCAGTTAGTACAGGAGAGGAGTTCGGAGGGTATGATGGATGCAGTTAGTACAGGAGAGGAGTTCGGAGGGTATGATGGGTGCAGTTAGTACAGGAGAGGAGTTCGGAGGGTATGATGGGTGCAGTTAGTACAGGAGAGGAGTTCGGAGGGTATGATGGGTGCAGTTAGTACAGGAGAGGAGTTCGGAGGGTATGATGGATGCAGTTAGTACAGGAGAGGAGTTCGGAGGGTATGATGGATGCAGTTAGTACAGGAGAGGAGTTCGGAGGGTATGATGGGTGCAGTTAGTACAGGAGAGGAGTTCGGAGGGTATGATGGGTGCAGTTAGTACAGGAGAGGAGTTCGGAGGGTATGATGGGTGCAGTTAGTACAGGAGAGGAGTTCGGAGGGTATGATGGGTGCAGTTAGTACAGGAGAGGAGTTCGGAGGGTATGATGGATGCAGTTAGTACAGGAGAGGAGTTCGGAGGGTATGATGGATGCAGTTAGTACAGGAGAGGAGTTCGGAGGGTATGATGGGTGCAGTTAGTACAGGAGAGGAGTTCGGAGGGTATGATGGGTGCAGTTAGTACAGGAGAGGAGTTCGGAGGGTATGATGGGTGCAGTTAGTACAGGAGAGGAGTTCGGAGGGTATGATGGATGCAGTTAGTACAGGAGAGGAGTTCGGAGGGTATGATGGATGCAGTTAGTACAGGAGAGGAGTTCGGAGGGTATAGCGGTGGCAGAATGGGGAGGGATTACTTGCTGTGTCTGTGGGGTGACCAGGGAGTGATGTTGGGAAGATAGGGGAAGGAAAGTGACCATGGAATGATGTCCCTCAGCTGGGGGGGGGGGGGGTAGGAAGCAGCTCAGACTGATGTCTGTATGAAGTGGTCTGGGGGGGTGATGCAAGCTGGGGGGAGTTGGGGGCTGAAAAGTGATCAGAAAGCGATGTATATAATAAAAAATAAAAACATACAACAATAAATCATACAACAGTACTACTAGATGTAAGTACAGATCTATGTAATGCAGCTCCTAGCACTCTGTATACCCAGATAATGTGAAGGTAAGTCATGACTATTCATGTAACCCTGTGGTATCCAGGCTCTGAGTGTCCAATCAGAGGGGTGAACTCACCACATACATACAGGTTACATGAATGGTTATAAATGACTTCACATTATCTAGTCTGAACAATTGGATTGGAGGATGTCTGCACAGACTTTTCATGCTTAGAAGTGATCTGTCAAACCTGATCAGGCTGCTGCAGACCCCCCCCCCCCCACACTCAAACTCACTATCTCCTCCAATTCTTCTGTCAACTTAACCCTTCACTGCATCTCCTGAAGAAAAAATCTCCTTGAAAGTTTCCAACTACTTTCCACCCTAGGAAACTTCTCCCAGAAAAAAATCAGCTCACCTCCCCCCTTCCTCTGGCCAGCCCGACAGGAGATCCAGTGAGCTCCGCCCCCCAGTTCTCTCAACACTCCGCACTGGTGATTGGAGGGGGGGGGTGATGTCAGAGATAACAGGGGACCCCGCACTGCACGAGACTGGAGGGAGGGGGGAGAGACAGAAAGGAGCTTTGAATCCCAAACACACACCGCAGGCACAGTGTATTCTTTACAATGCCGCTGCTGCTTTTTCACAGTGATAGGTGGCGTGGGGGAGAGAAGCGGGCGGAACGAGATGGCGGGCGGGCGGCAATTTGCCTCATTGCAGGGGGAGAGGAGCGGGCGGAATGGGATGGCGGCCGCCCCCCTGAAAGTGCCGCCTGGTACAATGGTACCATCGGGTCCCATGGTAGGGCCGGCCCTGCTATAACCCTCCCTTACTCTATCCAAAATGGAAAAAAAAGTGTTGCTTATAGTTCTGTTTTTAAGCACAAATTTCTGATAATTTTATGGAGAGGACTACGAAGATAACCATGCCAATGGTGCAGCAGAAAATATATAGCACAGTGAGGAAGGTTTGTGATCCAGCTTGATAGGACACTCAAAATTATAAGCAGCGCCCCCCCACTCCCACACACAGTTGCGGAATGCTGGCCGCCCGCATACTAGAAGCAGTGCGCCCGCTTTATGGGGGTGCTAGACTAATTTGCCTTTCAGCCCAGTCCGCCCCATATGACTGGCGCTACACTAACAATGTAGCGCAAGCCGGCGGGGACTCTTTGTGCGATTTTGGGTAAAAACTTTGGAGATGGCAATGCACTCTAGACACGGTCACATGCATGCCCATTTGCAATGCACTCTAGACCTACCCGGGATTGAACCCAGGGTCACATGCGTGCTAGTGTAGAGATGCCACCAAGTGTCACATGCAGGGTCATTCATGTCTCATATGGACTTTAACTTGTCTCACTGGGACTTATCTCTCAGGGACTATAACTGGCCTCACTGTGAGATTAGAACTTCTCAACAGGGACTATAACTGGTCTCACTGGGACTTGTCTCGCAGGGACTATACCCTCGTCTCACTGGGACTTCCCGGGGATTGAACCCAGGATCACTTGCATGGCAGGCAGGCTCTCTACCCCCTGAGCTACACCACCTCCTGAGATATAGAGCTGCTTCCTGAGATGTAGAGCTGCTTTCGTTAATAAGTGTTCTTCTATAGCTTATTATAGCCAAATTTACTACCCTAACTCCTCCCACAGCTTTTACACTACATAGACAAGTAATATACCGAAACGTGCGGATTGTTCCTGATTGGTGTGCTATTGCTTTGTGGAACGTTTCGCCAAATGGTTCCCGAAATATCGTCACTTTTGCGGCAAAATAAGTCCCATAGGAATGAATGGCGAAAATAGAGTGTGAGCTGACAAAAGCTGAAAAATCAGGACATGATTTCTAAACTGCCACCACTCCCTCATTTTCAAGCCCACCTACACAAATCTTATATCAAAACGTTCAGCTATCCCTGCTGCCACTACACATGTCCACGGCTAAGGCATAGCCCTGATAGTTTTCACAATATGACTATTTCTTTGCAACTCACGCCGTCCATTGACATTCATTGAAACTCCCATCTAGCCACTTCAAATTTGAAGGGCAATATATAAACTATGACTGTGCCTTCAATTTTAATATTTCAGAGACATACTATATATCAAAATGTAGGTCTGGGTCTTGTGATTCTCACAATATAAAGCTCTTCATTGTAGGATTTATAGTTTTTAAAATACAACCGTTTGAAGAATGACAAGTATTCAGGAGATGCAAAATACTCTGACCTGTGCTTAGATGGATAAACAAACATTGGTTTCCTGGCAACGCTGAGCGGAATTATAGCTCCTCCCACACAGCTCTGAGGGGAGTTTCTGTATCACAAATTGTTGTAACATGGAGGTTGGCTGTGTTGTCTTTCCCTCAGGACACAGTATGTTCCCAGTTGGGGTGTCTGGGGGGGGGGAAAGACAATGCACGTCGCCTCTTATTTCTCTAAGGCATTTCTAATGTTCAACTTTGCTTACTCTTTTGATTCTGTTATCTGTAAATGAATTACTATGTACCTCTACTATGTACTGTAATACGACTAATACTGTTTTCCGCTGTTTTGTATTCTTTGATAAAATCCAATAAAACTTTGAAAGAAAAAAAATGTGCTATATAAATAAATAAAAGTTGAGATGCATTTCTCACTCTATAAAGCTTGTCATGTGCACTTTTTACATTTGATCAATCAATTGGTTAGTGTCAGTAGTGTATTTAGGTTTTGTGCTGCCCTAGGCCTGACTAAAATCGTGCACCCCTAATTTAAATATGACCCACCCCTTCCTGTCAAGGCCACACCCCTTTCTGTTTAAGACCCGCCCTGAAATTTTCCAGTGGGGACACTAGTTCTGAGGGCCTGGGGGGGGGGGAATGGATTCCCTTAATTTGCATAGATTTCCTCTCACTTCCTGTTTGGCTATGGAGCAGGAAGTGAAGGGAAATCTCTGCAATGGGACAGGGATGGTAAAAAATAAACTGATAGGGGCTATAACCCTCCCTTACTCTATCCAAAATGGAAAAAAAAGTGTTGCCTCTAGTTCTGTTTTTAAGCACAAATTTCTGATAATTTTATGGAGAGGACTAAGAAGATATAACCATGCCAATGGTGCAGCAGAAAATATATAGCACAGTGAGGAAGGTTTGTGATCCAGCTTGATAGGACACTCAAAATTATAACCAGCGCCCCCCTCCCCACACACACACACAGTTGTGGAATGCTGGCCGCCCACATACTAGAAGCAGTGCGGCCGCTTTATGGGGGCGCTAGACTAATTTGCCTCTCAGCCCAGTCCGCCCCATATGACTGGCGCTACACTAACAGTGTAGCGCAAGCCGGCGGGGACTCTTTCTGTGCTGCCCCCCTGCAAAGTGCTGCCCTAGGCCTGGGCCTTGTTGGCCTAGGCCAGGATACAGCGTTGCAAGTAGTAGTGGACTTTAGAGCTAAGACCAATATTTAGTAGGAGTGAACATTTGAGCTGAGACCAGAAATTAGTAGTAGTGGACCTTTGAGATCAGATCAGCAATTAGTAGAAGTGGACTTTAGAACAGAGAATAATATTTAGTAGAAGTGGACCTTTGAGCCGAGACCAGAAACTAGTAGTATTGGACCTATGAGTAGTGGACTTTAAAGCTAAGACCAGCAATTGGTAGTAGTGGACTTTAGAGCTCAGACCAGCAATTGGTAGTAGTGGACTTTAGAGCTCAGACCAGCAATTGGTAGTAGTGGACTTTAGAGCTGAGACCAGCAATTGGTAGTAGTGGACTTTAAAGCTAAGACCAGCAATTGGCAGTAGTGGACCTTTGAGCTCAGATCAGCAAATACTGTAGTAGTAGTAGAAGTGGACTTTAGAACGGAGAACAATATTTAGTAGAAGAGGACCTTTGAGTTGAGACCAGAAACTAGTAGTAATGGACCTTTGAATCTAAGATTAGAAATTAGTAGTAGTGGACTTTAGAGCTAAGACCAGCAATTGGTAGTAGTGGACTTTAGAGCTAAGACCAGCAATTGGTAGTAGTGGACTTTAGAGCTAAGACCAGCAATTGGTAGTAGTGGACTTTAGAGCTAAGACCAGCAATTGGTAGTAGTGGACTTTAGAGCTCAGACCAGCAATTGGTAGTAGTGGATCTTTGAGCCGAGATGAGCAATAGGCAGTAGTGGACCTTTGAGCCCTGACCGGTAATTGGTACAAGTGGACCATTGAACTAAGACCAGCAACTGGTAGTAGTGGACCATTCAGCTGAGACCAGCATTTAGTAGAAGTAAACTTTGAGCTAATAGCAGCAATTGATTACACAGAGGCTTGGAGGAAAAATGCCATACTTTAAGGTTTCCCAAAATATTTATCCTCTTTTCCCAACCCACATCACTAGCATAAACCCCTCAGTGATGGACCAAGGAATAAATACTCATAAGCCTAATCTTCTCACTCTATTTACCTGAGAATGCTACCAAGCAAAAGCAACAAAGTCCTCGATATTATAAGAAAACGAACAAACCCAGATAACATAACCAGAGCTTAGGCCAGCTACACTAAATATAATCTACACTCCAGCTCATGGCAAGGTCCTTACATGTATAATGGAGAAAAGTGATGTCACTAAGTTGTCTATGTTGTCTGGCAGGGGTGCCTGGAGTACAAGAGTGGCTGAACAAAAGCGAGGAATTCTGGGAAGGTATGTATTTTTATTTTAAATATATGTAGCGACCTCACCCCTCTCACCCCTTCTCGTTCTCGGCTTGTCTGTCTTGTCTAGGGGGTTAGTACTGGGGGGAGGGATGAGATACACCATGGCCCATGTCCTCCAATGTGTAGAGGTGAAGGCCAGAACTATCGGGCTTTGTGTGTATGTCCCAGAGTCAAATCCTTTACTGAATGACCCCCCTTTGCTTCCAGTAACTGAAGTTCCACACACTGAAAACAGTCCAACTCGTCTTGAGACCCAAACAGTTCAGTCTTTGTGGGGAGTAGGTCAAGGCACAATCCTTTATGATAGAGCCAACCACTGTGGTGTCACCAATGGCGAATAGTCACTGCCACTGACTATATTGAACAGAACATGGATTACCTTCGCTGACGTAGCCCCTATCAGGGGAAGGACATCCGTCCAAGACAGTTACCGGAGGCCTCTCCGTCACCAGCAATGCTGCGCCGGACTCTCCGGAGAAGTTCCGCTCACCGGCCTCCTCGTCTCAGACATGGGCACCCAAGGAGTTAGGGCCCCCTCGGATTCCTCCACCCTCGCAGAACCCAGTCGAAGGTACTGAGCTCCAGGCTTCCGCCATAGTACCTCACCCCAGGCTAAAGGTGCCTGAGATGGACTCCATCTCCCGCTCCGGCCAGGTCAAGTGCACCTGGGCCTGGAACTCCGGAACGCCAGCCCCCAGGCTGAAGGTGCCTAAGTGCGGCCGCGTCCTCCGACTCCGAACTCTGAACCCCGTGGTAAGGGCATCCGCCCCTTTTATCTCCTCTCCCTTTGCGTCACAGCGGGTTCCCCGCCCCGCTGTACAAGCGCCAGGAAAGGACAAAAAGGCACAGTCTTACAGTGTGGGTTCAACCCCGGCCCAGGGTGACAACGCCACCTGCAGGCCACAGGGAACCTCACACCACCAGAGTCCTCCAGACTGCAAATGGTCCCCAATTCCCCAGTAATCAGGGTGCATTGGGTCATACTACCACCCATGCACTTCCCCCTATATTTTAGACCCCCGCTACATATATATTATATTATAACTAGTAGTAGTACCTGAATCTGTCTCTATATTAGGATATTGTGATTCGACATTCAACAGGTCGGGGGAGGGAGGACATGAGCTGTGGGGCTGATTGGTCTCTTCTGCATTCCATGATGCCAAAATTGGGGTACTGGGATTGGAACATCTAGATGGTTAAGCTGTATTGATTCACTACAGTGGAGAAAAGTGAGATCTCTGACCTGTGTATGTTGTCTGGCAGGGAGTCATAGACCACGAGAGAGGACAAAAAGTGCTGAGGATTTCTGGAAAAGTATGTCCATTTTAAAATCGATATTTTAAGCAGTTAAGCTCTCAGCCATGTACACCTCTGTGTACTATTATTATACTATATTATATTATTATTACTAGAGACAGGTTTACATTTCTGCAATATCGTTATCATTATGTTAGATAGCAAAGACATACATAACTTTTTTAGGGACAAATTAAAGCTTTTTTTTTGTTGTTATATTATCTTGCTAGAGTTTTTTTTTTTTTTTTATGCAACCCTATAAAAAATAAATTAAAAAAACATTTTTTTTTTCTTATTTGAGCAAAATTAAATGTTAGAATTGACCCTTTTTAACCACTTCAATGGTGGGCACTGATTGGCATATTTTTTTATGTTTTTTTTTTATATATTTTTTTTTTTTACTACATGTGGATGGCCATGGGGGCCATCCACATGCTTAGGGCTTCCCTGGTGGTCCTTGGGGGCTTCCCTGGTGGTCTAGTGTGGGTATCCGAGTGGGGGCTGCGCTGATAAACAATCAGCGCGAACCCCCCCTGTCAGGAGAGCCACCGATCGGCTCTCCTCTACTCACGTCTGTCAGACGCAAGTGAGGAAGAGCCGATCAATGGCTCTTCCTGTTTACTTCCTGATCAGCCGTGATTCGACACGGCTGATCACATGGTAAAAAGCCTCCGACGGAGGCTTTTTACCGAGATCAGTGTAGCGGTGGGTCAGACTGACCCACCGCTACACCGATCGCCGCGATGCGCGCCCCCCGGGCGCGCGGCGGCTGTTATCCCGCAGGACATCATATGACGTCCAGTGTGGATAACTGAACCACTTCCCGGACGTCAATTTGCTATTGACTGGGCGGGAAGTGGTTAAAGTGACAACAAAGTTATATCTCTGAAAGAAAAGCATTGCAAAGTTATTGAACTCCTTCCCCGTTCGCCATATAGACAAATGATGGCGGGCGGGATCCCCTCTCCTTCTGCGTCTCACCGCATGGTGATCGTTGGCGCGTCATGTCCCCGGTACACGGCGCAAACCCTGATGTCGGTAAAGGGCTGATGACGCGGCTCTTTACCCATGTGATCGGCTGCGTCCAATCACAGCCGATCACATGCAAACACGGAAGTGACGTTTATCGGCTCTCCTCCTCTCCTCACAACGCTGACAGAGTACAGAGACAGATCAGGGCACTGATCATCAGTGCAGCCACCACTGTGCCCATCTGTGATGCCAGTCAGTGTTGTCTATCAGTGCCCAGTATTGAAGCAGTGAAAAGTGAAATGCGCTTTTTTTTTATTCTTTTATTTCTCTGATTTGTAATCTGGCGGTAAAGAAGATAACAAAAAGAAAAGCCTAAATATTAATGTGTTATCTTAGTTTAGGATAAATTAGGAGTTAATAAGCAATAAACATTGTTGTGTCTTTCTATTCCATGTCTGTAAAGTGCATATCAATAATGTTACTTTGTATCTCTCTATCTCCCGTCTGAACAATGTTTATAAACAATGTTACTTTGACTCTCTCTTTCTCCTGTCTGATCAATGTTTATAAACAATGTAACTTTGTATCTCTCCATCTCCTGTCTGATCAATGTTTATAAACAATGTTACTTTGTATCTCTCTATCTCCCATCTGATCAATGTTTATAAACGATGTTACTTTGTATCTCTCTATCTCCCGTCTGATCAATGTTTATAAACAATGTTACTTTGTATCTCTCTATCTCCCATCTGATCAATGTTTATAAACAATGTTACTTTGTATCTCTCTATCTCCCGTCTGATCAATGTTTATAAACAATGTTACTTTGTATCTCTCTATCTCCCGTCTGAACAATGTTTATAAACAATGTTACTTTGTATCTCTCTTTCTTCTGTCTGATCAATGTTTATAAACAATGTTACTTTGCATCTCTCTTTCTCCTGTCTGATCAATGTTTATAAACAATGTTATTTTGTATCTCTCTATCTCCCGTCTGATCAATGTTTATAAACAATGTTACTTTGTATCTCTCTATCTCCCGTCTGATCAATGTTTATAAACAATGTTACTTTGTATCTCTCTATCTCCCGTCTGAACAATGTTTATGAACAATGTTACTTTGTATCTCTCTTTCTTCTGTCTGATCAATGTTTATAAACCATGTTACTTTGCATCTCTCTTTCTCCCGTCTGATCAATGTTTATAAACAATGTAACTTTGTATCTCTCTATCTCCCGTCTGATCAATGTTTATAAACAATGTAACTTTGTATCTCTCCATCTCCTGTCTGATCAATGTTTATAAATAATGTTACTTTGTATCTCTCTATCTCCCGTCTGAACAATGTTTATAAACAATGTTACTTTGTATCTCTCTCCTGTCTGATCAATGTTTATAAACAATGTTGCTTTGTATCTCTCTCTCTCTCTCTCTCGTCTGATCAATGTTTATAAGCAATGTTACTTTGTATCTCTCTCTCCTGTCTGATCAATGTTTATAAACAATGTTGCTTTGTATCTCTCTCTCCCGTCTGATCAATGTTTATAAACAATGTTATTTTGTATCTCTCTTTCTCCTGTCTGATCAATGCTTATAAACAATGTTACTTTGTATCTCTCTATCTCCCGTCTGATCAATGTTTATAAACAATGTTACTTTGTATCTCTCTATCTCCCGTCTGAACAATGTTTATAAACAATGTTACTTTGTATCTCTCTTTCTTCTGTCTGATCAATGTTTATAAACAATGTTACTTTGCATCTCTCTTTCTCCTGTCTGATCAATGTTTATAAACAATGTAACTTTGTATCTCTCCATCTCCTGTCTGATCAATGTTTATAAAAAAATTTACTTTGTATCTCTCTCTCTCCCGTCTGATCAATGTTTATAAACAATGTAACTTTGTATCTCTATATCTCCCGTCTGATCATTGTTTATAAACAATGTTACTTTGTATCTCTCTATCTCCCGTCTGATCAATGTTTATAAACAATGTTACTTTGTATCTCTCTCACTCCTGTCTGATCAATGTTTATAAACAATGTTGCTTTGTATCTCTCCATCTTCTGTCTGATCAATGTTTATAAACAATGTTACTTTGTATCTCTCTATCTCCCGTCTGATCAATGTTTATAAACAATGTTACTTTGTATCTCTCTCACTCCTGTCTGATCAATGTTTATAAACAATGTTACTTTGTATCTCTCTCTCTCCTGTCTGATCAATGTTCATAAACAATGTTGCTTTGTATCTCTCTCTCTCGTCTGATCAATGTTTATAAGCAATGTTATTTTGTATCTCTCTCTCTCCTGTCTGATCAATGTTTATAAACAATGTTGCTTTGTATCTCTCTCTCCCGTCTGATCAATGTTTATAAACAATGTTATTTTGTATCTCTCTTTCTCCTGTCTGATCAATGTTTATAAACAATGTTACTTTGTATCTCTCTCACTCCTGTCTGATCAATGTTTATAAACAATGTTGCTTTGTATCTCTCCATCTCCTGTCTGATCAATGTTTATAAACAATGTTACTTTGTATCTCTCTATCTCCCGTCTGATCAATGTTTATAAACAATGTTACTTTGTATCTCTCTCTCTCCTGTCTGATCAATGTTCATAAACAATGTTGCTTTGTATCTCTCTCTCTCGTCTGATCAATGTTTATAAACAATGTTATTTTGTATCTCTCTTTCTCCTGTCTGATCAATGTTTATAAACAATGTTACTTTGTATCTCTCTCTCTCCCGTCTGATCAATGTTTATAAACAATGTTACTTTGTATCTCTCTCTCTCCTGTCTGATCAATGTTTATAAACAATGTTGCTTTGTATCTCTCTCTCCCGTCTGATCAATGTTTATAAACAATGTTATTTTGTATCTCTCTTTCTCCTGTCTGATCAATGTTTATAAACAATGTTATTTTGTATCTCTCTTTCTCCTGTCTGATCAATGTTTATAAACAATGTTACTTTGTATCTCTCTCTCTCCCGTCTGATCAATGTTTATAAACAATGTTACTTTGTATCTCTCTATCTCCCGTCTGAACAATGATTATAAACAATGTTACTTTGTATCTCTCTATCTCCCGTCTGATCAATGTTTATAAACAATGTTACTTTGTATCTCTCTATCTCCCGTCTGATCAATGTTTATAAACAATGTTATTTTGTATCTCTCTATCTCCTGTCTGATCAATGTTTATAAACAATGTAACTTTGTATCTCTCCATCTCCTGTCTGATCAATGTTTATAAATAATGTTACTTTGTATCTCTCTCTCTCCCGTCTGATCAATGTTTATAAACAATGTTACTTTGTATCTCTCTCTCTCTCCCGTCTGATCAATGTTTATAAACAATGTTACTTTGTATCTCTCCATCTCCTGTCTGATCAATGTTTATAAACAATGTAACTTTGTATCTCTATATCTCCCGTCTGATCAATGTTTATAAACAATGTTACTTTGTATCTCTCTATCTCCCGTCTGATCAATGTTTATAAACAATGTTACTTTGTATCTCTCTCACTCCTGTCTGATCAATGTTTATAAACAATGTTGCTTTGTATCTCTCCATCTCCTGTCTGATCAATGTTTATAAACAATGTTGCTTTGTATCTCTCCATCTCCTGTCTGATCAATGTTTATAAACAATGTTACTTTGTATCTCTCTCACTCCTGTCTGATCAATGTTTATAAACAATGTTGCTTTGTATCTCTCCATCTCCTGTCTGATCAATGTATATAAATAATGTTACTTTGTATCTCTCCATCTCCTGTCTGATCAATGTTTATAAACAATGTTACTTTGTATCTCTCTATCTCCCGTCTGAACAATGTTTATAAACAATGTTACTTTGTATCTCTCTATCTCCCGTCTGATCAAAATTTATAAACAATGTTACTTTGTATCTCTCTATCTCCCGTCTGATCAATGTTTATAAACAATGTTATTTTGTATCTCTCTATCTCCTGTCTGATCAATGTTTATAAACAATGTAACTTTGTATCTCTCCATCTCCTGTCTGATCAATGTTTATAAATAATGTTACTTTGTATCTCTCTCTCTCCCGTCTGATCAATGTTTATAAACAATGTTACTTTGTATCTCTTTCTTCTGTCTGATCAATGTTTATAAACAATGTTACTTTGTATCTCTCTATCTCCCGTCTGAACAATGTTTATAAACAATGTTACTTTGTATCTCTCTATCTCCCATCTGAACAATGTTTATAAACAATGTTACTTTGTATCTCTCTTTCTTCTGTCTGATCAATGTTCATAAACAATGTTGCTTTGTATCTCTCTCTCTCGTCTGATCAATGTTTATAAGCAATGTTACTTTGTATCTCTCTCTCTCCTGTCTGATCAATGTTTATAAACAATGTTGCTTTGTATCTCTCTCTCCCGTCTGATCAATGTTTATAAACAATGTTATTTTGTATCTCTCTTTCTCCTGTCTGATCAATGTTTATAAACAATGTTACTTTGTATCTCTCTCTCTCCCGTCTGATCAATGTTTATAAACAATGTTACTTTGTATCTCTCTATCTCCCGTCTGAACAATGATTATAAACAATGTTACTTTGTATCTCTCTATCTCCCGTCTGATCAATGTTTATAAACAATGTTACTTTGTATCTCTCTATCTCCCGTCTGATCAATGTTTATAAACAATGTTATTTTGTATCTCTCTATCTCCTGTCTGATCAATGTTTATAAACAATGTAACTTTGTATCTCTCCATCTCCTGTCTGATCAATGTTTATAAATAATGTTACTTTGTATCTCTCTCTCTCCCGTCTGATCAATGTTTATAAACAATGTTACTTTGTATCTCTCTCTCTCTCCCGTCTGATCAATGTTTATAAACAATGTTACTTTGTATCTCTCCATCTCCTGTCTGATCAATGTTTATAAACAATGTAACTTTGTATCTCTATATCTCCCGTCTGATCAATGTTTATAAACAATGTTACTTTGTATCTCTCTATCTCCCGTCTGATCAATGTTTATAAACAATGTTACTTTGTATCTCTCTCACTCCTGTCTGATCAATGTTTATAAACAATGTTGCTTTGTATCTCTCCATCTCCTGTCTGATCAATGTTTATAAACAATGTTGCTTTGTATCTCTCCATCTCCTGTCTGATCAATGTTTATAAACAATGTTACTTTGTATCTCTCTCACTCCTGTCTGATCAATGTTTATAAACAATGTTGCTTTGTATCTCTCCATCTCCTGTCTGATCAATGTATATAAATAATGTTACTTTGTATCTCTCCATCTCCTGTCTGATCAATGTTTATAAACAATGTTACTTTGTATCTCTCTATCTCCCGTCTGAACAATGTTTATAAACAATGTTACTTTGTATCTCTCTATCTCCCGTCTGATCAATGTTTATAAACAATGTTACTTTGTATCTCTCTATCTCCCGTCTGATCAATGTTTATAAACAATGTTATTTTGTATCTCTCTATCTCCTGTCTGATCAATGTTTATAAACAATGTAACTTTGTATCTCTCCATCTCCTGTCTGATCAATGTTTATAAATAATGTTACTTTGTATCTCTCTCTCTCCCGTCTGATCAATGTTTATAAACAATGTTACTTTGTATCTCTTTCTTCTGTCTGATCAATGTTTATAAACAATGTTACTTTGTATCTCTCTATCTCCCGTCTGAACAATGTTTATAAACAATGTTACTTTGTATCTCTCTATCTCCCGTCTGAACAATGTTTATAAACAATGTTACTTTGTATCTCTCTTTCTTCTGTCTGATCAATGTTTATAAACAATGTTACTTTGCATCTCTCTTTCTCCTGTCTGATCAATGTTTATAAACAATGTTATTTTGTATCTCTCTATCTCCTGTCTGATCAATGTTTATAAACAATGTAACTTTGTATCTCTCCATCTCCTGTCTGATCAATGTTTATAAATAATGTTACTTTGTATCTCTCTATCTCCCGTCTGATCAATGTTTATAAACAATGTTACTTTGTATCTCTCTATCTCCCGTCTGATCAATGTTTATAAACAATGTTACTTTGTATCTCTATATCTCCCGTCTGAACAATGTTTATAAACAATGTTACTTTGTATCTCTCTTTCTTCTGTCTGATCAATGTTTATAAACAATGTTACTTTGCATCTCTCTTTCTCCTGTCTGATCAATGTTTATAAACAATGTTACTTTGTATCTCTCTATCTCCCGTCTGAACAATGTTTATAAACAATGTTACTTTGTATCTCTCTATCTCCCGTCTGATCAATGTTTATAAACAATGTTACTTTGTATCTCTCTATCTCCCGTCTGATCAATGTTTATAAACAATGTTATTTTGTATCTCTCTATCTCCTGTCTGATCAATGTTTATAAACAATGTAACTTTGTATCTCTCCATCTCCTGTCTGATCAATGTTTATAAATAATGTTACTTTGTATCTCTCTCTCTCCCGTCTGATCAATGTTTATAAACAATGTTACTTTGTATCTCTATCTCCCGTCTGATCAATGTTTATAAACAATGTTACTTTGTATCTCTTTCTTCTGTCTGATCAATGTTTATAAACACTGTTACTTTGTATCTCTCTATCTCCCGTCTGAACAATGTTTATAAACAATGTTACTTTGTATCTCTCTTTCTTCTGTCTGATCAATGTTTATAAACAATGTTACGTTGCATCTCTCTTTCTCCTGTCTGATCAATGTTTATAAACAATGTTATTTTGTATCTCTCTATCTCCTGTCTGATCAATGTTTATAAACAATGTAACTTTGTATCTCTCCATCTCCTGTCTGATCAATGTTTATAAATAATGTTACTTTGTATCTCTCTATCTCCCGTCTGATCAATGTTTATAAACAGTGTTACTTTGTATCTCTATATCTCCCATCTGAACAATGTTTATAAACAATGTTACTTTGTATCTCTATTTCTTCTGTCTGATCAATGTTTATAAACAATGTTACTTTGCATCTCTCTCTCTCCCGTCTGATCAATGTTTATAAACAATGTTATTTTGTATCTCTCTATCTCCCGTCTGATCAATGTTTATAAACAATGTAACTTTGTATCTCTCTTTCTCCTGTCTGATCAATGTTTATAAACAATGTTACTTTGTATCTCTATATCTCCCGTCTGAACAATGTTTATAAACAATGTAACTTTGTATCTCTCTTTCTCCTGTCTGATCAATGTTTATAAACAATGTTACTTTGTATCTCTCTATCTCCCGTCTGATCAATGTTTATAAACAATGTTACTCTGTATCTCTCTATCTCCTGTCTGATCAATGTTTATAAACAATGTTACTCTGTATCTCTCTATCTCCTGTCTGATCAATGTTTATAAACAATGTTACTCTGTATCTCTCTATCTCCTGTCTGATCAATGTTTATAAACAATGTTACTTTGTATCTCTCTATCTCCCGTCTGATCAATGTTTATAAACAGTGTTACTTTGTATCTCTATATCTCCCATCTGAACAATGTTTATAAACAATGTTACTTTGTATCTCTATTTCTTCTGTCTGATCAATGTTTATAAACAATGTTACTTTGCATCTCTCTCTCCCGTCTGATCAATGTTTATAAACAATGTTATTTTGTATCTCTCTATCTCCCGTCTGATCAATGTTTATAAACAATGTAACTTTGTTTCTCTCTTTCTCCTGTCTGATCAATGTTTATAAACAATGTTACTTTGTATCTCTATATCTCCCGTCTGAACAATGTTTATAAACAATGTAACTTTGTATCTCTCTTTCTCCTGTCTGATCAATGTTTATAAACAATGTTACTTTGTATCTCTCTATCTCCCGTCTGATCAATGTTTATAAACAATGTTACTCTGTATCTCTCTATCTCCTGTCTGATCAATGTTTATAAACAATGTTACTCTGTATCTCTCTATCTCCTGTCTGATCAATGTTTATAAACAATGTTACTCTGTATCTCTCTATCTCCTGTCTGATCAATGTTTATAAACAATGTTACTTTGTATCGCTCTATCTCCTGTCTGATCAATGTTTATAAACAATGTTACTCTGTATCTCTCTATCTCCTGTCTGATCAATGTTTATAAACAATGTTACTCTGTATCTCTCTATCTCCTGTCTGATCAATGTTTATAAACAATGTTACTCTGTATCTCTCTATCTCCTGTCTGATCAATGTTTATAAACAATGTTACTTTGTATCGCTCTATCTCCTGTCTGATCAATGTTTATAAACAATGTTACTCTGTATCTCTCTATCTCCTGTCTGATCAATGTTTATAAACAATGTTACTTTGTATCTCTCTATCTCCCGTCTGATCAATGTTTATAAACAATGTTACTCTGTATCTCTCTATCTCCTGTCTGATCAATGTTTATAAACAATGTTACTTTGTATCTCTCTATCTCCTGTCTGATCAATGTTTATAAACAATGTTACTTTGTATCGCTCTATCTCCTGTCTGATCAATGTTACGTAATGTCTAAGATGGTCTGTTTTTTACAGATACTATATTTACCTGCTAACTCCTGGCTGTAATTTTTTGAGCCAGGAACAGCAAAGCTCAGATTAATAAGAGGGGAAAACTGGCACTATAAAGTTGGAAGTAAACCCATCGATTTAACAGTTTCAAAAAACAGTTCCATTCCCGGCATGCCGGAAATGCTACCTGTCACATTGGTTGTGCTCTCAACCATACAGTCAAACCATCCAATGGCTGGTGTCATAACTGGTCACATGGGCAGCATCATGGCAGTTGAAGATTAAACTGAGGCCAAGATGGCCGCTTCTTTGGCTGAAAACGATAGGAGGGTTTACTTCCACTTTAAGTCATTCTGACAGTTTTCTGGTGAGCAAACAGAGAGAAGAGCGCAATAAGGGGCGGGTCTCTGACCAAACTGTATAACCGTATTACTTATTTGATTGGAGAAAAGTCAGGTCACTAACCGATGTATTCTCTCTGACAGAGCGGTCTACAACACAGGACTGGCTCAGGGAACTTCTGCCATTTTTGTGAGGTAAAGGAAGCCACAGATATTTATTTCTTCTGTGATTTTCAGCTTTTACAGGGATGACAGAGGACAGGATGGTCTGCCATTGGTATTACATGGAATTTCTATGTCTCTCATTTTCACCCTCGCTGAATCAAGTAACCAACAACAAATAAAATACTATTGAGAGGCACTTCACTAGCTACATGCTTGTTCCAGTTTTGCTTAGCAGTGAAGCTTGGATTGGAATGACACCTTCAAAAACAATGCAAACCAAATATGCATTTGATTCATGTTAACCACTTGCCCCCCCCCCCAGAAGATGTACCCCCCCCCCCCTTCATGAACAGGCCATTTAACCACTTAAAGCGGAGCTCCACCCTAAAGTGGAACTTCCGCTCATCGGAACCCTCCCCCCCCCTCCGGTGCCACAATTGACACCTTTCAGGGGGGAGGGGGGGGGGTGCAGATACTTACCTAAGACAGGTATTTGCACCCACTTCCGGGAGTCCCCTCTGCGGGAAATCTGCGGGTAGCGCGTCACTTCCCGCAGAATACCTGTTGTGTTCTGGGAGACACTCGGCTCCCAGGACACAGCGGGGACCAGTCAGAACGGCGCTGCGCGACTCGCGCATGCGCCGTAGGGAACCGGGCACTGAAGCCGCAAGGCTTCACTTCCTGGTTCCCTCACCGAGGATGGCGGTGGGGGGCAGCAGAGTGACGAGGGATTGCTCATCCTCTGCTGCCGACGTCACTGGACTCCAGGACAGGGAAGTGTCCAAATATTTAGGCCTCATGCCCACGGACGTTTTTACAGCCGCTTTTTTTACAGCTTAAAAACGCCTGTCCATGTTATTGTATAATTATTATTTTTTTCGAAAAAAAAAAACAAAACAAAAAAAAAAAAGCGGAGCTTAAAAATGCAATTGCGGCGTTTTTCGAAAAAAACAAACAAAAAAAAAACAAACGTCGGAGCTTAAAAATGCAATTGCGGCGTTTTTGCACGTTTTTTGACGCTTTGCCTTTTTCTATGCCTAACGCCGACGCCGAGGAACGCACTGGTCCTGGGTTTTTTTTACAGCTTAAAAACGTCTATGCTATTTGCAGCTCCAAAACGTCTAGGTGGGCATGAAGCTATAGACTAACATGGACAGGCGTTTTTAAGCTGTAAAAAACGCTCAAAAACGCGGCTGTAAAAACGTCCGTGGGCATGAGGGCTAAGCCTTAAGCCTTCGGGTCTGGTATGGATATGGAAGGGAACCCCACACTAAAATGTAAGAGAAAACCCTGTGGTGTGCCCCCCAAAATCCATACAAGACCTTTATCCGGGTATGCAGCCCGGCAGGTCAGGAAAGGGGGAAGGGGCCAATGAGCGCTCACCCTCCTGGACTTAGGGGGGGGTTGGTGCCCACCCCAAAGCACCTTTTCTCCATGTTGCTGGGGATAAGGGCCTCATCCCGACCTCCGTGGTTGTGGGGGTCTACTTGGGGAGGAGGCAGGAATTGTATTTTTGGAGGGCAGATTTGTATTGGATGAAATCTTTCTGAGACTAAAGCCCCCGTACACACGATCCAAAAATCGTACGAAAAATGCCGCTTTCGAAACGACCGTACGATAATCGGATCATTAGTACAGAGCTTTCGAGAGCCGATCAGGACAGTTCACCCGATATTATTCTATCGGACATGCACAGAATTTTTTTTCCGTACGATGCCAGATCGTACGATTTTCGTTTAGTCAGTACAGTTGTCGTCCGAAAATACAACACAAATACATGACAACACGTGACATCACTTCCCATCTTTTTTTTTTCTGTCGTATGAGAATTTTCGTGACTTTAATAACCTATTCAATTTTACTTGCGACTATTAAGCGGAAAAAAGTCGTACGATCCGTCGTACGATAATCGGATCGTGTGTACGGGGCTTTAGTCTTACCCCCACGGATGCTGAAGAGTGCGGCTACGTTTTCTGAGACTTCTAGTGTCATCTGTTTTCCAGGGTTTTAGGGGTTGAGTCCTAATTCTGTGTGTAGTAAGGGGGGGGGGGGGGGGACGACGATCTTGACTAGGGCAGAGGAGAGGGATCTATTGTAGGCAGAAGTGTCTAGATTGGAGCAGGACGGGTGTGAAATTTTGTCATAGAGGTGGGTCAATAGGCTTGTGGAATTCGTTTCGTAACGAATCGAAGTTCGTCCGAATTTAGCAACTTTCGGACATTTGGAAGCATTCGAATTTCCGAACAAAGCAATTACGAATAAAACCGAATCCGAAAAAAAAATATATCGCAAATAGTGAATGCCCGAATGTCTTCGGCATAATTCGTTATGAAAAAAAGTTACGAATGTACGAATCCATACGAAGCACAATAACACTCACTCTGCTCTCTGCTTCTCCCTCACCGTGCTGAACCCTCTCAAAATGGTGTACAGGGGCGGAGCCTATAGCCGCATGTAAAAAACAAAAGTAAAATACGAGATTTAGAATCGATACAAATAACCGCAAAGTATTTAGAAAAGTACAAATCCATTCGAAGCACGTTAGGCATAATAGGCAGCGTCGTTGTGAGAGAGACACGGAAAATTACGAATATCAACGAACCCAAAAAAAGTTACGGAAGCAGGAGTTGTGTCCAGAATCAATGAAAAACAACGTACTCTACCGAAAGTACGAATTATAAAGCAACAAAAAATTCAACTAAAAATGTCGCTTGCAAAAATACGAATGAGTCCGAACACGAAAAATCCCGTCTAGCAAAATTACGAATGATTACGAATCAACAGGACCGGAAAGAAACGAACCGAAACGGAACGAATTTTTCCGTTGTGCACAAGTCTAGTGGTCAGTAGCAGAGAAGGGTTGAAGTGGTGAAGGTTCTTTGGGTAGTTGTTAGGCGGTTGGAGGGAGAGGAGGTGGAAGTCAGGGAGAGAGCGAAACTTATAAGGTAATGATCAGAGAGAGGAAAAGGATTTTGGAGAGGTTGCATGGAGTACATAGGTAGGAGAATACAAGGTCGAGGGTGTTGCCATCAGAATGAGTATCCATTGTGTATCCATTGCTTCAGATCAAATGAGGAGGGTAGACCAAGAAGTTTAGAAGTAGCAGAAGTGTTTGTATTAACAGGGATGTTGAAGTCACAGAGAATGATTGTGGGAATTTCAGAAGAGAGAAAGTAGGGTAGCCAGGCAGAGAAGTCATCAAGGAAAGTTGATACAGAACCAGGGGGCTGGTAGATCACAGCAATTCTTAAAGAGGAACTGCAGTCTACTCACATTATTTGTAATAAAAACATGTTTGGCATCCTGAAGCTTCCCTCCAACCACATTGCATATTATTTTATATATACTGTGATTTTGTACTTGTCAAATATGCTGCAGAAATCTCCCTCCACTGAGTCTGGTTGCAGCCATGTTAACTGTGGGCAGCTGAAGCTGCTGCCTGTTCACTTCCTGGATTTACACAGACACACAGAGGCACACCTCCAGCTCTGCAGTTCTCATTGGCCCTCTTATGACTAATCCCCTCCCCCTCCCTTCCTGGCAAACTCTCAGGAGAGTGAGAGAGGGAGAGCTGTGCAGGATGTCATAAGCCTAGGCTAATGACCAGACAAGAAACAGAAAGTGGGCTGTAGAAGGTATTTACTGGCAGAAAAATACTATCCAAAGTTAAAACAACAACAAGGGCAGAAGATTTAATAGATGGAAAGATGAAAAAATGACTGAAGTTCCGCTTTAAGGAAATCTGAGAAAATACTCTAGATATAAACATCGAGCTTCAAATGAGAGGGGCAGACAGGGAGGAGAGTTGAGAACCTGAAAGGTGCTGTGTGGGGATAGGAATTAAATTGTTGTTAAATAACAGTTCCCACCTTTGATGATGGCACACGTCGAAACATGTAAGGCAGAGTCACACTTTGAGTGATGTTCTCCGCACTTTGAGTGATGTTCCCCACACTTTGAGTGATGTTCCCCGCACTTTGAGTGATGTTCCCCACACTTTGAGTGATGTTCTCCGCACTTAGAGTGATGTTCTCCGCACTTTGAGTGATGTTCTCCGCACTTTGAGTGATGTTCCCCGCACTTTGAGTGATGTTCCCCGCACTTTGAGTGATGTTCCCCACACTTTGAGTGATGTTCCCCGCACTTTGAGTGATGTTCCCCGCACTTTGAGTGATGTTCTCCGCACTTTGAGTGATGTTCCCCGCACTTTGAGTGATGTTCCCCGCACTTTGAGTGATGTTCCCCACACTTTGAGTGATGTTCTCCGCACTTTGAGTGATGTTCCCCACACTTTGAGTGATGTTCCCCACACTTTGAGTGATGTTCCCCACACTTTGAGTGATGTTCCCCACACTTTGAGTGATGTTCTCCGCACTTTGAGTGATGTTCTCCGCACTTTGAGTGATGTTCTCCGCACTTTGAGTGATGTTCCCCACACTTTGAGTGATGTTCCCCGCACTTTGAGTGATGTTCTCCGCACTTTGAGTGATGTTCTCCGCACTTTGAGTGATGTTCTCCGCACTTTGAGTGATGTTCCCCACACTTTGAGTGATGTTCCCCACACTTTGAGTGATGTTCTCCGCACTTTGAGTGATGTTCTCCGCACTTTGAGTGATGTTGCCTGCACTTTGAGCCGCAGCCCAAATTTTTTATTTACAAATTTTGAAAATAAGTAATTTTTCTCCTTCACTGATAGGCATTGATGAGGCTAAACTGAAGGGCACTGATGAGGCGACACTGATGAGGATGCAATAATTGATAACACGGAAAGGCACTGATGAGGAGGCAAATATATATAACACTGATGGGCACTAATAGGTGGCACTGATGGGTGGCACTGATGAGCACTGATAGGTGCATTGATGAGACAGCACTGATGGGCACTGATGAGGCGGCACTGAAGGGCACTGATGAGGAAGCACTAATATATAACACTGATAGGCACTGATAGATGGCACTGATAGGCAGCACTGATGTGCGGCACTTATGAGCAGGCACTGATGGGCACTGAAAGGCAGCACTGACTGGTATCACTGATGGGCACAGATTGGCACACTGATAGGCACAGATTGGCATCACTGATGGGCACAGCTTGGCATCACTGATGGGCACAGCTTGGCATCACTGATGGGCACCGTTAGGGCTGCACTGATGATCAGGGCACTGATTATCTGTACAGGTCTCCCCTGTGATGAGATGCCGCTGATTGGCTCTCCTCTTCTCATACTCTGTCAGCTGTTAACCGCCATTTCCTTGTTTACATGTGATCAGCTGTGATTGGACACAGCTGACCACATGGGTACAGAGCCGCGTCATTGGCTCTTTACCGAGATTGGGGTTGCGCTGTGTCCCAGAGACACAGCGTTCGCGATCGCTGCATTGTGTGTCCCTCGCAGGCACGCAAGTGTGGTGAGACTGGGGAGACGTCATACGACGTCGTCCCAGGACAAGAGAGCATCCCGCCCGCCGTCATTTGTCTATACGGCGGGCAGGAGGTAGTTAAAAATAAGGGAGTCACCAGATTCCAACCCCCACATGTGAATAAGTAATGAGTAACGGTATCCCTACTCATTCACAGAAAAGTGTAAATGAAGACACATTCTTTTTGACAAGTTCTTAATATAATATTCCAAAAAATATCCCACGATGTCCAATAAATTCATCATCACTCACATCGTCCAGTGTCAATCACAAATAATTCCCGCCGATCGAAAAAAAAAAAAGCAGACTGATGGACACATCCTATCCCGTCACTACACTCACAGCGAATAAAAGCTCTGGTCCTCAACAATAAATGTAAGCAGAGGGGCGGGGTATATCTAGTGATGTCATATAACAAATATGGTCATGTGGTTATATTATTTGGTCAGTGTTGTCAGCGTTATCCCTGCCCCTTTGTTTACATGGCCAGGAGTTTCCAGGCCAGCAAATAATTGGGGCCTGATGATGTCACTGATTGCTAAGGATACGGCACCAGTCCCTGCTGCTTTCCTAACAACCACTGATGGCGGAAGAAGGAAACTGTTGTATAATGTGGCATTGTGGCTACTCTATACGTGTGGCTACTCATCTTCTGCCAAACAAGCTAAAAGTCTGCCATTTGGATGAACAACTGAACCAGCAAAGAGCTATCAGAGATAGATAGTATGTCCTATTCTATGATCTGTGGTTTTTAGAAAAACGAAAAAGGGCCTACAAAATGTTAGTAAATCTTGTTGCTCTGGTAAAATGACTTTCAGGGGAACTAAGCAATACTGTATGGCGAAGCTAAGTAACCTCTGCTTTGTTCTAATTCTTCAAGGTAAGAAATACACCAGTCCTATCTGCGAAGAAGATGGTGTTTATGATCCTGTTACTACTACAACTGATGTTGACGAATATGAAAACAATGAGGAAGTTAGGTGAGAAGTGGTTATCACACTTGCATTCAAACATTTTCACAGGGCTGTTAGATCAATGAAGCTGAATATAAGGTTGGAGAGGGCCAGGTGGGTGTCAGAGGTAGGTATTAAATGCTTTCATTCTTACATATCTTTTTTTATTTTACAATGTCCATTACATCTTTCCTCACCTCCAGTGCCCCCCCTATACTGAGCCCCACCCCTACCCATAGCCTCTCCTCTACTCATAGTGTCCCCCTGTACTAAGCCTCTCCTCTACCCATAATGTCCCCCTGTACTGAGCCTCTCCTCTACTCATAGTGTCCCCCTGTACTAAGCCTCTCCTCTACCCATAGTGTCCCCCTGTACTGAGCCTCTCCTCTACCCGTGTCCCCCTGTACTGAGCCTCTCCTCTACTCATAGTGTCCCCCTGTACTAAGCCTCTCCTCTACCCATAGTGTCCCCTGTACTGAGCCTCTCCTCTACCCGTGTCCCCTGTACTGAGCCTCTCCTCTACCCATAGTGTCCCCCTGTACTGAGCCTCTCCTCTACCCATGTCCCCTGTACTGAGCCTCTCCTCTACCCATAATGTCCCCCTGTACTGAGCCTCTCCTCTACTCATAGTGTCCCCCTGTACTGAGCCTCTCCTCTACCCATAGTGTCCCCTGTACTGAGCCTCTCCTCTACCCGTGTCCCCTGTACTGAGCCTCTCCTCTACCCATAGTGTCCCCCTGTACTGAGCCTCTCCTCTACTCATAGTGTCCCCCTGTACTGAGCCTCTCCTCTACTCATAGTGTCCCCCTGTACTGAGCCTCTCCTCTACCCGTGTCCCCCTGTACTGAGCCTCTCCTCTACTCATAGTGTCCCCCTGTACTGAGCCTCTCCTCTACCCATGTCCCCTGTACTGAGCCTCTCCTCTACCCATAGTGTCCCTCTGTACTGAGCCTCTCCTCTACCCGTGTCCCCCTGTACTGAGCCTCTCCTCTACCCGTGTCCCCCTGTACTGAGCCTCTCCTCTACTCATAGTGTCCCCCTGTACTGAGCCTCTCCTCTACTCATAGTGTCCCCCTGTACTGAGCCTCTCCTCTACCCGTGTCCCCCTGTACTGAGCCTCTCCTCTACTCATAGTGTCCCCCTGTACTGAGCCTCTCCTCTACCCATGTCCCCTGTACTGAGCCTCTCCTCTACCCATAGTGTCCCTCTGTACTGAGCCTCTCCTCTACCCGTGTCCCCCTGTACTGAGCCTCTCCTCTACTCATAGTGTCCCCCTGTACTAAGCCTCTCCTCTACCCATAATGTCCCCCTGTACTGAGCCTCTCCTCTACTCATAGTGTCCCCCTGTACTGAGCCTCTCCTCTACCCATAGTGTCCCCTGTACTGAGCCTCTCCTCTACCCGTGTCCCCTGTACTGAGCCTCTCCTCTACCCATAGTGTCCCCCTGTACTGAGCCTATCCTCTACTCATAGTGTCCCCCTGTACTGAGCCTATCCTCTACTCATAGTGTCCCCCTGTACTGAGCCTCTCCTCTACTCATAGTGTCCCCCTGTACTGAGCCTCTCCTCTACTCATAGTGTCCCCCTGTACTGAGCCTCTCCTCTACCCGTGTCCCCCTGTACTGAGCCTCTCCTCTACTCATAGTGTCCCCCTGTACTGAGCCTCTCCTCTACCCATGTCCCCTGTACTGAGCCTCTCCTCTACTCATAGTGTCCCCCTGTACTGAGCCTCTCCTCTACTCATAGTGTCCCCCTGTACTGAGCCTCTCCTCTACCCGTGTCCCCCTGTACTGAGCCTCTCCTCTACTCATAGTGTCCCCCTGTACTAAGCCTCTCCTCTACCCATAATGTCCCCCTGTACTGAGCCTCTCCTCTACTCATAGTGTCCCCCTGTACTGAGCCTCTCCTCTACCCATAGTGTCCCCTGTACTGAGCCTCTCCTCTACCCGTGTCCCCTGTACTGAGCCTCTCCTCTACCCATAGTGTCCCCCTGTACTGAGCCTATCCTCTACTCATAGTGTCCCCCTGTACTGAGCCTATCCTCTACTCATAGTGTCCCCCTGTACTGAGCCTCTCCTCTACTCATAGTGTCCCCCTGTACTGAGCCTCTCCTCTACTCATAATGTCCCCCTGTACTGAGCCTCTCCTCTACTCATAGTGTCCCCCTGTACTGAGCCTCTCCTCTACTCATAGTGTCCCCCTGTACTGAGCCTCTCCTCTACCCGTGTCCCCCTGTACTAAGCCTCTCCTCTACCCATAATGTCCCCCTGTACTGAGCCTCTCCTCTACTCATAGTGTCCCCCTGTACTGAGCCTCTCCTCTACCCATAGTGTCCCTCTGTACTGAGCCTCTCCTCTACCCGTGTCCCCCTGTACTGAGCCTCTCCTCTACTCATAGTGTCCCCCTGTACTGAGCCTCTCCTCTACTCATAGTGTCCCCCTGTACTGAGCCTCTCCTCTACTCATAGTGTCCCCCTGTACTGAGCCTCTCCTCTACCCATAGTGTCCCTCTGTACTGAGCCTCTCCTCTACCCGTGTCCCCCTGTACTGAGCCTCTCCTCTACCCATAGTGTCCCCCTGTACTGAGCCTCTCCTCTACCCATAGTGTCCCTCTGTACTGAGCCTCTCCTCTACTCATAGTGTCCCCCTGTACTGAGCCTCTCCTCTACCCGTGTCCCCCTGTACTGAGCCTCTCCTCTACTCATAGTGTCCCCCTGTACTGAGCCTCTCCTCTACTCATAGTGTCCCCCTGTACTGAGCCTCTCCTCTACTCATAGTGTCCCCCTGTACTGAGCCTCTCCTCTACCCATAGTGTCCCTCTGTACTGAGCCTCTCCTCTACCCGTGTCCCCCTGTACTGAGCCTCTCCTCTACTCATAGTGTCCCCCTGTACTGAGCCTCTCCTCTACCCATAGTGTCCCCTGTACTGAGCCTCTCCTCTACCCGTGTCCCCCTGTACTGAGCCTCTCCTCTACCCATAGTGTCCCCCTGTACTGAGCCTATCCTCTACTCATAGTGTCCCCCTGTACTGAGCCTATCCTCTACTCATAGTGTCCCCCTGTACTGAGCCTCTCCTCTACTCATAGTGTCCCCCTGTACTAAGCCTCTCCTCTACTCATAGTGTCCCCCTGTACTGAGCCTCTCCTCTACTCATAGTGTCCCCCTGTACTAAGCCTCTCCTCTACCCATAATGTCCCCCTGTACTGAGCCTCTCCTCTACCCATAGTGTCCCCTGTACTGAGCCTCTCCTCTACCCGTGTCCCCCTGTACTGAGCCTCTCCTCTACCCATAGTGTCCCCCTGTACTGAGCCTATCCTCTACTCATAGTGTCCCCCTGTACTGAGCCTATCCTCTACTCATAGTGTCCCCCTGTACTAAGCCTCTCCTCTACTCATAATGTCCCCCTGTACTGAGCCTCTCCTCTACTCATAGTGTCCCCTGTACTGAGCCTCTCCTCTACCCATAGTGTCCCCCTGTACTGAGCCTCTCCTCTACTCATAGTGTCCCCCTGTACTGAGCCTCTCCTCTACCCGTGTCCCCCTGTACTGAGCCTCTCCTCTACTCATAGTGTCCCCCTGTACTGAGCCTCTCCTCTACCCATAGTGTCCCTCTGTACTGAGCCTCTCCTCTACCCGTGTCCCCCTGTACTGAGCCTCTCCTCTACTCATAGTGTCCCCCTGTACTGAGCCTCTCCTCTACTCATAGTGTCCCCCTGTACTGAGCCTCTCCTCTACCCGTGTCCCCCTGTACTGAGCCTCTCCTCTACCCATAGTGTCCCCCTGTACTGAGCCTATCCTCTACTCATAGTGTCCCCCTGTACTGAGCCTATCCTCTACTCATAGTGTCCCCCTGTACTGAGCCTCTCCTCTACTCATAGTGTCCCCCTGTACTAAGCCTCTCCTCTACCCATAATGTCCCCCTGTACTGAGCCTCTCCTCTACCCATAGTGTCCCCTTGTACTGAGCCTCTCCTCTACCCATAGTGTCCCCCTGTACTGAGCCTCTCCTCTACCCATAGTGTCCCCCTGTACTGAGCCTATCCTCTACTCATAGTGTCCCCCTGTACTGAGCCTATCCTCTACTCATAGTGTCCCCCTGTACTGAGCCTCTCCTCTACTCATAGTGTCCCCCTGTACTAAGCCTCTCCTCTACTCATAATGTCCCCCTGTACTGAGCCTCTCCTCTACTCATAGTGTCCCCCTGTACTGAGCCTCTCCTCTACCCATAGTGTCCCCTTGTACTGAGCCTCTCCTCTACCCATAGTGTCCCCCTGTACTGAGCCTCTCCTCTACCCGTGTCCCCCTGTACTGAGCCTCTCCTCTACCCGTGTCCCCCTGTACTGAGCCTCTCCTCTACCCATAGTGTCCCCCTGTACTGAGCCTATCCTCTACTCATAGTGTCCCCCTGTACTGAGCCTCTCCTCTACCCATAGTGTCCCCCTGTGCTGAGCCTCTCCTCCAACCATAGTGTCCCCCTGTACTAAGCCTCTTCTCTACCCATAGTGTCCCCCTGTACTGAGCCTCTCCTCTACTCATAGTGTCCCCTGTACTGAGCCTCTCCTCTACTCATAGTGTCCCCCTGTACTGAGCCTCTCCTCTACCCATAGTGTCCCCCTGCGCTGAGCCTCTCCTCTACCCACAGTGTCCCCTGTACTAAGCCTCTCCTCTACCCATAGGACCCCCCTGTACTGAGCCTCTCATCTACCCATAGGATCCCCCTGTACTGAGCCTCTCCTCTACCCATAGGATCCCCCTGAACTGAGCCTCTCCTCTACCCATAGGGTCCCCCTGTACTGAGCCTCTCCTCTACCCATAGTGTCCCCCTGTACTGAGCCTATCCTCTACCCATAGGATCCCCCTGTACTGAGCCTCTCCTCTACCCATAGGATTTCCCTATACTGAGCCTCTCCTCTACCCATAGTGTCCCCCTGTACTGAGCCTCTCCTCTACCCATAGTGTCCCCCTGTACTGAGCCTCTTTTCTATCCATAGTGTCTCCTGTACTAAGCCTCTCCTCTACCCATAGTGTCCCCCTGTACTGAGCCTCTCCTCTACTCATAGTGTCCCCTGTACTGAGCCTCTTCTCTACTCATAGTGTCCCCCTGTACTGAGCCTATCCTCCAATCATAGTGTCTCCTGTACTGAGCCTCTCCTCTACCCGTAGTGTCCCCCTGTACTGAGCTTCTCCTCTACCCATAGTGTCCCCTTGTACTAAGCCTCTCCTCTACCCATAGTGTCCCCCTGTACTGAGCTTCTCCTCTACCCATAGTGTCCCCCTGTACTAAGCCTCTCCTCTACCCATAGTGTCCCCCTGTACTGAGCCTCTCCTCTACCCATAGTGTCCCTCTGTACTGAGCCTCTCCTCTACCCGTGTCCCCCTGTACTGAGCCTCTCCTCTACTCATAGTGTCCCCCTGTACTGAGCCTCTCCTCTACTCATAGTGTCCCCCTGTACTGAGCCTCTCCTCTACCCGTGTCCCCCTGTACTGAGCCTCTCCTCTACCCATAGTGTCCCCCTGTACTGAGCCTCTCCTCTACCCATAGTGTCCCCCTGTACTGAGCCTATCCTCTACTCATAGTGTCCCCCTGTACTGAGCCTATCCTCTACTCATAGTGTCCCCCTGTACTGAGCCTCTCCTCTACTCATAGTGTCCCCCTGTACTAAGCCTCTCCTCTACCCATAATGTCCCCCTGTACTGAGCCTCTCCTCTACCCATAGTGTCCCCTTGTACTGAGCCTCTCCTCTACCCGTGTCCCCCTGTACTGAGCCTCTCCTCTACCCGTGTCCCCCTGTACTGAGCCTCTCCTCTACTCATAGTGTCCCCCTGTACTGAGCCTCTCCTCTACTCATAGTGTCCCCCTGTACTGAGCCTCTCCTCTACTCATAGTGTCCCCCTGTACTGAGCCTCTCCTCTACTCATAGTGTCCCCTGTACTGAGCCTCTCCTCTACCCGTGTCCCCCTGTACTGAGCCTCTCCTCTACCCATAGTGTCCCCCTGTACTGAGCCTCTCCTCTACTCATAGTGTCCCCCTGTACTGAGCCTCTCCTCTACTCATAGTGTCCCCTGTACTGAGCCTCTCCTCTACCCGTGTCCCCCTGTACTGAGCCTATCCTCTACTCATAGTGTCCCCCTGTACTGAGCCTCTCCTCTACCCATAGTGTCCCCCTGTACTGAGCCTCTCCTCTACCCATAGTGTCCCCTTGTACTGAGCCTCTCCTCTACCCATAGTGTCCCCTGTACTGAGCCTCTCCTCTACCCGTGTCCCCCTGTACTGAGCCTCTCCTCTACCCATAGTGTCCCCCTGTACTGAGCCTCTCCTCTACTCATAGTGTCCCCCTGTACTGAGCCTCTCCTCTACCCATAGTGTCCCCCTGTACTGAGCCTATCCTCTACTCATAGTGTCCCCCTGTACTGAGCCTCTCCTCTACCCATAGTGTCCCCCTGTGCTGAGCCTCTCCTCTACCCATAGTGTCCCCCTGTACTGAGCCTCTCCTCTACTCATAGTGTCCCCTGTACTGAGCCTCTCCTCTACCCATAGTGTCCCCCTGCGCTGAGCCTCTCCTCTACCCACAGTGTCCCCTGTACTAAGCCTCTCCTCTACCCATAGGACCCCCCTGTACTGAGCCTCTCATCTACCCATAGGATCCCCCTGTACTGAGCCTCTCCTCTACCCATAGGATCCCCCTGAACTGAGCCTCTCCTCTACCCATAGGGTCCCCCTGTACTGAGCCTCTCCTCTACCCATAGGATCCCCCTGTACTGAGCCTCTCCTCTACCCATAGGATTTCCCTATACTGAGCCTCTCCTCTACCCATAGTGTCCCCCTGTACTGAGCCTCTCCTCTACCCATAGTGTCCCCCTGTACTGAGCCTCTTTTCTATCCATAGTGTCCCCTGTACTAAGCCTCTCCTCTACCCATAGTGTCCCCCTGTACTGAACCTCTCCTCTACCCATAGTGTCCCCCTGTACTGAGCCTCTCCTCTACTCATAGTGTCCCCTGTACTGAGCCTCTCCTCTACTCATAGTGTCCCCCTGTACTGAGCCTATCCTCCAATCATAGTGTCTCCTGTACTGAGCCTCTCCTCTACCCGTAGTATCCCCCTGTACTGAACCTCTCCTCTACCCATAGTGTCCCCCTGTACTGAGCCTCTCCTCTACCCATAGTGTCCCCCTGTACTGAGCCTCTCCTCTATCCATAGTGTCCCCTGTACTGAGCCTCTCCTCTACTCATAGTGTCCCTCTGTACTGAGCCTCTCCTCTACTCATAGTGTCCCTCTGTACTGAGCCTCTCCTCTACTCATAGTGTCCCTCTGTACTGAGCCTCTCCTCTACTCATAGTGTCCCTCTGTACTGAGCCTCCCCTCTACTCATAGTGTCCCTCTGTACTGAGCCTCTCCTCTACCCATAGTGTCCCCTGTACTGAGCCTCTCCTCTACCCGTGTCCGCCTGTACTGAGCCTCTCCTCTACTCATAGTGTCCCTCTGTACTGAGCCTCCCCTCTACTCATAGTGTCCCTCTGTACTGAGCCTCTCCTCTACTCATAGTGTCCCCCTGTACTGAGCCTCGCCTCTACCCATAGGATCCCCCTGTACTGAACCTCTCCTCTACCCATAGTGTCCCCCTGTACTGAGCCTCTCCTCTACCCATAGGATCCCCCTGTACTGAACCCTATCCTCTACCCATAGTGTCTCCCTGTACTGAGCTTTGATTAGATGAATTAGAAAACAGGTGATAAATGTGCTGATTGGCTGAAGTTTTCAAGATATTTCAACACAGGCAGGGCCAGACTGGCCCACCGGAATGGCGGGAAATTTTCCGGTAGGCTGCCTGCCCTGAGGCCACTTTGCAGGGCCGATCCTGGTGCTGCGATCTGAGGCAGAGGTGGGCGCCCAGTGCCGGCTTTACCATGAGTCCACTGGGCTGCCTTGGAGGAGCACCGCTGGATTACACAAAGTGGGGATCTCCCGCTTACCTGGTGGCTGCTGTCATATGAAGTCCCGCCTCCTGGATCGGCTCCTATGATAGACAGCACACTGTCACACGTCCCTGCATTGGACCAGTGTTCTGTCTATCATAGAAGCTGGTCCAGGAGGCAGAACTTCATATGACAGCGGCCGCCAGGTAAGCTGGAGATCCCCGCTCTCTGTAATCTGGCGGTTCTCCTCTCTCTAATTCCCAGGCACTAATAAGGCTCCGCTGATGGGCACTGGTGAGGCTGCATTGATGGGCACTGGTAAGGCTGTGCTGATGGGCACTGGTAAGGCTGTGTTGATGGACATTGGTGAAGCTGAGCTGATGGGCACTGGTGAGGCTGCATTGGATGAGCACTGATGAGGCTGCATTGATGGACACTGGTGAGGCTGCATTGGTGGGCACTGGTGAGGCTTCATTGGATGGGCACTGGTGAGGCTGCACTGATGGGCACTGGTGAGGCTGCATTGATGGGCACTGGTAAGGCTTTGCTGATGGGCACTGGTGAGGCTGCATTGATGGGCACTGGTAAGGCTGCACTAATGGGCACTGGTAAGGCTGCGCTGATGGGCACTGGTGAGGCTGTGTTGATGGACATTGGTGAAACTGCATTGATGGGCATTGGTGAGGCTGCATTGGATGGGCACTGGTGAGGCTGAGCTGATGGGCACTGGTGAGTCTGCATTTATGGGCACTGGTGAGGCTGCACTGATGGGCACTAGGGAGGTTGCCCTGATGGGCACTGGTGAGGCTAAATTGGTGGGCACTGGGGAGGCTGCATTGATGGACACTGCCTGCCAGCCGCTAACCACCGATGGGGTAAGTGCTGGACCGGCCGGCAAACAGCGGGGGGTGGGGGGTTGGGTGTCGCTCAGGGGGTGTGGGTGCCGCTCCGCTTGGGGGTGGGGATGAGTGTTTGTTTTCCGCCCCCCCAAAAAAAAAAAAAAAACACCGGCCGCCACTGGCCCTCATTTTTATTGCATTACATGTGCAACTTATCTGGATCATTGGAAGAATGAAGAAGAGAGAAGAAGAAAAAGTCAGTGGCTTTTGCAGTCCCAATGGTGTGGAGGGAGAATGAAAAACCAATAAATGAATGGAAAGTTGTGTTATTGGTATCAATAAAAAGATACCTGTATAACAATTGGTGTGGCACCATTCTCATTGCTACATCACATTTTGCAAGAAAGTTATGGAGCATAATCGCACATCCCCCTCATCATTTTGAAATATCTTGATACAATTTTGCCCTGAAGCTGTATCTTGGAAATTGGAGCCAATTAATACTCAGGACGTAATTTCCCTTTATTAATGACCCAATTCTGGTAAACTTTAACTACTTTTATTTCCGAGGTTTTCTCCTTGTAGACCAGTGTAATCCACTGAGCCATTTTGACTATCCAATGCAGGTCTCTCCTATCTGCTATTGTCCCACCAGAATACCAGACTGGAAATACTTTCCATTGACGCACGAAAAAAAAATGTAACAACTGTTTAGGAGGCGAGTGCTCAGGAAATAGAGGCCCTGCTAAGCATTTCTTTATCAGATGTGAGGTGGTCCGGCTCCAGGTCAGGTCTTCAGGTGAATAAACTTTAAGACATGTTCCAAGAAATAAACCACACAATGTGATCAGATGTATTTCTTATCAACTTTCCTATTTTCTTTGAAATCACAAATTGATCTTACCCTTATTTCCTCTGCTGGAAGATAAACACACCCTTGTCTTAATGGGTCACAAAGCTGAACATTTGTAGTATGGTCCACCAAGGTGAAGGGATGAAGAGATGGTATATCTCCCTTCTGTTTCAAAGGCAGCTTTATGCATGGACATACCTGACAGCTCAACTCTCCAATAAAACACCAAGCGCAATTTTACTTCTCAATGGATGTATTTTCAAGTCTCCTGATTCGTGCGAAGACAATTTTCCTCCCAGCCTCACATCTGCTATGAAGACTTGAAACTAACTGAGGGAGTATGGAAAAAAAACAGGGAGGAACTAATTACAATTTTACTACCTAGCACCAATCAGGAGGGGGAAAAGAAGGACCATACCAAAAGCTACATAAACATATTGCTATGGCACAAAAACACAACTAGATGAGGACATAGACAAGAACAATAGCAGAAAATAACACCAGAGGCTATAATTTCCAACATCAGGTCCCTTGGTAGCAATAATATACAGCAACCGCCTATGCTGAACACCCGTGGGAAGCTTTCTTGCCTCTCAGATTATATTTTTGGATATATTTGATATTTTTAGTGACATTCCACTCATTAATGGTTAATTGTAGGGATACACCAATTGTGCTAATTGTTACCACATATACTGTAAGTATATTCCATTGCTTTGGTCTTTAGAAGGGAGTCCGCCCTGAAGTGTAATATGGGTTGTTTTTAAATATTTTTTAATTGATTAGGGAGGAGCTTAAAGAAGAATTACTAACTGTTTCTACATATTTTAGTTTCTGGTGGGACAAAGTACCATCTTCCCAGGTGCCCTGTAACACTGGCTGTAATGTTGGACAGAACGCCCCACCTTGGTGCATGGCTGCTCCACACCACAACCAGCAAGGAGTTGATAGAAAACTGTCTCTGGCTCCCAGGAAAGCACCAACATGAAGAATGCAGAGGGAGGAGAGACGCATTCCTGGTGCACACCTGATTTCCTGTCTCAGTGATGTTCCCTGACAGATGCCTGATTTCCTGCCTGGGTGAGGTTCCTGGTGAACACCTCATTTCTTGTCTGGATCATGCTCCTAATGAACTCCTGATTCCCTGTCTGGGTGATGCTCCTGATGGACATCTGAATTCCTGTCTAACTGATGTTCTTGATGGACACCTAATTTCCTGTCTGGGTGATGTTCCTGCATGATTTCCTGTCTGGGTGATGTTCCTGCATGATTTCCTGTCTGGGTGATGTTCCTGCATGATTTCCTGTCTGGGTGATGTTCCTGCATGATTTCCTGTCTGGGTGATGTTCCTGCATGATTTCCTGTCTGGGTGATGTTCCTGCATGATTTCCTGTCTGGGTGATGTTCCTGCATGATTTCCTGTCTGGGTGATGTTCCTGCATGATTTCCTGTCTGGGTGATGTTCCTGCCTGATTTCCTGTCTGAGTGATGTTCCTGGTGAAAATCGTATTTGCTGTCAGGGTGATGCTTATGGACACCTGATTTTCTGTTTGGGCGATATAGCTGATGGACACCTGATTTCCTATAATGGTGATGTTGCTGATGAACACCTGATTTCCTATCTGGGTGATGTTCCTGATGGACACCTGATTTCCTTGTCTGGGTGATGTCCCTAATTGATACCTGATTTCCTGTCTGATGTTTCTGGTGGTCACCTAATTTCCTGTCTGGATGATGCTGATAAGAGAAATCTTATTTCCTGTTTGGGCAGTGCTGCTGATGGACACCTGATTTCTTATATGGCTGATGCTGCTGATGGACACCTGATTTCTTATATGGCTGATGCTGCTGATGGACACTTAAATTAACTATCTGGGGATTGTTGCTGATGGACACCTGGTTTCCTGTCTGGGTGATATTCCTGATGAACACCTGATCTCTTTTCTGGGTGATGGTCCCGATGGACATCTGATTTCCTGTCTGGGTGATGTTCCTGATGAACACCTGAATTCCTGTACAAACATTATCAATCACCCCAACCTATAACTAGCCTTTGCAGTAAGTTTAACCACTTCCCTACCCGCCCATAGTCAAATGACGTCCACCAGGCCCGGACTGGGACAAAAAATAGGCCCGGGCATTTTAGACTGAGCAGCCCGGCGCGGGGGTTAATGATGGGATGTGGGGTTCCAGCACCTTGTACCTCTGGACCCCTTTACATTTCAGACCCCCCTGCAATACAGAACCCCCCTACATTTCAGATGCCCCTACATTACAGACCCCCCTACAATACAGAACCCCCCTACAATACAGAACCCCCCTTCAATACAGAACCCCCCTACATTTCAGACCCCCCCTACAATACAGAACCCCTCCTACATTACAGACCCCCCTAAAATACAAAACCCCCTACAATACAGACCCCCCCACAATACAGAAACCCCCCCTACAATACAGATCCCCCCCTTCAGACCCATAATGTACCTCAGAGCAGCGTGGTACTGCATGTTGGGTCCCCTCCCCCTGTGTGAACATAAAGGAGGAGGGGGAGGCGGCTTCACTCTGCTCGGCTGTGTGAGACAGCCGAGCCGAGACTGACCAGATCATCAGTGCCGCGGCCACCTTGCCAGAGAGAAGGGGATCGTTGCGGGTCCCGGCCCCCTGATGTGCCGACGGGTGTCACTGTCACTCGAGTGCGGCTCCGACTCGCAGCTGAGAGCGCACTGGGGCGGTGGCATCACTAGGGTTGGTGTCACCTGGTGTGGAAAAACATGGTGTCAACCCCCTCCTGTATATCCTGCCCAGCGCCCTGCAGGCAGCGCCCGGTCACGAGGCGCACCCCCAAATGAACCCTGTAAATTAAAGTATCGGGTGGTATTGGGCCGGCTGGGGCGATATAGGGCAGGTTGGGGTAATATAGGGCAGGTTGCAGTGATATAGGGCAGGCTGGGGTGGCATAGGGCAGGTTGGGGTTGTATAGGGCAGGCTGGGGTGGTATAGAGCAGGTTTGGGTGGTATAGGGCAGTTTGCGGTGGTATATGGCAGGCTGGGTGGCATAGGGCAGGTTCGGGTGATATAGGGCAGGGTGTGGTGGCATAGAGCAGGTTGCAGTGGCATAGGGCAGGTTGGGGTGGTATAGAGCAGTTTGCGGTGGCATAGGGTAGGTTGGGCTGGTATAGAGCAGTTTGCGGTGGCATAGGGCAGGTTCAGGTGATATAGGGCAGGGTGTGGTGGCATAGAGCAGGTTGCGGTGGCATAGGGCAGGTTGGGGTGGTATAGAGCAGTTTGCGGTGGCATAGGGTAGGTTGGGCTGGTATAGAGCAGTTTGCGGTGGCATAGGGCAGGTTGGGGTGGTATAGAGCAGTTTGTGGTGGCATAGGGCAGGCTGGGGTGGTATAGGGCAGTTTGCGGTGGTATAGGGCAGTTTGCGGTGGTATAGGGCAGGTTGCGGTGGCATAGGGCAGGTTGGGGTGGTATAGAGCAGTTTGAGGTGGCATAGGGCAGGTTGGGGTGGTATAGAGCAGTTTGCGGTGGCATAGGGCAAGTTGCGGTGGTATAGGGCAGGTTGCGGTGGCATAGGGCAGGTTGGGGTGGTATAGAGCAGTTTGAGGTGGCATAGGGCAGGTTGGGGTGGTATAGAGCAGTTTGCGGTGGCATAGGGCAAGTTGCGGTGGCATAGGGCAGGTTGCGGTGGCATAGGGCAGGCTGACGTCCACAGATGGAATCTCCCATCCTGGGTGGGAGTCATATGATGTCCTGGGCTTCCCGGCCGTCTAGGGGGCACGCCCGGGGCATCGCTCGGGACCCGATGCACGTGCTCGGCGGCTGCGATGTCTGCCGGGCACCCGCGATTGCCCCCAATCACAGCAGGACCGTGGATCTGTGTGAGTAAACACACAGATCCATGTCCTGTCAGAGGTGAGGAGACCGATGTGTGTTCCCAGTACAGAGGAATACAGATCCGTCTCCTCTACCTACAATTAGAATCACTCCCTAGGGAACATATTAACCCCTTCAGCGCCCCCCTAGTGTCAACCCCTTCCCTGTTAGTCACATTTGCACAGTAATCAGTTCAGTTTTATAGCACTAATCGCTGTATAAATGTGTGCAGCTTAAAAAAAAATAGTGAACAGTGATCCAAGGATGCGGGAGAAGAGGTTTGAATGCTGCCATCTTCAATGTGCAAGCCTGGCGACATCTAGTGGCAGAATAGAGTTACTTGGGAGGACCACTCTAGATTAAAGGTAAGTAATTGCAGCAAAAGCGTTTTTTTCTTTTATTAGGCTATTGATATTCATGTATTGGTTGATTTGGTTATTTATTTATGTATTCACTTTTAAAACTGGCATTTTGGTTTCAGAATTCTAATGCTGAAGATTGTCCTCCCGTGCCTGACTGTGGTGCTCATTCTGGCGATCTGCGTTTTTCTTCTGTGGAAGAAGATACAAAATCTTCAACGTAAGGAGAAAATATTTCTAATTTCTGGTCAGTCATATTCTTCCAAAGTTTAATTTTCCTATAGAGTGTTTTTCCTATAGAGTGTAAAAAATCCCCTTTGCGGCTAAAGACGATTCGAATCTCGACCGGTTGAACAGGAACCAGCCAAGAACCATGTACAGTATGGGCAGGCAGTATGGGCAGGCTGATTTTCCCCTAGTTGATCAACCAATCAACTTGGGTACAACCCGCCTGTCGGATTTTCCATGCGAATATTGCCATTGGCTATAGCCGCTAGCCATTATCATTGTGTGTTCTCCTGGCCGGGACGGCTGCCCGGCCCCTCACTGGGAGAAAACAATGGCTCCACAGGAACAATTCCCCAATCATCACTGGCTGCTATAAAGGTGGAGCTCTACGTTAAAGCGGAGGTCCACCCAAAAAAAATAAATAATTAAAAGCCAGCAGCTACAAATGCTACAAATACTGCAGCTGCTGACTTTTAAAAAATTGACACTTACCTGTCCTGGAGTCCAGCGATGTCATGTCGGCAGCCGAAGCCGAGCAATCGCTCGCCTCTCGGCTGCCCCCCGTCGCCGTCCCTGGTGAGGGAGTCAGGAAGTGAAGCGTTGCGGCTTCACTTCCCGGTTCCCTACTGTGCATGCGCGAGTCGCGCGGTGCGTTCTCAGTGGTCCCCGCTGTGTTCTGGGAGCCGTGTGTTTCCCAGAAGACAGCGGGGGGGGGGGGGGGGGGGAGTGGAGTGACACCGGAGGGGGGAGGGTTCTGAAAAGCAGAGGTTCACTTTTTGTGTGGACCTCCGCTTTAAGATAATACTGGCAACTAGTTTGGGTTCCAACACTGTGCACATGACTCTGATCAGTCATTTAGCATTGTTGACTTTGTTCTCCCCTTACTCACAAATTACAGTTGGATTGTTTTTTTTCCCCAGGAAACCTTGAAATACGGGTTGATTATGATCAGGTAAGCATCATATTTGGTGTAATGGGTGCAGGAAATGCTATGATTGGTTGATCTTACACGGGGATAATTCTGGATCCTCATAATGGGGGTTATTTAGGAAAGGAAAATCCACTTTGCACTACAAGTGCAAAGTGCACTTGAAATTGCACTGAAAGTGCACTTGGAAGTGCAGTCGCTGTAGATCTGAGGGGGACATGCAAGGAAAATAAAAAAACAGCAGATATGGGAAGTTTCCCCCAATTGGGGTTTTCAAAGGCAGCAGAGATTGAAAAGAATATGAAAAGGGGATGGTGCTAAAATAAATGTGTGATGATGTGTGTGAAGGAGACTGTGTAAACAAAAGTAGTATGAGCTAAAAAATAATGAATAAAAATGAAATTATAAAAATGATAAATAAATAAAATTAAATTAAATTGAGAAAAAAAATGAAATTAAAATTAAAAACTACAAAAAATGAATGAATATGAAAATTGAAGAAAAATGTGTGTGAAAAAAACAGAGAAGGACAAGGAAACTTTTTCTTTTCCTTTTCCTTGTCCTTCTCTGTTTTTTTCACACACATTTTTTTCAATTTTCATATTCATTCATTTTTTGTAGTTTTTAATTTTAATTTCATTTTTTTTCTCAATTTAATTTAATTTAATTTATCATTTTTATAATTTAATTTTTATTCATTATTTTTTAGCTCATACTACTTTTGTTTACACAGTCTCCTTCACACACATCATCACGCATTTATTTTAGCACCATCCCCTTTTCATATTCTTTTATCATCACCGCATTCACTTCATCACCATCTCCCTTTACATTCTTTCATCATCATACACAGTAGTACATTTACACATAATTTTCGTTTTATATACCTATTTTTCACTCCCACTTTTTTAGCTCCCCATCCCTCACCACCATCCTCACATTTCTCCTTTTCACTATTTCACATACCGTTTCACTTGTGCATTCACCTCACTTATTCAACACTCATTATCTGATATTCCTTACTCACCTTTTTCTTTTTCCTCTTTCGTTCTTTTCCTTTTCTTTTCTTTTTCCTTTCTTCCCTCTCTTTCCCCTTTTCCTTTCCTCTTTTTTCCTCTTTGTCTGTAGGCCTATCACATAGGGGCCCCCCTCTCACCTTTCTCTTTTCATACCATCCTACTAACTATTTAAATCTCCATCATGTTAGTTATAACGACAATATATAAAAGGTGGTTTGACCACTACCAGCTTGCCACAACCCCTATCCAATCATTTGATTATATCGTAATCATTTATATTCATACAATTGTACGATGTATGCATTTATTATCATTTTCATTGATGTCTTGCTATGATCCACGTCAGGTGTGATGGCCCCCCCTTTTTCCGCGCCACGCTAGGCGCAAGACCTTGTTTTCCTGTGATGACTTCTTGTAAGTCAGGTACGACTCAGTGAGGTGTCCCATCAATTAGTGGAGGTTCTTTCTTGTTAGAAACAATTTCATGAGTGCTACTATTATGTTTTTTTCAAATTTCTTGTTTGATTTATTAAATGCATTTTTTCTTACAGTTAACATATCTTCTGAAGAAGACCCTACAGGGTCGAAACGTGTCAAGATATATTTAATCATTTACATTGCACTTTAGCAGCGATGTTACGTGTCACATAATGTTCATATTGTTTTGTACTCTTTATTCATTCATGTACCAGAGCTCATATCTTGATTCAATTTTACTGGTGTAAACTTTTGTTTCCCAAATAAAGAACTTTTTTACCATACATGCATTCAATCTCTGCTGCCTTTGAAAACCCCAATTGGGGGAAACTTCCCATATCCCCTTTACCGGGGTGCGCAGCACCATTTCCTTGGTCTCCATGAGTGTCTTCCCTTTGACAATAAAAAACAGAATTTTAGCTTGCACGTGTAGCGCTACCCCCAGTTAAGAGAGCCGCTGATATTGATTTGGGCCCTGCAGTGCACCGCTGTCAACCCCTGGCAATCGGCTCTAACCTCCCGTGGCACAGCTGGTGATAGAGAGATAGGACCGCGTGATCGCAACTGTTGGTGACGCAGTCCTATAACAAACATACACAGAATATACTTTAAAACTCCTATTAAAGTAAGCGGAACTGACACCAAATGTACTTTACCCAGATATTTTACTGAGGCTAATGGGCAAGTAATAAACAACAGTATAACAAGTTGCAGATCCCTGCAATAAACAGTAATAAAGATAAACAGAGTAATCAGAATAATAAAGTATTGCTATGCAACTCTAGCGCTGCCCTTTTACAGCTACTTCCCCTCATGGGTAGACTAACACCCAGCAATGTCTACCTATGCAGTCAGGCCTGACTGATCTAAATGGAAGTTCAGTGAAACAATATTCGCTAGCAATCTTTTCGGTGGTGCACTTGAAGAACAACTTTGTAATCCCAACGAATAGTAAAGATAAAGGATCTGTCTTTAAACAGCTCTCACCACCCGGACAAGTCCAAATCCGTTTCCTCCATCGATTCGTCTGGGAACAGGAATCCACCGACATCCAAGTCTTCAATCCTTCTGGTGTACTGCAGCAAGGAGGATTAGATGTCTCTAAGGCTCTGCTAGGCTGGCAGAGGGCTCTTTGGAAAGGAGCACACGGCCCAGGCTTCAGGCCTTGTGCACACAGCAGTTCAGCACAGAGATCCTCTTGCTAGGAGAGGGGTGTCCAAAGAGGCCGACCAAAACTCCGCCTCCCCTTTATAAAGTCTGCCCCAGCAGTCTCTGTTCTGGAGCAATGCACCCTGGGTGCTGCAAGATGTACTGGGAGATGTAGTCTCTCTCTCCTCTGCTTTCACTTCCATAATGTCTCTTTACTTCCTCCCGACTCACCTCTCACCTGGAACTTCTTGTCTCTCTGCATTAAAGGGGAACACCCCGCTACACACTCCCCCCACTTGAACTCTTTGGTCCCCAAAGACATCTAACATTTTTAGATCTGCAAAACATTTTAGCTTCAATGCGGTTGCATAGGATTGACAGAGGAGCCTCCCACCAATCATCATAGGATGGGGAGCTGTCCTGTCTACAGGTCGCTTCAGTGGGGGCGACCTGTCTAACTGTGCCAGAGAGTGAGCTGGGGTTGCCCTCCACTAAATGGACAGTGGAAGGATTCGGATTCTCAGCATTCCTTCTAGCAGTAACTACAGAGTCTTCCGAACTGTTCCCCATTTGTGGGTAGGTCAGCTTCTTAGGAGGCCGGATGACTCTTCGAGTCCTTTGCTCTCTTGGGATGTCTGGCTCTGGCGCCTCAGGTACCTCTTCCTCTGAACAACCATCCTGGGCATCTTCCCAGTATTCTGCTGAAGGACTAGAAGGGATGAACTCTGTGGCTTCTGGGTTCAGTGTTCCATCTTGAGTGTCTTCAGTGGCTGGAAGATCAATATTAGAAGTTTCTGGAGTTGGGGAAGGCCACAGCCAATCAAGTTCTCCTTCTTCATTTTCACTAAGTTGAGAGGCCTCTCCCTCTTCAGCCCGGGAGGTCTGCGACCGAGTGTTCGGCCTAGGAGTATCCAGGATAGAGGCCCGTTCAGGGGAGTCTCCCGCAGGAGGTATTCTAACTGCCTCAGCAAGTGGGAGCAGGTGATTCCGATGCCACATCTTCAGTGGGCCTACCTTTCCTTCTGGTTTCAACTTATAGACAGGTAGGCCCGGCAACTTCCTACAGATGACATAAGGTTCAGATCTCCATCTGTCTGCAAGTTTGTGCTTCCCAGGGATCCCCAGGTTGCGTAACAGCACTCGATCCCCAGGCTGTAGGTCTTGCACCCGGACCTTCAAGTCAAAGTTTCTCTTATTTCTAGCCCCCCTTTGGTCGGAAGCTGCTTGAGCTTGCTCATAAGCTACTTTCAGGCTTTGTCTGAGCCTGTCCACGTACCCTTTGTGGGATGTGACTGAGGAATGGTCCAGAGAGGTGCCAAAGGCCAGGTCCACAGGTAGTCTCGCCTCTCTCCCAAACATGAGTCGATATGGGGAGTAGCCTGTAGCATCACTGATGGTGCAGTTGTAAGCATGTACTATGGCTGCTATGTGTTTGCTCCAATGTTGCTTTTTCTCACTTTCCAGAGTCCCCAACATGTTGAGCAAGGTTCGGTTGAACCTTTCCGGCTGAGCATCTCCCTGTGGATGGTAAGGTGTAGTTCGAGTCTTTTTGATTCCCAAAGAATCCAGGAGCTTCCGGATCAGTTTACTCTCAAAGTTTCTCCCTTGATCTGAATGGAGTCGCTGTGGCAGCCCATAATGGACAAAGTACTTCTCCATAAGTACCTTGGCTACGGTGGAGGCCTTCTGGTCTTTGGTCGGGAAAGCCTGGGCATACCGGGTGAAATGGTCGGTTATCACCAGAACATTTCCTAGTCCACTCAGGTCGGGTTCGAGGCAGAGAAAATCAATGCATACCAGATCCATTGGGCCTTGACTTTGTAGATGGCCCATTGGGGCAGCTTGATGGGGCAAAGTCTTCCTCTGGATGCATCGGGCACATAAGTGGCAGTACTCCTCTACCTCTGCCCTCATGCAGGGCCAATAGAACCGACTTCTGACAAGTTGAAAGGTCCTTTCAGCCCCTAGGTGGCCATGATTGTCATGCAGGGCAATCAGAACAGTCTCCCGATGTTTCTCTGGGAGGAACAGCTGCCACTTATCTTCTGAGTCATCAGAGGGGCCCCTTCGGTAGACCACTCCCTGATGTAGCTGCAACCTATCCCACTCCTTCCTCAGCAGGCGAACTTCTTTTGAAGGTTGACGCATGAGTCTGTTTGGATCCTGATTCTCCAGGGCCTCCAGGACCAATCTCCCCATGGGGTCTTCCAATTGGTCACACCTCAACTCCTTCTTGGACAGTCTTGGCAGGTTGTCCTCTCCCAGTTGAGCTACTCCACAGTAGTGTTTGGGGACTCCCACTATGGTAACTCCTATTTCCTCTGCTCTGGAACCTCCTCGAGCTTGGAATTCAGCTCCTTGACAAAGGGCCCGCACCCCGTCCGGTGCCACTTGGGTCCAATCTTCTATTTCAATGGTGGGGAGATGAGATCTCCTGGACAGAGCGTCTGCGTCTCGATTCCCCACTCCTGGTCTATACTTAAGGCTGAAGTTGAATCCAGACAGTGCGGCCAGCCACCTGTGTCCAGTGGCGTCCAGCTTGGCCGTGGTGAACAGGTAGGTCAGGGGGTTGTTGTCGGTCTTCACAGTGAACTCCGCTCCATACAGGTAGTCTTTGAGCTTGTCTACTACCGCCCACTTGAGGGCCAGGAACTCCAGCTTGTGCGTGGGGTAGTTCTTCTCCGAGGGGTTCAGGCTCCTACTCACGTAGGCAACAGGCCGCAGTTGCCCTTCATGTTCTTGGTAAAGTACTCCTCCCAGACCGTCATGACTAGCATCCACGTGCAGTTCATAGGGTTTGGTTGGGTCTGCGTAGGCCAAGACCGGGGCAGTGGTTAGGCTCTCCTTTAATGCCTGGAAGGCCTCTTCACACTTCTGGTTCCACTGATCTCTGACTGACTCTCCCGGCTTCCTGGGCCCTGAGTCGTCCTCTTCCCCCTCGGTCTTGAGTAGTTCATTCAATGGTCTAGCAATTCGGGCGAATCCTTCCACAAACCTCCTGTAATAGGAGCAGAACCCCAAGAAAGATCTGAGTTCTGTTACTGTGGTGGGTCGTGGCCAGGAGGTAACTGCCTCCAATTTCTCAGGGTCTGTGGCCACCCCCTCTTCAGACACTATGTGCCCCAGATAGTTCACAGAAGACTGGTAGAACCGACACTTCTCAGGCGAAAGCTGGAGTCCTTCCTCACTTAGTCTTCTCAACACTTTTTCCAGCCTCTCTTCGTGTTCTTCCAAGGTTTTCCCAAAGACAATGACATCGTCCAGGTATACAAGGACTTCAATAAGGTTCATGTCTCCTACAGTCTTCTCCATGAGACGTTGGAAAGTAGCTGGGGCTCCAGACAGACCTTGGGGCATCCGATTGAATTCAAAGAACCCCACTGGGGTTATGAAAGCTGTATTTTCCTTGTCTTCTGGATGCATAGGGATCTGATAGTACCCGCTCTTGAGGTCCATAACGCTGAACCATTTGGCTCCAGACAAGCTCTGTAGGGCATCCTCTATCCTCGGAGTGGTGTATTGGTCAGGGATGGTTTTCCTGTTGAGAGTCCTGTAGTCTATACAGAGCCTCAATGACCCATTCTTCTTTCTGACCACCACTATGGGAGAGGCATAGGGGCTCCTGGACTCCCGTATCACACCAGTCCTCTTGAGTTCTGCAAGTTGTTCCCTTAGATCCTCCAGATCTGCTAGGGGGACCCGCCTGACTCTCTCTCGGAAGGGCTTGTCTTCCTGGAGGCGGATCCGATGGGTGGCACTCCTTGCACACCCCACATCGAACTCATCTCTGGAGAATATCTTCTCCCATCTAGTCAACTGGGCCTTGGCTCTCTCTTTCCAAACCCTGGATAGATTCAAGTTCTCCATGGACAGCTTCTCCCAAAGATCTCCTCTTTCACCCGTCCCCTTTACTTCTGACAGGGTAACCGGGGCAGCAGGGCTCACCTGGCCCAGCAGCATTCTGGCAGGGATTTCCATGGGGCCTCTGGTAGTGTTTCTAACACTCACTGGAACTCTACAATGGGCCTTCTCCAGAACCTTCAGCGGAATCACTTCTGGTATCACTTCCAGACCTGAGGACTCTCCTTTTGGGTCGGACTCCAGCACGACAAAGGGTCCAGGCTGCTCCCAAGTAAGCTTCACAGTGGCTCTGAGACAGGTTACTTCGCCAGGCTGCAACACTACCCCTCTTCTTCCAAGTCTCCACACCTTCCCTATCCCCTCCACCGGGGTCTTCTGCTCAAGGACCAGCCTTTGGTAAGCCGTCCTCAGCATGGGATGGATCTTGGTGGCTGCTTGCCCCTTCTCTTCCACTAAAGGGGTCAGGAGTCTTCGGACCAGGTCCGTGTTTGTCCCTATTATAAGGGAGCTCTTGTTGGCTCCTGGCGGCCGAGGGCACACAACTGCCAGGGTGTCAAACACTTCGGCCTTCCCAGCCACAGACGGGTCAAAGGTCATCCGGATGGGCAGATAGCCATCATAGGGGAAGCTCTGGGTTCCAATTCCCCATATTTCCAGCTCCTCTATGTTCTGGATGGGCAGATGACTCAAGTGCTTATCGTAGAAATCCCGGTATAGTAGGGTCACTTGTGCCCCAGTATCCAAGATGGCTCTGGTGTAGACTCCCTCCACTTGAATGGGCACTACAGGAGATGGGCCTACCAGTTTCTCCGGATATGGCCTGGCAGGAGTCGCCTTCTTCTGGTCCTTTCCCTTCGGACTCTCTCTCGTCCATCTCCCTTTTGACTTTAGTCTTTCTTGGGCCTGGTATGCATCGATTTCCCTCCTTTTAATGGGCGCACAGACCTGCTGAGGGATATTATAGTTTTTCTTAGGTGTGCATTCCCTTTGGGGAATGCTGTGCCTCTTCTGAGGGGTCTGGCCCTCTCTCTTTGGGGTGTACCCCTGCTGAGGGATACTATAGTTCCTCTGAGGAGTTTTGTCTTTTCTCTTCCTTAGCTTCTCATTCAGTTTGGAACTCACTGAAAATAATGGGCACCCGGGCGGCTCCTTCACCGGGGCCCGCTGAAGTTTCCCGCCAGCTGTTTGGACTTTTCCTCAACTACCAGGCTTGGGCATACTCACCTGAGATGTCCTTTTCCCCCACATTTGAAGCAGGCTCTCTGTATTGGTTTCATAGAGCGGTTAGTGGTAGGGGTCTTTGGTGCCATGAGTGGTGAGACCTCTTCTGTCTGGGGTTTCACCAGACGAGTCATCAACATCGTCATCATCTCTAGTATTTCTTTCTGGGTCTGTAACAGCTCCTCCAGTCCAGTCTGACTTGTGGGGAAATGGTGAATAGGTGAAGACCATGATCCCTGTTCAGTGCTTGCTGTCAGTACACTAAGCTCCCGAGTGTCTGAAGGGACATCTATCTGTTGTACTTTGGCACTTGTGGTGCTAGGAGATTGAAGTTTCCTCTGTTTTTGGTCCTTCTCAATCTCCATCTTATCTGCTTCATTCATTTTCTCAATGAGGACCTCATCCGGAGTTGAGGGATCTTCCAAATGCTGCTTCAGCTGTAGCTTGATGTAGTCACTCCTCAATCCCGTAGTCACAGATCTCCGAAATTTCTTTTGGACTAGCTCGACTCCAAAATGCTCCCCATTTCCTTCATCCTTGGATGCAAACAACAGGCGGTCCTTGAGCTCAATGGCCCGGAATAGGAAGTTCTGAGGAGTCTCTCCACTCTCCTGGGTCATATTTATCAGTCGATGAAATAACTCGGCGGCATCTTCCTCCTCATAATAGCTTTTCATTATCCTCTTTAGCTGGTTCAGGGTCAATCCACCCTTCCTCTCTAACATGCCCCTGACACTTGAACCTGGGCTGATGGCATGGATTACAGCCTCTCTAATTTCAGATTCCTGATATCCTTTCTGTAACCCCAACTCTATTTGGTGTAGGAGGTTGGTGTAGGACAGTTTGTCCTTCTGCCCTCTTTCTCCTATCTGGCCATCAATGCGGAAATCCTTCCGGATGGTTACTTCCTGCAGGCGACCCTGAGCTCGTTTCTTCGGTACCTTCCCAGGTTTGGGCTTTATCTGACCATCTTTCTGATCCTCAGGAGCGACACGTAACTCCTTAATGCGTTCAGCTATCATACTGGAAGTCTCCTGAAACCTCTCTTGTATGTCACGGTACTGTCGTTTCAGATCAATCAGCTGTTGCTCTGCCTGCGATTTAACAGCAGCCCCTGCTTTCCTGTCCAAGGGTTCTAACTGCTTCTGACTAGGATGTGTCAGGTGGAACTCAGTCTTTTCGGACAATTTTATACTGGCACCGTGGAAGTTTTCAGGGACATCCTGTCCCCACTCTATCAGTGCATAGGTGCAGTTGGTCCTTGAGTCTGGTCTCATTGCGACCACGTAAGCCTTTCTATCTGGGGACAATATTTGTACCACCTCTTTAATTTGTTTCTCTCTCCAGTCACTCCCTGGAAGTTCAATGACTACCGCCGCGGTTGGATCGACGCCAATCGCTGCGCACCACTGTGACATTGCTAGCGGGTCCATGCTGGTACTTCTGACCGGCTTGATTGCAGCGTGCAACGTACAAGGATCCCGGACTCGAGCCCCCACGTGTAGCGCTACCCCCAGTTAAGAGAGCCGCTGATATTGATTTGGGCCCTGTAGTGCACTGCTGTCAACCCCTGGCAATCGGCTCTAACCTCCCGTGGCACAGCTGGTGATAGAGGGATAGGACCGCGTGACCGCAACTGTTGGTGACGCAGTCCTATAACAAACATACACAGAATATACTTTAAAACTCCTATTAAAGTAAGCGGAACTGACACCAAATGTACTTTACCCAGATATTTTACTGAGGCTAATGGGCAAGTAATAAACAACAGTATAACAAGTTGCAGATCCCTGCAATAAACAGTAATAAAGATAAACAGAGTAATCAGAATAATAAAGTATTGCTATGCAACTCTAGCGCTGCCCTTTTACAGCTACTTCCCCTCATGGGTAGACTAACACCCAGCAATGTCTACCTATGCAGTCAGGCCTGACTGATCTAAATGGAAGTTCAGTGAAACAATATTCACTAGCAATCTTTTCGGTGGTGCACTTGAAGAACAACTTTGTAATCCCAACGAATAGTAAAGATAAAGGATCTGTCTTTAAACAGCTCTCACCACCCGGACAAGTCCAAGTCCGTTTCCTCCATCGATTCGTCTAGGAACAGGAATCCACCAACATCCAAGTCTTCAATCCTTCTGGTGTACTGCAGCAAGGATGAGAAGATGTCTCTAAGGCTCTGCTAGGCTGGCAGAGGGGCTCTTTGGAAAGGAGCACAAGGCCCAGGCTTCAGGCCTTGTGCACACAGCAGTTCAGCACAGAGATCCTCTTGCTAGGAGAGGGGTGTCCAAAGAGGCCGACCAAAACTCCGCCTCCCCTTTATAAAGTCTGCCCCAGCAGTCTCTGTTCTGGAGCAATGCACCCTGGGTGCTGCAAGATGTACTGGGAGATGTAGTCTCTCTCTCCTCTGCTTTCACTTCCATAATGTCTCTTTACTTCCTCCCGACTCACCTCTCACCTGGAACTTCTTGTCTCTCTGCATTAAAGGGGAACACCCCGCTACACACATAATTGGATATTAAAGTCAAAAAGTGTATGAAGGCCCAAACACACAAAGGGATTGGGACAGACAACAAACAGTGAAAAAAATATACAGCCCACAGAGAGGCCAAGGATAATAAATTCCAATTGTGCTTCACTCCAGATAATACCTACACACATATATAAAAACTCATATGTAGTTGTGTACAATAAACTAATATAAAAGTCCAATAAGAGTGACAATGTGTAGACTGGAAACGGATGACAGAAATGTTACATGAATGTTGAAACATTAGAACATTGTCCCCATATAAGAAATCCAACGAAACTTCGAGATCATAGGACACGTATGTTTATAAATCCATAGCACCCGGGGACGTGACTCCAACACCAGGGATGGGGGAAAGAAATGGATACTCTTACCCCTATATGTGGACGCACACACCAGCGGTGGTGAGTCAAACAGGCAGAAGATATAAGTGTAGACCACACTGGATCTGTCCTCCTGGAGCAGCAGCAGATGAAGCAAGCTCACGGAATCCAATCCTCTCCAGGATACAGGCACGAAATTTCCAAGACGTCAGTATATCAAAGATCATATAAAAAAATGGAACAGAGGAGGCTCCTCATAGTGCAGGATCAGATGGCAAGATAAAAATCACATTTATTCAGGAATAAGTCACAAAACACACATGGTGTAAAAAATAAAACAAGAAAACATGCAGGCTTCCATGCAGAGACTTGCAAATGTGGTGATCACAGAAATGGTTTCAAATAACGGCGTAGCAGCAAAGCAGGTTCATGTACCCGACATGTTTCGCATAAAGAGTGCATCAACTGGGGCAGTTGATGCACTCTTTATGCGAAACATGTCGGGTACATGAACCTGCTTTGCTGCTACGCCGTTGAGGAGCCTCCTCTGTTCCATTTTTTTTATATGATCTTTGATATACTGACGTCTTGGAATTTCGTGCCTGTATCCTGGAGAGGATTGGATTCCCTGAGCTTGCTTCATCTGCTGCTGCTCCAGGAGGACAGATCCAGTGTGGTCTACACTTATATCTTCTGCCTGTTTGACTCACCACCGCTGGTGTGTGCGTCCACATATAGGGGTAAGAGTATCCATTTCTTTCCCCCATCCCTGGTGTTGGAGTCACGTCCCCGGGTGCTATGGATTTATGAACATACGTGTCCTATGATCTCGAAGTCTCGTTGGATTTCTTATATGGGGACAATGTTCTAATGTTTCAACATTCATGTAACATTTCTGTCATCCGTTTCCAGTCTACACATTGTCACTCTTATTGGACTTTTATATTAGTTTATTGTACACAACTACATATGAGTTTTTATATATATGTGTAGGTATTATCTGGAGTGAAGCACAGTTGGAATTTATTATCCTTGGCCTCTCTGTGGGCTGTATATTTTTTTCACTGTTTGTTGTCTGTCCCAATCCCTTTGTGTGTTTGGGCCTTCATACACTTTTTGGGCGCTGCATTTTTTGTTTTTATATGTTATCTTTGCAATATGTCTATTTGCTGATGCTGGCAGCCACGATTACACTTTATTCACCCAGTAGCGCAACTTTTTTCTTTTTTGGATATTAAAGTCAGCAGAGCTTCCCCTCATTTCAGATCTTCCCCTCAGATTTACAGCGACTGCACTTTCCACTTGTAGTGCAAAGTGGATTTGCCATTCGTAAATAACCCCCAATATCTCTAATGTAGCTTGCATGTAGTCTGTTGACTGACTCTTTAGCCCCTTCTCTAGAGGCCTTCCTCGTTCTGTTATGCCCCCACTCTATGAGAAGTGTCCATGTCTAAGCACACTCCTTGTAAGTGCATTTATCTCCGCCTGTCCCGGGGGAACCAATTCCCTCTCCATTTTACTTCTATGGGGCTTCTCTTTCTACACTAGGGTTGCCATTTTTTTCTTCAAGCCAAACCCGAACACTTTAGCGCCGCACTCCAATTTATTTTAAGGGGGAACGCTGTGGACTCTGGTGTAAAGAAGAACTCTGATGTAAGGGGGTTTCTGCTCACCAAAGCTCCCACTTTAGAGTTCTCAGCACTTCCCCTTAAATCAGGGTTCCCAAAGCCCCTCTTACACGAAAGCCCCCCTTATCTTAGTGTACACACTCACTCAGAGGCAAGAGAGAGCAAGGAGGAAGGGGGATCAGACATTGGAAGGGAGGAAGAGGGATCAGACTTTGGATGGTACGCTCACTCACCCGAGGATGGAGGTTCAAGCAATGACACCTTTCATCCACAATGTATCTGCCGGCTGCTGAGCTTCAAATTTCCAGCCCACGCATCCCTTTCCTGAGAACAGAATAGCAAGGATTGGAGTGTGAGTGGGCAGATAGAGGGGTATAGACAGGAGGAGCAGAAGGAGATCAAGCTCTCTTTCCTCTCCTGTCCATGTTTGGGGGTGGGGCCTGTGCGCACACCTACTGTATGTACTTGGAGGTTGTGGTACTCAGTTACTTGGGGAACCGCAGTCCATTCTCAATAATGTGTCCAGGTTTCAGGAGGTCTGAAACATGGACACACAATTCCAAACCCGGACTGTCCGGGTGAATCCCGGACGTGTGGCAACCCTATTCTACACCCTCCCTATAGCTCTATATACTGGGTAGTAATACTGCTGTTCCAGGGCACTAGATTTTACTGTTATTTTCTCATCAGTGGTCACATCTTTGTCAGACACCCCCAATCACAGTCCATTTCCCACAGTCTGCCTTTGTAATACATTAAATACCTTCCCCCATTTTATGCAGTCTTTTCACCCAATGCTTTTAGTCTACTCTAATTCTTTTCCCACAGTTCCTGTAGCATCTTCTAATTCCTACAGTCTCTCCTCCAAGTTCCTGCAGTCTCTCATCAGAGTTTCCATAGATAATTTCCCTTATTTCTTCAGACAACCCCCTAAGTTCTTGCAGTCTCCCTTCCAGTTCTTTCAGTCTCCCTTCCAGTTCTTGCAGTCTCCCTTCCAGTTCTTGCATTTTCCCCTCCAGTTCCTGCAGTCTCTCCTCCCAGTTCCTGTAGTCACCCTTCAGGATTCCTGCAGTCTCCCTCCTTCCTAGCGTATGGACTTTTTCCCCATAGTTCTTGCAGTCTCTTTTATGAGTTCCTGCAGTCTCTTCCCCAAGATCCTTCAGTATCTTAGCTCAGTTCCTTGATGCACTCCTACTTCCTAAAATATCTCCTCTCAGTCCCTGGAGCAGTGGCGGCCCGTCCATTAGGGGCTCTCGAGCACCCCCCCTCTATCCACGGCCACCACCCCCATGATCTATCCACGGCCGCTATTTTGACAGAACACCACCACCCCCTATTCATGCATCTGGTCCCTTTCAGGGCACCGGGCGCATGAATTACAGCCAGAGACTCTAACCGAGGGGGGTGTTTCTGTTTTCCTCCACCCTAAAAAAAATTACCACCGGCCGCCACTGCTCTGGAGTCTGTTCTTCCAGTGCCTGCAGTCTCCCCTCCTAGTTCCTGAAGTCTTTCCTCCAAGTTCCCACAGTCTCTCCCACCAATTCTTACATTTACTCTCCCCAGTTCTCACAGTTTTTCCACCCAGTTCCTGCAGTCTCTCTCCAATTCCCACAGTCTCTCCTCCAAGTTTCCACATTCTCTTCCCCCATTCACTCAGTTTCTTCTTCCCATATTGCAGTCTCTACTCCCAGCCTCCCAGTCTCCCCTCCTAGTACCCATATTTTGTCTCTTCAGTTCCTGCAGTTTTTCCTCCCAGTTCCTGCAAGCTCTCCTCCCAGTTGTCTCCCCTCTAAGTCTCTACACGTTCTTCCCCCTTTACCCTAGTATCTTTAGTTTCTTCTTCCCCCAAGTTCTTACCGTTTCTTCTTCCTGTTCCTGCAGGCTATCCTCCCAGTTACTGCAGTCTCCTTCCCCAGTTCCTGTAGTCTCTCCCACCCCCCGCTCCTGCAGTTTATCATCCCAGTTCCCCCAATTTCTTCACCCAATTCCTCCAGTCTCCTTCCCCTTTTTGCAGGTTCTCCCACAAGAAGTCTGTCTTCCCAGTGTCTGTAGTCTCTCTTCCCAGTTCATATTTGTTATTCTAAGGCAGGCCATACATTCATTTTAATTTAATTAATACAGTGTAGTGGCCTCACCCCTCTCTCCCCTTCTCGTGCTCGGCTTGTCTTTCTTCGTCTAGGGGTATTAGTGCTGGGGAGAGGGATGAGATACACCACGGCCCATGTCCTCCATAGCTGAGAGGTGAAGGCCAGAACAATCGGGCCTTGTGTAGATGTCCTAGAGTCAAGTGCTGTACTTCGTCCCTGACTCCTTTGCTCCTAGTAACCAGTATTCCACACAGTGAATAGGTCCAACACAGTTTTATTCTTCTTGGCGTACAAACATACAGTTTCTTTTCCTTAGTAGTAATGGGGGTAGATCGAGGCACAATCCTTTCCCTTCTGTTGCTAACCACTGTGGTATCACCAGTGGTAAATAGTCACTGCCACTGACTATGTGAGGTAGAAAGTGAATTACCTTCGCTAGCACGGCCCCTGTCAGAGGAAGGAAATCTGTCCAAGGGAGAAACCGGAGGCCTCTCTGTCACCAGCGATGCTGTGCCGGACTCTTCAGAGAAGTTCCGCACACCAGTCCTCACGAACTCAGACACGGGCACCCAAGGAGTTAGGGCCCCCTCGGATTCCTCCACCCTCGCGGAACTCAGTCGAAGGTACTGAGCCCCAGGCATCCGCCATAGTACCTCACCCCAGGCTAAAGGTACCTGAGATGGACTGGTCAAGGGCACCTAGGCCTGGAACACCGGAACGCCAACACCCAAGCTGAAGGTGCCTGGGTGCGGCCGAGTCCTCCGACTCCTCTCACACGACCAACAACCAACAACCAACCCCGGAACTCTGGCCCCTGCCCCCTTTATCCCCTCTCCCTTTTGCGTCACAGCAGGTTCCCTGCCCCGCTGTACCAGCGCCAGGGGAGGACAAAAGGGCACAGTCTTGCGGTGTGGGTTCAGCTCCGGCCCAGGTCGACAATGCCACCTGCAGGCCAAAGGGAACCTCACACCACCAGAGTCCTCCAAGAACCATAAAGGGGACCTTGAATTCCCTAACAATCAGTGCATCTGGGTTACACTACCACCCAGATGCTCCCCCCTAAATTCAAGTACCCGCTACAACAGCAAGTAAAAAAAAAAAATAGACCCCATTCCCCCTTCCACACACCTGATGTGGATGGGGGAACCCTTCTCGCTGAGTAATATCATTCTGACAGTGGGGAGACCTCCCCACCATCAGAATACACTGATCAGTGCTGCTGGTTATAGCCAGTGGTGGTGATCAATCATGAAAAACCTGACAAATTGTGATCCGTGTAATCTCAGATCTGGTGGATCAGATTTCTTATGTGTTTTATAATTGCTGTCAAACAACAGCAGGTGCAGCTTGAGAAGAAGATGGGATCCATCAGTGACAATGAGCTGAGAAACAATGAACATGTATACAGCAGACCATCCCATATCTACCAGGAGATACCGGCTACTCAAGAGGTGAGATCCAACTCCTGATCACAGCCATGGAATGAAGAGAGATTCACAACAGTTATTAAAATATATCTCTCCAGGGATAAACAGTATGTACCTCTGATATATGACTGCTGTATGGGGATGGATGGGAATGCCCAGTCCCTACCAGAAATGTCCTTCATTCAAAAAAATTACATGTTCTCTTGAAGCACAGTTCCTAAATGTCCCAGATCCTGCAAAACAGTCCTGGAATTTGTCCCTGTAGTATCCATGTTTCCACAGGCTGTAATGCTGGATCCAGGAGATCTCGCATTTTGCAGAATGTCAGAGGCGTCCTAGGTGATGGAAAACTTTATTTTCCAGTACCCAGGATTACAGCTGAAATTATCTCCTGCCCTACAGACAGTCCCAGTATAGTTGTGGTCAACAGCAGACACAGAGCAGCAAGGTTGCTTCAGGTAATGTCAGGACTCGTGCTGACCTGGGTTGCCTGTGGGTGACACTGTTCTCCTCTGAGCTGAAAGGAGCAGTTCCAGTGGCAACCAGCAGATGTCTCCCAGCAGCCAGCTTCTCCTACCAGTTAGGCCCCACCTGATACTGGCTGCTGGGAAGGTATTTAATCCCACCTTCAATGAAGATCAGTGCTTCAGTTTTCTACCTGTGAGCTGTGTCCCTGCCTGATCCTGTGCCTTGTATCCTGTGACCTGCTTCTAGTATCCTGTACCTTGTACCCAGTATCTAGTATCCTAAATCCCTCCATCCAGTATTCTGCTCCGCTCCTCTTTTACATTTATTTTTCACGTTTACAGTGTTCATGGTTTGTAGGTGTATGAAGGGTGTTATTTATGTTAATAAACTTTATTTAATCAGACCTGGTCTGGTTCCTGATTCCTTCAGGTGTAACCCACTGATCTGGTCATCCCTACTGGATACCTGCATTTAGTATCCCTTACAGGTACATAACAATTGAAAACTAATGGTCATCCTTGTTCCCAATGACACCAACAACGGGACCTATTTTATCCCTATGACATCAAATATGAGGCTCATTAAATCCCACCGACACCAATGATGGGACTTATTTTATTTCACTGACCAGGGGCGGCCCGATTATTAAGGGCGCATGGGTGCTGCCTCCCCTATCCATGTGTCCGGCCCCTTTCAGGACACCGGTGCATGGATTCCCATGTGGGGGTGGCTGTTTTTTTGAACCCCTGATTAGAGCTAGAGGCTTCAATATAGGATGGGCTCGGGTCGCAGAGAGTGCGCTCCGATCCCACCCAGGTGTGTTACAACAGCGAATCAATATTCGCTGTTGTAACACTGATCCTCCACCCGGTCAATCGGGAAGTGGGTTTTGACACCGGTCACCCAATTGGCTGAAAGGACAGGCGATCATATTGGACACCTAGGAGGAGGGGAGGAGCTGGAAGCCGCCATGGAGGTGAGGATTTTGAGCCAAGCCGCTGCACCACGCTGCCTGCCACCCGCTACGATAGGGTAAGTGCCGGACTGACCAGCAAACTGGTGGGTGCTGCTTGGGGGGGATGGATGGTTGTTTTCTGCCCCCCCCCCCCCCCCAAAGATAAAAAAAACAGCCGGCACTGTCACTGACACCAAAGTTAAAGCATATTTTAATACACTGACAGCAAAGATGGGACTTATTGTATTCCACTGACATCAAAGATGGGTCTTATTTGATCCCACCGACACCAACCATGGGCTTATTTTATTCCACTGACACTAATGAAAAGGAAATATACCAGGTGACACTGTCAATCTTTCTATTTAGGAGTTGGATGAGATCCTCCAGAATCCTCTGTACACCCCTTCTGGACACTCTTCTCTGGAGAAGCAGTCGGGGTCCCAGGATGAGCATCCGGCAGAAGGACAATACAGCCTCCTGCAACCCCCAACCCAACTCCAACCCCTAGACCAGCAGTGATCGCACAATGTGGAGAGGCTCAGAAGATATGATCATTATTTGGGATATATTTAAATGTTCTAAAATTATCAGCTTTAGCGCCAAAGCTTCCAAATGTACCAGAATATTATCTCCCGGTTCTGTTGCTGTTTTCTTTCCCTGCGCGTTTCCTTTTTTGTATTATATGTTTATTAAAAAGTTCATTAACTTCAAGTAAAATGTTAAAACCACTGTGTAACAATGACAAAAGAGATGGCCGGCAATGGATTCCATTTTACTGGTACATTCGGTGGCTGACGTTCTATTACTACCGGCCAGACTCTCCAATCAATGTAGATGGGATCACAAGACTGACCCACATCTAAAGAGCTCCAGTAATGACACCACATAGGGGCAGATTCTGGTAAGTTCGGACTTTAAATGTTTCTTGTTTTCTTTCTCGTACATCACGGGACACAGAGCGACATAGTCATTACTAATGGGTTATATAGATACCGTCAGGTGCTGGCACTGGCAACTTCCAAAACCGGAAGTACCCTCCCCTATATAAGCCCCTCCCATCCGGGAGTACCTCAGTTTTTTGCCAGTGTCTAAGGTGTTGGCCAAGAAGAAACATGTGTTTTTCACTGAGCTTGCGTACAGGTTCTTTTGGGCCTCAGTAAGCTATTCCGGATCCGACCAAAAAAGCTTCATAGCTAAACGGTCGGTACCCGGGCCTTGCAAGAGAAGAGCAAGGTTTTGCCTGTAATGCCTCTCTTAGGAGAGCTGGACCCTGGGATCCAGAGCTCTGGTCATACCCACGACCAAGATGTTTTCTGTGCAGGGTGCTATACAGGTCCAGGGGAGTGGAATCCTTGGGAACCCGGTCCCTGAAGGTTTGATTACAATGCCTGCCGTGATAGGTGAAGTTTGGGCTTTTGTGGACCAAACAAAGTCCTGCGGCGGGGAACAGGTAAGTGGGGGCCCCCAGGAACTTGGTTCTATTGGGGGACCCCCAAGCCTAATTTGTCTTTCTGTCTGTTACCTAATGGTATTCCCGCAAAATTCTGTGCATGCCTGTAACTACTAAAAAAAATGTAATAATTTTTAATGGTGGTCAAGAAAAAAAAAAAAAAAATTTTTTTTATATATATTTAATATATTAGACTGCGGTACCTGTGTTTGTCCACTAGAGGCCGCTGTGGAATGTTTTCTTGTCATGTGGACTAGCTTCTTCTCAGCAGAGCAAAGTCCAGGCAGATGGTGAGTTCTCTTATAGGAAACTGCTTCCTCTGCCATGTTGCAGTGCTCGTCCATCCCCCGGCCTGCGGCAAAGAGGGGCCCTGGCTCCTGTCCCTTGTTACCATATTTGAAATTAGCGCCGAAGGCGCACGTGCCCGCGCGCGTGCGCGTGCACGCGCCTCTATATATAGAGGTGAGCCGGGAAAGGGGGCGGAGCCTGGGGGATGACGCTCTGTGCGCGCCGCAGCGCTTCTGCGCATGTGCGGGCGTCCCAGCAGTTTAAAAAAACCACAATATTGTAGTGAGCTGGCTATGAAGTACAGAGACAGAGCTGGCAACATTTAAAGGCATACAGCAAGCGGTTGATACAGGCATCCCCTAGAAAGGCACATTAGTAGACACCAACTGTGATATAGCAGCAATTGTGCTAGACTATTCTCAGTAAAAGTGGTGTATTACGGCTGGAATGCCTCAGCTTTAGGCTTAGGAATATGCCGTCCAGAAGCTCCGGAACTGAATCTTCCAGGAAGCGAAGGGGGTCTCATCGGGCTCGGAGGATCTTGGGCATACTTCTGCTGCACCAGTCTCCCCTGAAGTTCAGAGGTAAGTGACCGTAGAGACCCCGCAGGGGTACTTGGTACTGTGGCTGTCCTCAGTTCACCTGCTCCTGTGTATGTAACAGAGGAGGTTTTTTCCTCAGCTCTGGGAGGATTAGAGAGAGATTGTCAACATTTATCGCTGCCTCCCTGTCAGGGAAAGCGCGCCCGATCTCCGTCTCCTCCTTCAGAGTGCCTGTTAGCAGAGCAACAGTCCCATACAGGGATCGACCTGCCTGAAGGGGATCAGGATGAGGTTGATTCTGTTATAGAGGAATCAACAGTGGGGGAACCTTTTCTCAGCATCTTAAGCTGAAAGATTATGGGTTCAGTCTCTGACTAACATGGTCCGATCAGCATTTAAAAATGCACCTTGCGGAACCATCAACCACTACTGTATCCTCGTTGGGGTCGCTGGAAGCCCCCAGACTGTTTGTTCTTTTCCACTTCACCCTTTACTGAAAGGGCTCATTTACCAGGATTGGGAACGTCCTGAGAAAATATTTATTCCCCCAAGAGATTTCCGGTGGTCTATCCCATGGAGGATAAGTTCATCAAAAAAAAAAAAATGGAAGGTCCCTACAGTGGACGTAGCCATCTCTTGTATGTATAAATCACTGACATGTCCAGTGGATAATGTCCAAATGTTCAAGAACCCAATAGATAAAAGATTGGAGTCCTTATGAAAATCTGCTTGGTGATACAACCAGCAGTAGCAGCTATTGGGGTCTGCTAAGCAGTGAAGGATCAGTTGAAACAGGTCTTGAGGGACTTGACAGATCAGCAGGCTTTGCCCTAGCTGATCTACCTAGAGCCTTAGGCTTTGCGGTTGACGCCATAGAGGATTCAGTCCATCAGGCCTCCCGCCTTACGCTGTCTATAGTACATATGCGTAGGCTCCTATGGCTCAAAAACTGGTCTGCTGAAGCTCCCTGTAAAGAATGGCTGGTTAGCGTCCCATTTCATGGTGAACGCTTATTCAGGGAAAACCTGGACAAATATATCCAGAAAATTTCCAGCGGTAAAAATACGCTCTTACCGGTTAAAAGCAGAGTTAGAGGTCCCTCTTTAAGAGGCCTGCTTCTCCAGTCCCTGGGGCATCGGCTGTGTAACAGTTCCGACGGCCTCCTCGGTCAAATCCCGGGGGTAAAAAACAGGGACAGTAGCAGGGTAATGAGAAACCCTGGGTCAGGGGAGGTACAAAACCTCCCCCAAAGTTAAATTCATTGAAGCCCCCATTCAGTCGGGTGGGGGGAGGACTCCAGTTGTTCGCAAGAGACCTGGCGGGACACGATCAAGACAGATAGGTGCTCTCCGCAGTAGGTTTGGGATACAGTTTGGAGTTAAAAGACTCTCCTCCTTCCCATTTTTGAGGTCAAACGTGCCAAGGGATCCCCGGAAGAGAGAGTCCCTCCTGTTGGCACTAGAACAACTATTGCTCCAAGGAGTAATTATGGAGGTTCCCCTGGAAGAATGAGGGTTCGAGTTTTACTCAAACCTCTTTACAGTCCCGAAGCAAACGCGGTCGGGAGGCCCATATTAATTCTAAAAGGGCTATACAAATTCCTGTATATCAGGACTTTCCGATGGAGTCGATCCGATCGGTGGCCACTGCCCTACAAGGGGAGGATTGGTTAGCCACGATCGACATCAAAGATGCTTATTTGCACATTCCCATCTTTCCAGTCCACCAAAAATTTCTACGCTTTGCAGTAGAAGGGCGCCATTTTCAGTTCAGAGCCTTACCCTTCGGTTTGGCCACAGCACCACGAGTGTTTACAAAAATTCTGGCCCTTTATTGGCCAATCTAAGAACACAAGGTGTAATGATAATGGCATATCTGGATGACTTGTTGCTGATAGACCACTCAGTGAAAAAACTAGACGTGGTCGTTCACAAGACAATCAAGTATCTGGAATCTCACGGTTGGATTATCAACCGAGACAAGTCAGCCCTAAAAACCAGTCAAAAGTCTGGAATACTTGGGGCTAAGGTTGGATTCAGGCCAGAGAAAAATATTCTTGCCTCGAGGAAAGGTGTTGTCTTTGAAAGATTTGATCCACTTAGTGGGTACAAAAAAGACAGCCGTCCATACGCCTGTATATGAGGCTGCTGGGAAAAATGGTGGCATCATTCGAAGCAGTACCCTACGGTCAATTCCATTCAAGGAATTTGCAAGGGGCCATACTGTCAGCCTGGAACAAAAAAGTTCAGGCCCTAGACTTACAATGTCCTTGTCCCCTTCCGTTCGGAAGAGCCTCCGTTGGTGGTGGGTTCCCCAGAATCTGGAAAAAAGGAAATCCTTCAGTCCGATTTCTTGGAAGGTGGTCACTACAGATGCCAGCCTTATAGGCTGGGGAGCAGTACTGGAGCAATAGTCTCTCCAGGGCAGATGGTCGGATGCAGAAAAGGCCCTGCCCATCAATCTCTTAGAGATACGAGCAGCCCGGTATGCCCTAGTAGCATGGACATCCAAACTCCAAGGGTCCCCTGTCAGAATTCAATCAGACAATGCCACAGCAGTGGCATATATCAATCATCAGGGGGGCACCAGGAGTCGTGCAGCCCAGAGGGAAGTAAATTACATCCTGAAATGGGCAGGAAAAATATGTCCCAGCCATATCTGCGGTATTCATTCCAGGAGTGGAGAATTGGAAGGCGGACTTTCTAAGTCGCCAGCAATTAGGCCCAGAGGAAGGGTCCCTTCACCCCGAGGTTTTCTGGACAATATGTCAGCGGTGGGGAACATCGGATGTAGATCTTCTAGCATCCAGATTCAACGCAAAGGGGGATAGGTTTGTCTCTCGGACAAGGGATCCCCTAGCTTGCGGCTCGGATGCCCTAGTGTTCCCTGGGGATCAGTTCAAGCTGATATATGCATTCACACCGCCACAATGGTTACCTTGATTACTCCGCAGAATCAGGGTAGAAAAGAAACCAGTGATTCCGGTGGCTCCAGCGTGGCCCCGAAGAGCGTGGTACGCGGAGATTGTAAAATTTCAGTGGGGAGTCCTTGGACTCTCCCACGTCGTCCGGCTTTCGCAAGGACCGATATACCACCCTTCCTTACCAGCCCTAGGTTTGACGGCCTGGCTATTGAAGCCCACATTCTAAAAAAGAGAGGGCTCTCTAATGCTGTGGTATCTACCATGATCAATGCCAGGAAGCCGGTATCCAGGCAGATCTACTATAGAATCTGGAAGGCGTACATCGCGTGGTGTGAGGCCAAGAAATGGCATCCACATAAGTACGTAATAGGTAGGATTCTGGACTTCCTACAGTGGGCTGTAGATAGGAAGCTTGCCTTGAGTACTATCAAGGGTCAGATTTCGGCCTTGTCAATATTTTTTCAAAGGCCCTTGGCTTCGCATTCACTAGTCAAAGCCTTTATACAAGGAGTGATGCGTATTAGGCCTCCGGTTAATATTCCCATATGTCCATGGGATCTAAACTTGGTTCTGTCGGTTCTACAGAAACAACCATTTGAACCATTACAGCATATTTCCTTGGTGCTTCTCACCAGGAAATTGATTTTTCTAGTAGCCATTTGTTCGCCTAAAAGAGTATCGGAATTAGCCGCCTTGTCCTGTAAGGAGCCATATCTGGTTGTCCATGAGGACAGAGTAGTATTACGTCCTCATTCAGCCTTTCTTCCTAAGGTGGTATCGAGGTTTCATTTGAACCAAGATGTGGTTCTTCCTTCTTTTTTCCCCAAACCTACTTCGGTAGAGGAAAAGTTATTGCATTCTTTGGATGTAGTAAGAGCAGTTAAAGCTTATCTAAAAGCCACTGCTCAGATTCGCAGAACGGATACTTTGTTTATTCTGCCGGAAGGCCCCAGAAAGGGTCAGGCAGCGTCAAAGTCTACTTTAGCCAAGTGGATTCGACAGGTCATTATGCAAGCTTATGGCTTGAGAAGGAGACCGCCTCCGTTCAAAGTTAGGGCGCACTCCACGAGAGCAGTTGGAACTTCATGGGCAGTGCATCACCAGGCCTCCCTGGCTCAAATCTGTAAGGCCGCAACGTGGTCTTCAGTTCACACGTTTACTAGGTTCTACCAGGTGGACGTTAGAAGTCAGGAGGATGTCGCCTTTGGGCGCAGTGTGTTGCAGGCCGCAAAAGATCCTCATGTCTGATAGCGCTCAGCTTATATATGGTGTATCCCCCCCCTCATTGGGCATTGCTTTAGGACATCCCATTAGTAATGACTATGTCGCTCTGTGTCCCGTGATGTACGAGAAAGAAAATAGGATTTTTATAACAGCTTACCTGTAAAATCCTTTTCTTGGAGTACATCACGGGACACAGAGCTCCCGCCCCTCTTTGGGGACACTTATTGCTTTGCTACAAAACTGAGGTACTCCCGGATGGGAGGGGCTTATATAGGGGAGGGTACTTCCGGTTTTGGAAGTTGCCAGTGCCAGCACCTGACGGTATCTATATAACCCATTAGTAATGACTATGTCGCTCTGTGTCCCGTGATGTACTCCAAGAAAAGGATTTTACAGGTAAGCTGTTATAAAAATCCTATTATTAGCACATAATATCCTCCACGAATGATTGGATGAAATAATGGCCATTGGATGGTAATAGGGATCTCTGATAGGGGCCATATCTTCAAGAAGTAAGTAACTAAAAATAAAATTACATTTAGAAAAAAAAAAAAAACACAATACACATCTATACAACCTAATATTATACAAAGATATTTAGGTAAAATACATGCTCCGAAGAAGCTTGGAAGCTTAGAAACGAGCGAAACATGTAAGCATTACGCCACTACACTTGTTGTAGTCGGGACATGGATGTCTCACCTTTATGGCCGAACATCTGACCACTCCTAACATGACCATTAATCCCATCCTTGGATAGTGCCTGGTTGACGCGGCACCAACACTGCTTTATGCTTCATCACGTCTCTGCTACCAGCCAAATAAATGGCCTATCTGGAAACTGGCTGTTCTAAACAGATATAGACCAACGCACGCGAATACCCCCTTTCTGGATATCAGTACTCTCATCCCAGGATTTGAAACTGCCCTCTCTATGAAGTAAGCGTCTCGGCACCCGTGGACGCCAATCTGAAGGGCTTTCTGGCTAAAGAAGACGTCAGGCGGTGAGCTACAATCTTCCCTTTCCTGTGTTCCCCGGCTCTAATACGGGGATGTACACCTCTATGTAACCGCCTGTTTCCTCCAACTGGCACACTCAAATTCTAATTTGATTGGGATCCACACAGTACCTAACCATGCAATGCGTGTCTGAATTGGCCAAACGTGTTTGAACAGCATATTCGTGTCCTTGTTCTCATATCTGGAGAACTCACAGTGACTGAACCAAAATAATATCATATCCTCTTTTTCAAATCCTATGGTCAGCTACATCAATTTACGCAATGATGGAACTTCATATTTCTAATTGCCGTACGGTTTGAGACTGAAATTGGATGGATGAGTCATTAGAGTGGTTGTGATGTGTATGGCTGAAACGTTGGCCACCCATGTTCCCAGTTTAGACTAGTTCTAATTTTAAATAATGTTGTGGAGGAAGGTGTGTTTTTTCTATAATGTTTTTTGTAAATTTTCAATTGCAGATAACTAATTAAAGTTTATAGTTCCAACAGATGTTCCCCATTGAAGAATTATTTCGGGAAGCTACACCCTCCCCTCTCCACCCTTTTTTTCTATATGCTCTTACCCAATTCAGAGGAACTATCACTGGGGTATATCTATTTCTTGTATTAATCTCCCCAGTGCCTGTTGCAGTTGTTACATGTGTAGCGGGGGTCCTAAATTGAGGTTATGTTATGCCAAATTTAGGGGTGACTTGAGTGATAGTTGGCTCAAGTCTTTCAATTACTGGACTCTGCCTTGCTGCTGCTTCACCTGCCTTGCAGTTCCCCTAAGTAGTATGGGTGGCGCTGTCGCTTGTGCTCGGGGTTGGACCACAGGTGTTGGAGTGGCGATTTGGTGTCCTCTCTCGGCAGCCGTGCGGTGGGCGGAGTCGGCCTGCTGTGCATGTTGGGAGAGGATACAAAAGGGGCGGACGCCATTGTCCAGGGGGATATCCAGAGAGTGATCCGGGGACCTGTACCCGAGGGAACCTGCGGGTTCGGGAGTCGAGTGCGTGGCCTTCCAGGCTATGGGGCCACGTGCGCCTCAGTCCCAGGCACCTTTTATTCCTGGGACTGCAACTTCAGCCCTGGGCCCAGCACCTTTAGCTGGAGCCCACTTCGGAAGGAGGAATCTCAGGGTGCTGCCTTGCAAGGAGACCCGTTTCTGGAAGAGAAGGCTGGGGGAGGACTGTTCCGAAGGACTGGTGAGGTATTACAGTGAAGGAAGGGGCCCAGTAACTCTCCAGGGGGATGTCATCCATCCGGAACCCAGGGGCCTAACAATCTGGATCTGGAGGTTTGGGACGCTATAGATTCTGTGGCAGAGGATCTCCTAGATGCATCTATTAGGGATCTAGATTGACTGTTCGAGCTAAATCCTGGCACCTTAGGGGGTATCCGGGTGAGCTATACCCACTCGGGACAGAGTGGCGACGAAGCCAGAAGTGCCTGAATGCTGTCTATCCTTTTAACACCTTTCTCTCTTCATGCAAAGAAAATAAAGCTCTACGTTGGAGTGATATACTGGTGTGGACCTTGGAGTTACTTGGGGTATAGAGACTCTGTCCTTACACACTGGGGACAGAAACCAACTTTGAGGAGAACCTCGCTGCAAGACCCGTAGGTGAAACAGGTGTGCTTAACCTCTGAAAACCAGAGGGTACGGGCATGGCAGCACCTTATGCCTTTTCCTCTCATGAGCGAGCCAAATAGACGGGAGGAAAGGGGTGAGGTCGCTAGATATGAATGGGGAATCATTGTCTAATGAAAGCCTATCCCAGCATTGTAACAAAGTATAGTGGATTAGCTCGCTATATACCTTCTTTTTTTTTTTTTGTTAGGTAAAATACACCTTATATATGTAGCACACCCCCGTAGGAGCTGCTGGTTTTAATTGGGCCTTGCACGTTACCTCAGTACTCGTTGTCTAGTGGAAGAAAGTCTGTAAAAACTCCAATGTCCACACAAGATGTAAAACCTTAAGCAGTTAGCAGCAGGGAAAAACTCCTCAACTATACAGTCATTCACCACTCTTCCTGGAGTGGGTATTGCTCACCCGGATAGGCCCCTCTCACCTGGCCTAGCAGCCGTTATGATGCACGGACATTTATCAGGACCAGTCTCTGCCACAGACCGGTTGTGGACAAAATAGGATAATCCGGGATCCTCTGCCACAGGATTTAATTCCCGGACTTCCAGCCAAACAGTCAAGAACCTTTAAGTCGACCCGGCAGACTGTAGGGTAAACTTTAGCTGTGGTGCATCCTCCAATAGAATTACCAGGCCCTCCTCAAGACACCAGCCATCCGCTCTGTCTTTTCCAGGACAGGTCCTCCCCTGGTTTCCTCCATTGAGTGGCTTCCTCCCGCAGGACAGACAGCACAGAATCACCTTCAAGGTGTAGGCCCAGTCAGCATAACTGGGCCTACTTGGTAGAGTTGCGGCCTCGGACCAGCATGGTCCCAAGGCCAAGATCACACACACAAACCTTTGCGCCAGGAGGGCCGCGAGGGGACGAAGACCCCAAAAGATGGCGCCTGCCCCTTAAGTACCCTTCCCCAGCATGCTCAGCGGGTAGACCACGCCCACTGAACTGTTCCCGGGGGAAGGTACCCAATGCACTCTGGCCTGTCAGTCTTCCACATTGGCCCGAGATGGTAACGCCACCTACAGGCAAACAGTGGGAAGTCTGCCCAACACAGCCATAGCCGGAACAGAGGCTAATGTAGCATAATTATATACAGAGTCTGAGCCAAACTACCAGCTCAGACACCCACTAGATTTAACATAGCGCCCAGTCATTGGGAGCAGGGCGCTACATATATTATATTAATAAAGTAATAATGCGCTAAAATCAACCTTCCAATATTACATACATTTATACACATTCCAATGTTAGTGGGTGTACTGCTCACCTAACGGGTAATTCGTTGATTGCCAAGAGAAAGGAAAAACACACACGTCTATCTTGATTGAGAGAAAAATCTCTGAATGCAGTGATTCTCAAAGAAAAATTACCGTATATACTCGAGTATAAGCCGAGATTTTCAGCCCTTTTTTTTGGGCTGAAAGTCCCCCCCCCCCTCGGCTTATACTCGAGTCAGCGAAATTTAACATTGTAAATTGTACCTGAAAAAAAGTTGAGAGGCTGCGGCGTCCATCGTTTAAATCTCGCGGTCTCTTCCTGGTCCCTTCCGTGATAGGCGGAGAGTGTCTGCTGAGAATCGCCTATCACGAATGTTCTCTCATCCTCACCCATCCCAGCAGACACTGTGTTCAGTGTTCCGCCAATCACAGACGTCTGCTGGGAAACTGAGGATGAGAGAACGTTCGTGATAGGCGGAACTGTGTCTGCTTAGAAAACGCCTATCACGGAAGGGAAGAGGAAGAGACCGCGAGTTTTAAACGATGGACGCCGCAGCCTCTCAATTTTTTTTCAGGTACAATTTACAATGTTCAATTTAAACAGTGAGCTAGGGAACAGTGAGGATAGGAACAGTGAGGATAGGAGAACAGTGAGGATGGGAACAGTGAGGATAGGAACAGTGAGGATAGGAACAGTGAGGATAGGAGAACAGTGAGGATAGGGAACAGTGAGGATAGGAACAGTGAGGATAGGAACAGTGAGGATAGGAGAACAGTGAGGATAGGGAACAGTGAGGATAGGAACAGTGAGGATAGGAACAGTGAGGATAGGAGAACAGTGAGGATAGGAACAGTGAGGATAGGATCAGTGAGGTGAGGAACAGTGAGGATAGGAACAGTGAGGATAGGATCAGTGAGGTGATGAACAGTGAGGATAGGAACAGTGAGGATAGGAACAGTGAGGATAGGATCAGTGAGGTGAGGAACAGTGAGGATAGGAACAGTGAGGATAGGATCAGTGAGGATAGGAACAGTGAGGATGGGAACAGTGAGGAACAGTGAGGATAGGAACAGTGAGGATAGGAACAGTGAGGATAGGAACAGTGAGGTGAGGAACAGTGAGGTGAGGAACAGTGAGGTGAGGTACAGTGAGGTGAGGAACAGTGAGGTGAGGAACAGTGAGGTGAGGAACAGTGAGGATAGGAACAGTGAGGTGAGGAACAGTGAGGTGAGGAACAGTGAGGATGGGAACAGGGAGGTGAGGAACAGTGAGGTGAGGAACAGTGAGGTGAGGAACAGTGAGGTGAGGAACAGTGAGGATGGGAACAGTGAGGATGGGAACAGGGAGGTGAGGAACAGTGAGGTGAGGAACAGTGAGGTGAGGAACAGTGAGGTGGGGAACAGTGAGGTGAGGAACAGTGAGGATGGGAACAGTGAGGTGAGGAACAGTGAGGATGGGAACAGTGAGGATAGGAACAGTGAGGTGAGGAACAGTGAGGATGGGAACAGTGAGGTGAGGAACAGTGAGGTGAGGAACAGTGAGGATGGGAACAGTGAGGTGAGGAACAGTGAGGATGGGAACAGTGAGGATGGGAACAGTGAGGTGAGGAACAGTGAGGTGAAGAACAGTGAGGATGGGAACAGTGAGGTGAGGAACAGTGAGGATGGGAACAGTGAGGTGAAGAACAGTGAGGATGGGAACAGTGAGGTGAGGAACAGTGAGGATGGGAACAGTGAGGTGAGGAACAGTGAGGATGGGAACAGTGAGGTGAGGAACAGTGAGGATGGGAACAGTGAGGTGAGGAACAGTGAGGTGAGGAACAGTGAGGTGAAGAACAGTGAGGATAGGAACAGTGAGGTGAGGAACAGTGAGGATGGGAACAGTGAGGTGAGGAACAGTGAGGTGAGGAACAGTGAGGATGGGAACCGTGAGGAACAGTGAGGGTGGGAACAGTGAGGTGAGGAACAGTGAGGAACAGTGAGGGGGGGAACAGTGAGGTGAGGAACAGTGAGGTGAGGAACAGTGAGGATGGGAACCGTGAGGAACAGTGAGGGTGGGAACAGTGAGGTGAGGAACAGTGAGGAACAGTGAGGGGAGGAACAGTGAGGTGAGGAACAGTGAGGTGAGGAACAGTGAGGTGAGGAACAGTGAGGATAGGAACAGTGAGGATGGGAACAGTGAGGATGGGAACAGTGAGGAACAGTGAGGATAGGAACAGTGAGGATGGGAACAGTGAGGAACAGTGAGGATGGGCACAGTAAGGATGGGAACAGTGAGGATAGGAACAGTGAGGATAGGAACAGTGAGGGGAGGAACAGTGAGGTGAGGAACAGTGAGGTGAGGAACAGAGAGGAACAGTGAGGATGGGAACAGTGAGGATGGGCACAGTAAGGATGGGAACAGTGAGGATGGGCACAGTAAGGTGGCAATGGGCAGTGACAATGGGCTTAGTGAAGTTGCAATGGGCACAGTGAGGCGTGCAAATGGGCATTGTTGACCCTCGGCTTATACTCGAGTCAGTAAGTTTTCCCAGTTTTTTGTGGTAACATTAGGTACCTCGGCTTATACTCGGGTCAGCTTATACTCGAGTATATACAGTAATAAATAATCATCATTGCGTAAATTTGCTATGGGACAATAGAACAAGAGCTTTGGATAGCTACACTCACATTTAGCGTGATAGTGTAACGCTTATAGAGCGGTCAGTGCAGACGGCAGAATTCCTCTCCCTCCACATCCAGCACATTCAAGCACCGTGGGTAGTGTCACTGGCTCCTCCTGACCGGTTTCATCACCTGTCATGTGATTTTTTCAAGGGTCTTGAAAAAATCTTGTTCTATTGTCCCATAGCAAATTTGCGCAATGATGATCTCCTAATTTTTCTTTGAGAATCACTGCATTCGGAGAAGTCATGATATATGTATCCACTATATATGGCGATTATCAGTCTCTGATGTGAGCTCCTATCTGGATAGTACTCCAGGGATTTTTTTCTCAATCAAGATAAATGTGTGTGTTTTTCCTTTCTCTTGACAATCAACTAATTAACCGATAGGCCTCATGCCCACGGACGTTTTTACAGACGCATTTTTGAGCGTTTTTTACAGCTTAAAAAAACGCCTGTCCATATTATTGTATACATTTTTCGACCGTATTTTTTTAGAAAAAAAAAACAAAAAACGGCAGAGCTCAAAAACGCAATTGCGGCGTTTTTGCGCATTTTTTAACGCTTTGCGTTTTTTTATGCCTAACGCCGACGCTGCGGAACGCACTGGTCCTGGGTTTTTTTTACAGCTTAAAAACGCCTATGCTATTTGCAGCTCAAAAACGCCTAGGTGGGCATGAAGCTATAGACTAACATGGACATGCGTTTTTTAAGCTATAAAAAACGCTCAAAAATACGGCTGTAAAAACGTCCGTGGGCATGAGGCCTAAGGTGAGCAGTACACCCACTAACTGGTGGTGGTGATTATTTGTTCACATATTGGACTTTCACGGCTGCATTCTAATTTTACACCTATTGTTTTTTATGCCATTGGAATGTGTATAAATTTATGTGTAGCGCCCCCCCTCCCCCAATGTTTGGGGGCGCTATGTGAAATTTAAGGGCAGTCTGAGCCAGTAGTTGGGCTCAGGCCAATTGTGTTCAGGTTGTTGTTCTGCTCTGGGTGTGATACTGCCCGGCAGTGTTATTCTCCTTTGCCTGCAGGTGGCGCTGTCACTGCCGGCACGGGCTGGATTACGGGGGGTATCAAAGCACCTTGGGTGTCCTCTCTCGGCAGCCGTGCAGTGGGCGTGGTCTACCCACTGTGCATGCTGGGAGAGGGTACAAAAGGGCAGACACTTTTTGGCATGAGGCGATTCCAGGGGGATGCCCCAGGGCTTACAGGGGGGACCTCTGGTCCAGTGAGTGTCTTGTGAGTGCCTTGTGGCCCGCATGGCACGAGGTGCGCTAGTGTGCTTAGGCCTTGGGCACCTTCAGCCAGAGGCCCTGTTACTGCATTGTAGGCCCAGCTCCGCTGACTAGGGCCTACGCTTCAGAGAAGGATCCCAGGATGCCCGATTATAGGGGGCCCATCTTTAGGAAAGGAGTTTTAAGGGAAGAACAGTCCCGGCGGAGATAGTGACGGTACTGCTGTCTCGGGGAGAGGTCTGGAGGCCTACCTAAAGGGGAATTTATCATCTCTGACGTCCGTGCCCCATCCCGGCTGCTAGGACCGCTCTCATAGGGACTATCTGTGTAAGCAATACCCATTCAGGCTTGAGTGGAGACGAGTGTAGATATTGGACTTAAGTGTTGCGTGCCTGAACCTTCCCCTACGTCTTTCAACTCTTCTACTCTTGCTTTTCTTCAAGTTTACCTCAAAGTTCAGAAAAAGAATAAAGCCTTGCTGATTAGGTTTTACACAAGTGTGGACATTGGCCTTATTCCAAGGAGTCGTTGGTGTGCCTAGACAACGGAGCTAAAGGTTTCACTCGTGGGAGGTATTTTGCTGCAGACCCAAAGTAACGAAACCAGTAGATCCCATTACCAAATCGGGGTCTGCGGGTGTGTGGCATACCGGGGGAGAAGGGAGCTACATATGTAATATTGGAAGGTTGATTTTAGTGCATTATTACTTTATTAATATAGCACATATGGTGATATCAGTACACTTTTAAAATAGTTGCATCTTTAATCATTTATTTATCTTGTAATATTTTTGGTTCATATCACCGCTTTAGTACCCATTTTTTACCCATTTTTCTATTTTACACCTTATATATTACTGTAGCTATTAGAACTTCCAGAAAGAAACATAGGTGTATACGGGGGTCAGGAGTAAGTAATGCAAAATGCAGGGCTTAAGAGTGTGTAAAGTACAGAGTACAGGGGTCTGGAGTGTGTAAAGTACAGAGTACAGGGGTCAGGAGTATGTAAAATACAGAGTACAGGGGTCAGGAGTGTGTAATGTACAGAGTACAGGGGTCTGGAATGTGTAAAGTACAGAAGTACAGGGGACTTGAGTGTGTAAAGTACAGAGGGCAGGGGTTAGGAGTATGTAAAGTACAGAGTATAGGGGTCAGGAGTGTGTACTGTACAGAGGAAAGGGGTCAGGAGTGTGTAAAGTACAGGGGTCAGAAGTAAGTAATGCAAAATGCTGGGGTCCGGAGTATATATTGTACAGAGTACAGGGACCAGGAGTATGTAATGTACAGAATGCAGAGGTCAGGAGTATGTAAAGTGCAGAGTACAGGGGTCAGGAGTATGTCATGTACAAAATGCAGAGGTAAGGAGTATGTAATGTACAGAATGCAGAGGTCAGGAGTATGTAATGTACAGAGTACAGGGGTCAGAAATAAGTTATGCAGAGTGCCGGGGTCCGGAATGTGTAATGTACAGAGTTCGGGGGTCAGGAGTAAGAAATGTACAGAGTACAGGAGTCAGGAGTGTGTAATGTACACAATACATTGGTCATAAGTCTGTAATGCACAGAATGCAGAGGTCAGGAGCGTGTAATGTACAGAGTACAGGGGTCAGGAGTGTGTAATGTACAGAGTACAGAGGTGAGGAGTGTGTAATGTACAGAGTACAGAGGTGAGGAGTGTGTAATGTGCAGAGTACAGAGGTGAGGAGTGTGTAATGTACAGAGTACAGGGGTCAGGAGAAAGTAGTGTACAGGGGTCAGGAGTGTGTAATGTACAGAGTACAGAGGTGAGGAGTGTGTAATGTACAGGGGTCAGTAGAATGTAATGTACAGAGTGCAGGGGTCAGGAGTATATAATGTACAGATTAGAGGGGTCAGGGGTGTGTAAAGAACAGAGTGCATGGGTCAGGGGACTTTACAAACATGACAGGGAATGGTCTCTACACGTATGCCAGGGTAGGGTCTCTACAAGCATGTCTGGGCAGTGTATCTATAAGCATGGCATGACAGGGTCTCTGCAAGCAAGCCCGGGCAGCGTCTCTACACTGCGGCAGGTTGGCTTCCCTGCGTGTACGCAGCGTGTCCCTGGAGCCGATACGCAAGCCTGGCAGGTGCGATGACTGCCGGGCACCCGCGATCGCACGTGACAGAGCGAGAACCGGGATCTGTGTGTGTAAACACACAAATCCCTGTTCTCTCAGGGGACTAGAGACAGATCGTGTGCTCAAACTAATTAGGAACACCGATCGGTCTCCTCCCCTAGTCAGTCCCATCCCCCCACAGTTAGAACACACCCAGGAAACACAGTTAACCCCTTGATCGCCCCCTAGTGTTAACCCCTTCCCTGCCAATGACATTTATACAGGCTAGTTTTAGCTCTGATCACTGTATAAATGTCACTGGTCCCAAAAAAGTGTCCGATGTGTCCGCCGCAATGTCGCAGTCACGATAAAAATCACTGATCACCGCCATTACTAGTAAGAAAAAAAAAATTGCCATAAATCTACCCTCCTATTTTCTGCACAAACCAATCAATTTACGCTTATTGCAATTTTTTTTACCAAAAATATGTAGAAGAATACATATCGGCCTAAACCGAGGAAAAAAAAATGTTTAAAAAAACAATGGTATATTTATTATAGCAAAAAGTAAAAAAAAAATAGTTTTTTTCAAAATTGACGCTCTTTTTTTGTTTATAGCGCAAAAAAAAAAAACTGCAGAGGTGATCAAATACCACCAAAAGAAAAGCTCTATTTGTGAGGAAAAAAGGATATCAATTTTGTTTGGGTACATCGTCGCACGACCGCGCAATTGTCAATTAAAGCGACGCAGTGCTGTATCATAAAAAATGGCCCTGGTCAGGAAGGGGGGTAAATTTTTCCTGGGGCTGAAGTGGTTAAGTTAGGTTTACATATGTAGCGATACCTCCAACTAAGAAGGCGGCAGATTTAGTTTGGGCCCTGATGACAGCTCCGCCAACCCCCGGCAATATGCTCTACCCTCTGCTGGCACAGCTAGTACTAAAAGTAAACTATCTATCTTATACCTTATGAATAAGTGAGCATTGAGACAATACTAAAGAAAAAAAAAAGGTATAAGGTTTTACTTAAGCTCTTAGTAAGAAAGATAATAACATTGATCACAGTTTACATTCAATCATTGGTAATGCAGAGCCCTGCAATGCTAACACACTAAAGAACTGACATGCAACAAGTGCGCCACACGGGCGACCGTTAGCTAAATGCCCTATGGCGCAATAACCCAAAACACATTAGTAACCCCACCAGGCCTGGTTTTTGAGGTCTATAACTTAGTCCTTTTTCTTCACCGGCAGGTCTTTAACGGTGGTGCACATTAACAAAATACAACTTTGTAATCCAGTGAGGTAGGTAGAGATGGGCAGGAACTTGGCTATCCCGACTACAAGTTCAGCTATGGTATGGCTCTTCTTCACTAAGGGTATCAGGAACAACTAGAGGGGGCCACGGCAGTCTATTGGCCTATATGCATTAACAGTATCTCGTTCTGGGCATATGCCCTCTCACCCGCCGGACTACGGATCCAGTCCGGGAAACTTCCACCGGCTGTGTCACACGCACTCGGTCTCTCCAGCGATCGGGTCCCCGATCCAACAAGGCTGTAGCTGAGCGAAGTCAGATGCCACCCAGGCTCGCAGAGGGGTGGAAGGCTCTTTGGTGCTGAGCAAGGCCTCAGGCTTCAGGCCTTGCACTTCGACACATCCGCACAGGAGGATCAGGCTGTGAAGTCTCGTGTCCCAAAGAGGCCGGGCCCAGCTTCACCTCCTCCTTTTATAACCCCTCCCATGAGTCTCTGAGGTGGGAACATATGAAGAATGTGGTTCTGGGTGATGTAGTCTCTCTCTCTCCTCTGCTCTCACTCCAGCAATGTCTTTTATCTACTTCCTCCTGACTCACCTCTCCCCTAGAACTTCTTGTCTCTCTGCATTAAAGGGGAACACCCCGCTACACACTCCCCCCACTTTGAATCTTTGGTCCCCAAAGACATTTTTTTTTTAGGTCTGCAAAACATTCTAGATTTAATGCGGTTGCATAGGGTTGACAGAGGAGCCTCCCACCAATCATCATAAGATGGGGAGCTGTCCTGTCTACAGGCCGCTTCAGTGGGGGCGACCTGTCTAGCTGTGCCAGAGAGTGAGCTGGGGTTGCCCTCCACCAAATGGACCGTGGAGGGATCCGGATTCTCAGCATTCCTCCTAGCAGTAACTACAGAGTCTTCTGAGCTGTTCCCCATTTGTGGGTAGGTCAGCTTCTTAGAAGGCCGGATGACTCTTCGAGCCCTTTGCTCTCTTGGGATTTCTGGCTCTGGTGCCACAGGCTCCTCTTCCTCTGAACAACCATCATGGGCATCTCCCCAGTATTCTGCTGAAGGACTAGAAGGGATGAACTCTGTGGCTTCTGGGTTCAGTGTTTCATCTGTGGTGTCTTCAGTGGTTGGAAGATCTATGGTAGAAGTTCCTGGAGTTGGGGAAGGCCACAGCCAATCAAGTTCTCCCTCCTCACTTCCACTAAGTTGAGAGGCCTCTCCATCTTCAGCTCGGGAGGTCTGCGACCGAGTGTTCGGCCTAGGAGTATCCAGGATAGAGGCCGGTTCAGGGGAGTCTCCCACGGGAGGTATTCTAACTGCCTCAGCAAGTGGGAGAAGGTGGTTTCGATGCCACGTCTTCAGTGGGCCTACCTTTCCTTCTGGCTTCAACGTATAGACAGGTAGGCCTGGCAACTTCCTGCAGATGACATAGGGTTCAGATCTCCATCTGTCTGCAAGTTTGTGCTTTCCAGGGACCCCCAGATTGCGTAACAGTACTCGATCCCCGGGCTGTAGGTCTTGTACCCGAACCTTCAAGTCGAAGTTTCTTTTATTTCGAGCTCCCCTTTGATCTGAGGCCGCTTGAGCATGTTCATGGGCTACTTTCAGGCTGTGTCTGAGCCTGTCCACATATCCTTTGTGGGATGTGGCTGAGGAATGGTCCAGAGAGGTGCCAAAGGCCAAGTCCACCGGTAGTCTCGCTTCTCTCCCAAACATGAGTCGATATTGGGAGTAGCCTGTAGCATCACTGATGGTGCAGTTGTAAGCATGTACTATGGCTGCTATGTGTTGGCTCCAATGTTGCTTTTTCTCGCTTTCCAGAGTCCCCAACATTTTGAGCAAGGTTCGGTTAAACCTTTCCGGCTGAGCATCTCCCTGTGGATGGTAAGGTGTAGTTCGAGTCTTCTTGATTCCCAAAGAATCCAGGAGCTTCCGGATCAGCTTACTCTCAAAGTCCCTCCCTTGATCTGAATGGAGTCGCTGTGGCAGCCCATAATGGACAAAGTACTTCTCCATAAGTACCTTGGCTACGGTGGAGGCCTTCTGGTCTTTGGTGGGGAAAGCCTGGGCATACCTGGTGAAATGGTCGGTTATCACCAGAACATTTCCTAGTCCACTCAGGTCGGGTTCGAGGCAGAGAAAATCAATGCATACCAGATCCATTGGGCCTTGACTCTGTAGATGGCCCATTGGGGCAGCTTGATGGGGTAAAGTCTTCCTCTGGATGCATCGTGCACATGAGTGGCAGTACTCTTCTATCTCTGCCCTCATGCAGGGCCAATAGAACCGACTTCTGACGATTTGAAAGGTCCTTTCAGCCCCTAGGTGGCCATGGTTGTCATGCAGGGCAATCAGAACAGTCTCTCGATATTTCTCTGGGAGGAACAGTTGCCACTTATCTTCTGAGTCATCAGAGGGGCCCCTTCGGTAGACCACTCCCTGATGTAACTGCAACCTGTCCCACTCTTTCCTCAGCAGGCAAGCTTCTTTTGAAGGTTGACACATGAGTCTGTTTAGATCCTGATTCTCCAGGGCCTCCAGGACCAATCTCCCCATGGGGTCTTCCAATTGGTCACACCTCAACTCCTTCTTGGACAGTCTTGGCAGGTTGTCCTCTCCCAGTTGAGCTACTCCACAGTAGTGTTTGGGGACTCCCACCAGGGTAACTCCTATTTCCTCTGCTCTGGAACCTCCTCGAGCTTGGAATTCAGCTCCTTGACAAAGGGCCCGCACCCCGTCCGGTGCCACTTGGGTCCAATCTTCTACGTCACTGGTGAGAGAATGAGATCTCCTGGACAGAGCGTCTGCATCTCGATTCCCAGTCCCTGGCCTATACTTTAGGCTGAAGTTGAATCCAGAAAGTGCGGCCAGCCACCTGTGTCCAGTGGCATCCAGCTTGGCCGTGGTGAAAAGGTAGGTAAGGGGGTTGTTGTCGGTCTTCACAGTGAACTCTGCCCCATACAGGTAGTCTTTGAGCTTGTCTACTACCGCCCACTTAAGGGCCAGGAACTCCAGCTTGTGAGTGGGGTAGTTCTTCTCAGGGGGGGTCAGGCTCCGGCTCACATAGGCAACAGGCCGTTGTTGCCCTTCGTGTTCTTTGATAAAGTACTCCTCCCAGACCGTCATGACTAGCATCTACATGTAGTTCATAGGGCTTGGTTGGGTCTGCATAGGCCAAGACTGGGGCAGTGATTAGGCTCTCCTTTAATGCCTGGAAGGCCTCTTCACACTTCTGGTTCCACTGATCTCTGACTTACTCTCCCGGCTTCCTGGGCCCTGAGTCGTCCTCTTCCCCCTCGGTCTTGAGTAGTTCATTCAATGGCCTGGCAATTCGGGCGAATCCTTCCACAAACCTCCTGTAATAGGAGCAGAACCCCAAGAAGGATCTGAGTTCTGTTACTGTGGTGGGACGTGGCCAGGAGGTAACTGCCTCCAATTTCTCAGGGTCTGTGGCAACCCCTTCTTCAGACACTATGTGCCCCAGATAGTTCACAGAAGACTGATAGAACCGACACTTCTCAGGCGAAAGCTTGAGTCCTTCCTCACTGAGTCTTCTCAACACTTTTTCCAGCCTCCTTTCGTGTTCTTCCAAGGTTCTCCCAAAGACAATGACATCGTCCAGGTATACAAGGACTTCAATAAGGTTCATGTCTCCTACAGTCTTCTCCATGAGACGTTGGAAAGTCGCTGGGGCTCCAGACAGACCTTGGGGCATCCGGTTGAATTCAAAGAACCCTACTGGGGTTATGAAGGCTGTCTTCTCCCTGTCTTCTGGGTGCATAGGAATCTGATAGTACCCGCTCTTGAGATCCATAACGCTGAACCATTTAGCTCCAGACAAGCTCTGTAGGGCATCCTCTATCCTCGGAGTGGTGTATTGGTCAGGTATGGTTCTCCTGTTGAGAGTCCTGTAGTCGATACAGAGCCTCAATGATCCATTCTTCTTTCTGACCACCACAATGGGAGAGGCATAGGGGCTTCTGGACTCCCGTATCACACCAGTCCTCTTGAGTTCTGCAAGTTGTTCCCTTAGATCCTCCAGATCTGCTAGGGGGACCCGCCTGACCCTCTCTCGGAAGGGCTTGTCTTCCTGGAGGCGGATCCGATGGGTGGCACTCCTTGCACACCCCACATCGAACTCATCCTTAGAGAAGATCTTCTCCCATCTATTCAACTGGGCCTTGGCTCTCTCCTTCCAAGCTCCTGGCAGATTCGGGTTTTCCATGGACAGCTTCTCCCAAGCATCTCCTCCTTCACCTGTCCTCTTCACTTCTGACAGGGTAACAGGGGCCGCAGGGCTCACCTGGCCTAGCAGCATTCTGGCTGGGATTTCCATGGGGTCTCTGGTAGTGTTCCTAACACTCATTGGAACTCTACAATGGGCCTTCTTCAGGACCTTCAGCGGAATCACTTCCGGTATCACTTCCAGACCTGAGGACTCACCCCTTGGGTCTGACTCCAGCACGACAAAGGGACCAGGCTGCTCCCAAGTAAGCTTCACAGTGGCTCTGAGACAGGTTACTTCGCCGGGCTGCAACACTACCCCTTCTCTTCCAAGTCTCCACACCTTCCCTATCCCCTCTCCAGGGGTCTCCTGCTCTTGGACCAGCCGTTGGTAGGCCGTCTTCAGCATGGGATGGATCTTGGTGGCTGTTTTCCCCTCTTCTTTTACTAGAGGGGTCAGGAGTCTTCGGACCAGGTCCGTGTTCGTCCCTATTATAAGGGAATTCTTGTTGGCTCCAGGCGGCCTAGGGCACACGACTGCCAGGGTGTCAAACACTTCGGCCTTCCCAGCCACGGATGGGTCAAAGGTCATCTTGATGGGAAGATAGCCGTTGTAAGGGAAACTCTGGGTTCCAATTCCCCATATTTCCAGCTCTTCTATCTTCTGGATAGGCAGATGACTCAAGTGCCTATCGTAGAAGTCCCGGTATAGTAGGGTCACTTGTGCCCCGGTATCCAAGAGGGCCCTGGTGTAGACTCCCTCCACTTGAATGGGCACTATAGGAGATGGGCCCACCAGCTTCTCCGGATATGGCCCGGCAGGGGTCGCCTTCTTCAGACCTTTTCCTTTTGGACTCTCTCTTGTCCTATTCCCTTTGGACTTGAACCTTTCTTGAGCCTGGTATGCATTGACTTCCCTCCTCTTTATGGGTGTAGGAACCCGCTGAGGGATACTGTTATTTTTCTTAGGTGTGCACCCCCTCTGGGGAGTGCTTTGTCTCTTCTGAGGGGTCTTGCCCCCTTTCTCTGCGGTGTATCTCTGTTGGAGAATGTTGTGTTTCCTCTGAGGTGTTCTATTTTCTCTCTTCTTCTGTTTTTCATTCAGTTTGGAGCTCACTGAAAATGATGGGCACCCGGTTGACTCCTTCACCGGGGCCCTCTGAAGTTTTCTGCCGGCTGGCGGTTATTTATCTTTTTCTTCCTGGGACTGGAACATATGTTTGCAAAATGACCAATCCCTCCGTAGTTGTAACAAATCACCTCTTCTTCACGATCCTGTAGAGAAGCGGGCGCTAAAGTATTCGGGAACAACTCCTTTCTTGGACTTTTCTTTTCTGGTTTCCTTTGATCTTTCTCCATCAAAGAGGTCAGTATCTCCAACACTTGGGACATCTGCGATTTCAGGGTGTCCATTTCTGCATCTCTTTCGGGGGTCATGGCCGGGCTGACCATCACCACCAGAGGTTTGGTTGGCTCGACTGGCTGTTCCCTCTTTTTCTCCTCCCACATGGCCTCTTCCTCTCTGACCATTCGAATGAGGTCAGGGTATTCCAGGTTCTTCCCGTCCTGTCGGGTGCGCAGCGCCAATGCAATAGGATCCAGGGGCTGAGCTCCCCTCAATACCTGCTGAGCCCGGGCCTCGTCTACCTTCCCTGGGTCGATCCCCTTCTTCAGAATAATTCTATGCAGGATCTTATCTAGACGTCCCATATATTCTGACAGTTTCTCTCCTGTTTTCTGGTAGCAGTGCTCCAGCTGATAGGTGAGCTCGGTAACTTTTTCTGTCCCACCGAACACATTCTGCAAGATGTCCAAGTAGTCCTGTGCAGTACAGTCTTTCCTGCTCATCTTCAGGTTGCGTATGGCATCCAGAGCAGGCCCCTTCAAACTTTCAGCAATTCGCTGTTTCTTGCTGCGTTCTGGAACTTCCCATTCCTCTAAGGCCTGAGTGATTCCATCTAGCCACTCCTCAAATCCTTCTTCCCCTGAGGGCACAGGTTTTCTCCCTGAGAATATCCGGAGCTTTCTGTACCCCGACATTGGGTAATCTGTGGGATTCTTCTTGCACTGGGCCACAATCTCTCCCAGTACAGCGCATAGTTCTGTGCTGAGGGTGGCCGGTGATGATCTGGGACTCTCTGTATCCTCCTGCTCTTGTGGCTTAGGCTTAGGGGATGGTGGGGGAGGTATCTGTGGAGATGATGACTTTCTTATTTGGAACCGATCTCCCTTATGTGGCAGCGCATGTGTCAGATGGTAGGTCTGCCCATCCATAGCTTGTATGCTCTGGTTTTTAAAATGCTCTGGAATTTCGTCTTTCCACTCTATTAATGCGTATGTACACGAAGCATGTGGTCTCACATCCATCACCCATGATTTCTGGCATGGTGATAGGGATGTCATTACCTGCTTTATCGCATCTCTTTGCCAGATCCCCGGGAGTTCAATAACTGCCGCCGCGGCCGGATCTGCGCCAGCCATTGTGTACCACTGTCCTACTTCTAGCGGGTCCATGCCGGTCTTTTGGCGTGTTCGCTTGCTGTATCAGGATCCCGGACGAGAACCCCCACGTGTAGCGATACCTCCAACTAAGAAGGCGGCAGATTTAGTTTGGGCCCTGATGACAGCTCCGCCAACCCCCGGCAATATGCTCTACCCTCTGCTGGCACAGCTAGTACTAAAAGTAAACTATCTATCTTATACCTTATGAATAAGTGAGCATTGAGACAATACTAAAGAAAAAAAAGGGTATAAGGTTTTACTTAAGCTCTTAGTAAGAAAGATAATAACATTGATCACAGTTTACATTCAATCATTGGTAATGCAGAGCCCTGCAATGCTAACACACTAAAGAACTGACATGCAACAAGTGCGCCACACGGGCGACCGTTAGCTAAATGCCCTATGGCGCATTAACCCAAAACACATTAGTAACCCCACCAGGCCTGGTTTTTGAGGTCTATAACTTAGTCCTTTTTCTTCACCGGCAGGTCTTTAACGGTGGTGCACATTAACAAAATACAACTTTGTAATCCAGTGAGGTAGGTAGAGATGGGCAGGAACTTGGCTATCCCGACTACAAGTTCAGATATGGTATGGCTCTTCTTCACTAAGGGTATCAGGAACAACTAGAGGGGGCCACGGCAGTCTATTGGCCTATATGCATTAACAGTATCTCGTTCTGGGCATATGCCCTCTCACCCGCCGGACTACGGACTACGGATCCAGTCTGGGAAACTTCCACCGGCTGTGTCACACGCACTCGGTCTCTCCAGCGATCGGGTCCCCGATCCAACAAGGCTGTAGCTGAGCGAAGTCAGATGCCACCCAGGCCCGCAGAGGGGTGGAAGGCTCTTTGGTGCTGAGCAAAGCCTCAGGCTTCAGGCCCTGCACTCCGACACATCCGCACAGGAGGATCAGGCTGTGAAGTCTCGTGTCCCAAAGAGGCCGAGCCCAGCTTCACCTCCTCCTTTTATAACCCCTCCCATGAGTCTCTGCGGTGGGAACATATGAAGAATGTGGTTCTGGGTAATGTAGTCTCTCTCTCTCCTCTGCTCTCACTCCAGCAATGTCTTTTCTCTACTTCCTCCTGACTCACCTCTCACCTATAACTTCTTGTCTCTCTGCATTAAAGGGGAACACCCCGCTACACATACAATTTAATAGATTGAATGCTCACAACCTCCATATTTGTGAGAACTAAATGTTAACAATGATGGTAAAGCCTCTTTTTTTATTTTTATTTTTAAATCTTTTTATTTTATTTTTTACAAACGCATATACAATACAAATGTATAACAGCACAGCCAACATCTGGCTAACATCAGGAGCGGGACCCGCGCAGGGGTCGCAAGGTAGCATTACAGAACCAAGATATGTTAGATTATTTGCGACTACCATACTATACCATTATCAATGAGCTGGCCTGGCTCATGCTCCAGGGGTAGGATGATAGTTAACTAGCTCACCTAAGTTGCTGTGCTAGCAACAGGGCTGTCTTAATGAGAGGGCACACCAGGGCACTGCCCAGGGGCCCCAGCTGCATGGGGGGCCCCTGCAATTTCCCCAAAGCAGCTGGTCCTTGAGCCCACGCTGCCCTGAAATTGGGGGCCCCATGATGGCACTGAGAGTGATAGATACACAGGGGAGGCAGGCTGGCAGTGGTGCGCCATGTAGGGTGACCACGTGTCCCGGATTGCCCGGGACAGTCCCGCATTTTTCAGGTCTGTCCCGGGCACATTCATTCCAGGACAATACAGTGTCCCAGAATGTAATTGACACAGCCACCCCCCCCCCCCCCGGGCCAATCTGATGCCCCCAAAAAAGGCAGCCACATCACCGTTTTACTCACTGACAGTACTTGTCCTGGCCGGGAATGCCTGGAGGAGCACAATCCCCGCCCCCTGCTTGTGATTGGAGAAATCATAAATCCCGCCTCTTGTGTCCAATCACTGTGCTGTGATTCGTTACAGCACAAGCTGATTTTTGGGAAGGGAGGATGTCCCTGAATGGTAGTTTGGAAATGTGGTCACCCTAGCGCCATGCTGTGCAGAACGATACCTATTATTTCACAGCCAGCAGGGAGGGGCAGGGCCGAAGTGCCAGTGATGATCTGTAGGAGCTGGAGAGGGAGCTGCTAAGTCCGCAGCACTGAGAGCCCACCTGCGGAAGTAGTATTGTGGATGGTGTCATGGTGAGCCCAGCTGTCCAGCACTGTTGGCACTGAATGGCTTGGAATGCCCAGAGGGATGCTCCCTCCTCCGCCCCTCCTTCTGCTTGCTTGATTGGTATAGGCGAGTCCAGTGCTGGAGGTGGGCACAGAGCCAAAAGTTTACATGCACTGTATCTCCACTGGAAAAGGGGGTACTACATGGATAGAATAATGGTGCTGAGGGATATCTGGGTTGTCAGAGGTGTCAGAGTGCTGGGGGGGATATCTGGGTTGTAGAGGGGTCAGAATGCTGGGGGCGATATCTGGGATGTAGAGGGGTCAGAGTGCTGGGGATCAGTGGCGTCACTAGGGTTGGTGTCACCCGGTGCGGAAAAAAATGGCGTCACCCCCCAACAACTATAGTCCCCCCTCAGTACAGACCCCCCTCCACTAACTAAAGACCCCACTCCCACAGTATAGATCCCTTCCCTCAGTACAAACTCCCCGCCATCAATATAGACCCGCCTCCCTCAGTATGAACCTCCCCCTCAGTACAGACACCCCCACATCAGTGCAGACTGCTCCATCAGTACAGACACCCCCACCTCAGTGCAGACCGCTCCATCAGTACAGACACCCCCACCTCAGTGCAGACCGCTCCATCAGTACAGACACCCCCACCTAAGTGCAGACCGCTCCATCAGTACAGACACCCCCACCAGTTACAGACACCCCCCTCAGTTACAGACACCCCCCTCAGTTATAGACACCCCCCTCAGTTATAGACACCCCCCTCAGTACGACACCCCCCTCAGTACAGACACCCCCCTCAGTAACAGACACACCCCTTGTACAGACCCCCTCTCAGTACAGACACCCCCTCAGTACAGACACCCCCCTCAGTACAGACACCCCCCTCAGTACAGACACCCCCCTCGTACAGACCCCCTCTCAGTACAGACACCCCCTCAGTAACAGACCCCCTCAGTACAGACACCCCCTCAGTAACAGACCCCCTCAGTACAGACACCCCCCTCAGTACAGACACCCCCCTCAGTACAGACACCCCCTCAGTACAGACACCCCCCTCAGTTACAGACACCCCCCTCAGTACAGACACCCCCCTCAGTACAGACACCCCCCTCGTACAGACCCCCTCTCAGTACAGACAACCCCTCAGTAACAGACCCCCTCAGTACAGACACCCCCCTCAGTACAGACACCCCCCTCAGTACAGACACCCCCTCAGTACAGACACCCCCCTCAGTTACAGACACCCCCCTCAGTACAGACACCCCCTCAGTTACAGCCCCCCTGGTGCAAACTCCCCCTAGTGCAGACCCCAGCAGTACAGACACCCCCTCCCCCATCAGTAAAGATGCCCCCCTTATCTTACAGACCTCAGAACAGAGCGGCAGATACACACAGCGGTGTGTCTCTCGAGCGCGGGCTCCTCCTCCCAGTGGCGTCACTAGGGTTGGTGTCACCCGGTGCGAAAAAAAATGGTGTCACCCCCAACAACTATAGTCCCCCCTCAGTACAGACCCCCCTCCACTAACTACAGACCCCCCTCCCGCAGTATAGATCCCTTCCCTCAGTACAAACCCGCTCCACTAAGTACAGACTCCCCGCCATCAATATAGACCCGCCTCCCTCAGTATGAACCTCCCCCTCAGTACAGACACCCCCACCTCAGTGCAGACCGCTCCATCAGTACAGACACCCCCCTCAGTACCAGACACCCCCTCAGTACAGACACCCCCGTCAGTAACAGACACCCCCCTCAGTAACAGACACCCCCCTCAGTAACAGACACCCCCCTCAGTACAGACACCCCCCTCAGTTACAGACACCCCCCTCAGTACAGACACCCCCCTCAGTACAGACACCCCTCAGTACAGACACCCCCTCAGTACAGACCCCCCTCAGTAACAGACCCCCCCTCAGTACAGACACCCCCTCAGTACAGACACCCCCTCAGTACAGACACCCCCTTAGTACAGACACCCCCTCAGTACAGACACCCCCTCAGTACAGACACCCCCCTCAGTTACAGACACCCCCCTCAGTTACAGACACCCCCCTCAGTACAGACACCCCCCTCAGTACAGACACCCCCTCAGTACAGACACCCCCCTCAGTACAGACCCCCCTCAGTAACAGACCCCCCCTCAGTACAGACACCCCCTCAGTACAGACCCCCCTCAGTAACAGACCCCCCCTCAGTACAGACACCCCCTCAGTACAGACACCCCCTTAGTACAGACACCCCCTCAGTACAGACACCCCCTCAGTACAGACACCCTCCTCAGTTACAGACACCCCCCTCAGTTACAGACACCCCCCTCAGTTACAGACACCCCCCTCAGTACAGACACCCCCCTCAGTACCAGACCCCCCTCAGTACAGACACCCCCTCAGTTACAGCCCCCCTGGTGCAAACTCCCCCTAGTGCAGACCCCAGCAGTACAGACACCCCCTCCCACATCAGTAAAGATGCCCCCCTTATCTTACAGACCTCAGAACAGAGCGGCAGATACACACAGCGGTGTGTCTCTCGAGCGCGGGCTCCTCCTCCTCCTCTGTGGATGTAAACAGAGAGGAGGCAGAGGGGGCGGCGGTTTCCTTCCGCTCCGCTGAGGGATACAGCCGCAGCGTGAGCCTAAGGCAGCGGCCGATGTCAGTGTGGTGCCGCTGCGCTACCCACGGGTGTCACCCCTCTGGTGGGTGTCACCCGGGTGCGGCCCGCCCCCCCCCGCACCTGGCTAGCAACGCTAGTGCTGGGGATATCTGGGATGTAGAGGGGTTAGAGTGCTGGGGGGACATCTGGGATGTAGAGGGGTCAGAGTGTTGGGGGGATATCTGGGATGTAGAGGGGTCAGAGTGCTGGGGGGATATCTGGGGTGTAGAGGGCCATAGTTCTGGGGGGGATATCTGGGGTGTAGAGGGGTCAGAGTGCTGAGGGGATATCTGGGGTGTAGAAGGGTCAGAGTGCTGGGGGGATATCTGGGGTGTAGAGGGGTCAGAGTGCTGGGGGGATATCTGGGGTGTAGAGGGCCATAGTGCTGGGGGGATATCTGGGGTGTAGAGGGGTCAGAGTGCTGAGGGGATATCTGGAGTAGTGATGAGCCGAACACCCCCGGGTTCGGTTCGCACCAGAACCCGCGAACGGACCGGAAGTTCGAACGAACATTAGAACCCTATTAAATACAATGGATGCGAACGTTCGAATTCTAAAGTGCTAATTATAACAACTATTATGCATGTTATTGTCCTAAAAAGGGTTTGGGAACCCGGGTTCTGCACCAGGGGACATGTATCAATGCAAAAAGAAGTTTTAAAAACGGTCGTTTTTCGGGAGCAGTCATTTTAATGATGCATAAAGTGAAAAAAAAAAAGTCAAATATTCCTTTAAATATCGTACCTGGGGGGTGTCTAAAGTATGCCTGTGAAGTGCCACGTGTTTCCCGTGTTTAGAACTGTCCCTGCACAAAATGACACTTCTAAAGGAAAAAAAAGCCATTTAAAACTGCTTGCGGCTTTAATGTAATGTCTGGTCCCGGTAATATGGATGAAATTCTTTAAGAAAAATGGCATAGCTACCCCATGACCCCCCCCCCCTACCCCAGCCCATTACCAGCCCCTTTGGGTCTTGTATGGATATTAAGGGGAACCCCGCACATAAAATAAAAAAGGCCCTATATACTCTGAACAGCCGTATACAGGCGGTGCATACAAGACAGGGACTGTAGGTTTGTTCTTATGTAGAATCTGTTTGTAATTTTGAACAGGTACATTGTTGAAGTGTAGCTCCAGCCCAAAAATCTATTTTTAAACTTTTTGGAAAACATAGGTAAGGGTTATCACCCCTGTAACATTTGTTTTGCTGTCTGTGCCCCTGTTCAGAACATTTCACCTCACTTTCCGTCCCAATGACAACTGTTTTTGAAATGTGGTGTTTTTCTTGAAACAAGGATTGCTGATAAAGCATCAGTACAGAGGAGACACCTTTCTCCCATATTTATTCTTACAGGAGAGAATTTTCCTTCCTAGTGGTAGATTTCCTCTCACTTCCTGTTGTCTTCTTGCGTTTGCAAGTAGGAGTCGTTTGTAAGTTGGATGTTTGAAAGTAGGGACCTGCCGTATATACTCTGCAGAAATAGGCCCCTTAGTTGTTGGTGTTGGCACAACACTGTAAGCACTCACAGTTACTCTTGGTTGGTGCTGGAACGCCCTGCTGTCAACTATTATATCAGGAATTTTAATTACATATAATTGTTGAACAGTGGTAGTAAAAATTGGGCCTTTGATGGTGGTGCTGGTGCCACAACACTGTAAGCCCTGACAGTTACTCTTGGTGGGTGCAGCAATGGGCCCTGCTGTGAATTATTAGATCAAGAATTGTAATTACATGCCCCTGTTGAACAGGGGCTGAAAAATTGGGCCTTAGGCACTGGTGGCACAACACTGCAACCCCTCACAGATACTGTACTTGGAGCACAGCAATGAGCCCTGTTGCAAAGTATTGCTTCAAAAATTGTAATGACACGCCCCTGTTAAACAGGGGCTGAAAAATTGGGCCTTAGGCACTGGTGGCACAACACTGCAACTCCTCACAGATACTGTACTTGGAGCACAGCAATGAGCCCTGTTGCAAAGTATTGCTTCAAAAATTGTAATTACACGCCCCTGTTAAACAGGGGCTGAAAAATTGGGCGTTAGGCACTGGTGGCGGCACCCATAAACAAAAATGATCTTCCAAGCTATCATCATCAATCGTATCATTGAGGACTCGGAGGAGGAGGATAGCCAGTCAACATAACAGCACAGGCACTCAGCATCAGCATCAGTCTTGAAGGGATGTGACATTTTAAAATCAATTAGTCTGTTATATCAGCATCAGGTGTGTGGTAGCTGGTGGTGATCCAAGACTGGTTCATCTTGATGAAAGTCAGTCGATCAACCGAGTCGGTGGACAGGCGCACCCTGTGATCCGTGACAAATCCTCCAGCAGCACTGAATGTGCGTTCCGAAAGAACGCTGGATGCAGGACAGGCCAGTAGCTCAATTGCATACTGTGCAAGCTCTGGCCAGTGATCCATCCTCAAGACCCAGTAAGCCAGAGGATTTTCGGTGGGGAAGGTGTCCAAGTCTGACCTTGCCCCTAGATATTCCTGCACCATGTTTATCAGACGCTGGCGATGGTTGCTGGAACCAATCATACTTTGGGGCTGCGGACTAAAGAATTGTCTGAACGCATCGGTCAGACGGCCACCTTCCCCACCGCTCCTTCTTTGACTGGCCGAAGCCTCAGCAACTCGTTGTCCAGGACCAGGAGTTTGCAACCTCCCAGTCTCTGGGAACGCGTTGCACAGACCTTTCTGCAAGGCCTCCCGGAGTTGTCTCATCCTCTGCTCCCTCTGCGACGGTAACATAAGGTCCGCAACCTTACCCTTGTACCGTGGATCAAGGAGAGTGGCCAGCCAGTAATGGTCCCTCTCCTTGATCCGAAGAATACGAGGATCCTTCCGCAGACTTTGCAGGATCAGGGAGGCCATGCAGCGTAGGTTTGCTGAGGCATTCGCTCCGGAGTCCTCTGGGTCACTAAGGACGACATGATCCGCAGCCACCTCCTCCCAGCCACGTACAAGTCCACTGGTTTCTTGGGACTGTAAATCATCCCTAAAAGACTGCTGCTGATGATGCTGAGTGCCAGCCTCCACCTCCATGCTGACACAATCCTCCTCCTCCTCCTCCTCCTCTTCCTGTGCGATGGGTGGGACAGAAGGAACACTGTCTGGGTAAAGGGGGCCTTGAGAGGCAAGGAAGTCCTCCTCTTCCTGCCTCTGTTCTGCCTCAAGTGCCCTGTCCATTATTCCACGCAGCGTGTGCTCCAACAGGTGGACAAGAGGTACAGTGTCACTGATGCATGCACTGTCACTGCTCACCATCCTCGTGGCCTCCTCAAATGGTGCCAGGACAGTGCATGCATCCCTGATCATGCCCCACTGGCGTGGAGAAAAAAAACCAAGCTCCCCTGACCCTGTCCTGGTGCCGTAGTCGCACAGGTACTCATTGATGGCCCTCTGCTGCGTGTGCAGCCGCTGCAGCATGGCCAACGTTGAGTTCCACCTGGTGGGCATGTCACATATAAGGCGGTTCTTGGGCAGGTTCAACTCCTTTTGCAGCTCAGCCAGGCGAGCACTGGCATTATAAGATCTGCGGAAATGCACACAGACTTTCCTGGCCTGCCTCAGGACATCCTGTAAGCCCGGGTACCTGCCCAAGAAGCGCTGCACCACCAGGTTAAGGACGTGAGCCACACAGGGCACATGGGTCAGTTGTCCCTGTCGGAGGGCGGAGAGGAGGTTGGTGCCATTGTCGCAAACCACCATTCCTGGCTTAAGCTGGCGTGGCGTCAACCACCTCTCGGCCTGGCCCTGCAGAGCAGACAGGACCTCTGCCCCAGTGTGGCTTCTGTCCCCCAAACACACCAGCGCAAGCACGGCATGGCATCTTTTTGCCTGCGTACTTGCGTAGCCCCGTGAACGGCTACGGAGCACCGCTGGTTCATAGGACAAACCACAGGAAGAGGCCATGGAGGAAGAAGAAGAGGAGGGGGTGGAGGAGAGAGGTGTGTCACAACCAGTAGTAGCATTTTGGAGGCGTGGCGGTGGGACAACCTCCAACACTACTGCACCTTGTCCTGAATCCTTCCCAGCTGCCAAAAGAGTGACCCAATGGGCCGTGAAAGAAAGGTAACGTCCCTGTCCATGCCTGCTGGACCATGAGTCAGCGGTAATATGCACCTTACCGCTGACCGCCCTGTCCAGCGAGGCCAAGACATTGCCTTCCACATGCCGGTAGAGAGCCGGAATAGCCTTCCGTGAGAAAAAGTGGCGTTTGGGAACCTGCCACTGAGGAACCGCACATTGCACAAACTCACGGAAGGGGGCCGAGTCTACCAACTGAAAAGGCAGCAGTTGAAGCGCTAGCAATTTAGCCAAGCTAGCATTCAACCGCTGGGCATGTGGATGGCTGGGAGTGAACTTCTTTCGACGGTCCAGCAGCTGGGGCAGGGAAATTTGCCTGCTAGAATCGGACGTCGGTGTACTGCTAGCAGAGTGGGCGCAAGTACTTGGCTGTGACACACCTAATTCTACACCTTCATTCCTCTCAGTGCATGTTTCAGAGAGGACTGAAGTTATAGTGGGGTTGGAGATCCCAGCTGATGCGGTGCAAGGAGAGGTCCGCTTTGTTCTTTGGTGTGGGTCTTTGAGGTAGGCTTGCCAACGAGCTGCATGGCAGGTCAACATATGTCTGGTCAGGCATGTGGTACCCAAGCGGCTGATGTTTTGGCCACGCGATATACGCTTGAGACATATGTTGCAAACAGCAGCTGTGCGATCTGATGCACTAGCCTCAAAAAAGGCCCACACCAAAGAACTTTTTGAATGACGGGCAGAGGCAGCGCCCTGCACAGGCGGAGCTCTGCGGTGTGATTCCGTCGGTGTACTGCCCTTACGCTGGCCACCAAAGGGCATCCTGCCTCGTTGGAGATGTGCCTCCTCCTCATCCTCCTCCTCCTCCTCTCTCCTATTAGGCACCCACGTGGAGTCATTGACCTCATCATCCCCTCCCTCCTCATCACTGGAGCCAATCTGGCAGTATGCTGCAGCTGCTGGAACATGACTGCCAGATTGGTGTCCTTCTTGAGCATCCCCTCTGTCTGCTCTCACGCTACTGCCTTCCTCTAGCTGGGTTTCATCATCAGACCCTTCGAAACGCTGGGCATCCTCCTGGAGCATGTACCCAACACTGTGCTGAAACAGTTCGGGGGACTCCTCAGGAGGAGGACATGGTGGGTCTAGGGAAGGAGTGACTGATGATTTGTCTGACATTGATACCAGGGAAGACGACGCTTTGGCAGCTGCTTTTCCAGTACCCTGAGCCTGGGTGAGAGAGGATGAGGAGGAGGAGGAGGGCTTGGTCATCCACTCTACCAAGTCTTCGGCATGATGTGGCTCAACATGTCCAGCTGCCGAAAAGAAGGACAAGCGTGTCCCATGGCCATGTGCTGATGACAATGCACCGCGTCCACGACCAGCACTGTTGCCCCCAGACACAGAGCCTGCTTGCCCTCTTTTATTGCCTCCTGACTGTCTGCCTCTCCTTGTTTGCCTTCCAGACATTCTAATAGATGGCCTGCAGGGAGATGGGAAAAAAGCAATAAGGGCTACCTTCAGGTGTCCTTCTCTGTCCCTGGAAACAAGGACTTGCAGAGTGAAAGAAAAAAAACACTCTCCCTACCTACAGTTTTCTGTCCCTAGAAAAAATGTTTTTTTTAATCACAATATAGCACAAGGAAAATTAACTCACTGTCCTTACAGGTCCCTGGAAACAAGGACTTGCAGAGTGAAAGAAAAAAAACACTCTCCCTACCTACAGTTTTCTGTCCCTAGAAAAAAATGTTTTTTTTAATCACAATATAGCAAAAGGACAATTCACTCACTGTCCTTCCAGGTCCCTGGAAACAAGGACTTGCAGAGTGAAAGAAACTGACACTGTCCCTACCTAGAGTTTTCTGTCCCTGGAATAAATGTTTTTTTCAGCACAATATAGCACAAGGACAATTAACTCACTGTCCTTACAGGTCCCTGGAAACAAGGACTTGCAGAGTGAAAGAAAAAAAATACTCTCCCTACCTACAGTTTTCTGTCCCTAGAAAAAAATGTTTTTTTTAATCACAATATAGCAAAAGGACAATTCACTCACTGTCCTTCCAGGTCCCTGGAAACAAGGACTTGCAGAGTGAAAGAAACTGACACTGTCCCTACCTAGAGTTTTCTGTCCCTAGAATAAATGTTTTTTTTAATCACAATATAGCAAAAGGACAATTCACTCACTGTCCTTCCAGGTCCCTGGAAACAAGGACTTGCAGAGTGAAAGAAACTGACACTGTCCCTACCTAGAGTTTTCTGTCCCTGGAATAAATGTTTTTTTCAGCACAATATAGCACAAGGACAATTAACTCACTGTCCTTACAGGTCCCTGGAAACAAGGACTTGCAGAGTGAAAGAAAAAAAATACTCTCCCTACCTACAGTTTTCTGTCCCTAGAAAAAAATGTTTTTTTTAATCACAATATAGCAAAAGGACAATTCACTCACTGTCCTTCCAGGTCCCTGGAAACAAGGACTTGCAGAGTGAAAGAAACTGACACTGTCCCTACCTAGAGTTTTCTGTCCCTAGAATAAATGTTTTTTTTAATCACAATATAGCAAAAGGACAATTCACTCACTGTCCTTCCAGGTCCCTGGAAACAAGGACTTGCAGAGTGAAAGAAACTGACACTGTCCCTACCTAGAGTTTTCTGTCCCTAGAATAAATGTTTTTTTTAATCACAATATAGCAAAAGGACAATTCACTCACTGTCCTTCCAGGTCCCTGGAAACAAGGACTTGCAGAGTGAAAGAAACTGACACTGTCCCTACCTAGAGTTTTCTGTCCCTGGAATAAATGTTTTTTTCAGCACAATATAGCACAAGGACAATTAACTCACTGTCCTTACAGGTCCCTGGAAACAAGGACTTGCAGAGTGAAAGAAAAAAAATACTCTCCCTACCTACAGTTTTCTGTCCCTAGAAAAAAATGTTTTTTTTAATCACAATATAGCAAAAGGACAATTCACTCACTGTCCTTCCAGGTCCCTGGAAACAAGGACTTGCAGAGTGAAAGAAACTGACACTGTCCCTACCTAGAGTTTTCTGTCCCTAGAATAAATGTTTTTTTTAATCACAATATAGCAAAAGGACAATTCACTCACTGTCCTTCCAGGTCCCTGGAAACAAGGACTTGCAGAGTGAAAGAAACTGACACTGTCCCTACCTAGAGTTTTCTGTCCCTAGAATAAATGTTTTTTTTAATCACAATATAGCAAAAGGACAATTCACTCACTGTCCTTCCAGGTCCCTGGAAACAGGGACTTGCAGAGTGAAAGAAACTGACACTGTCCCTACCTAGAGTTTTCTGTCCCTAGAATAAATGTTTTTTTTAATCACAATATAGCAAAAGGACAATTCACTCACTGTCCTTCCAGGTCCCTGGAAACAAGGACTTGCAGAGTGAAAGAAACTGACACTGTCCCTACCTAGAGTTTTCTGTCCCTGGAATAAATGTTTTTTTCAGCACAATATAGCACAAGGACAATTAACTCACTGTCCTTACAGGTCCCTGGAAACAAGGACTTGCAGAGTGAAAGAAAAAAAATACTCTCCCTACCTACAGTTTTCTGTCCCTAGAAAAAAATGTTTTTTTTAATCACAATATAGCAAAAGGACAATTCACTCACTGTCCTTCCAGGTCCCTGGAAACAAGGACTTGCAGAGTGAAAGAAACTGACACTGTCCCTACCTAGAGTTTTCTGTCCCTAGAATAAATGTTTTTTTTAATCACAATATAGCAAAAGGACAATTCACTCACTGTCCTTCCAGGTCCCTGGAAACAAGGACTTGCAGAGTGAAAGAAACTGACACTGTCCCTACCTAGAGTTTTCTGTCCCTAGAATAAATGTTTTTTTTAATCACAATATAGCAAAAGGACAATTCACTCACTGTCCTTCCAGGTCCCTGGAAACAAGGACTTGCAGAGTGAAAGAAACTGACACTGTCCCTACCTAGAGTTTTCTGTCCCTGGAATAAATGTTTTTTTCAGCACAATATAGCACAAGGACAATTAACTCACTGTCCTTACAGGTCCCTGGAAACAAGGACTTGCAGAGTGAAAGAAAAAAAATACTCTCCCTACCTACAGTTTTCTGTCCCTAGAAAAAAATGTTTTTTTTAATCACAATATAGCAAAAGGACAATTCACTCACTGTCCTTCCAGGTCCCTGGAAACAAGGACTTGCAGAGTGAAAGAAACTGACACTGTCCCTACCTAGAGTTTTCTGTCCCTAGAATAAATGTTTTTTTTAATCACAATATAGCAAAAGGACAATTCACTCACTGTCCTTCCAGGTCCCTGGAAACAAGGACTTGCAGAGTGAAAGAAACTGACACTGTCCCTACCTAGAGTTTTCTGTCCCTAGAATAAATGTTTTTTTTAATCACAATATAGCAAAAGGACAATTCACTCACTGTCCTTCCAGGTCCCTGGAAACAAGGACTTGCAGAGTGAAAGAAACTGACACTGTCCCTACCTAGAGTTTTCTGTCCCTAGAATAAATGTTTTTTTTAATCACAATATAGCAAAAGGACAATTCACTCACTGTCCTTACAGGTCCCTGGAAACAAGGACTTGCAGAGTGAAAGAAACTGACACTGTCCCTACCTAGAGTTTTCTGTCCCTAGAATAAATGTTTTTTTTAATCACAATATAGCAAAAGGACAATTCACTCACTGTCCTTCCAGGTCCCTGGAAACAAGGACTTGCAGAGTGAAAGAAACTGACACTGTCCCTACCTAGAGTTTTCTGTCCCTAGAATAAATGTTTTTTTTAATCACAATATAGCAAAAGGACAATTCACTCACTGTCCTTCCAGGTCCCTGGAAACAAGGACTTGCAGAGTGAAAGAAACTGACACTGTCCCTACCTAGAGTTTTCTGTCCCTAGAATAAATGTTTTTTTTTAAGCACACTATAGCAGAAGCACAAAACACACTGACACTCTCCCTACCTATCCTTCTCTTTCCCTAAACTAAAGGAATCCAGGTTAAGCAAGAAAGAAATAACAGTCACTGTCCCTGCCTATGCTACTCTATCCCTGCTCCGGAACACACTACACTAGGCCGCCGTGCTGGCGGCCTTTTATAGTGTGGGGCGTGTACTAAACACCCTCAGCAATAATTGGCCACAGGCATCCTGCCTGTGGCCAATCATTGCTCTCCTCGCTGCCGGCGCTGTGATTGGCCAAGCATGCGGGGTCACAGTGCATGCTTGGCCAATCACAGCGCCTGGATGACACTGCGATGGCGTAGTGCATTGTGGGCCGTTCGCGTCACTCGAATTTGGCGCGAACGGCCCAAATCGTTCGATCTTCGTCGAACGATCGAACAGCCAATGTTCGAGTCGAACGTATGTTCGACTCGAACACGAAGCTCATCCCTAATCTGGAGTGTAGAAGGGTCAGAGTGCTGGGGGGATATCTGGGGTGTAGAGGGGTCAGAGTGCTGGTGAGATATCTGGGGTGTAGAGGGGTCAGAGTGCTGGGGGGACATCTGGGGTGTAGAGGGGTCAGAGTGCTGGGGGGATATCTGGGGTGTAGAGGGGTCAGAGTGCTGGGGGGATATCTGCGGTGTAGAGGGGTCAGAGTGCTGGGGGGATATCTGGGGTGTAGAGGAGTCAGAGTGCTGGGGAGATATCTGGGGTGTAGAGGGGTCAGAGTGCTGGGGGGATATCTGGGGTGTAGAGGGGTCAGAGTGCTGGAGGGACATCTGGGGTGTAGAGGGTCAGAGTGCTGGGGGGATATCTGGGGTGTAGAGGGCCATAGTGCTGGGGGGGATATCTGGGGTGTAGAGGGGTCAGAGTGCTGGGGGGATATCTGGGGTGTAGAGGGGTCAGAGTGCTGGGGGGATATCTGGGGTGTAGAGGGGTCAGAGTGCTGGGGGGATATCTGGGGTGTAAAGGGGTCAGAATGCTGGGGGGATATCTGGGGTGTAGAGGGGTCAGAGTGCTGGGGGGATATCTGGGGTGTAAAGGGGTCAGAATGCTGGGGGGGATATCTAGGGTGTAGAGGGGTCCGAGTGCTGGGGGGATATCTGGGGTGTAGAGGGGTCAGAGTGCTGGGGGGGATACCTGGGGTGTAGAGGGGTCCGAGTGCTGGGGGGATATCTGGGGTGTAGAGGGGTCAGAGTGCTGGGGGGATATCTGGGGTGTAGAGGGGTCAGAGTGCTGGGGGGATATCTGGGGTGTAGAGGGGTCAGAGTGCTGAGGGGATATCTGGGGTGAAGAGGGGTCAGAGTGCTGGGGGGATATCTGGGGTGTAGGGGGGGCAGAGTGCTGGGGGGATATCTGGAGTGTAGAGGGGTCAGAGTGCTGGGGGGATATCTGGGGTGTAGAGGGGTCAGAGTGCTGAGGGGATATCTGGGGTGTAGAGGGGTCAGAGTGCTGGGGGGATATCTGGGGTGTAGAGGGGTCAGAGTGCTGGGGGGATATCTGGGGTGTAGAGGGGTCAGAGTGCTGGAGGGACATCTGGGGTGTAGAGGGTCAGAGTGCTGGGGTGATATCTGGGGTGTAGAGGGGTCAGAGTGCTGGGGTGATATCTGGGGTGTAGAGGGCCATAGTGCTGGGGGGGATATCTGGGGTGTAGAGGGGTCAGAGTGCTGGAGGGACATCTGGGGTGTAGAGGGTCAGAGTGCTGGGGTGATATCTGGGGTGTAGAGGGCCATAGTGCTGGGGGGGATATCTGGGGTGTAGAGGGGCCATAGTGCTGGGGAGGCATCAATCTAGCAGATATATTATATGCACAGGACATCTTTGTTACTATGTATGTAGTATTTTCCCCCACTGTTTCTTTGCTGTACAGAATGATTGTTCATGTAGTTATTGCGGAGCTCCGCCCAAAAGGGGAAGCTTCGCTTGTCTGCCTCCTACCTACTTGATGTCTGTTTACCTGCGCTGTCTCCATTGTAGGGGCCCCAGAGCATTACTTTGCCCAGGGGCCGATGATGCTATTAAGACGGCCCTGGCTAGCAAGGGTCGGTTTATCAAGACTTCAAGGGAGGTCATCCGATTTCAGAGAAGCCTCCTAATCTGCTGCCGCATTGGAGGGTTCTGCCAACCACTTAGACCAGAGCCTATTTTTGGCTCTGTGTGCCAAGCATTAATATTTACCCTTTCCATACCGGCCTTTTTATACCACTTCCATACCTCCCGACTTCCAACCCTGATGTCCCCTCTCCCCTGCCAACCAGAGTTGTTGAGCGGGGGGGGGGGGGGGGACATTGGCAAAAAAAAAAAAAAAAAACGGGAATTGTCACAGAAGTTGTTGAGCGGGGGGGGTTGGGAGGTGATGGTTGCCGCCGGAACATTTAAAAAAAAAGCGGGGGGGGTTTGGGGCGCGGCGGGGGGCCGCCGATCGGGGGGGCATACTAGTGCGCCGATCGCGGGGGGGGGGCTCTTACCTGCTGCTGTTTCCTGCTGTGCTCCTCTTCTTCTCTTCATGTTTCCTGCTGTGCGGGAAACATGATAGTCTCGCGGGAGTGCGGGAAGGAGGAGCCTCTGCGGGTAAAACCCACACAATCCGTGCCAGTTGGGAGGTATGAACCTCCATACCGGGCCTATTCTGGCCCTTCTCTCCTACATGTACAAATCATCATTCTTTTGCTAGAAAATTACTCAGAACCCCGAAACATTATATATGTTTTTTTAGCAGACACCATAGGGAATAAAATGACGGTCATTGCAACTTTTTTTCTTGCACGGTATTTGCGCAATAATTTTTCAAACGCCTTTTTTTTTTTTTAAAATGGTTTCATGAATTAAAAATAACAAAACTGTAAAGTTAGCCCAATTTTTGGGGAAAATATGAAAGATGATGTTACGCCGAGTAAATAGATACCTAACATGTCACGTTTTAAAATTGCGCACACTTATGAATGGCGCCAAATTTCGGTACTTAAAAATCTCCATAGGCGACGCTTTCATTTTTTTACAGGTTACCAGGTTAGAATTACAGAGGATGTCTAGTGCTAGAATTGTTGCACGCGCTCTAACGCACGCGGCGATACCTCACATGCGTGGTTTGAACGGCGTTTACATATGTGGGTGACTCACGTGTGCATTCGCTTCTGATCGCGAGCTACCGGGGACAGGGGCGTTTAAATTTTTTTTTTTTTTTTACTTATTTTTTTTTTTTTACACTTATTTTACTTTTTTTTTTGATCACTTTTATTCCTATTATAAGGAATGTAAACATCTCTTGCAATAGGAATGGTGTGTGACAGGTCCTCTTTATCTCCTCCAGGCTGGAAAGCATGAGATCAGTGAATTTTTTTTCACTGATCTCATACTTACTAGCCGCAATAGCGGCTTTGTTTACATCTGAGGACCCGGGCGTGACGTCATCACATCGCGCCCGGGCCTCCGACGGTCATAGAGATGACTGGTGACCATCTGGTCACCAGTCATCTCTATGCTCGTCACGTGACCCACCACCGAGGCCGGAAGATTCTCTCCGGGTCCCCGATCGCACGGGAGAGCCCGGAGAAGCACCGGATGTCGGCGGGAGGGGGGATGTCCCCTCCCGCCGCCTATAAGAACGATCAAGCGGCAGAACCGCCGCTATGATTGTTTTTATGGTGCGCAGAATCGCCGGCACGTCAAAAGGATATCTGAATGATGCCTCTAGCTGCACCCATCATTCAGATATCCCCCTACAAAGCCGAGGACGTCATATGACGCCCACCCAGGATGGGAGATCCCATCTGTGGACGTCATTTGACTATGGCTGGGTAGGGAAGTGGTTAAAATGTTGTCAGAGGGATTCCTTACTACACTCTAATGCCGCGTACACACGATCGGAAATTCAGACAACAAATGTCCGATGTGAGCTTTTGGTCGGAAATTCCGACCGTGTGTAGGCTCCATCGGACGTTTCCTGACTAAATTTCCGCCAACAAAAGATTGAGAGCTGGTTCTCTATTTTTCCGACGGAAAAAGTTCCTATCGTCTGTATGCAATTCCGACACGCAAAAAAACCATGCATGCTCAGAATCAAGCAGAAGAGCCAAACTGCCTATTGAACTTCATTGATCTCGGCTCGTCGTACGTCTTGTACGTCACCGCGTTCTTGACGGTTGGAATTTCCGACAAGATTTGTGTGACCGTCTGTATGCAAAACAAGTTTGAGCCAAAATTCCGTCGGAAAAAAATCTACGGTTTTGTTGTCGGAATTTCCGATCGTGTGTACGCGGCTTTATTCTGTGCAGATTATTTAAATATTATGTACAGGGATAAAAGCCGGTGTCCTTGTGAGGATCAGTAGAGGACATGGAACTTTTGACTTGACTTGGATACAACAGTGTCCAAAGGAATTTGTGATCCAATGTATACAGTCAAGTCCATAAATATTGGGACATTGACACAATTCTAATCTTTTTGGCTCTATACACCACCACAATGGATTTGAAATGAAATGAACAAGATGTGCTTTAACTGCAGACTTTCAGGTTTAATTTGAGGGAATTTACATCCAAATCAGGTGAACGGTGTAGGAATTACAACAGTTTGTATATGTGCCCCTCCCACTTTTTAAGGGACCAAAAGTAATGGGACAATTGGCTGCTCAGCTGTTCCATGGCCAGGTGTGTGTTATTCCCTCATTATCCCATTTACAAGGAGAAGATAAAAGGTCCAGAGTTCATTTCAAGTGTGCTATTTGCATTTGGAATCTGTTGCTGTCAACTTTCAATATGAGATCCAAAGAGCTGTCACTATCAGTGAAGCAAGCCATCATTAGGCTGAAAAAACAAAACAAACCCATCAGAGAGATAGCAGAAACATTAGGTGTGGCCAAATCAACTGTTTGGAAGATCCTTAAAAAGAAAGAAGGCACCGGTGAGCTCAGCAACAGCAAAAGACCCGGAAGACCATGGAAAACAACTGTGGTGGATGAGCGAAGAATTCTTTCCCTGGTGAAGAAAACACCCTTCACAACAGTTGGCCAGATGAAGAACACTCTCCAGGAGGTAGGTGTATGTGTGTCAGATGAAGAACACTCTCCAGGAGGTAGGTGTATGTGTGTCAGATGAAGAACACTCTCCAGGAGGTAGGTGTATGTGTGTCAGATGAAGAACACTCTCCAGGAGGTAGGTGTATGTTTGTCAGATGAAGAACACTCTCCAGGAGGTAGCTGTATGTGTGTCAGATGAAGAACACTCTCCAGGGGGTAGGTGTATGTGTGTCAGATGAAGAACACTCTCCAGGAGGTAGGTTTATGTGTGTCAGATGAAGAATACTCTCCAGGAGGTAGGTGTATGTGTGTCAGATGAAGAACACTCTCCAGGAGGTAGGTGTATGTGTGTCAGATGAAGAACACTCTCCAGGAGGTAGGTTTATGTGTGTCAGATGAAGAATACTCTCCAGGAGGTAGGTGTATGTGTGTCAGATGAAGAACACTCTCCAGGAGGTAGGTGTATGTGTGTCAGATGAAGAACACTCTCCAGGGGGTAGGTGTATGTGTGTCAGATGAAGAACACTCTCTAGGAGGTAGGTTTATGTGTGTCAGATGAAGAACACTCTCCAGGAGGTAGGTGTATGTGTGTGAGATGAAGAACACTCTCCGGGAGGTAGGTGTATGTGTGTCAGATGAAGAACACTCTCCAGGAGGGAGGTGTATGTGTGTCAGATGAAGAACACTCTCCAGGAGGTAGGTGTATGTGTGTCAGATGAAGAACACTCTCCAGGAGGTAGGTGTATGTGTGTCAGATGAAGAATACTCTCCAGGAGGTAGGTGTATGTGTGTCAGATGAAGAACACTCTCCAGGAGGTAGGTATATGTTAGTCAGATGAAGAACACTCTCCAGGAGGTAGGTGTATGTGTGTCAGATGAAGAACACTCTCCGGGAGGTAGGTGTGTGTGTGTCAGATGAAGAACACTCTCCAGGCGGTAGGTGTATGTGTGTCAGATGAAGAACACTCTCCAGGAGGTAGGTGTGTGTGTGTCAGATGAAGAACACTCTCCAGGAGGTAGGTGTATGTGTGTCAGATGAAGAACACTCTCCAGGAGGTAGGTGTATGTGTGTCAGATGAAGAATACACTCCCCAAGAGGTAGGTGTATGTGTGTCAGATGAAGAACACTTTCCAGGAGGTAGGTGTATGTGTGTCAGATGAAGAACACTCTCCAGGCGGTAGGTGTATGTGTGTCAGATGAAGAACACACTCCAGGAGGTAGGTGTATGTGTGTCAGATGAAGAACACTCTCCAGGAGGTAGGTGTATGTGTGTCAGAAGAAGAACACTCCCCAGGAGGTAGGTGTATGTGTGTCAGATGAAGAACACTCTCCAGGAGGTAGGTGTATGTGTGTCAGATGAAGAACACTCTCCAGGAGGTAGGTGTATGTGTGTCAGATGAAGAACACTCTCCAGGAGGTAGGTGTGTGTGTGTGTCAGATGAAGAACACTCTCCAGGAGGTAGGTGTATGTGTGTCAGATGAAGAACACTCTCCGGGAGGTAGGTGTATGTGTGTCAGATGAAGAACACTCTCCAGGAGGTAGGTGTATGTGTGTCAGATGAAGAACACTCTCCAGGAGGTAGGTGTATGTGTGTCAGATGAAGAACACTCTCCAGGAGGTAGGTGTATGTGTGTCAAAGTCACCAATCAAGAGAAGACGTCACCAGAGTGAATACAGAGGGTTCACCACAAGATGGAAACCATTGGTGAGCCTCAAAAACAGGAAGGCCAGATTAGAGTTTGCCAAACAACATCTAAAAAAGCCTTCACAGTTCTGGAAGAACATCCTATGGACAGAGGAGACCGAGATCAACTTGTACCAGAGTGATGGGAAGAGAAGAGTATGGAGAAGGAAAGGAACTGCTCATGATCCAAAGCATACCACCTCATCTGTGAAGCATGGTGGTGGTAGTGTCATGGCGTGGGCATGTATGGCTGCCAATGGAACTGGTTCTCTTGTATTTATTGATGATGTGACTGCTGACAAAAGCAGCAGGATGAATTCTGAAGTGTTTCGGGGAATATTATTATCGGCTCATATTCAGCCAAATGCTTCAGATCTCATTGGACGGCGCTTCACAGTGCAGATGGACAATAACCCGAAGCATACTGCGAAAGCAACCAAAGAGTTTTTTTTAAGGGAAAGAAGTGGAATGTTATGCAATGGCCAAGCCAATCACCTGACCTGAATCCGATTGAGCATGCATTTCACTTGCTGAGGACAAAACTGAAGGGAAAATGCCCCAAGAACAAGCAGGAACTGAAGACAGTCGCAGTAGAGACCTGGCAGAGCATCACTAGGGATGAAACCCAGCGTCTGGTGATGTCATCGCGTTCCAGACTTCAGGCTGTAATTGTCTGCAAAGGATTTGCAACCAAGTATTAAAAAGTGAAAGTTTGATGATTGTTAATCTGTCCCATTACTTTTGGTCCCTTAAAAAGTGGGAGGGGCACATATACAAACTGTTGTAATTCCTACACCGTTCCCCTGATTTGGATGTAAATTCCTTCAAATTAAAGCTGAAAGTCTGCAGGTAAAGCACATCTTGTTCCTTTCGTTTCAAATCCATTGTGGTGTATAGAGCCAAAAAGATTAGAATTGTGTCCATGTCCCAATATTTATGGACCTGACTGTATGTATATTCGTGAATTAATTTCCAACAGTTATCCAGAGTGCCTACACAAAAAGATTCCAGGTCCTAGTGACACCCCCAATAGGACCGGGACTCACCTTATTCAACAGTCTCAGAACCTTAAATAATACGGTAGGATCAACCACGCTTAGCCCTCTACACAGGCCCATGATCCTCAGGAAAGCAAATCTGTATGTACATTCATTCTAAGAAGCAGGGGACCTTCTCTACTGACGCGTTTCACCTGTTTTACATACTTTAACCACTTGCCGACCGCCGCACTAACTTATACGTCAACAGAATGGCACGGACAGGCAAATGGGGGTACAGGTACGTCCCTTTAAATTTGCCGCTGTGTGGTCGCGCACGCGCGCCACCCTGCCGCGAGCTTCGTGACCGTGCCCGCGGGACCCGCGGACTCAATATCCGCCGGTGTCCCGCGATTGTGTCACGGAGCTGAAGAACGGGGAGATGTCAGTGTAAACACAACATCTCCTGTGTTCCTTCTAGTGATATGTCACTGATCGTCTGCTTCCTCTCATCGGGAACAGCGATCAGTGACATGTCACTCGTAGCCACGCCCCCTAACAGTTAGAATCACTCCCTAGGACACACTTAACCCCTTCCTAGCCCCCTAGGGGTTAACCCCTTTTCTTGCCAGTGTCATTTACACAGTAATCAGTGCATTTTTATAGCACCGATCGCTGTATATATGTGAATGATCCCAAAAGAGCGCCAAAAGTGTCCGATGTGTCCGCCACAATGTCACAGTCACGATAAAAATCACTGATCGCCGCCATTACGAGTAAAAAAAAAAAAGATTAATAAAAATGCCATAAAACTATCCCCTATTTTGTAGACGCTATAACTTTTGCGTAAACCAATCAATAAACGCTTATTGCGATTTTTCTTACCAAAAATATGTAGAAGAATACGTATCGGCCTAAACTGAGGAAAAAAATTGTTTTTTTTATATATTTTTTGGGGATATTTATTATAGCAAAAAGTAAAAAATATTGCTTTTTTTTTTTAAATTGTCACTCTATTTTTGTTTATAGCACAAAAAATAAAAACCGCAGAGGTCATCAAATACCATCAAAAGAAAGCTCTATTTGTGGGAAAAAAATGACGTGAATTTTATTTGGGAGTCGCGTCGCACGACCGCGCAATTGTCAGTTAAAGCGACGCAGTGCCGAATCGCAAAAAGTGCTCTGGTCTTTGGCCAGCCAAATGGTCCGGGGCTGAATATGTTAAAGTGTATGTCAATCCAAAAATTTGTCACAGTCAGGGGCCTGGCTCATAAACCAGTAGCTATAGCAGTAGAGAGGTACCCATCAACCAACAGGATAAGTACAGAGGCACGTCACCCTGGCGGAAGACACAAGCTCACCCGAGGTCTGAGGTCTAAGCACTAACCGGTATTCGGCAGAGCTCCTGATAGTGGAGATGGGTTTTGCTACGTGTTTGTACCAGGTCACTGTCCTCAGGATCACACCACCAGGAGGTGAGCAGGCCAGGGTCCAGTTGCAGATATAGCAGGTAGGGATCAAGCAGGAGTATAGTCTGTAAACAAGCCAAATGGTCGGTAAGTGGTCACAAGAAGGGATCAAACTGAAGCATAGTCAAGGAACAAGTGAAATGTTGGTAACGTGTGCTATTGGAGATAAGGACAGTTGCAGGTACACAAAGGAGCAAGATATCACCTGGAGAGAGTACAATAATCTGGCAAACAGTGCAGAGACAAGGTTTAAATAGGATGTTTATTAAAGGAATACAACAAAACACTGACTAGCATCTCAGATGGCTCAGGAAGAAGAGCTACTGCTGGACCCACCAGAGGTCATGTGTTCAGATCCCGCTCCCGACAGTTTTTTTTTCTTTAGTTTTGTATAGAGTAGGTGAGAAGAGAACCCCCATCAGGTTTTCGCTGCTATCCTAGGCTTCCTTTGGAAGATTTCCCCTCACTTATTGTTGCTAGGGATGAGCCAAACAATCCTTGATTCCAGTTTGAGGAAAGTTCAAGGTACATTATTGAATTTGCTGCATCCAAATCCCATTGAGTTTAATAGGAACCAGATGTTTCCTAGGCTAATAGGCCACGGCTCAGTCCTATGTAGTGACGAAACGCGTCAAGTTGAAACGCACGATGCGTAGGTTTCCAAGAAGGTGGAACGCACGCTGGAGTCTAGCGGCCCATGGTTTAATTTTGTACTAATGGGAAGCCCATGTTTTTAAACTTTCATGTATGCACATCAGCAATGGATATATTTTACATAAATCTGAAGCATTTTACACTATGAGAAGCCCATCCTTCTCTTTCTTTCTCATCCACAAATAACTCTGAGATTGGAGTCATTGGCGATACCACCACAGGACCAGGGGTGTTGCTAGGTGGGAAAAAGACCAGGGGCTTCAGCCCGAAGCTCAAGCCCGGCATTTGGGGGGGCTCTACCTGGGGATGGGGGTAGCCTCACTTGCTGATTTCTGCCTGGCTCACCAGTGCCCATCAATGCTGACCACTAAACTGACCTACCTGACAAATACACTGACCTACCTGACCATTACACTGACCTAACTGCCCCCTACACTAACTTATCAGACCACTGCATTAACCTACCAGACCCCTATACTAACCCCCCCCGACACCTACACTGACCTACCTGAAGAGGAGCTGGGGGTGAGTCTAATTGGGAACCCTGAATTTACCAGTTTGGTTTTCTAAGAAGTGGGCTACCTGACGCATACACTGACCTACCTGACTTTTCCACGTCAGACTTCAGGTGACCACTTGACACTCCTGCAGGCTGCAGCTCAGCCTTACCTGTAGTGTGTGGCGCGCCCATCCCATTAATGACCATTCAGAGACAGCAGGCTGAAAGCACCAGGCACCCAGAGCCAGGAAAAGAGAGCCGCCCACGGCCCACCCATTTACACAGAGCAAGCGCCGAGTGGAGATCTCATAGTGCTCAGCGCAGCCGCATTGTCATTCCTGCCTCCTGGACCCTCAGCGCCTATGATGGACGTCACGCGTCCCGTGGTCCCGGGATTGGACCAGTGCGACGTCCATCATAGGCGCTGTCATGTCCAGGATCCCTGCTGGCTGCGCAGAGTGAGACAGTCGGTTACAGCCAGTACTTTTGTATTTGGTAGCTCAGGCTCGTAGCTAATAATTCATTATGAATGCCCAAGACCTGGGCCTTTTTGGGGGCCCACTTGGGGCTCCAGCCCCCCTCAGCCCCCCCCTCCCGATGCCACTGCAAAGGAAACTGGAGAGCAGTTTGGAGGATACCCCTGGTCTCTGGATGACCACTAAGCTCTTCTGACTCCTTTTGTTATATAACAAGAGGGTCAACTCCATCTGGTGAGTGGGGTTCTCTATCACACACGTGGTAAAGGGGTGGCACTATTGTGGAGACCATAGCTGAAGAAAGCACAAGGCAATTTAAAACAGCTGAAAGGACTTGTCATATTTATCACTAATATTATTATTTGGGCATTCTATCTTGCACATAATAAATTTGCAATTTTCAAGGGCTGTTCCCACACATGGAGCTAACACTCCTGTGGGTCACCTAGAGCATCACCTAAACTTTATTGGTTTAGAACAGCAGCTGCAAATATTTGCACTGGTGGCGTGAGTGTATTTTTCTTGTATGGTAAGTGGGGCATTAAGAATTTCCTAGTTTCCCGATAGCAGAACCGGAAGATTAACCACTTCAGCCCCGGAAGAATTTACCTCCTTCCTGACCAGAGCACTTTTTGCATTTCAGCACTGCGTCGCTTTAACTGACAATTGTGCGGTCGTGCGACGCTGTACCCGCACAAAATTGTCCTTTTTTTCCCCACAAACAGAGCTTTCTTTTGGTGGTATTTGATCACCTCTGTGGTTTTTATTTTTTGTGCTATAAACAAAAAAAGAGCGACAATTTTGAAAAAAAAAGCAATATTTTTTACTTTTTGCTATAATAAATATCCCCCAAAGCTAATTTTTTCCTCAGTTTAGGCCGATACGTATTCTTCTACATATTTTTGCTAAAAAAAAAATCGCAATAAGCGTATATTGATTGGTTGCGCAAAAGTTATAACGTCTACAAAATAGGGGATAGTTTTATGGCATTTTTATTATTATTTTTTTTACTAGTAATGGCGGCGATCTGCGATTTTTATTGTGACTGCGATATTGCGGCAGACACATCGGACACTTTTGACGCTATTTTGGGACCATTGTCATTTATACAGCGACCAGTGCTATAAAAATGCACTGATTACTGTGTAAATGACACTGGCAGGGAAGGGGTTAACCGCTAAGGGGCGAGTAAGGGATTAAGTGTGTCCTAGGGAGTGATTCTAACTGGGGGGATGGGCTACGAGTGACACGACAGTGATCACTGCTCCCGATCACAGGGAGAAGTAGATCTCTGTCCTGTCACAAGGCAGAACAGGGAAATGCCTTGTTTACAAGGGCATCTCCCCGTTCTGCAGCTCCGTGACATGATCATGGGACACCGGCGGACATCGAGTCCACGGGTCCCGCGGGCACGGTTCACCATTGCACATGGTGGGATTTTCAAAACAACGTACAGGTACTTTGCTTTGCCCACAGGAGCCATTCTGCCGACGTATATCTACTGGCGGCGGTCGGTAAGTGGTTAATAGTAGCCACCAGCCAGGTAGGCGGACAGCTCAGCTGAAGTGTAGTCAACCCTAGGTATATAGATCCTGATAGTAAGACTGAAAAATAGACACAATAGAACTCGTCTGAATATTATTCTCTCCCTCTCCATTCTTCAGAACGGAAATATGGGTGGGATTAGATTGGGATCCTACTATCTTGGATAGCAACCTGCCAGTCGCCTCCCCCACAGCCAGGATCAGCCTCCTCGGAATTTTTTTTTTATTCCTGGTCCTAATCTCCAGCAACTCATTCAGCCTTCTTTGAGAGAATAACCACCACTCAAGTTGGTTATCTAAGGTAAGGTCCTGAATGTAATTGGCTTTTGCCGCAGAAGTCCCTGCCTTCACATGTTCCAGTTCCCTATGGGAAGCAGTTTTAATGGCACAAAATTTTTGAATTAACAAGCCCAGAAGAAAGCCCTTAAGAGCATCCCATACCACCAGTAGGGAAGCGGAACCCATATTAAGTGACAGAAAGCCCTCGATGAAAGCAGGGACAAGATCTTCTTTGGGAACTAGATCTAACCAAGAGGGGTTGGACTCCCAGTAGCCTGATATTAAGGTAACTAACAGAGGGGAATGATCTGAAATTCCTCGAGGTTCTATACTGACTTTAACAAGACTTGGGATAAGCTCTGCAGAACACAAAGCCAAATCGATTCTGGATAAGGAGTTGTGCGATTTAAAAATAGTATGTATAGGCACATTCATGAGGACTACAGTGAGTGTATTTTTATATATAAAAGGCCACGGATTGTCATATAAATGGTATGGGGAGCTGGGTACTGCACTGGGAAACATGTACCAAAGCAAAACTTTAAAAAAATAAATCTGTTTGGAATTTGGGAGGAGCCATTTTAATAAAGCTCAGTTAAGGCACGTCCATTAGGGGCACATGGGCCTCTATCTATGTGTCCGGCCCCCTGATCTACATACAGGGCACCGGACTATGGATTCCAATGGAGGGGGGAGTGTTGTTTTTTTTAAGCACATGATTAGAGCCAGAGGCTTTAATAGGCTTCAAAAAAGGGTGGGCTCGGGGCGCAAAGCACTGCGCCCCGAGCCCACCCAGTTGTGTGACCATAGCGAATGAATATTTACTATTTTCACACTGATTCTTCTCCCGGCCAATCAGAAAGCGGGTCTGAGACTCATTTCCTGATTAGCCGAAAGGAGAAGCGTTCTGATTTGCCGCCGAGGAGGGAGGAGACGGAAGCCGCCCGTGATGCCCGCAATGTTGAGGAGGAGAGCAGGGGAAGGGGAAGCCACCCATGATGCCCACGATGCAGAGGAGGAGCGCAGGGGAAGGGGAAGCCACCCGTGATGCCCGCATTGCCGAGGAGGAGAGCAGGGAAAGGAGAAGCCACCCGTGATGCCCGCATTGCCGAGGAGGAGAGCAGGGGAAGGGAAAGCCGCCCGTGATGCCCGCATTGCCGAGGAGGAGAGCAGGGGAAGGGGAAGCCACCCGTGATGCCCACGATGCAGAGGAGTAGAGCAGGTGAAGGGGAAGCCACCCGTGATGCCCGCATTGCCGAGGAGGAAAGCAGGGGAAGGGGAAGCCACCCGTGATGCCCACGATGCAGAGGAGGAGAGCAGGGGAAGGGGAAGCCACAGCTGCCAAAATTGATTCGTTCAATTCGTATTCGGGATTCGTATTAGGAACTCGTTTTATGTCTTTTTTAAATTTTCTTCAAATTTACTGATTTCTTCAACTCGAAACGTTCGAATAGATACATTTTGAATCGGTTAACTCGAAAACTTTAGAATTTCTTTTTTTTGGGATTCGAATGCAGCAAAGTGAACAAACAAAAGAAAAATCTTCATCAAATGATTACAATGACTCTTTAAATAACCTTTGTCTTAACTAAAACAGCATTATTTCGAAATGGTACTTTAATAACGCACACAGTCTTTGATTTCAGAAACATGTTTACAGTTCGAATTCGACTGGAGTTCGATGTAAAATTTGATTCAAATTTTAATTGGAATTTTGGAAATTCAGACAAATTTTGTTTCGTTATTCGGAGCATTCAGTAATTTTCCTTTTTATACTGTAATTCGGGGATTCGGATATATCCGAATCTCCGAATAGTGAAAAATGCATCCAAATATTTATTCAGAACGAAACGAACCACACATGTCTAGACATAAAGCTGTGCGCCTACCTAATACTCACCTCCAAACACATACTGTATGTATCTAAAGGGGACCTTAATGACGTAATAATGAGCTGCATTGCTTTCTGTCTTTTGCATCTGTCCGGAGCTCAGCTTCAAATGCCAAAAATAAATCATTACAGTTAAAAAAAAAAACTTTCCGCCGGTGTGTGCCGGTTCTGCTGGGCAGTATTTTGAAAAGTATATTATTATTAGATAAAACCCATCAGAGCGCAATTCCTCTGATCATAACAGATCTGAGTTCCTTCCTCTTCTGGTACATTAAATCATAAAACAGTTCTCACCGTTCTCATAAATGGGACTAACATGACCGACGCCGTCACCTACGCCGAACTGAGATTTAGTGGCATCGCTCTGAGGGAAACCCAACATGGCGGTAATATTATTTATGAAATGTTATTATTTTATTATGGAGTGAGCCTCCTTTGTATTTATAGCCTGATAATGTGCCAGAGGAACTGTCATTAGAATTTCACAGTAATGTAACAAAGTAGAAATAATGAGTGGGATAATCTTTTCTCTCTTCCCTTGCCCTAGAAAATTTATTAAAAAAAGAAAATTAACTTCAGCAATTGAAAATTGTGGTGACTCCAAGTCCTTACATTGGTGGTCAGTGTAGGCAAGAGACTATGGAACCTTGGTTCAGAAAGGTGGAGGACTCCTCCTACATCCTAGCCAAAGAGCAGGATGTGTGAATGTTAGAAGTGCGCCCCCAGTGGCCTCTCCTGGCCTCTGTCTTATTCAAACTTTGCCCATGCACAATGCAACCTACGATGCACTTTTTCCTCTGAGCTGAGAGAAAACACTGGGGTTGCACTTCTAAAGGAGGGTGGTTGACCACCCAGAGAACTGAAGGAGGTGGATCACCCAGGGGACATAGAGAGATTGTGCTCCCCCAGGGCGGAGGGAGGTTGACCACCCAAAAGACGGATGGAAGTTGACCACCCAGAAGATGGAGGGAGGTTTTCCCAAATGACAGAGGAAGGTTGATCACCTAGAGGATGGAGGAAGGTTTACCCAGAGGACAGAGAGAGGTTGACCACCCACAGGACAGAGGGAGGTTGACCACCCATAGGATGGAAGGAGGTTTACCCAGAGGACAGAGAGAGGTTGACCACCCAGAGGATGGAGGGAGGTTGACACCCAGAGGATGGAAGGAGGTTTACCCAGAGGACAGAGAGAGGTTGACCACTCAGAGGATGGAGGGGGGTTGACCACCCATAGGATGGAGGGAGGTTGACCACCCATAGGATGGAGGGAGGTTGACCATCCTGAGGGTGGAGTGAGGTTAATCACTCAAAGGACAGAGGGAGGTTGACCACCCAGAGGACACAGGAAGGTTTACCACCCAGAGGACAAAGGGAGGTTGACCACCCAGAGGACACAGGAAGGTTGACCGCCCAGAAGACACAGGAAGGTTGACCACCCAGAGGACAAAGGGAGGTTGATCACCCACAGGACACAGGGAGGTTGAAAGCCTACAGGATACAGGGAGGTTGACCACCCACAAGACACAGGGAGGTTGACCACCCAGAGGATGCAGGAAGTTTGAATACCCAGAGGACTAAGGAAAACCTAGAGGACAGAGGGAGATTTACCCAGAGGACAGAGGGAGGTTGACCACCCAGAGGACACAAGGAAGCTTACCACCCAAAGGATGAAGGGAAGTTGACCACCCAGAGGGCGTAGGGAGGCTGACCACCTAGAGCAGTGATGGCGAACCTTGGCACCCCAGATGTTTTGGAGCTACATTACCCATGACACTCATGCTCTCTGCAGTGTAGTTGAGCATCAAGGAAAATGTAGTTCCACAACATCTGGTGTGCCAAGGTTCGCCATCACTGACCTAGAGGTTGAAGGCAGGTTGACCGCCTAGAACTTTGTGAGGACAGGCTGTGCAGGTCATAGAGGTATGCAATCAAAAAGAGGCAACTTTATAAAAATCTAAACAGTGCTTTACAATATGTGTGTGGGGGGGATGGAAGTCATAGTGAGATTTTTGGAAAAAGTGCAGAAAGGTGACCCTTTAAGTCACCCAATAAGGTCAGATTTATAGAGCGGTAGCTGTTACGCTGATCACTGATAGTGCATGCGTTTAATGCAATGCTCAGAGTCAGATTTACAGAATGGGGAAGAAAATATTTACAGGAAAAAGGGGAAGTGAATCTTTGTCTGAACAGACTCAGGGATCATGTATACAGGGAAGCAGAGCACATAGGGAGAGCTTGGCTGTTGGATAGCGTAACTTCCCCTAGGTCTTTTAGCATTTTGTGGACCTATCAGTAACCTTAAATAAACTTAAATAAACTATATGGGGCCCCACTATTTCTAATGGCCCTGGTGCCATGCAGTTGCAGCTGGTGCTCAAAATTTTTAGGGGGGCGCAAACAAACTAAATAAAAAAAAAACATCAATTGCAGCCACTGTGCCCATCAAACGCACCCACTGTGGCATCAATTGCCACCACTGTGCCATCAAATTCAGCCACTGTACCCATAAATTGCCGCCACTGTGCCATCAAACGCAGCTACTGTACCCATCATTTGCTGACACTGTGCCCATCAATTGCTGACACTGTGCCCATCAATTGCTGACACTGTGCCCATCAATTGCCGCTACTCTGCCCATCAACTGTTGCTACTCTGCCCATTAACTGCTGCCAGTGTGCTCATAAATTGCCGCTACTGTGCCCATCAATTGCTGCCAGTGTGCCCATGAATTGCCGCTACTGTGCCCATCAACTGCCGCTACTGTGCCCATCAACTGCTGCCAGTGTGCCCATCAATTGCCGCTACTGTGCCCACCAATTGCTGCCAGTGTGCCAATAAATTGCCGCTACTGTGCCCATCAAATGCTGCAAGTGTGCATCCCCGCTCGCCCAGCACTTACCTGTCTCTGTGGGCAGCGGGTCACGGTCCTCCACGCTCCTCGCTCCTTGATGTCTTTTTCCCTCCTCTGCTATGATTGGACACCTGATAGGCGGCGTCTAATCACAGCGCCTGTCGTTTCAGCCAATCAGGTGACAAGTAACAGACCCGAGCACCTGATTGGCTGAGAGGCGGTTCAGTGTTAGGAAAGCGTTGCAATGCATGAATCTATCTATTGGTGAGAGAGAGGTGGCAGAAGAGAGGGGGCGGCGCCTGTACGCCCCTTATGGACGCACCGCCACTGGTGCCATGTGATGATACTATGCCATAGACAGCACAATTATACATTACCATAATGTAATTGCATCAAGGTCATTGTAGGGAATTAGTGGCCCTGCACACCTCCCACAGGTAACATGGTTCCTCTGTACACCGGCTTGTGATTTTGCTGGTGAATCTGTTCTCTGATTGGCTGAGCTCCTCAAAGGTGTGTGCTCTTGCCATATATGGGTTGTCAGAGGCATTGTAGTGCCGGCACACTCAATGGGTAAGTATAAATTCAGATTGGTGCTCTGGGGTGATTCGTTGCAGATGGCAGTCAGTCTGGCTGAGCCAAGGTGAGAACGACTTTTCCAAAACTTATACAGCATGGGGACTGTAGTTGAAGTCTCACCAGTGGTCTCGACTGTCCAGTGAGCTCCAAAAATTAGAGGAGTCACAGTTCATAAGGTTTGCAATTTGATCCAAAATATAACCTATTCTATTCACACATTCATACAGGGTCACCTATAGCAGGGGTGGTCAACTTTGTTGATATAGGGGGCCTCATGTGTGGCCCATGACATCACCAAAGGGCCACACATATTCAGTGAATGTAATACTACAGAAGATGGTCAAAGACATCAGGCATGCAACAGAAGATAGTTAAAGACATACTACAGGAGAAGTGGCGGCTGGTGCTCAAAAATTTTGGGGGGGGGGGCACAAACAAACTGAAAAAAAAACACATCAATGGCAGCCACTGTGCCCATCAATTGCTGCCACTGTGCCCATTAAACGCAACCACTGTGCCCATCAATTGCCACCACTGTGCCCATTAAACGCAGCCACTGTGCCCATCAATTGCCGCTAGTTTGCCTTATCAAACGCTGCCAGTTTGCCCCCTCGAATGCAGCCAGTTTCCCCATCAAATGCAGCCAGTTTCCCCATCAAATGCAGCCAGTTTGCCCCCTCGCCCGACACTTACCTTTCTGGGGTCATTGCCGTCCTCCTCCACGCTCCCTCCGAGTCCCCGATGTCTTCTCCCGTCCTCGATGTGATCTCTGCTATGATTGGATGCTTCAGCCAATCAGGTGACCGGTAACCAGACCCGATGCACCTGATTGGCTGAGAGGTGGGTCAGTGTTAGGGAAGCGATTCCTTAACACAGCCTGGTTTAAACAGGGAACGCACAGCAGTGCACCCTCTGTTTAACCATTTGGAAGCCGATTAAAGCCCACAGGCTGTAATGAGGAAGCCTATTGCTCTAATCAGGCACTTCCAAAAACACACCCACCGCTGTAATTCAGATGGCCGGCGCTCAACAGGGGGCCGGACACCTAAATAGTGGGCGGCAGCAGCGACAATACATAGATTCATGCAATGCATGAATCTATCTATTGTTGAGTGACGGGTGCAGGAGAGAGGGGGCGGTACTCCTGCGCCCACTATGGATGCACCGCCACTGGAGATGGTCAAAGTCTACAGGCTTGATAAAAGAGATGACCAGAAAGTGCAGACAAGCCAACATGAGATGGTCAATAACTACAGGCATGCTAAAAGAGATGGTCAAGGACTACAGGTTTGCTACAAGAGATGACCAGAGAGTGTAGGCAGGCCAACATGGGATGGTCAAAGACTACAGGCATACAACATGAGATGGTCAGAGACTGCAGACATTCAACAGAAAATGGTCAAGAACTACAGGCATGTTATGCAGACATACTATTAGAGATGGTCAGAGCCTGCAGACATACTACTAGAGATGGTCGGAGCCTGCAGACATACTACTAGAGATGGTCGGAGCCTGCAGACATACTACTAGAGATGGTCGGAGCCTGCAGACATACTACTAGAGATGATCGGAGACTGCACACATGCCACAGGATATGGCCAGAGAATGTAGTCATTAAACTAGAGATGGTCAAAAACATTGTGCTTGCCACAAAATATGCTCAAAGAGCATAGACAAGCCAACATGAGATGGTAAGAGACTGAAGACATACAACAGAAAATGGGCATATTATGCAGACATACTACTAGAGATACCCCGAGACTGCATACATGCCACAGGAGACTATAGACATTAAACTAGAGATGGTCAAAAACTTTGTGCCTGCCACAAAAGATGCCCAAAGAGTGCAGACAAGCCAACATGAGATGGTCAAACACTATAGGCAAGAAATGGTCATAAACTGTGACATACTATAGTAATTGTTGACCAGTGGAGATTAGAGATATGCTTCAGGAGACTGTTGACACACTACACAAGACTGCAAGAAATCATTGCTATCACAGAGGGGAACTAGACTGCCATCTGCAGGGGCCCCAAGATTCACTCAGAAAGTGACAATTGGCGGCATGCAGCCTTCAGGTCCCAGGTTGAGCACCAGGGATCTACAGCACATGACACCCTATCAGATATCTTTGTTTGATTTTGTTTCATTTCAGGCTCCACCCCCGAGGATCGCACTAATCACTGGGAGGACATGTATGAGAATGTCACTGGTCCACAGCCACCCAGAGGGAGCAGACCACCACCAGCGCCCACTAAGGGGAGAGGCCATCGGCTGATGGCAGGTGAGGTGTGTCGTGGTGTTGTACATTTATGACTAATATAAGTAAACTGAAGAGCAACAACAGTGAGGGAGGAGTTTAGGTACAATTGTGGAATAAATGAATCAGAAATAAACCAGAAAGCTCAATATAAATGTAGCGATACCCCCTAGAGGGTTGCTGATTATAATTTGGGTCCTGCCGTTACCCCACCTTGTACCGTAGTAGATACTGAGAGTCTATGTTAGGAAATATCAAACAGATGTGAGCGCCAGTCACTTCAGTCTTTTTCCAATGCTTTAATAAAAGGAACTTTCAGTAGTAGAAGGATAGAGGGTTAGGAGAAGTTCAGATACCTTATTGCAGATCACGGATTAATTTCTTGGATCCAAAGGACAAACAGTTTTCTGTCAGTGGATCTTGCAACAACCGGATAGGCCTCTCACACAGACCTAGCAGCCGGTATGAAGCACGAACAAGTCTCTGCCAAAGACTTAGAGATAAGTGGAACTCCTGGATAATCCCCTGCCACAGTAGCCAGCAGTTAGTTATTTGTAGCACAACTGCACAGTACCAGAACCTTTAAGCAGGGCTCGAGTGTTGCGGGAACGCGTGGGAACGGCGTTCCTGCACTTTTTTTACAGCAGGAACGCCATTCCCTTTGCAGGACTAGAGCAGCCTCTGTCAGGAGCTGCGGATCGGAGTCAATAACATAGCGAGAGCTGCACTCTGTGTTCCTCCCGCCCCCACTCCTGCCTGGCAGACCTGTGTAGCGCACAGCTGAGTGAAGTTTTCTGGCTGTGTGCTGAGTCTGATAGGCGGAGACTGTGTTGCACGTCCTCCGTGTGATCAGGTAAAAAAGAACACGGTGGAGAGAAGGGGAAGGGGATTCATATGTGCAGACTGCAGAGAATTGCTGGTACAGAGGTGGACATGAGGGGGGGGGGTACAGAAGTGAGAGGTGGACATGGGGGGGTACAGAGGTGGAGGGGGTACAGAGGTGAACACAGAGGTGGACATGGGGGCAAACAGAGGTGAACACAGAGGTGGACAAGGGTACAGAGGTTGACATGGGGGGTACAGAGGTGGACATGAGGGGTACAGAGATGAACCCAGAGGTGGACATGGGGATGTACAGAGGTGGACATGGGGGGTACAGAGGTGGAGGGGGTACAGAGGTGGACATGGGGGGGTACAGAGGTGGACGTGGAGGGGGTACAGAGATGGACATAGGGGTACAGAGGTGGACATGGGGGGTACAGAGGTGAAGGGGTACAGAGATGGACATAGGGGGTACAGAGGTGGACATGGGGGGTACAGAGGTGAAGGGGGTACAAAGATGGACATAGGGGGTACATAGATGGACATGGGGGGTACAGAGGTGAAGGGGGTACAGAGATGGACATAGGGGGTACAGAGATGGACATGGGGGGTACAGAGATGGAGGGGTACAGAGGTTTACATGTGGGGTACAGAGATGAACACAGGTGGACGGGGGAACAGAGGTGGAGGGGGTACAGAGGTGAACACAGAGGTGGATGGGGGACCGAGTACCCTGAGGCCAGCCAGCCAGCACCCTGAGACCAGCCAGGCCAGTACCAAGTACCCCGAGGTGTGTGTGATTATTCTGTTAGTTTGACAAGTTAACTTATTTAGTTTTTGTAAACTGGCACTTTACAATAAATGTTGCACTGTATATTCTGTGAAATATATATGCATATGAGCGTATCATTTTTTATTTTTTTTGGTGGGGGAGTGGATCTTGGGTGGGAGTTCCCACACTTTTTTCCCCAGGACTTGACCCCTGCCTTTAAGCCATCCGGCAGTACTGTGAGATAGGTTAACTTAGATGCATCCTTCAAACGAGTCACCAGGCCCTTCCTGAGAAACCAGCCTTCAGCCCGGTTCTCTCCAGTAAGGGTCCCCCCCTGTATTCTTCTTCGTTTGCTTGGCTTCTTCCACACAGGCAAGACAGCACAGGACCACCTTCAGTTAAGTAGGCCCCAGGCAGACTTCTGGGCCTACTTGTAGTAACTTCAGCTTGCTGTATTTCTTCACACTGGCCTGTGGTAACAGTGACACCTACTGGCAACAGTGAGAAATACGCACAACATAGCCAAAATTGGAACAGAAGCTGAATTAAACTTTATAAACTTCATAAACCTAAATTTACACATAGCCCCTATTCTTCAGGAACAGGGCGCTACATAAATGTTTAATATATGTCATACTTGGTCATACTCTGGCTGATTTCTTCACTTTACTCATTTTAACTAAACAAAGTACTCCATCCTGATAGATACTCAAACAATCCATTTTGAGGAAGTGGAACTCATGCCACGTACAAACATTTCTAAAGAGAAAAATGCAAAGTGGGGCTGAGAAAAAGCTGGGTGACAATTCTTACACATAATTGGCGTTAGACTCCAATGAATTCTGACAGTTTCTCTTTTAAAAGAAAATTTAGCCAAAAATTTAAGCCGCCCCAAACTTTACACAATTTTTCAATGGAGGGAGGCTGAAGAAGTGACGTCATTGTTTTTTCCTACTCCAAGCTTTTAAACAAGGATTTCATATATTCAGTGCTGAAATAGAAGAAGACATGACCACATTGGGTCCCAATTCTGTGTTGACATTGCAGCAGCGCTGGGGAACTGTCATTTGTAACAGGGTTAGCAGCAGTATAGGGTCATAATAGCACATGTCTTCCTTTCAGCAGGTTTTCGGGGCATCACTTATCATGAATGATGATGGATCTATATTGATAAATCGCATGATTGATGTTGGATTTACATTGTGGGACTTTTCTTTTTTTGAGGGAGGTTTCTAATACATTTGCCACCCCCCTGGCAATGAACACTCTCAATGTTGAGGTAATGTGGCCCGGTATGGTTCGGGAAGAGGGAACCATATAGTGAACTTTGTGTTGAGTTATTCACTTTACGGTCAACACAAAGGACAAGGGGGCACTCTTTACGTCTAGAGGAAAAGAGATTTCACCTCCAAATACGGAAAGGTTTCTTCACAGTAAGAGCTGTGAAAATGTGGAATAGACTCCCTGCAGAGGTGGATCTGGTCAGCTCAGTAGATTGCTATAAGAAAGGCCTGGATACTTTCCTAGGTGTACAGAATATAACTGGGTACTGACATTTATAGGTAAAGTTGATCCGGGAAAAATCTGATTGCCTCTCGGGGGATCAGGAAGGAATTTTTTCCCCTGCTGTGGCAAATTGGATCATGCTCTGCTGGGATTTTTCGCCTTCCTCTGGATCAACTGCGGGTATAGAATTGTGTATATGGGATTGTACGATATTATTTTATTTATTTATTTTTATGGTTGAACTGGATGGACTTGTGTCTTTTTTCAACCTGACTAACTATGTAACTATGTAACTATGTAACTATGTAACTATGTAACTATGTAACTGTGACCACATGCTCACTAGCCTCCCTTTCCTGGCCAGCTAGGCTGTATGCCTGGATAAGGGTCTGGTTTTGATTTTAAGGGGGGAATCTTTTTCTCCACTTAAAGATAGCATTTTGTTCTTTTAATGAGACATAAAGGGTCTAATAGACCCCTGATATCTCACCTGCCCTCTACTGAAGTTAATGTAGTGCAGATTGTGCTTCATTAGCTTCTGAGGACAGGGAGAGTGACAGCCAAAACAGCAAGTCACATAATACACATTAATCCTGAGCTCATTGTAGATAGGAGATATTAGCAAAATAACATTCATTGGTCTTCCTCCTCTCTACCCAGGGGCACCATGAGGGTCTGAGGGTCTTGAGCCTGCAGATGGGACAGCAGAGCCCAGTAAATATGGGGGGGGGGTTGGGGTGGGCACCACGACAGTTTTTGGAACCGTTCAGGCTGCTGTTCAGTCACAGGATTGCTTCCATCTGACAGTCAACTTTTCAGATTTACACACACTCCCAGCTGCTATAGTATATGTAACCCCCCCCCCCCCACCCTGCTGCTGATGTTTGACATTTGAAAGAGTTGGAGAAACATCACCCCCCCCCTTTTTTTTTTACCCCCCCCCCTTACCTGTTATGATGGCTTGTCTTTGATTACCATATTCACCTTTCCCGCGGATTCAACATTGTCCTGCTGTGATCCACTGTTCAGGTGTCACAACTCAGGACCCGCACCGCCTCCTTGGCCTTCTTCAGTGATCACGAGCCGGCTGCCTTTTCGGGTTTCAGGCAGCTGGTCCACGATGATATACACCAGCTCCACCCAAGCCTGAGATATGTTATTAGGTAATCCTTGGCCTCTGCCACAGACCAGATTAGGATGTTTCAGACCCTCTTAATTAACCACTTCAGCCCCGGACCATTTGGCTGGCCAAAGACCAGGCCCCTTTTTGCGATTCGGCACTGCGTCGCTTTAACTGACAATTGCGCGGTCGTGCGACGTGGCTCCCAAACAAAATTGATGTCCTTTTTTTTCCCACAAATAGAGCTTTCTTTTGGTGGTATTTGATCACCTCTGCGGTTTTTATTTTTTGCGCTATAAACAAAAATAGAGCGACAATTTTGAAAAAAAATCAATATTTTTTACTTTTTGCCACAATAAATATCCCCAAAAAATATATAAAAAAACAATTTTTTTCCTCAGTTTAGGCCGATACGTAGTCTTCTACATATTTTTGGTAGAAAAAAACGCAATAAGCGTTTATTGATTGGTTTGCGCAAAAGTTATAGCGTCTACAAAAGAGGGGATAGATTTATAGCATTTTTATTATTGTTATTTTTTACTAGTAATGGCGGTGATCAGCGATTTTTATTGTGACTGTGACTTTATGGCGGACACATCGGACACTTTTGACACATTTTTGGGACCATTGTAATTTTTACAGTAATCAGTGCTTTAAAAATGCACTGATTACTGTAAAAAATTACACGGGCAGTGAAGGGGTTAACCACTATGGGGCTAGGAAGGGGTTAAGTGTGTCCTAGGGAGTGATTCTAACTGTTAGGGGGGGTGGCTATGAGTGGCACGTCACTGATCGCTGTTCCCGATGAGAGGGAGCAGACGATCAGTGACAGTGTCACTAGGCAGAATGGGGAGATGCTTGTTTACACTTGCCTCTCCCCGTTCTGCAGCTCTGTGACCCGATCGCGGGACACCGGCGGATATCGAGTCCGCGGTTACCGTGGGCACTGTCACGGAGCTTGCGGCAGGGGCGCGCACGCGGCGGGAGTTTCAAAGTGACGTAAATATACGTTACTCTGCCCAGCCGTGCCATTCTTCCGACGTTAATCTACAGGAGCCGGTCCTTAACCGGTTAAGCTCATATGTGCAAATATACGAACATAACTCTTCTTCGGCTTCCTCCCTCAAGCTAAGGGCCTAGGTGACAATGACTGGATCTTTCTGGAGCTACACCCTTCTCAAGAAGCAATCTGGGGAGAAGGACCTCTGGGCTCATATCATCTCCAGTCATAGCCTGTGAGGCAAAGACCTTCCTCATTCATGTCCTCTCCAGGGAGGACCAGGGAGGCAAAGACCTTCCTCATTCATGTCCCTTTTCAGGCAGGACTTGGGAGACAAAGACCTTCCTCATTCATGTCCCTTTTCAGGCAGGACTTGGGAGACAAAGACCTTCCTCATTCATGTCCTCTCCAGGGAGGACCAGGGAGGCAAAGACCTTCCTCATTCATGTCCCTTTTCAGGCAGAACTTGGGAGACAAAGACCTTCCTCATTCATGTCCTCTCCAGGGAGGACCAGGGAGGCAAAGACCTTCCTCATTCATGTCCCTTTTCAGGCAGGACTTGGCAGACAAAGACCTTCCTCATTCATGTCCCTTTTCAGGCAGGACTTGGGAGACAAAGACCTTCCTCATTCATGTCCTCTCCAGGGAGGACCAGGGAGGCAAAGACCTTCCTCATTCATGTCCCTTTTCAGGCAGGACTTGGGAGACAAAGACCTTCCTCATTCATGTCCCTTTTCAGGCAGGACTTGGGAGACAAAGACCTTCCCCATTCATGTCCTCTCCAGGGAGGACCAGGGAGGCAAAGACCTTCCTCATTCATGTCCCTTTTCAGGCAGAACTTGGGAGACAAAAACCTTCCTCATTCATGTCCTCTCCAGGGAGGACCTGGGAGACAAAGACCTTCCTCATTCATGTCCTCTCCAGGGAGGACCTGGGAGACAAAGACCTTCCTCATTCATGTCCTCTCCAGGGAGGTAGGATGACCACATTTTTAAACTACCATTCAGGGACACCCCCTGTTCCCAAAAATCAGCTTGTGCTGTAACGTATCACAGCACAGTGATTGGACACAAGAGGCGGGGTTTATAATTTCTACAATCACAAGCAGGGGGCGGGGACTGTGCTCCTCCAGGCATTCCCGGCCAGGACAAGTACTGTCAGTGAGTAAAGCGGTGATGTGGCGGCCTTTTTTGGGGGCATCAGATTGGCCTGGGGGGTGGCTGTGTCAGTTTCATTCCGGGACACTGTATTGTCCTGGAGTGAAGGTGCCCGGGACAGACATGCAAAATCCGGGACACGTGGTAGCCCTACAGAGAGAACCTGGGAGGCAAAGACCTACCTCATTGATATCCTCTTCAGAGGGGATCTGGGAGGCAAAGAACTTCCTCATTCATGTTCTTTTCAGGGAGAACATCAAAGGCAAGGGCCCTCCAAGAAGGGCTTCCTAAATATTTATCCCCTTTCCAAGCCTACATCACCACCATAAACCTCTGAGTGATTGGCCAAGGCAGAATAAATATTCCTAACTCAATACAATGTATCTTCTCACTCTATCTACTGGAAAACACTTCACAGTACCATGCAGAATCATAAATGTCTTGTACCAGGAAGAAAGCATAAGCAGAGCTTAATCACTTTTAAATATGAGACTTCTCCAACTGTTTCTGTATATGGCACCCTCATGTTACAGTCTTTGGAATAATAACCCATTTTTGTGTCTTAGGGTTCCAGAAGCATTCTCTGCACCTTGCTCTGGTCTCTCTACCGCTGTGTCTTGTCCTGTCAATGGTGGTGATCGGCATGGGCGTGAAATGTGAGTGATGTCAGAAATATTTGTAGCACTACCCCCGTAGGAGCTGCTGGTTTAAAGTTTTGGGCCTGCACTCTGCCTGTCAACCCCTAGAATTTGTCTCGATTGCCCCTTGGCACAACTGGACAATAATATAATTGTGGGCCCCAAAATGGCTATAAGGGACCAAAATGAGACCACACAGCAATAGATGTAGTTAAATATTGTTACCTCGGTGTTGTTCACCTGCCACACAGCTGCAATAGACAGAGTCCCACACAAGATGTAGCTTAACCAGTGGTAAGATGTTTACTTGGCAAAAGAATAGAACAATGGTTATGCAGGGCCGTCGGAACAGGACAGGCAAAACAAGCAATTGCTTGGGGCCCCGAGCTGGCCTAGGGCCCCAGCCTGCTGCCTGTCACTGTCCTCGATTTTCGCCCGGAGCCGATCCGCGGATTGCAGCCTTAGGAAAGGCCGCGGCTTCGGCCTAGCTCCGGAGCGGTGGCCATCTTGGTACACCCGGTGGTGACAGGCCGCCGCTATTGCTTATGGGAGTTGTAGTCCACAACGGCGGCTACGTGCTGATGCTTCCTGCTCCTGGGGGGAGGAGTCAGTGTCAGTCACAGTCACTCAGGAGGGCAGCGCAGGCGTGATACAACTCCCATTGCGGTCGGATCAACTTTTGCCCGCCAGACAGTGCCTCTGGAAAAGGTAAGTCAGTGAATGACTTTTTAATGGAGTGATAAAGTCTCTACTAGTTCCACAAATAAAAAAGTAAATACGTTTTCTTGAAAAGTAGTAAAGAATCTGTCTTTCTTTGGCTCCACAAGCATGTACTTGTACTGTTGTACATGATTATTCTGTTCTTCTGTCCAGTAATTCAGCCAGGCCAGGATCAGGATCCCTGAAAATTAATGAGCGGCTGCAAACAACTTCCTGGTCACAGCAGCCTGCTTCTCCATCCCAATCCCCACTAATGGAGAAATGTCCAGTATCAGGGTTTTTTTAATTTTTTTATTTAAATAAAAAAAAAAAAAAAAACCCTGATACTGGCCTTTTCTCCAATAGTGGGGATTGGGATGGAGAAGCAGGCTGCTGTGACCAGGAAGTTGTTTACAGGAGAAAAGCGCACGAATATTCAGGGATCCTAATCCTGGCCTGGATTACTGGACAGAACAGAAATCATGTACAAGTACATGCTTGTGGAGCCATAGAAAGACTGACAGATTCTTTACTACTTTTCAAGAAAACGTATTTACTATTTTATTTGTGGAACTATTAGAGACTTTATCGCTCCATAATTATTTTTGAATACTTTTATTATTTTAACAGTGGACATTACAGGGGGAGATGTGGACAGTACAGGGGGGAGATCTGGATATTACAGTGGGGGAGATCTGGATATTACAGGGGGAGATGATGTGGACATTACAGTGGGGGAGATGATGTGGATATTACAGTGCGGAGTCCCCCTGTCCATCCCACGGTCCCCCTGTCCATCCCACTGTCCATAAACAGTCCTAAGCAGCATCTTAATGTTAATGTGAGTGTGTATGTGTTTTAAGTATGTTGGATTATATGCAACAGCAGTATTTGCACTGTAAACCTTTTTTATTTATATAAAGTGTGGGTGAGCTTAAACTGTATTGCTATGCTGTGGTTCCTGTAGGCTTTGCGTGAGTGCGCGGGGGGGGGGGGGGGGGGTTGGGGGGGGCCTCCATGTCCATTTTGCTTGGGGCCCCCAAATTCCTTCAAACGGCCCTGTGGTTATGCAATCAACTTCAAATACATACAGGTCCCTGTATAAGTCAATGGAGTACCACTGGTTCAGAATAACCCTGCGATCAGACCCAAATGACGTGATCTGAGGGACAGACCTGAGTGAGAGTATGGTGGAGGAATCTCTCATTGCAATGACATTAGCACTGGGGCACCTTTCCACCAAGTCTCACATAAACAGTAGAAATCCCAAAGTGATGCAAACAGATATCTTAATCACATAAATTCACAACTGTATGGCTCCCCCAAATGGACAGTTCAACTGGTGCGTGTCCTGTAGTAACACCGTGTGAGGGTAATGAAACAGATGACTGTTCCTTTAAGAGTCAGGTAATCTTCTGCTAGCTCCGTTGGTGCACTTATTCATTTGTATTCCAACAGGCAGGGTGAAAGGAAAAGACAGCCAATCGAGGCGCACAGTGTAGCGGTACAGTGAATGCTAGTTTCCCCAAGTCGTTGTATCGCTCTACAGAGGCGATGTGTCCTGCAGACACCAGCAAGTACAAGTAAAGTTTAAGAAAATCCCACTCCTGCGAGTCAGTTAACTATACTGATGGGCAAGTGCCCGCTCACCAAATGAGGCCTTGCTTCGCTGGTCCTCCTCAGTGCGGAGCCTTCTCTCTGTGGTCCATCTCTCGGTAGCACGAGGTCCTTGTTCCTCCGCGCGGCCGCTCCCAGGGATAGGTGACTCCGGTTGCTGTGAATTGCAGACTGATCCCCCGTCGGCTCGATCAGCGAACTGTCCGCAAGGATCCCTCTCTGGCTAGGCGATCCGCTCTCTCTAACTTTAGGCCCAGGTTTCTCAGGTCTAAGCGCACTTACAGCAGGCCTCAACGCAGGCCTCCTGCCGGATGGAAGATGGCGTCCCGAGAGTGTGGGCTGAGACCGCCCTTCTCTTAAATAAGCTCTCCCATCAGGCTGTGTGCGGCGCATTGCACTCCTGGTAGTACAGTGCTCTTGTGGGTAATATAGTCTCAATTCTATCCATGCCAATAGAGTCTCTGTCTCTGATACCACAATACCCATAATGCCTTATCCATGAATAACTGAACCAAACAACTTTAGTAGTCTAGCATAAAACGGACACCAGAGGGAGCGAAAATTCTTATCTATAGGCAAATTGTAGTCTGTTAAGATGCATGCAATGGCAACACCTTTCTACATATTTATATGGTGGGGGAAAACATTCCTTTCTTTTTCGTACATCACGGGACACAGAGCGACTTAGTCATTACTAATGGGTTATATAGATTACCTTCAGGTGTTGGCACTGGCCAATTCCAAACCGGAAGTACCCTCCCCTATATAAGCCCCTCCCATCTGGGAGCACCTCAGTTTTTTGCCAGTGTCTAAGGTGTTGTCCAAAGAGTAACATGTGTTTTCACTGGGCTTGCGTACAGGTTCTTTTGGGCCTTAGTAAGCTGTTCCGGATCCCACCAAAAAAGCTTCATAGCTAAACGGTCGGTACCCGGGCCTTGCAGCAGAAGAGCAAGGTTTTGCCTGTAATGCCTCTCTTAGGAGGGCTGGACCCTGGGATCCAGAGCTCTGGTCATACCCACGACCAAGATGTTGTCTGTGCAGGGTGCTATACAGGTCCAGGGGAGTGGAATCCTTGGGAACCCGGTCCCTGAAGGTTTGATTACAATGCCTGCCGTGATAGGTGAAGTTTGGACTTCTGTGGACCAAACAAAGTCCTGCGGCGGGGATCAGGTAAGTGGGGGCCCCCAGGAACTTGGTTCTATTGGGGGACCCCCAAGCCTAATTTGTCTTTCTGTCTGTTACCTAACGGTATTCCCGCTAAATATCTGTGTTTGCCTGTAACTACTGAAAATGTAAAATTTTAATAGTAGTCAAGAAAAAAAAAAAAAAACAGGGACCGCGGTACCTGTGTTAAACCACTAGAGGCCGCTGTAGTCCATTTTTATTGTCATGTGGATCTTTGGTTTTCTCAAGTCAAAAGATCCAGGCAGTTGGTAAGTTTCTCTGTGGGAATCCACTTCCTCTGCCCTGTTGCTGCGCTCATCCACCGCACAGGCCCTCCGGCAAAAAGGGCCCTGGCTCCTAGTCCCTGTTTGATTTCGAAAAGGGCGCCAATGGCGCACGGGCGTGCGCGCGGGCGCGTGCACGCGCCTCCTATGAAAAAAAAGGGGCGGGGCGGGTGGAAGATGCTCGATGCGCGCCACGGCGCTTCTGCGCATGTGCAGGCGTCCCAGCATGGTTAAAAGACACAGTACAAGTGTCAGCTGGATGCAAACAGAGCTAGCAACAAACAGTGGCACACAGAGGCGGTTGATGCAGGCATCCCCATAGAAAGGCACTTTAGTGGACACCAGCTGGTGTATGACGACGGGAATACCTCAGCTTTGTGCTTAAAGGATATGTCGTCCAGACGCTCCGGAAATAGGTCTTCCAGGAAGCCAAAGGGGTCTCCATCGGGCTCTGAGGATATTGGGCATGCTTGTACTGCACCAATCTCCCCTGAGAATTCAGAGGTCAGTAGCCGTAGAAACCCCGCAGGAATGCCTGGTGCTGCGGCTGTCCCCAGTCCACCTGCTCCTGTATATATAACAGAGGAGGTTTTATCCTCAACTCTGGGAGGATTGGAAGAGAGATTAACAGCATTGATCGCTGCTTCCCTGTCACAGGAAAAGCGCGTCCGATCTCCGTCTCCTCCTTCAGAGTGCCTGTTAGTGGAGGAACAGCCCCACACAGAGATCGACCTACCTGAAGGGGATCAGGATGAGGTTGATTCAGTTATGGAGGAATCAACAGTGGAAGAACCTTTCTCAGCATCTCAGGCTGAAAGATTTTGGGTTCAGTCTCTGACTAACATGGTCCGATCAGCATTTAAAATGCCTCTGGCGGAACCACCATCCACTACGGTTTCCTCGCTGGGGTCGCTAAAAGCTCCCCAGGCTGTCTGTTCCTTCCCAATCCACCCTTTATTAGAAGGGCTTATTTACCAGGATTGGGAGCATCCTGATAAAATATTTGCTCCCCCCAAGAGATTTCCGGTGATCTATCCCATGGAGGATAAGTTCATAAAAAAATGGAGGGTCCCTACAGTGGACGCAGCCATCTCTTCTGTTAACAAATCACTGACATGTCCAGTAGATAATGTTCCAATGTTCAAAGACCCAATAGATAAAAAATTGGAGTCTTTACTAAAATCTGCTTTCTCTACAGCAAGCTTGGTGACACAACCTGCGGTAGCAGCGATTGGAGTCTGCCAAGCAGTGAAAGATCAGTTGAAACAAGTCTTAAGGGACTTACCAGATCAGCAGGCTCTTGCCCTAGCTGACCTGCCTAGAGCCTTGTGTTTTGCGGTGGACGCCATAAAGGATACAATCCAACAGGCCTCCCGCTTTACGCTGTCTATAGTACATATGCGTAGGCTTCTGTGGCTCAAAAACTGGTCTGCTGAAGCTCCCTGTAAAAAACTGCTGGTTAGCTTCCCATTTCATGGAGAACGCTTATTTGGAGAAGATCTGGACAAATATATCCAGAAAATTTCTGTCGGTAAAAGTTCACTCTTACCGGTTAAGAACAAGGGTAGAAGTCCTTCTTTTAAGAGGCCTACTTCTCCAGTCCCGGGCACATCGGCTGTGAAGCAGTTCCGACGGCCTCCGCGGTCAAATTCAGGGGGCAGAAATCAGGGACAATCACAGGGTAACAAGAAACCCTGGGTCAAGAGAGGTACAAAACCTCCCCCCAAGGCATGAAGCGTTGCCCCCACTCAATCGGGTGGGGGGAAGACTTCAGTTGTTCACAGAGACCTGGCGGGACACCATCAGAGACAGATGGGTGCTCTCCGCAGTAAGTCTGGGATACAAGCTGGAGTTAAAAGGCACTCCTCCTGCCCAATTTATGAGGTCAAACGTGCAAAGAGATCCCCAGAAGAGAGGATCCCTCCTTCTGGCACTAGAACAACTATTGCTCCAAGGTGTAATCATGAAGGTTCCCCTGGAAGAAATCGGATTCGGGTTTTACTCGAACCTTTTCACAGTCCCCAAACCAAATGGGGACGTGAGGCCCATATTAAATCTAAAAGGGCTAAACAAGTTCCTAAATATCAGGACTTTTCGGATGGAGTCGATCCGATCGGTGGCCACCGCCCTACAAGGGCAGGAATGGTTAGCCTCGATCGACATAAAGGATGCTTATCTGCATATTCCCATCTTTCCGGCCCACCAGAAATTTCTACGCTTTGCAGTAGAAGGGCGCCATTTTCAGTTCAGAGCCTTACCTTTCGGTCTGGCCACAGCACCACGAGTGTTCACAAAAATTCTGGCCCCATTATTGGCCAATCTAAGAACACAGGGTGTAACGATAATGGCATATCTAGACGACCTGCTACTAATAGACCACTCAGTGGAAAAGCTGGAAGTAGCTATTCACAAGACAATCAAGTATCTGGAATATCACGGTTGGATTATCAACCGGGACAGGTCAGCTCTAAGACCAGTCAAAAGTCTGGAATACTTAGGGCTAAGGCTGGATTCAAATCAGAGAAAGATTTTCTTACCTCCAGAGAAGGTGTCGTCTTTAAAAGATTTGACCCACTTAGTGGGTACAAAAAGAAAACCATCCATACGCCTCTGCATGAGGCTGCTGGGAAAAATGGTGGCTTCATTCGAAGCGGTACCCTACGGTCAATTCCATTCAAGGAATTTGCAAAGGGCCATACTGTCAGCCTGGAACAAAAAAGTTCAGGCTTTAGACTTACCAATGTCCCTGTCCCCTTCCGTTCGCAAGAGCCTCCATTGGTGGTTGGTGCCCCAGAATCTGGAAAAAGGGAAACCCTTCAGTCCGGTTTCTTGGAAGGTAGTCACTACAGATGCCAGCCTCATAGGCTGGGGGGCAGTACTGGAGCAATGGTCTCTCCAGGGCAAGTGGTCAGAAGCAGAAAAGGCCCTGCCCATCAATCTCTTAGAGATACGAGCAGCCCGGTATGCCCTAGTAGCATGGACATCCAAACTCCAAGGGTCCCCTGTCAGAATTCAATCAGACAATGCCACAGCAGTGGCATATATCAATCACCAGGGTGGCACCAGGAGTCGTGCAGCCCAGAGGGAAGCAAATTGCATCCTGGAGTGGGCAGAAAAATATGTCCCAGCCATATCAGCGGTTTTCATCCCAGGAGTGGAAAATTGGAGAGCGGACTTTTTAAGTCGCCAACAATTATGCCCGGGGAATGGTCTCTTCACCCCGAGGTTTTCCAGGCAATATGCCAGCGGTGGGGAACACCGGATGTAGATCTGCTAGCATCCAGATTCAACGCAAAGGTGGACAGATTTGTGTCTCGCACAAGGGATCCTCTAGCTTGCGGCTCGGATGCCCTAGTGTTCCCTTGGGATCAGTTCAAGCTGATATATGCATTCCCACCGCCACAATTGTTACCGCGATTACTCCGCAGAATCAGGGTAGAAAAGAAACCAGTGATTCTGGTGGCTCCAGCGTGGCCCCGAAGGGCATGGTACGCGGAGATTGTAAAAATGTCAGTGAGGAGTCCTTGGACCCTCCCACATCGTCCGGACCTGCTGTCGCAGGGACCGATATACCACCCTTCCTTACCAGCCCTAGGTTTGACGGCCTGGCTATTGAAGCCCACATTCTGAAAAAGAGAGGGCTCTCTAATTCTGTGGTATCTACCATGATCAATGCCAGGAAGCCGGTATCCAGGCAGATCTATTATAGGATCTGGAAAGCGTACATTAAGTGGTGTGAGGCCAAGAAATGGCATCCACGTAAGTACGTGATAGGGAGGATTTTGGACTTCCTACAGTGGGCTGTAGATAGGAAGCTGGCCTTGAGTACTATCAAGGGTCAGATTTCGGCCTTGTCAATATTTTTTCAAAGGCCCTTGGCTTCGTATTCACTAGTCAAAGCTTTCATACAAGGAGTGATGCGTATTAGCCCTCCGGTTAGTATTCCCATATGTCCTTGGGACTTAAACCTGGTTCTGTCAGTTCTACAGAAACAACCGTTTGAACCATTGCAACACATTTCCTTGGTTCTTCTCACCAGGAAATTGATTTTCTTAGTAGCCGTTTGTTCGGCTAAAAGAGTGTCGGAATTAGCCGCCATGTCCTGTAAGGAGCCATATCTGGTTGTCCATAAGGACAGAGTAGTATTACGTCCTCATCCAGCCTTTCTTCCTAAGGTGGTATCGAGGTTTCATTTGAACCAAGATGTGGTTCTTCCTTCTTTTTTCCCCAAACCTAGCTCGGTAGAGGAAAAGTTATTACATTCCTTGGATGTAGTAAGAGCAGTTAAAGCTTATCTAAAAGCCACTGCTCAGATTCGCAGAACGGATACTTTGTTTATTCTGCCGGAAGGCCCTAAAAAGGGTCAGGCAGCATCAAAATCCACTTTAGCCAAGTGGATTCGACAGGTCATAATACAAGCCTATGGCTTGAGAAAGAGACCGCCTCCGTTCAAAGTTAGGGCGCACTCCACGAGAGCAGTTGGAACTTCATGGGCAGTGCATCACCAGGCCTCCCTGGCTCAAGTATGTAAGGCCGCAACATGGTCTTCGGTACACACGTTTACTAGATTCTACCAGGTAGACGTTAGAAGTCAGGAGGATGTCGCCTTTGGGCGCAGTGTGTTGCAGGCCGCAAAAGATCCTCATGCCTGATGGCGCCCAGCTTATGTATCCCTCCCCTCATTTGGCATTGCTTTGGGACGTCCCATTAGTAATGACTAAGTCGCTCTGTGTCCCGTGATGTACGAAAAAGAAAAAGGGATTTTTATAACAGCTTACCTGTAAAATCCTTTTCTTGGAGTACATCACGGGACACAGAGCTCCCACCCCTCTTTTTGGGACACTTATTGCTTGGCTACAAAACTGAGGTGCTCCCGGATGGGAGGGGCTTATATAGGGGAGGGTACTTCCGGTTTGGAATTGGCCAGTGCCAACACCTGAAGGTAATCTATATAACCCATTAGTAATGACTAAGTCGCTCTGTGTCCCGTGATGTACTCCAAGAAAAGGATTTTACAGGTAAGCTGTTATAAAAATCTCTTTTTTAGTTCAACCTACTCAGAAGAGGCTCCTAACCTGCACTGCACAACATAGAGCTCACACAACCTCAAACATTTCTTCACTGTGCTGTACTGTGTGGTTATAGGCCAAAAGAGGACACTTCTGAGCGCTTAACTGCAGTCCTAGATTTAGTTTACTAACTTTTGGTATTGACAAGTGTACTTCAAACAACAGAAAGACTTAAGATGACAGTTGTCTCCTCCTCTTCCATTCATGTCCCCTCTCCTCCCCTCTGTCATCATTCTCCTCCTCTTCCATCCATGTCCCCTCTCCTCCCCTCTGTCATCATTCTGCTCCTCTTCCATTCATATCCCGTCTCCTCTCTGTTATCATTCTCATCCTCTTCCATTCATATCCTCTCTCCTCCCCTCTGTCATCATTCTTTTCCTCTTACATCCATGTCCCCTCTCCTCATCTCTGTCCACAATCTCTTCCTCTTCCATCCATGTCCCCTCTCCTCCCCTATGTCATCATTCTCCTCCTCTTCCATCCATGTCCCCTCTCCTCCCCTATGTCATCATTCTCCTCCTCTTCCATCCATGTCCCCTCTCCTCCTCTCTGTCATCATTCTCCTCCTCTTCCATCCATGTCCCCACTCCTCCCCTCTGTCATGATTCTCCTCCTCTTCCATTCATGTCCCCTCTCCTCCCCTCTGTCATCAGCCTCTTACTCTTCCATCCATGTCCCCTCTGCTCCTCTCTGTCATCATTCTCCTCCTCTTCCATCCATGTGCCCTCTCCTCTTTCATCATTCTCCTCCTCTTTCATCCATGTCAACTCTCTTCTCCTCTGTCGTCATTCCCCTCCCCTTCCATCTAAATCCCCTCTATTATCAGTCTCCTCCTCTTCCATCCATGTCCCCTCTCGTCCTCTCTGTCATCATTCTCCTACCCTTCCATCCATGCCCCCTCCGCTCCCCACAGCCATCATTCTCCTCCCCTTGCATCCATGTCCCCTCTCCTCCTCTGTCATAATTTTCCTCCTCTTCCATTCATATCCCCTCTCCTCTCTGTAATCATTCTCATCCTCTTCCATTCATATCCTCTCTCCTCCCCTCTGTCATCATTCTTTTCCTCTTACATCCATGTCCCCTCTCCTCCTCTCTGTCCACAATCTCCTCCTCTTCCATCCATGTCCCCTCTGCTCCTCTCTGTCAGCAATCTCAGCCTCTTCCATCAATGTGCCCACTCCGCCCCTCTTTCATCATTCTCCTCCTCTTTTGTCTATGTCAACTCTCCTCTTCTTTGTCATCATTCCCCTCCTCTTCCATCCAAATACCCTCTCCCCCGCTCGATCATCAGTCTCCTCCTTTTCCATCAATGTCCCCTCTCCTTCTCTCTGTCATCATTCTCATCCCCATCCATCCATGACCCAACTTCTCACCACAGCCATCATTCTCCTCCTCTTGCATCCATGCCCCCTCTACTCCTCTTTGTCATCATTCTTCTCCTCTTCCATCCATGTCCCCTCTCCTTCCCTCCATCATCATTCTATTCCCCTTCCATCTATGTCCTCTCTCCTCCCCTCTGTCATTTCCCCCTCCCCTTTCATCCATGTCCCCTCTCCTCCTCTCTGTCATCATTCTCCTCCCCTTCTATCCATGTCCTCTCTCCTCCCCTCTGTCATCATTCTTCTCCTCTTCCATCCATGCCCTTTTCCCAGCCTCTGTTATCATTCTCCTCCCCTTCCATCAATGTCCCCTCTCATCCTCTCTGCCATCATTTTCCTCCTCTTCTATTCATATCCCCTCTCCTCCCTTCTGTCATCATTCTCTTCCTCTTCCATCCATGTCCCCTCTCCTCCTCTGTCATAATTTTCCTCCTCTTCCATTCATATCCCCTCTCCTCTCTGTAATCATTCTCATCCTCTTCCATTCATATCCTCTCTCCTCCCCTCTGTCATCATTCTTTTCCTCTTACATCCATGTCCCCTCTCCTCCTCTCTGTCCACAATCTCCTCCTCTTCCATCCATGTCCCCTCTGCTCCTCTCTGTCAGCAATCTCAGCCTCTTCCATCAATGTGCCCACTCCGCCCCTCTTTCATCATTCTCCTCCTCTTTTGTCTATGTCAACTCTCCTCTTCTTTGTCATCATTTCCCTCCTCTTCCATCCAAATACCCTCTCCCCCGCTCGATCATCAGTCTCCTCCTTTTCAGTCAATGTCCCCTCTCCTCCTCTCTGTCATCATTGTCATCCCCATCCATCCATGACCCAACTTCTCACCACAGCCATCATTCTCCTCCTCTTGCATCCATGCCCCCTCTACTCCTCTTTGTCATCATTCTTCTCCTCTTCCATCCATGTCCCCTCTCCTTCCCTCCATCATCATTCTATTCCCCTTCCATCTATGTCCTCTCTCCTCCCCTCTGTCATTTCCCCCTCCCCTTTCATCCATGTCCCCTCTCCTCCTCTCTGTCATCATTCTCCTCCCCTTCTATCCATGTCCTCTCTCCTCCCCTCTGTCATCATTCTTCTCCTCTTCCATCCATGCCCTTTTCCCAGCCTCTGTTATCATTCTCCTCCCCTTCCATCAATGTCCCCTCTCATCCTCTCTGCCATCATTTTCCTCCTCTTCTATTCATATCCCCTCTCCTCCCTTCTGTCATCATTCTCTTCCTCTTCCATCCATGTCCCCTCTCCTCCTCTCTGTCATCCGTCTCCTCCTCTTCCATCCATGTCCCCTCTCCTTCTCTCTTTCATCATTATTTTCCTCTTCCATCCATGTCCCCTCTCCTCTTCTCTGTCATCCGTCTCCTCCTCTTCCATCCATGTCCCCTCTCCTTCTCTCTTTCATCATTATTTTCCTCTTCCATCCATGTCCCCTCTCCTCCTCTCTGTCATCATTCTCCTCCTATTCTATTCATATCCCCTCTCCTCCCCTCTGTCACTATTCTCTTCCTCTTCCATCCATGTCCTCTCTGTCATCATTCTCTTCCCCTTCCATCCATGTCCCCTCTCCTCCCCTCTGTCATCATTCACGTCCTCTTCCATCCATGTCCCCTCTCCTCCTCTCTGTCATCATTCTCCTCCTCTTCCATCCATGTCCCCTCTCCTCCTCTCTTTCATCATTCTTTTCCTCTTCCATCCATTTCCCCTCTCCTCCTCTCTGTCATCATTCTCCTCCTCTTCTATTCATATCCCCTCTCCTCCTCTCTGTCACTATTCTCTTCCTCTTCCATCCATGTCCCCTCTCCTCCTCTCTGTCATCATTCTCTTCCCCTTCCATCCATGCCCCCTCTCCTCCCCTCTGTCATCATTCTCTTCCTCTTCCATCCATGTCCCCTCTCCTTCCCTCTGTCATCATTCTCCTCCTCTTCTATTCATATCCCCTCTCCTCCTCTCAGTCGTAATTCTCCTCCTCTTCAATTCATATCCCCTCTCCTCCCTTCTGTCATCATTCTCTTCCTCTTACATCCATGTCCCCTCTCCTCCTCTCTGTCCACAATCTCCTCCTCTTCCATCCATGTCCCCTCTGCTCCCCACAGCCATCATTCTCCACCCCTTGCATCCATGTCCCCTCTCCTCCTCTGTCATAATTTTCCTCCTCTTCCATTCATATCCCCTCTCCTCTCTGTAATCATTCTCATCCTCTTCCATTCATATCCTCTCTCCTCCCCTCTGTCATCATTCTTTTCCTCTTACATCCATGTCCCCTCTCCTCCTCTCTGTCCACAATCTCCTCCTCTTCCATCCATGTCCCCTCTGCTCCTCTCTGTCAGCAATCTCAGCCTCTTCCATCAATGTGCCCACTTCGCCCCTCTTTCATCATTCTCCACCTCTTTTGTCTATGTCAACTCTCCTCTTCTTTGTCATCATTCCCCTCCTCTTCCATCCAAATACCCTCTCCCCCGCTCGATCATCAGTCTCCTCCTTTTCCATCAATGTCCCCTCTCCTTCTCTCTGTCATCATTCTCATCCCCATCCATCCATGACCCAACTTCTCACCACAGCCATCATTCACCTCCTCTTGCATCCATGCCCCCTCTCCTCCTCTTTGTCATCATTCTTCTCCTCTTCCATCCATGTCCCCTCTCCTTCCTTCCATCATCATTCTCCTCCCCTTCCATCTATGTCCTCTCTCCTCCCCTCTATCATTTCCCCCTCCCCTTCCATCCATGTCCCCTCTCCTCCTCTCTGTCATCATTCTCCTCCCCTTCTATCCATGTCCTCTCTCCTCCCCACTGTCATCATGCTCTTCCTCTTCCATCCATGTCCCCTCTCCTCCTCTCTGTCATCATTCTTCTTCTCTTCCATCCATGCCCTTTCCCCCCCCCCCTCTGTTATCATTCTCCTCCCCTTCCATCAATGTCCCCTCTCATCCTCTCTGCCATCATTCTCCTCCTCTTCTATTCATATCCCCTCTCCTCCCTTCTGTCACCATTCTCTTCCTCTTCCATCCATGTCCCCTCTCCTCCTCTCTGTCATCTGTCTCCTCCTCTTCCATCCATGTCCCCTCTCCTTCTCTCTTTCATCATTATTTTCCTCTTCCATCCATGTCCCCTCTCCTCCTCTTTGTCATCATTCTCCTTCTCTTCTATTCATATCCCCTCTCCTTCCCTCTGTCATCATTCTTTTCCTCTTCCATCCATGTCCCCTCTCCTCCTCTCTGTCATCATTCTCCTCCTCTTCCATCCATGTCCCCTCTCCTCCTCTCTTTCATCATTCTTTTCCTCTTCCATCCATGTCCCCTCTCCTCCTCTCTGTCATCATTCTCCTCCTATTCTATTCATATCCCCTCTCCTCCCCTCTGTCACTATTCTCTTCCTCTTCCATCCATGTCCTCTCTGTCATCATTCTCTTCCCCTTCCATCCATGTCCCCTCTCCTCCCCTCTGTCATCATTCATGTCCTCTTCCATCCATGTCCCCTCTCCTCCTCTCTGTCATCATTCTCCTCCTCTTCCATCCATGTCCCCTCTCCTCCTCTCTTTCATCATTCTTTTCCTCTTCCATCCATGTCCCCTCTCCTCCTCTCTGTCATCATTTTCCTCCTCTTCTATTCATATCTCCTCTCCTCCTCTCTGTCACTATTCTCTTCCTCTTCCATCCATGTCCCCTCTCCTCCTCTCTGTCATCATTCTCTTCCCCTTCCATCCATGCCCCCTCTCCTCCCCTCTGTCATCATTCTCTTCCTCTTCCATCCATGTCCCCTCTCCTTCCCTCTGTCATCATTCTCCTCCTCTTCTATTCATATCCCCTCTTCTCCTCTCAGTCATAATTCTCCTCCTCTTCAATTCATATCCCCTCTCCTCCCTTCTGTCATCATTCTCTTCCTCTTATATCCATGTCCCCTCTCCTCCTCTCTGTCCACAATCTCCTCCTCTTCCATCCATGTCCCCTCTGCTCCCCACAGCCATCATTTTCCTCCCCTTGCATCCATGTCCCCTCTCCTCCTCTGTCATAATTTTCCTAGTCTTCCATTCATATCCCCTCTCCTCTCTGTAATCATTCTCATCCTCTTCCATTCATATCCTCTCTCCTCTCCTCTGTCATCATTCTCCTCCTCTTCTATTCATATCCCCTCTCCTCCTCTCTGTCATCATTCTCTTCCTCTTCCATCCATGTCCCCTCTCCTCCTCTCTGTCATCATTCTCTTCCCCTTCCATCCATGTCCCTTCTCCTCCCCTCTGTCATCATTCATGTCCTCTTCCATCCATGTCCCCTCTCCTCCTCTCTGTCATCATTCTCCTCCTCTTCCATCCATGTCCCCTCTCCTCCTCTCTGTCATCATTCTCCTCCTCTTCTATTCATATCCCCTCTCCTCCTCTCTGTCATCATTCTCCTCCTCTTCCATCCATGTCCCCTCTCCTCCTCTCTGTCATCATTCTCCTCCTATTCTATTCATATCCCCTCTCCTCCCCTCTGCCACTATTCTCTTCCTCTTCCATCCATGTTCTCTCTGTCATCATTCTCTTCCCCTTCCATCCATGTCCCTTCTCCTCCCCTCTGTCATCATTCATGTCCTCTTCCATCCATGTCCCCTCTCCTCCTCTCTGTCATCATTCTCCTCCTCTTCCATCCATGTCTTTTCCTCTTCCATCCATGTCCCCTCTCCTCCTCTCTGTCATCATTCTCCTCCTCTTCTATTCATATCCCCTCTCCTCCTCTCTGTCACTATTCTCTTCCTCTTCCATCCATGTCCCCTCTCCTCCCCTCTGTCATCATTCTCTTCCCCTTCCATCCATGTCCCCTCTCCTTCCCTCTGTCATCATTCTCTTCCTCTTCCATCCATGTCCCCTCTCCTCCTCTCTGTCATCATTCTCATCCCCATCCATCCATGACCCAACTTCTCACCACAGCCATCATTCTCCTCCTCTTGCATCCATGCCCCCTCTCCTCCTCTTTGTCATCATTCTTCTGCTCTTCCATCCATGTCCCCTCTCCTTCCCTCCATCATCATTCTCCTCCCCTTCCATCTATGTCCTCTCTCCTCCCTTCTGTCATTTCCCCCTCCCCTTCCATCCATGTCCCCTCTCCTCCTCTCTGTCATCATTCTCCTCCCCTTCCATCCATGTCCTCTCTCCTCCCCACTGTCATCATGCTCTTCCTCTTCCATCCATGTCCCCTCTCCTCCTCTCTGTCATCATTCTTCTTCTCTTCCATCCATGCCCTTCCCCCCCCCTCTGTTATCATTCTCCTCCCCTTCCATCAATGTCCCCTCTCATCCTCTCTGCCATCATTCTCCTCCTCTTCTATTCATATCCCCTCTCCTCCCTTCTGTCATCATTCTCTTCCTCTTCCATCCATGTCCCCTCTCCTCCTCTCTGTCATCAGTCTTCTCCTCTTCCATCCATGTCCCCTCTCCTTCTCTCTTTCATCATTATTTTCCTCTTCCATCCATGTCCCCTCTCCTCCTCTCTGTCATCATTCTCCTTCTCTTCTATTCATATCCCCTCTCCTCCCCTCTGTCATCATTCTTTTCCTCTTCCATCCATGTCCCCTCTCCTCCTCTCTGTCATCATTCTCCTCCTCTTCCATCCATGTCCCCTCTCCTCCTCACTTTCATTATTCTTTTCCTCTTCCATCCATGTCCCCTCTCCTCCTCTCTGTCATCATTCTCCTCCTATTCTATTCATATCCCCTCTCCTCCCCTCTGCCACTATTCTCTTCCTCTTCCATCCATGTCCTCTCTGTCATCATTCTCTTCCCCTTCCATCCATGTCCCTTCTCCTCCCCTCTGTCATCATTCATGTCCTCTTCCATCCATGTCCCCTCTCCTCCTCTCTGTCATCATTCTCCTCCTCTTCCATCCATGTCCCCTCTCCTCCTCTCTGTCATCATTCTCCTCCTCTTCTATTCATATCCCCTCTCCTCCTCTCTGTCACTATTCTCTTCCTCTTCCATCCATGTCCCCTCTCCTCCCCTCTGTCATCATTCTCTTCCTCTTCCATCCATGTCCTCTCTCCTCCCCTCTATCATCATTCTCTTCCTCTTCCATCCATGTCCCCTCTCCTTCCCTCTGTCATCATTCTCCTCCTCTTCTATTCATATCCCCTCTCCTCCTCTCAGTCGTAATTCTCCTCCTCTTCAATTTATATCCCCTCTCCTCCCTTCTGTCATCATTCTCTTCCTCTTCCATCCATATCCCCTCTCCTAATGTCTTTCATCATTCTCCTCCTCTTCCATCCATGTCCCCTCTCCTCCTTTCTGTTATCATTCTTTTCCTCTTCCATCCATGTCCCATTTCCTCCCCTCTGTCATCATTCTCTTCCTCTTCCATGTGTGTCTGCTATCCTCCTCTCTGTTTTAATTCTTCTATTCTCCCTCCCTGTCTGTTCCTGTCTCTGGTGGTTCTACTCCTCTTCCATCGATGCCTGCTCTCCTCTCCTCTCCTTTCGATCCTCTTTCCTATGTTCCCCTTTTAACTGTTATTATTCTTCATTTCCATATTGCATGGATCACTTATACAGTATATGTAGCACTACCCCCGCAGGAGCTGCTGGTATTTTGCCTGGGTCTTCCCCACTTTTTGCTCTGCAGCCAGGCTCAAGGTATTTCCCACAGCCAGATGCACACACACTTCCACTTGTTACTCCAATGATCAGTCTAAGGGGTTTATGTTGGTTGTTTTATTGGAGAACTTGGATTGGGATGGGGTATAGTGGGATACTCCAAATTGAACTTTTCACACCAAGAACTCTAACTTCCTTTCCTAGTGAAGCTTGACGACCGAAGTCCTTGCAAAGGCACATGCAGACTTCTTCATAGCAGCACAGAGCAATGCCCCTTAGTGAAGTAGTGGACGGTCCTGCACAAAGCTCTAAGGGCACTAGCCAGTGTTCTTCTTTGTGTAGGCCCTCATCTGACTTAGATCACAAGAGAGCATTACTGTCTAAAGATCTTTAGGAACTCACAAGGCTCCTGCGGCATCACCTTCTCTCTCTCCGTAATACCAGACCAGACGCAATGTAGACTCTCCCTCTGTCAGCTATGGTAGGACCAGGGATGCCACACAGACTTCAGGCCCTTGGATCTCCCATCTGAAGCCACATGTCAGCAATTCAGGCCCTCAGGTCATCCACCTGAAGCCACATGGCCACAAGTTCTGGACAGGCAAAGCCTCTTCCCCCCTAGCCTGGTGCAATCCTCTCCTGAGAGTGACACCGAGCCCATGTGCTCCTCCAATACAAGAGCAGGCACCCGGCATGCCTAGGGGCATCTCCCCCTGTAATTGGCTGTATGAATGTTCATGGCTTTATCTACTTTCCATAGTTGCTAGGACATAGTGAAACTTCAAGACAGCATGAGCAGCACCAGAGCACACTGAGCAGACTACACTAGCCAATCACTGCTCTCTATTAAGAAGACAGCACATACATTTGCCTAGTTGTCTCCCTGTTAAGCAGAGAAACCAAAAACTATAATACACTCATCCAGTGGCGGGCGCTACATTAGGGGCGCAGGGGCGCCGCCCCCCCCCCCAGTCCATGCACCCGGCCCCCTAATCTCCATACGGCGCGCCGGACGCATGGATTTCACTGTGGGTTTTCTTTTCTGAAGAGGCTCTAATTGGCTTCAAAAAGGGTGGGCTCGGGACCCAGTTGTGTGACATTAGTGAATTAATATTTTCTAATGTCTTCCTGCTTCTCCTCCTGGCCAATCAGGAAGTGGGTCCTGAGAACCAATTAGCCAGAGAGTCTTAGGACTCCCGGCCAATCAGGTCTCAGGATCTGCTTCCTGTTCGGGCGGGAGGAGAAGCAACGGCCCTGGCTCTTCGCTCGGCAAGCTGCGGGCCATATGCAGCGAGGAGCAGCATGTGGAGGGGCGGAGCAACAGCCTCTTCTGGATTCCAGGAGCCCTACCCCGGATCCAGCACCTCGTTATCGTCCTCCTAAGGTAAGGCCATGGATCGCCGTCTTCCCGTCCGACCCGTCGGGGGCGGGAAGTATGAGTGAGGGGGGCCAGGTGTGTTTGCCGCCCTCCCAAAATATTGAGCACCAGCCATCACTGCACTCATCCTATCACCTACCTAGGAGGGTGCTACATAAATTATGGAGAAAAACAATATTTCTTACATTAAACTCTATACATTTGCTTGCGACACGACTGAATCTTTTATTTATGAAAAAAGATTACGTTAAAGGCAGCGGTCCCCAAACCGTGACCAACTGGTTGCCATAATCCTGCCCCTGCAATGAGAAGGCCATGTGTGTAGAGCTTTCTTACTGAACATCATGCAAGCCACTGTGCAGAGTGATGCAGAGCATTCCGGCACCCAGCAATTTGTTAGATACCTTTTGGCCATGACATCACAATGAGGAGCGCTGCAGGAAAGGACATGGAGCCTGCACACAGGTAAGTTTCACTGAACAGTGTAATAGACTGTGAAGTGGTCCTTTGATTAAAAACAGTTTGGGCATCCTTGCTTTATAGTAATTCACCCATCACTTAAACCCCTTTCACACTGGGGCGGTTTGCAGGCGCTATTGTGCTAAAAATAGCGCCTGCAAACCGACCTGAAACAGCGGCTGCTGTTTCTCCAGTGTGAAAGCCCCGAGGGCTTTCACACTGGAGCTGTGCGCTAGCAGGACCGCTCCAAAAGTCCTGCTAACCGCATCTTTGGAGCGGTGAAGGAGCGGTGTGTTTACCGCTCCTCCACCGCTCCTTCCCATTGAAAGCAATGGGACACCGCGGCTATACTGCGGCTATACCTAAACATAGCGGCGATTTACCGCCACTGCACCTCCCGCCCCAGTGTGAAAGGGGCCTTATTATTGTAGCACCCTCCTTGTTAGGCTGATAGATACCTTTTTTATTTGGCTCCACTGTAGTGAGTGGAGTGGTTGTTAATTGTTTGGTCTGATCAGGATTCCTGAGCTGAGAGTTTGATTACTTCCCCTGCCTCTTGAAGAAGCTTCCAGAGCATAGGGAGGGAAATTAAAACGACCAGTGGAATATTCATCATGCCCCAGCCTATCCTTGAAAGGAGGCATCCAGAAGGCGGCTGGAGAGGTGATAAATACACAGCAGGCTTAAGCAGATTGTTCTTTCCTTATTTGGGAGGGTTTCAGTTCTCCTGCAGGGCTGCTGCCCCTAGAAGATAGCCAGACAGACAAGAAGCTGCGGTTTAGGCCTCAGCGGCTGCTGGGCTAGGGGCCTGTGGAAGATTGTATGAGAATTACACTTGCTGGAAGGCACTGCACTAGAATCCTGAGTCTGGAGAAGGTTCTTGTTATCTCCCTCACTACCTGTGGATGCTGGGTGGCAGACAGCGCATAGGACACTGTGAGTAAAGACCTTGTTGGGACTTATAACTGGCAGTGTGCTATGAGGGAACTTTCCCTGCTACCCCCAGAAAGTTACTGTTAAAAGGTTAGAGAGAAGTCTGTCCTCCTATTCCTGATCATTTTGGAGTATTCTGTGACCCTAAACCCTTCTCCTGTTAAAGTTCTTCAGCAATAAATACTAACAAGATATCCTCTGGACTAGGGGTCTCCAAACTTTCTAAACAAAGGGCCGGTTTACTGTCCTTCAGACTTTAGGAGGGCCGGACTACAGCCAGTGGGAGTAGAAAAGGTATTGATGTCCAGTTGGAGTAAACAATGCCCTATATTTGGTGTCAGTGGGAGGAATAGTGCCCCATCGTTGGTGCCAATAAAAGGAATTATTGTGCCCCATCGTTGTTGTCTGTGGGAGGAATTGTGCCACATCGTTGGTGTCAGTGGAAGGAATTGTGCCCCATAATTGATGACAGTGGGAGGAATTGTGCCCCATCGTTGTTGTCAGTGGGAGGACTATTGCCTCATTGTTGGTGCCAATAAAAGAATTGTGCCCATCATTGGTGTCTGTGGGAGGAATTGTGTCCCATCGTTGGTGTCAGTGGGAGGATATGAGCTCTTTCTTTGGTGTCAGTGGGAGGAATTATGCCCGATTGTTGGTGTCAGTGGATGGGATAGTGCCCCAAGGGCCGGATAAAGGCAATCAAAGGGCCGCATCCGGCCCCAGGGCCGCAGTTTGGAGACCACTGCTCTAGACTGAGCCTGAATCACTGCATTTTGTAATTGGCAGCCTCTGTACTACTTTGGGAGGACCCATCTATTTCCAATGGCCCCTTCGGGGGTAAGTGACACATTATAGTAGCTTCATTTGTGTATATACTTAAAATGCACTCATTTCAAACAGACAGCCAAATTCTGATTAGTGGCTCTGGAATTTACATAGTCCAGTTAAAAAAATACAAAATCCCATCTAGTTCAACCAATAGAAAAAAAATGCATAAATAGAAAACCTCTATTTACAGAACCCTATAGCCAAGTGATCCAGAGGAAGGCAAAAACAAAAAACAAAAAAAAAACAATAAAACATGGTCCAATTTGCTGAAGTTAAAGAAACAAAAAATCCTTCCTGATCCCCTGAAGACAGATGAATCCTGTACTCTATTCTGTCTTATGATTTTATTCTTATAATTATTTTTTATATTATTCTTCTTCTCTGCATCACATGTTGCAGATGTTCAGGTGTCCGGTGATCTCCAGCAGGCGTTGACCCAACACCAGACCACATTCAGCAGTCTGACTCAGAGCCTCAGGAGTGAAGAGCAGCTCTTGGAGTCAGTAAAAAAGAAGCTGGTGGGCACTGAGAGTGAGCTGGAGGACGCCCATCGGGAGCTGCAGAGGACCCAGCAGAATCTGGAGATGGTCCACCTGGAGCTGAAGGACATGTTAGAAAACATGCTGGACCTAAACAGCAGTCATATTCAGAGTGTCAGGAGGGGAGAGGAGCTCCTGGCATCAATGAGGAGCAATCTGACAGCCACCAAGACTGAGCTGGAGAAGGCAGTACAGAACGAGGCGGACCTGAACAGCTCTCTGCTGCAGTGTCTTCAGGATAAAGAGACATCTTCAACCGAAAGGCAAAAAGAAGAAGTGACACTGAATCATGTAAAGTCCAAACTGGACCAGTGCTTAGCGGAGCGGAGAGGTATTATGTGTTATCATTCCTATTCTGTTCAAGGTGTTTTCTAATAATCAAATCCCCCCTTGACCCTTTCACAAGCTAAAAGGCAATACTAATGCCCCGTACACACGGTCGGAATTTTTATTCCGACCATTTGTGTGCCCCACCGGACTTTTTTCCGATGAATTCCGTCGGAGTTTAGATAGAGAACATGTTCTCTTTTACTCCGATGGAATTCTGTTGGAATTCCGATGTGCTTTTGGCCAGGCAATAGTCCGACCATGTGTACGGGGCATTAGTTATAACACTTTATTGACCAATGGATTTACATGCAGCATCCTCTTCTAGGTAGGCTGCTAGGCTATATCTAGTTAATGGCTTCACTGTAGTGAGTGGAGCAGAGATCTATTGGTTTTGTCTATTCAGGGTTTTCTAAGCTGGGAGTTTGGTTCCTCACACCTGCTTCTGGAAAAGGTTTCTAGAATATAGGGTCGAGAGATTCAAATGACCAGCATTATTACTGATCATGCCCTAGCCAATCCCTGGAAGGAGGTATCCAGAAAGGTGGATGGGGAGGTGATACATGTTTGGAAGGCCTTGTCAGGATGTTTATTCCTCTCTAGGGAGGGTCTCAGTTCTCTTGGGGCTACTGCCCCTGGAGGCAGCTTTACTGAGATTGCAGTCTGGACCTTAGCAGAAGCTGGACAGAGGGCCGAGAGAAGATTGCTAAGGAGGATTTGTGTTACTCTCTGGGAAGACTGTTAAAGGATTTGTGTGGGAAAGCACTGTCTAAAGTCCTGGTGAAGGATCTTTGATCTCCCTCACTGATGATCTCCTGGTGGAACTAGGGTGACCACATTTCCAAACTACCATTCAGGGACACCCTCCCTTCCCAAAAATCAGCTTGTTCTGAAACGAATCACAGCACAGTGTTTGGACACAAGAGGTGGGATTTATGATTTCTCCAATCACAAGCAGGGGGCGGGGATTTTGCTCCTCCAGGCATTCCCGGCCAGGACAAGTAATGTCAGTGAGTAAAGCGGTGATGTGGCGGCGTTTTTTGGAGGCATCAGATTGGCCCGGGGGGTGGCTGTGTCAGTTTCATTCCGGGACACTGTATTGTCCTGCAGGGGAAAGGGAGCCACTCAGGTGTGGATGTCCTTCAAATTACCTCCTCCCAGCAACCGAGGGTGCAAGCAATGCAAATATGAGCAAAGAAAGAAGGTCTTCTGGACAGCAGCACTCCGATTAAAAGCCTTTATTCCAAAGAAGTTCAGGAAACCAAAACACACACTGCACAACACAGCAGCACACTGGTCATATCTGGCTAATGTGTTTCACACTGTTCTATGAGTAAGCACTAGAACAGTGTGAAACGCGTTAGCCAGATATGACCAGTGTGCTGTGTTGTGCAGTGTGTGTTTTGGTTTCCTGAACTTCTTTGGAATAAAGGCTTTTAATCGGAGTGCTGCTGTCCAGAAGACCTTCTGTCTTTGCACACTGTATTGTCCTGGAATGAAGGTGCCCGGGACATACCTGCAAAATCCGGGACTGTCCCAGGCAATCCGGGACACGTGGTCACCCTAGGTGGAACCTGGTTGGCGGTCAGCTCCTGGGACACTGTGAGTAAGACCTGATGTGGAACGTCCATGTGTGATTGCAGTGATAATGATTTAGAGTGAATATGGTCTTCCTATTGATAGATAATTCTGTTTTGGAGTATCTGACCCGACCCTAAACCCTCTCCTGTTTCAAGTTCTTCAGCAACAAATAGTAAAAATACATCCCTAGATGGAGCCATTGTTTCTGGTGTGGGTGAGACTGTGTCTGTGGCAGAAAGCCTCTGTACTAGCAAGTAAGACCTGGGCATATTGTTAGCAGCCCCTCCATGGGTGAGCGCTCCTACTAGGCTGCACAGATAGGTCAATGACCTCCATCGCAGCAGTACAGCTTGGTCAGGAACATTGGTCAGCATATACTCCAACCTACTGACTGGACAAAGAAGTATCAGAACACTGAACAGGCCAGCACTATGCTCTCTCCAGTCTGCGTGTGCACTCCTCCTATCCAGAGGTGTTGAGCAACAGAAAGAGAAGCCGCTCAGGTGTGGAAGTCTACTCAGTGATCACTTCTTCCCAAAACTACGGGTGCAGGCAAAGCACACATAGGCAGAGCAAAAGAACAGATTCTTCTGGACAGCAGCACTCCGAATAAAAATTGCCTTTATTTGTAAAATCCAAAAATCCAAAAACCACACTACAGGTCACAACACAATGGTCAAGCTGACGCGTTTCACACTGTGCTAGTGTTTAATCATAGCTATTATTAAAGCGGAGTTCCACCCAAATTTGGAACTTCCGCTTAATCCACTCCTCGCCCCCTTACATGCCACAGTAGGAGTGGGACTTCCTGTCCCACTTCCTCCTTCCGCCCTGGGGTCGCCTAGGCGATACGTCATATCGCCTTTTGGCGGCCCCTCCCTGTAGGCGATCACCTGGGACGTGACAGGTCCCAGGCGATCGCCTGTCCACTCAGAGAGCGCAGTGAGTGCCCGGCCGTGAAGCCGAAAGCTGTCACGGCAGGGTGCCCACACTATGAATGGAGGCGCCGGCGGAGAAGGGGGGGAGAGGAGCGGAGCTCTGGGCGGCGCAGTGCTGGACAGTGGAAAAGGTAAGTGTCTGTTTATTAAAAGCCAGCAGATACACTTTTTGTAGCTGCTGACTTTTAATAAACATAAAAAACATTACCAAATTTCCCATGAAAGATTTAACCCATTGGAGCAGACTTTCTCAGCCTTGTGTACCCTTAAGAGACCCCTAAAATAATATTCAGGTCTCAGGGGGGGAACCCCTGATAAAACCAATTTATCTGGGGTCAGTGGGAGGAATGTCTCTTACATTGGTGGTCAGTGGGAGGCAGTAGTGTATTTAGGTTTTGTGCTGCCCTAGGCCTGACTAAACTTGTGCACCCTGTAATCTAAAAATGACCCACCCCTTTCTGTCAAGGCTAGACCCCTTGCTGTTTAAGACCCACCCTGAAATTTTCGAGTGGGGGCACTAGTTCTGAGGGCCAATGAATTCCCTTAATTTTCCTCTCACTTCCTGTTTGGCTATGGGGCAGGAAGTGAAGGGAAATCTCTGCAATGGGACAGGGATGGTAAAAAATAAACTGACAGGGGCTATAACCCTCCCTTACTCTATCCAAAATGGAAAAAAAAAAGTGTTGCCTATAGTTCTACTTTAAGCACAAACTTCTGATAATTTTATGGAGAGGACTAAGAAGATATAACCATGCCAATGGTGCAGCAGAAAACATATAGCACAGTGAGGAAGGTTTGTGGTCCAGGATGATGGGACAGTCAAAATTAGAAGCAACACACCCCCCCCCCCCAGTTGCGGAATGCGGGCCGGCCGCATACCGGAAGCAGTGCGGCCGCTTTATGGGGGCGCTAGACTAACTTGCCTCTCAGCCAATTCCGCCCCATTAGACTGGCGCTACACTAACAGTGTAGCGCAAGCCGGCGGGGACTCTTTCCGTGCTGCCCCCCCCCCTGCAAAGTGCTGCCCTAGGCCTGGGCCTTGTTGGCCTAGGCCAGGATACAGCATTGGTGGGAGGAATGCTTCCCCTTACAGTGGTGGTTAGAATGCCAGCCTTGGAGAAAGCTAAAAAAAAGATCATTGGTGTCCTATTTTTAGCTCTTTCAAGTGGCGCTGGTCCTGAAACTATCCAGGCACCATCAAATGAGAGGTCAATCAGCCACAGTTCAATTCATAAGCCTCATACACACGACCGGTTTTCTTGGCAAGAAACTACAAGAAAACTGCCGGGAGAGCTTTCTTGCCGAGAAAACCGGCCGTGTGTACGAGGCTTTCAGGTTTCTCGTCAAGAAAACTGCCCAGAATCTCAACGAGAAAAAAAGACCTGCATTCTTTTTTCTCGTCGTCATTCTCGTCAGACTGTATTTGGACGAGAAAACTGGTCGTGTGTATGCTTTTCCGAGTCTTCAAAAACCGCGCATTGTCAGAATCAAGTATGAGATGGGAGCGCACCTTCTGGTAAAACTAGCGTTCGTAATGGAGATAGCACATTTGTCACGCTGTAACAAACTGAAAGAACAAAGACTGAAAAGCGCGAATCGTCTCTCCCCAAACTTTTACTAACACGAGGTAACACGAGATCAGCAAAAGCAGCCCAAGGGGTGGCGCCATTGGAATAGAACTTCCCCTTTTTACTGCCGGCGTACGTGTTGTACTTCACCGCGCTTTACAACGACAAGATTTTGGATTGACAGTGTGTATGCAAGGAAAGCTTGACAAGAAACCCGTTGAGAAAAACAACGTTGTTTTGGCGACGAGATTCTCGGCCGTGTGTACGAGGCTTTAGCCACCTGTAGGCGGGTGCATGTAATCTTCTGGCCTGCGGGTGGCACTCTGTCATTGTTACAGGGGAAGAGGAATCTATAAAGGGAAGTTTGCCCTTTTGGTGCCTCCATTAGTCCTCTCTGGGAAGGTAGGCATCTGACTGGATGCTGAGTTCGTATAAAAAGAGAAAGGGGCAAGGGGGTTCCACATCCATATAAACTGGAAATTGAAAAAGATAGGACTTTTTGGGCGGACTTTAACCACTCCCCTACCCAGCCATAGTCAAATGACGTCCACAGATGGGATCTCCCATCCTGGGTGGATGTCATATGACGTCCTCGGCTTTGTAGGGGGATATCTGAATGATGGGTGCAGCTAGAGGCATCATTCAGATATCCTTTTGACGTGCCGGCGATTCTGTGCACCATAAGAATGATCATAGCGGCGGTTCCGCCGCTTGATCGTTCTTATAGGCGGCGGGAGGGGACACCCCCCCTCCCGCCACCATCCGGTGCTTCCCTGGGCTCTCCCATGCCATCGGGGACCCGGAGAGAATCTTCCGGCGCCGGTGGTGGGTCACGTGACGAGCATAGAGATGACTGGTGACCATATGGTCATCTCTATGATCGTCGGAGGCCCGGGCGCGATGTGATGACGTCACGCCCAGGGTCCTCAAATGTAAACAAAGCCGCCATTGCGGCTGTAAGTATGAGATCAGTGAATTTTTTTTTCACAATCTCATGGTTTCCAGCCTGGAGGAGAGATGTGGGGGGAGGGGGAGGTCTTATTGACCCCGCATCTCTCCATAAAGAGGACCTGTCACACACCATTCCTATTACAAGGGATGTTTACATTCCTTGTAATAGGAATAAAAGTGATCAAAAAAAAAAAAAAAAACTTAAATAAATGTAAAAAAAAAAATAAGTAAAAAAAAAAATAATAATAATAAAAAAAATTAAAACGCCCCTGTCCCCGGTAGCTCGCGATCAGAAGCGAATGCACACGTAAGTCGCCCCCAGATATGTAAACGCCGTTCAAACCACATATGTGAGGTATCGCCGGGTGCGTTTGAGCGCGTGCAACAATTCTAACGCTAGACCTCCTCTGTAATTCTAACCTGGTAACCTGTAAAAAAAATTAAAGCGTCGCCTATGGAGATTTTTAAGTACCGAAGTTTGGCGCCATTCCATGAGTGTGCGCAATTTTAAAGCGTGACATGTTAGGTATCTATTTACTCGGCGTAACATCATCTTTCATATTTTCCCAAAAAATTGGGCTAACTTTACAGTTTTGTTATTTTTTAATTCATGAAACCATTTTTTTTTTTTAAAAAGGCGTTTGAAAAATGATTGCGCAAATACCGTGCAAGAAAAAAAGTTGCAATGACCGTCATTTTATTCCCTAGGGTGTCTGCTAATAAAACATATATAATGTTTGGTGGCTCTGAGTAATTTTCTAGCAAAAGAATGATGATTTGTACATGTAGGAGAGAAGTGCTAGAATAGGCCCGGTATGGAAGTGGTATAAAAAGCCCCGGTATGGAAAGGGTTAAAGGTACCAGAAAAGGAAATCACAAAATTAGAAAAAATATAGTTTAATTATACAAATTGATAAAAAAAAATGATACAAAAAATAGCATTAAAAAAAACACACAGATTTTTGACTCTGCATAGGAGTCATACATTAAATGACAATTCTCGTTTGATATATCTAAGACAAAATTGGTGTACGTTTCACTTGTGGCTTCCTCAGGACTTTTTGTCAAATATCAGAGAAAAGGGAATTTGTGTAAAGAAGAAAAATAATAATCAAATGCATATAACGACAGTGGGCATATATAGGTACACTCTTCAGGCAAGCATCATATCAGATGGCACAGTGCATATAGAAAGGACACCACCTACTGTAATTAGCGGAGTCCTTCAAGTGCGCGACATGCCTCGCAACCACTCCCATTGGCCGGTACATCAGATAGTCAGATAGTCAGATCACTCCAGAAAAATTCAAAAGAATATATATAAAAAATTGCCTCTGAAAAGACTAGTAATAAATCAAACCAGTGCATTAGATCTTGTAGACATTACTCACTAGGTACAACCGGAGCTTTAAGCATGAGCAGGTGGTCTCTAATACCGTGCATAGAATGGACTACAGGACAATAACCAGCAGTTACTGTAAAAATAAACAGTAATATAAGAAAGATCGTTATTTGAAAAAAATGATTTAAACATAGGATGTTAACCCCTTGCTTACTGGGCACATAAACCCCCTTCCTGCCCAGGCAAAATTTCAGATTTTGGCACTGCGTCGCTTTGAATGACAATGGCTCGCAAACAAAATTGACGTCCTTTTTTCCCCACAAATAGAGATTTCTTTTGGTGGTATTTGATCACCTCTGCGGTTTTTATTTTTTGCGCTATAAACCAAAAAAGAGCGACAATTTAAAAAAAAAAACACAATATTTTTGGATTTTTGCTATAATAAATATCCCAATTTTTTTTTTAAAAAACAATTTTTTCCTCAGTTGAGGCGGATACGTATTATTCTACATATTTTTGGTTCAAAAAATCCCAATAAGCGTATAGTGATTGGTTTGCGCAAAAGTTATAGCGTCTACAAAATAGGGGAAAGAATTCTGACATTTTTTTTTTTTTTTACTAGTAATGGCGGCGATCTGCGATTTTTGTCAGGACTGCGATATTACGGCGGACACATCGGACACTTTTGACACATTTTTAGGACCATTCACATTTATACAGCGATTAGTGCTATAAAACTGCACTGATTACTGTATAAATGTGACTGGCAGGGAAGGGGTTAACACTAGGGGGTGAGGAAGGGGTTAATATGTTCCCTAATGTGTGATTGCTACTGTGGGGGGAGGGGACTGACTGGGGGAGGAGACTGATCTGTGTCCCTATGTACAAGGGACACAGCATCAGTCTCCTCTCTCCCTGACAGGACATGGATCTGTACCGGCCGATCGCGGGTACCTGGCGGACATCGCGGCCGCCAGGCACGCGCATCGGCATCTCAGTGATGCGCCCCCCAGTGGCCGGAGGAGCGGAGGCCGTATAAAGACGGCCTCCCGGCATTGTAGAACCACTTTGCGGCCGTCATTAGTCGTATGACGGGCGCTAAGTGGTTAATTGGCTAAAGAAAAAGAAAAAAAATCAATCAAAAAAGCCAAAAGTACCTTAGTTTATCTGCAGCATATATATGGTGGATGGTGCAACAGACACACCGGTATAGCAGTCTATTGGTACAAAAGAGACAGATTAAAGGATCCATCCATGAAGAGGCATATATATATAATAATAGTCCTAATATTGACATGGTCTGTATAGCCTAGACCTAAAACTCACCGAGGATACACTAAGCAGCGTATAATGGAGTCCAGTGCTGGTCAGGCACAGGCTCTTTAACCACCTAAGCCCCGGACCAATACGCAGCATAAAGACCAGGCCCCTTTTTGCGATTCGACACTGCGTCACTTTAACTGACAATTGCGCGGTCGTGTAACGTGGCTCCCAAACAAAATTGACGTCCTTTTTTTCCCACAAATAGAGCTTTCTTTTGGTGGTATTTGATCACCTCTGCGGTTTACACACACAGATCCACGTCCCTGCTCTGTGACGAGCAATCGCGGGTGCCCGGCGGACATCGCGGCCGCCGGGCACGCGCATCGGGTCCCCAGTGATGCGGCGAGTGTGTGTGCGCTCTCCACACTGCAGGGAATCCCAGGACGTCATATGAAGGCCGCCCGGAGGGACGAAGGGTTCCTGCGGCCGTCATATGACTATACAGCGAGCGGGAAGTGGTTAAAGAAGAACTAATATTAGGACGTTCTATTGGAGGCAGCATGAGGGCTGCTTTATATGCAGAGCTTCTGTTCATGTGTACAGGCCACCAATTAAGAACAAGGAGATATGGCTTCATGTTTCCTGAACCAAAAAGAGTCTTCTGACTCTTCAAATCGCACCCCCTGTACCTCCATCCTCTACAGTTCTCTGCAAAGTAAGGAACAAAATTGATTGCTCTCTGCTATGTTTTGGCTTTGTCCCTCTGTAGATCTGTCTTGGACTCCTGGATCCATTATAATAAATACAACTAGACATGTGCACAACATAAAAATTTGTTTAGTTTGGTTTTGTTTCTGTTCGTTTCCGTTGATTGGTAACGATTCGTAATTTCGTAAGACGTGGGTTATCGTATTCGGACTCTTTCGTATTTCCGTAAGGGTTATTTTTCCGTTGATTAGTTTTTCCGTTAGTCTAATTTTTCGTTGATTTGAAGTTCGTATTTTTCGTTATATTTTATATTCGGCCCGCGTTCGTATTTTCGTAAGAACTATATTTTCGTTGATTTGCAATGATTCGTATTTCCGGGTCTAATTTCCGTTGATTGAAAAATTGTTCTTTTGTAGATTTAATTACATTCGTACTTTCGTTAGAATACATTTTCCGTTTATTCGAAACACTACTCGTCGTCATTTTGTAATTCGTACTTTCGTGAGATTGACCGGCTCATTTATTCGTACTTTCGTATCATTGTTTTCGTAGATTAGTAATCGGGGCATAATTCGTAATATAGAAACTAGAATCTAGACAGAGTTTGCTTAAGAAACAAAGAATTTCTCTCTCACAAGTCACAACTTTACTCACAAATCCACCAAAACAGTGCCACCTACCCAACCACACCCTATCTGGACTCTGGAAGGAATGCACTGCAGTCTAACACAGAAAAACACTCAAGGGAATAAGAAACAAGCTCATTGGGGGAAGGGACAACCTCTTCAGGGGAAGGGACAACCTCTTCAGGGGAAGGGACAAGCTTGTTGGCCAACGTCCAGAAATATTTCAGAACCAACAAATTAGTTGTTTTGATTTCCGTTTTCCAAATATTCGTAATTTAGTTTTTGTTTTGTTTTTCATTAATTTTGATATTTGTTATTTTGAATCTTTGTTCGGTATTTTCGTTGTTTTGATTTCCGTTTTCCGAATATTCGTAATTTCGAGTTTTCGTTCGTTTTGATTTTCGTTATTTTGAATCTTTGTTCGGTATTTTCGTTGTTTCTATGTTTTCGTTTTTTTTTCACTCTTTCGTATTTTCCCTGTTTCTAATTTAATAGTTTCGTATTTTCGTTGTTTTCCATATTCGTTCTTTTCGATAATTCGTTTTTCATTGGTGATTTTAGTAAACCGTTCGTTCATTCGTATGGTTATGAATTAACGAAGATAACGAATTTTGACGAATAACGAATTCGTAACTAAACAAATTGCACATGTCTAAATACAACCTACCATCATGTGTAGGGTAGACTAGTGGTTCTCAATCTCGGTCTTCAAGTACCCCCAACAGGCCATGTTTTGATCATTTCTCTTAGATAATATAGCTGTCCAAAATACCAAGCCATTGACTCTGATTTAAAGCACCTGTGAAAAATAAAGGAAAACCTGAATACATGGCCTGTTGGGGGTACTTGAGGACTGAGGTTGAGAACTACTGGGTAGACCACACCACCTCTACTAAACCATTTGGGAAAAATGTCGACCACACGGCATATCCAGGGATGGATTAAGGCAGATTGCAGCACTAGCAAGGTAGCACCTGCCCCCCATGTCCATTGGATTGATATTAGAGATGACCTTGAGCAGGGGTCTCCAAACTTTCTAAAGAAAGGGCCAGTTTACTGTCCTTCAGACTTTAGGGGGACCAGACTGTGCCCAGTGGGAATAAACAATGCCTTATCTTTGGCGTAAAGGGGAGAAATAGTGCCCCATTTTTGTTGTCAATAGAAGGAATAATGTCCTATTGTTGGTGTCAGTGGCAGGACTAATAACTCAAGGGTCGGAAAAAGGCAGGCAAAGGGCTGCATCCGGGCCTCAGGGCCACAATTTGGAGACCACTGACCTTGGTTGTTCTCCAAACTCGCTTCAAACCTGAACTCCAAACACCCGATTTTTGTACTCCAGTGACCGCCGCTCATTAGGGTGGTAAAAAGCAGAAGTTAGAAGATTGAGTAAGAGATGTGTTTGGGGGATGCCTGGGCTCATCTTTAATTGACATTGATGATAAGGACTGGAACAGGCACAGAGAAGCCGCCCCAATTGAATTGTCTATACTGCCATGTCCCGATCAGGCACCAACTGCCTACAAGTCCATCCTCCCTTGAAGGAGCAATTAGGTGCACAGCTTTGGCCAATCGCTCTTCTTCCTGTTTTATTGCAGGAGCATGAGGTTTGGGCCCCTTGGCCATTCACTTGGTCATTCACAGGACCTGTTTACAATGCCTTGTAGATGACCTCGCTCTGTTCATCTAATGTCAGAAATTCCACCAGCAAAAGTCCGATGTGAGTGTAGCAATACCCCGTAGCGGGCCACTAGTTTACATTTTGGGCTTTGCACGTTACCTCTAAGTTCGTTGTCAGGGGAAGGAAGTCTGTAGAAACTGCAATGTCCACACAAGATGTAAAACCTTCAACTGTTAGGTTTTATTTTTGCTGCAGTAACTTGTATAGGAAGTAGAAGGTATGAGAAGATAGGGGAAGGTTTAGGTACCCATTGCAGAACACACAAAAATGTCTAAAGTCATTCACCACTCTCCCTTATGAGTGGGTATTGCTCACCTGGATAGACCCCTCTCACCTGGCCTAGCAGCCGGGATGATGCACAAACCATTATGAGAACAGTCTCTGCCACAGACCGTTTGAGAACAATTGTGGATAGCCAGGAATCCTCTGCCACAGGATTTCAGTCCCGAACTTCCAGCCGTGCAGTAAAATAACCTTTTAAGCCGATCCGGCAAACTGCTGGGCTTTTAAAGTAGTAGTATCCCGAGACATTAGCACTTTGCTGGTTTCCTTCAGGGCAGGTCCTCCCCCGGTTCCCTTCATTAAACAGCTTCTTCCCTCTTGGTGGACAGCTTGAGATCCCCTTTAGGATTGTAGGCCCCAGTCATCATAACTGGGCCTACTCGCTAGAGATACAGCCTCGGGCCAACGTGGCCCCGGGCTGAGGACACACACACATACCTCGCGCCAGGAGGGCCACGAGGCGAACGACTCCTGCACAATGGCGTCTGCCCCTTAAGTATCCCTCCCCAGCATGCACAGCGGGGCACCACTCCCACTGAACCGCTGCCGAGAATGGACACCTAATACACCATGGTCTGCCTGTGTTCCAACATGGGCCTGAGGTGGTACCGCCACCTTCATGCAACAGGGGAAAATGCCATCAGGTACCACCATAACCCGGATCAGAGGCAATTTGAATATAATTACACAAGTCTGAGCCCAACTATTGGCTCAGACACTCCCTAAATTTACAATAGCGCCCCAATCATCGGGGGCAGGGCGCTACATGAGCTTTTGGTCGGAAATTCCGACCGTGCGTAGGCTCCATCGGACTTTTGCTGTCGGAATTTCCGCCAACAAAAGATTGTGAGCTAAAAAAGAAATAGCTGGATAGCCGCACTCCAAATATTCACCTTTTATTGTAAATACCTTTATATTAAAAGGAGAATATTTGGAGTGCGGCTATCCAGCTATTTCTTTTTCAATCATTTCTGATGCAAACAGAGCCAGCACCCTGTTTAACTGCGGAGACAGCTGATCGTAGGAGAGGTAATTACCTTGGAGCGGTGAACTCCCACAAAAGATTGTGAGCTGGTTCTCAAATTTTCAGACGGAAAAAATTCCTATCGGAAAATCCGATCATCTGTAGCAATTGCGACGCGCAAAATTCCAACACATGCTCGGAAACAATTCGACGTATGCTCGGAAGCATTGAACTTCATTTTCTCGGCTCGTCGTAGTGTTGTACGTCACCGCGTTCTTGACGGTCGGAAGTTTAGAGAACTTTTGTGTGACCGTGTGTATGCAGGCCAAAGCTTGAGCGGAATTCCGTCGGAAAAACCATCCAAGTTTTTTTCCGACAAAAAATCCAATCGTGTGTACGGGGCATAATTGTAGACTTCCTCAGGAAACGATTTCTATAAGATTTCCATCCCCGACTCCAGAGCTTGACTTGTTGTGTACTGATGCATTCCTTTTCCAGGTCTTTGCCCCGATGGCTGGGACCTCTTCGGAAAGAAGTGTCTCTGGATTTCTAAAAAAAGAGGGGCCTGGGAAAGTGGCAGGGCAGACTGTGAAATGAAAGGTTCCAACCTGATTACCGTACAGAAGGATTCTATGGAACTTCAGGTAAGTGGTATAGATTTGAGGGACATCTGTGCAGGTTCAAGCAGTCTTCTATGGCAACATTCTATAACCACTTCAGCCCCGGACCATTTGGCTGCCAAATGACCAGGCCACTTTTTGCGATTCGGCACTGCGTCGCTTTAACTGACAATTGCGCGGTCGTGCGACGTTGTACCCAAACAAAATTTATGTCCTTTTTTCCCCACAAATAGAGCTTTAGGTGGTATTTGATCACCTCTGCGTTTTTTATTTTTTGCGCTATAAACAAAAATAGAGCGACAATAAAAAAAAAAAAAAGCAATATTTCTTACTTTGTGCTATAATAAATATCCCCAAAAAATATATAAAAAAAAAAACACATTTTTTCTCAGTTTTGTCCGATACGTATTCTTTTCTTTTCATTTTTTGGTAATAAAAATCGCAATAAACGTATATTGATTGGTTTGCGCAAACGTTTTAGCGTTGAATACTACAAAATAGGGGATAGTTTTATGGCATTTTTATTATAAAATTTTTTTTTTACTAGTTAGGGCGGCGATCTGCGATTTTTATCGTGACTGCGACATTATGGCGGACACATCGGACACTTTTGGTGCTATTTTGGGACCATTCACATTTATACAGCTACAAAAATGCACTGATTACTGTGTAAATGACACTGTCAGTGAAGGGGTTAACCAGTAGGGGGCGCTGAATGGGGTTAAGTGTGTCCTAGGGAGTGATTCTAACTGGCTGGGGGATGGGCTAACAGTGACACAACACTGATCACTGCTTCCGATGAGACGAGAGCAGACGATCAGTGTCCTGTCACTAGGCAGAACGGGGAGAGGCTGTGTTTACACTTGCCTCTCCCCGTTCTTCAGCTCCGTGACACGATCGCGGGCCACCGGCGGACATCGAGTCCACGGGTCCCGCAGGCCCGGTCACGGAGCTCGCGGCAGGGAGCGCGCATGCGCCCGCATGGCGCGAAATTCAAAGTAACGTACAGGTACGTTACTTTGCGCAGCCGTGCCATTCTGCCGACGTATATGTACATAGCGCTGTCGGCAAGTGGTTAACAGTTTCTAACACAAAGTGTAACAGTTCCTTCATAGTTACATAGTTACATAGTTACATAGTTAGTCAGGTTGAAAAAAGACACAAGTCCATCCAGTTCAACCATGAAAAAAATAAACAAAATAAAAAATATGGTACAATCCCATATACCCAATTCTACACCCGCAGTTGATCCAGAGGAAGGCAAAAAACCCCAGCAGAGCATGATCCAATTTGCTACAGCAGGGGAAAAAAATTCCTTCCTGATCCCCCGAGAGGCAATCGGATTTTCCCCGGATCACCTTTACCTATAAATGTCAGTACCCAGTTATATTATGTACATTTAGGAAAGTATCCAGGCCTTTCTTATAGCAATCTACTGATCTGCCCAAAACCACCTCTGCAGGGAGTCTATTCCACATTTTCACAGCTCTTACTGTGAAGAAACCTTTCCGTATTTGGAGGTGAAATCTCTTTTCCTCTAGAAGTAAAGAGTGCCCCCTTGTCCTTTGTGTTGACCGTAAAGTGAATAACTAAACACCAAGTTCACTATATGGACCCCTTATATATTTATACATGTTGATCATATCCCCCCTAATCTTCTCAGGAGAGAATAAATTCAGTTCCTCTAATCTCTCCTCATAGCTGAGCTCCTCCATGCCTCTTATCAGTTTGGTTGCCCTTCTCTGCACTTTCTCCAGTTCCCCAATATCCTTTTTGAGAACTGGGGCCCAAAACTGAACTGCGTATTCCACATGAGGTCTTACTAATGATTTAGTCTGGTTGGGTCCCTGGCTTGATACCCACTGAAGTTTCCCGATTCTCCACCATTCCCGGTTGGTGAGAATACTGCTCTGGTACAGTACTTGCTTCAGTTACTCACTGTGGTCCCTGGTAAAGGTGGACAATCCTTTACTGGTGACAGCTTCCCCTCTACCTCCGACCACGACAGGTTCTCCGGCCGTCACTTCTGGTTGGACTGCAAGCCGCAATCCCAACCCTGCGCTGCTCTCTTGCTTCTGGATAGGCCCTCAGACAGCCTAGCAGCCAGATGTGCCCGGGGCAATACGACACATGTCCACCCAGACAGCCGTTCAGGTGACACAGAACACCGATCACCTGGCTCCACCCAACTACATAGGTCATCCCAGCAGGCCAAGGGATTTAAGAAAAGCCCTGCCCATTGGCTGAGATACCCCATATACTCATAATCTGACATTGTATTGCCCTTCTCATATCTAATGCCACCAAGTGCCCGGTCACCTAGTGGCAAAAGAGAAAAGTGCAGCAATTTCAGACTTGGAGCGAAATCAATTGATCCCTAACAATAGGCCAATGTAGCTATACCTGGCAGGCAAATTTAGGAGCAACCCTACCTAAACATCAGGCTGCTACATCTTATTTTGATAAAAAATAAGTCATACACACCTGCTCTGTGTAATGGTTTTGCACAGAGTAGCCCTGATCCTCCTCTTCTCGGTTCCCTCCCTCCTGCCAGGGGGGGGGGGGATATGATCTCCATGTATAAATACAAAAGGGGGGGATATGATCTCCATGTATAAATACAAAAGGGGGGGGATATGATCTCCATGTATAAATACAAAAGGGGGGGATATGATCAACATGTATAAATACATAAGGGGGGATATGATCTCCATGTATAAATACATAAGGGGGGATATGATCTCCATGTATAAATACATAAGGGGGGGATATGATCTCCATGTATAAATACATAAGGGGGATATGATCTCCATGTATAAATACATAAGGGGGGGATATGATCTCCATGTATAATACATAAGGGGGGGATATGATCTCCATGTATAAATACAAAAGGGGGGGATATGATCAACATGTATAAATACATAAGGGGGGATATGATCTCCATGTATAAATACATAAGGGGGGATATGATCTCCATGTATAAATACATAAGGGGGATATGATCTCCATGTATAAATACATAAGGGGGGGGATATGATCTCCATGTATAATACATAAGGGGGGGATATGATCTCCATGTATAAATACATAAGGGGGATATGATCTCCATGTATAAATACATAAGGGGGGGGATATGATCTCCATGTATAAATACATAAGGGGGATATGATCTCCATGTATAAATACATAAGGGGGATATGATCTCCATGTATAAATACATAAGGGGGATATGATCTCCATGTATAAATACATAAGGGGGATATGATCTCCATGTATAAATACATAAGGGGGGATATGATCTCCATGTATAAATACATAAGGGGGGATATGATCTCCATGTATAAATACATAAGGGGGATATGATCTCCATGTATAAATACATAAGGGGGATATGATCTCCATGTATAAATACATAAGGGGGATATGATCTCCATGTATAAATACATAAGGGGGGATATGATCTCCATGTATAATACATAAGGGGGGGATATGATCTCCATGTATAAATACATAAGGGGGATATGATCTCCATGTATAAATACATAAGGGGGATATGATCTCCATGTATAAATACATAAGGGGGATATGATCTCCATGTATAAATACATAAGGGGGGATATGATCACCATGTATAAATACATAAGGGGGGGATATGATCACCATGTATAAATACATAAGGGGGGGATATGATCACCATGTATAAATACATAAGGGGGGATATGATCTCCATGTATAAATACATAGGAGGGATATGATCTCCATGTATAAATACATAAGGGGGATATGATCTCCATGTATAATACATAAGGGGGGATATGATCTCCATGTATAAATACATAAGGGGGATATGATCTCCATGTATAAATACATAAGGGGGGATATGATCACCATGTATAAATACATAAGGGGGGGATATGATCACCATGTATAATACATAAGGGGGATATGATCTCCATGTATAAATACATAAGGGGGGATATGATCTCCATGTATAATACATAAGGGGGGGATATGATCTCCATGTATAAATACATAAGGGGGATATGATCTCCATGTATAAATACATAAGGGGGATATGATCTCCATGTATAAATACATAAGGGGGATATGATCTCCATGTATAAATACATAAGGGGGGATATGATCACCATGTATAAATACATAAGGGGGGGATATGATCACCATGTATAAATACATAAGGGGGGGATATGATCACCATGTATAAATACATAAGGGGGGGATATGATCTCCATGTATAAATACATAGGAGGGATATGATCTCCATGTATAAATACATAAGGGGGATATGATCTCCATGTATAATACATAAGGGGGGATATGATCTCCATGTATAAATACATAAGGGGGATATGATCTCCATGTATAAATACATAAGGGGGGATATGATCACCATGTATAAATACATAAGGGGGGGATATGATCACCATGTATAATACATAAGGGGGGGATATGATCTCCATGTATAAATACATGAGGGGGATATGATCTCCATGTATAAATACATAAGGGGGGATATGATCACCATGTATAATACATAAGGGGGGATATGATTACCATGTATAATACATAAGGGGGGAATATGATCACCATGTATAATACATAAGGGGGGAATATGATCACCATGTATAAATACATAAGGGGGGGATATGATCTCCATGTATAAATACATAAGGGGGGATATGATCTCCATGTATAAATACATAAGGGGGGGGATATGATCACCATGTATAAATACATAAGGGGGGATATGATTACCATGTATAATACATAAGGGGGGAATATGATCACCATGTATAATACATAAGGGGGGAATATGATCACCATGTATAAATACATAAGGGGGGGATATGATCTCCATGTATAAATACATAAGGGGGGATATGATCACCATGTATAAATACATAAGGGGGGAATATGATCACCATGTATAAATACATAAGGGGGGGGATATGATTACCATGTATAAATACATAAGGGGGGGATATGATTACCATGTATAAATACATAAGGGGGGGATATGATTACCATGTATAAATACATAAGGGGGGAATATGATCTCCATGTATAAATACATAAGGGGGGATATGATCTCCATGTATAAATACATAAGGGGGAATATGTTCACCATGTATAAATACATAAGGGGGGAATATGATCACCATGTATAAATACATAAGGGGGGGATATGATTACCATGTATAAATACATAAGGGGGGAATATGATCACCATGTATAAATACATAAGGGGGGATATGATCTCCATGTATAAATACATAAGGGGGGGATATGATCTCCATGTATAAATACATAAGGGGGGGATATGATCACCATGTATAAATACATAAGGGGGGGATATGATCTCCATGTATAATACATAAGGGGGGGATATGATCTCCATGTATAAATACATGAGGGGGATATGATCTCCATGTATAAATACATAAGGGGGGATATGATCTCCATGTATAAATACATAAGGGGGGATATGATCACCATGTATAAATACATAAGGGGGGGGATATGATCTCCATGTATAAATACATGAGGGGGATATGATCTCCATGTATAAATACATAAGGGGGATATGATCTCCATGTATAAATACATAAGGGGGGATATGATCTCCATGTATAAATACATAAGGGGGGATATGATCACCATGTATAATACATAAGGGGGGGATATGATCTCCATGTATAAATACATAAGGGGGGGATATGATCACTAGACTTGTGCACAACGGAAAAATTTGTTCCGTTTCGGTTCGTTTCTTTCCGGTCCTGTTGATTCGTAATCATTCGTAATTTTGCTAGACGGGATTTTTCGTGTTCGGACTCATTCGTATTTTTGCAAGCGACATTTTTCGTTGAATTTTTTGTTGCTTTATAATTCGTACTTTCGGTAGAGTACGTTGTTTTTCGTTGATTCTGGACACAACTCCTACTTTCGGAACTTTTTTTGGGTTCGTTGATTCGTAATTTTCCGTGTCTCTCTCACAACGACGCTGACTATTATGCCTAATGTGCTTCGAATGGATTTGTACTTTTCTAAATACATTGCGGTTATTTGTAACGATTCGAAATCTTGTATTTTACTTTCGTTTTTTACATGCGGCTATAACCTCCGCCCCTGTACACCATTTTGAGAGGGAGTTCAGCACGGTGTGGGAGAAGCAGAGAGCAGAGCAGAGTGAGTGTTATTGTGCTTCGTATGGATTCGTACATTCGTAACTTTTTCATAACGAATTATGCCGAAGACATTCGGGCATTCGCTATTTGCGGTATAATTTATTTCGGATTCGGTCTTATTCGTAATTGCTTTGTTCGGAAATTCGAATGCTTCCGAATGTCCGAAAGTTGCTAAATTCGGACGAATTTCAATTCGTTACGAAACGAATTGCACAAGCCTAATGATCACCATGTATAATACATAAGGGAGGGATATGATCTCCATGTATAAATACATAAGGGGGGATATGATCACCATGTATAAATACATAAGGGGGGATATGATCTCCATGTATAAATACATGAGGGGGATATGATCTCCATGTATAAATACATAAGGGGGGATATGATCACCATGTATAAATACATAAGGGGGGGATATGATCACTATGTATAAATACATGAGGGGGATATGATCTCCATGTATAAATACATAAGGGGGGATATGATCTCCATGTATAAATACATGAGGGGGATATGATCTCCATGTATAAATACATAAGGGGGGATATGATCTCCATGTATAATACATAAGGGGGGATATGATCACCATGTATAAATACATAAGGGGGGATATGATCACCATGTATAAATACATAAGGGGGGGATATGATCACTATGTATAAATACATGAGGGGGATATGATCTCCATGTATAAATACATAAGGGGGGATATGATCTCCATGTATAATACATAAGGGAGGGATATGATCTCCATGTATAAATACATAAGGGGGGGATATGATCTCCATGTATAAATACATAAGGGAGGGATATGATCACCATGTATAAATACATAAGGGGGGATATGATCTCCATGTATAAATACATAAGGGGGGATATGATCACCATGTATAATACATAAGGGAGGGATATGATCTCCATGTATAAATACATAAGGGGGGATATGATCACCATGTATAAATACATAAGGGGGGGATATGATCACCATGTATAATACATAAGGGGGGATATGATCACCATGTATAAATACATAAGGGGGGATATGATCTCCATGTATAAATACATAAGGGGGGGATATGATCACCATGTATAAATACATAAGGGGGGGGATATGATCACCATGTATAAATACATGAGGGGGATATGATCTCCATGTATAAATACATAAGGGGGGATATGATCTCCATGTATAATACATAAGGGAGGGATATGATCTCCATGTATAAATACATAAGGGGGGGATATGGTCACCATGTATAATACATAAGGGGGATATGATCTCCATGTATAAATACATAAGGGGGGGATATGATCTCCATGTATAAATACATAAGGGGGGATATGATCACCACGTATAAATACATAAGGGGGGATATGATCTCCATGTATAAATACATAAGGGGGGGATATGATCACCATGTATAATACATAAGGGAGGGATATGATCTCCATGTATAAATACATAAGGGGGGATATGATCTCCATGTATAAATACATAAGGGGGATATGATCTCCATGTATAAATATATAGGGGGGGATATGATCTCCATGTATAAATACATAAGGGGGGATATGATCTCCATGTATAAATACATAAGGGGGGGATATGATCTCCATGTATAAATACATAAGGGGGGGATATGATCTCCATGTATAAATACATAAGGGGGGATATGATCTCCATGTATAAATACATAAGGGGGGATATGATCACCATGTATAAATACATAAGGGGGGGATATAATCACTATGTATAAATACATAAGGGGGGATATGATCACCATGTATAAATACATAAGGGGGGATATGATCACCATGTATAAATACATAAGGGGGGGATATAATCACTATGTATAAATACATAAGGGGGGATATGATCACCATGTATAAATACATAAGGGGGATATGATCTCCATGTATAATACATAAGGGAGGGATATGATCTCCATGTATAAATACATAAGGGGGGATATGATCTCCATGTATAAATACATAAGGGGGATATGATCTCCATGTATAAATACATAAGGGGGGATATGATCACCATGTATAAATACATAAGGGGGGGATATAATCACTATGTATAAATACATAAGGGGGGATATGATCACCATGTATAAATACATAAGGGGGGGATATGATCACCATGTATAATACATAAGGGAGTGATATGATCTCCATGTATAAATACATAAGGGGGGATATGATCTCCATGTATAAATACATAAGGGAGGGATATGATCTCCATGTATAAATACATAAGGGGGGATATGATCACCATGTATAAATACATAAGGGGGGATATGATCACCATGTATAAATACATAAGGGGGGGATATAATCACTATGTATAAATACATAAGGGGGGATATGATCTCCATGTATAAATACATAAGGGGGGGATATGATCACCATGTATAATACATAAGGGAGGGATATGATCTCCATGTATAAATACATAAGGGGGGATATGATCTCCATGTATAAATACATAAGGGGGATATGATCTCCATGTATAAATATATAGGGGGGGATATGATCTCCATGTATAAATACATAAGGGGGGATATGATCTCCATGTATAAATACATAAGGGGGGGATATGATCTCCATGTATAAATACATAAGGGGGGATATGATCTCCATGTATAAATACATAAGGGAGGGATATGATCTCCATGTATAAATACATAAGGGGGGATATGATCACCATGTATAAATACATAAGGGGGATATGATCACCATGTATAAATACATAAGGGGGGGATATGATCACCATGTATAATACATAAGGGGGGATATGATCACCATGTATAAATACATAAGGGGGGATATGATCTCCATGTATAAATACATAAGGGGGGGATATGATCTCCATGTATAAATACATAAGGGGGGGGATATGATCACCATGTATAATACATAAGGGAGGGATATGATCTCCATGTATAAATACATAAGGGGGGATATGATCACCATGTATAAATACATAAGGGGGGATATGATCACCATGTATAAATACATAACGGGGGATATGATCACCATGTATAAATACATAAGGGGGGGGATATGATCACCATGTATAATACATAAGGGGGGATATGATCACCATGTATAAATACATGAGGGGGATATGATCTCCATGTATAAATACATAAGGGGGATATGATCTCCATGTATAATACATAAGGGAGGGATATGATCTCCATGTATAAATACATAAGGGGGGGATATGATCACCATGTATAATACATAAGGGAGGGATATGATCTCCATGTATAAATACATAAGGGGGGATATGATCACCATGTATAATACATAAGGGGGGATATGATCACCATGTATAAATACATAAGGGGGGATATGATCTCCATGTATAAATACATAAGGGGGGATATGATCACCATGTATAAATACATAAGGGGGGATATGATCACCATGTATAAATACATAAGGGGGGATATGATCTCCATGTATAAATACATAAGGGGGGATATGATCACCATGTATAAATACATAAGGGGGGATATGATCTCCATGTATAAATACATAAGGGGGGATATGATCACCATGTATAAATACATGAGGGGGGATATGATCTCCATGTATAAATACATAAGGGGGGATATGATCACCATGTATAAATACATAAGGGGGATATGATCTCCATGTATAAATACATAAGGGGGGATATGATCTCCATGTATAAATACATGAGGGGGATATGATCTCCATGTATAAATACATAAAGGGGGGATATGATCACCATGTATAATACATAAGGGGGGGATATGATCACCATGTATAAATACATAAGGGGGGATATGATCACCATGTATAAATACATAAGGGGGGGATATGATCACTATGTATAAATACATAAGGGGGGGATATGATCTCCATGTATAAATACATAAGGGGGGGATATGATCTCCATGTATAAATACATAAGGGGGGATATGATCACCATGTATAATACATAAGGGGGGATATGATCACCATGTATACATACATAAGGGGGGATATGATCTCCATGTATAAATACATAAGGGGGGATATGATCACCATGTATAATACATAAGGGGGGGATATGATCACCATGTATAATACATAAGGGGGGATATGATCTCCATGTATAAATACATAAGGGGGGATATGATCACCATGTATAAATACATAAGGGGGGGATATGATCACCATGTATAATACATAAGGGAGGGATATGATCTCCATGTATAAATACATAAGGGGGGATATGATCACCATGTATAAATACATAAGGGGGGATATGATCACCATGTATAAATACATAAGGGGGGATATGATCACCATGTATAATACATAAGGGGGGATATGATCACCATGTATAAATACATAAGGGGGGATATGATCTCCATGTATAAATACATAAGGGGGGATATGATCACCATGTATAAATACATAAGGGGGGATATGATCACCATGTATAAATACATAAGGGGGGGATATGATCACTATGTATAAATACATAAGGGGGGGATATGATCTCCATGTATAAATACATAAGGGGGGATATGATCACCATGTATAATACATAAGGGGGGATATGATCACCATGTATAAATACATAAGGGGGGATATGATCTCCATGTATAAATACATAAGGGGGGATATGATCACCATGTATAATACATAAGGGGGGATATGATCACCATGTATAAATACATAAGGGGGGAATATGATCACCATGTATAAATACATAAGGGAGGGATATGATCTCCATGTATAAATATATAAGGGGGGGATATGATCTCCATGTATAAATATATAAGGGGGATATGATCTACATGTATAAATACATAAGGGAGGGATATGATCACCATGTATAAATACATAAGGGGGGGATATGATCTCCATGTATAAATACATAAGGGGGATATGATCTCCATGTATAAATACATAAGGGGGGATATGATCACCATGTATAAATACATGAGGGGGATATGATCTCCATGTATAAATACATAAGGGGGGGATATGATCTCCATGTATAAATACATAAGGGGGGGATATGATCTCCATGTATAAATACATAAGGGGGGATATGATCACCATGTATAAATACATAAGGGGGGGATATGATCACCATGTATAAATACATAAGGGGGGATATGATCTCCATGTATAAATACATAAGGGGGGGATATGATCTCCATGTATAATACATAAGGGGGGATATGATCACCATGTATTATACATAAGGGGGGGATATGATCACCATGTATAAATACATAAGGGGGGATATGATCACCATGTATAAATACATAAGGGGGGATATGATCACCATGTATAAATACATAAGGGGGGATATGATCACCATGTATAAATACATAAGGGGGGGATATGATCTCCATGTATAAATATATAAGGGGTCCATATAGTGAACTTGGTGTTGAGTTATTCACTTTACGGTCATCACAAAGGACAAGGGGGCGCTCTTTACGTCTAGAGGAAAAGAGATTTCACCTCCAAATACGGAAAGGTTTCTTCACAGTAAGAGCTGTGAAAATGTGGAATAGACTCCCTGCAGAGGTGGTTCTGGCCAGATCAGTAGATTGCTTTAACAAAGGCCAGGATACTTATCTAGATACACAAAATATAACTGGATATCAACATTTATAGGTAAAGTTGGTCCAGTGAATATCTGATTCCTTCTCGGGGGATCAGGAAGAATTTTTTTCCCTGCTGGAGCAAATTGGATCTTGCTTTGCCCTGGTTTTTGCTTTCCTCTGGATCAACTGTGGGATTGTGTATATAGGATTGTATGATTTTTGTTTCCCCCCTTTTATTGGTTGCACTGGATGGACTTGTGTCTTTTTTCAACCAGATTAACTATGTAACTATATTTCAGATTTACCAGACTTCAATATTATATTATTGTACTTCATTTTGTTACATTGTCCAAATTGCATAGTTTTTCTATTGACCATAATAAATGAGGAAAGACGATGTGTACAAATCCATTACACATTCCCTTTAACACAAAAACTATTCTTAGCATTTCCCAGAGGAGGATCGTAGAGAATTCTGGGCCGGGAAGGAATTAATATGGAATTCGGACGCTCAAGAATGGAAATGGCCGGAACCCTACCAGTCATTGTAAGTATGACAAGATATTATCATCACTGTCATGTTATAGATGACCCCGCCCCCTCAGGCAGACTGTCCTGGATGGGAACATAACTAAACAAACAAATCGTACTGAAAGTCATTGGTACATTTATTAATTGTATATTATTAATTGCATCCAATTATCAGAATACAATCAGGGGAATTCATAAAGATTGGAATTCCATCAAGGATCTTTAAAGTTGAGTGGGTGGAGAGTGACGAGGATTTAGAGACACTTGTTTCCCCATCAGGTCCGCTCCTGGTGGGATTGACAGCAGACAGTGGGCCAATCCAAAGCCAATAGACAGCCTGCTATTGGCTATAGACCCTGCCCACTGCCTGCTGTCAATTACATGGAAAGAGAGCGAACTTGATGGGGAACTTGTGTCTTCACCATCAAGCTCTGCACACTGCCAATATCACTGGTTGCTAGGAGGCTGTCGGCCAATCTAATCTCTCCTAGTCCCATTGCTAGGGGTGGGTCTTCTTTCAGCTGCAGCAGCAGCCAATGAAAGTCCTCTCCTTCTACTCCCCTCTTCTTTCTGCACTGTGAGTCTGATGCCAGGGATAGGAGCAGAAGAACACTCTGCTGGGTGGCTTAAAGGGGCTGCTGGAAGATGCTACACTGATGTAAGGATGGGCCGAACACCCACCTGTTCGGTTCGCAGCAGAACTCCCGAACAGGGGAAAATTTTGAACCCGAGCGGCAAACCCCATTGAAGTCTATGAGAGCTGAACAGGAAAAATAAAAAGTGGCCATTTTGAAGGCTTAAGCCTCGTACACACGGCCGAGAATCTCGTCGTTAAAAACATGTCGTTTTTTTCGACGAGATCCTTGGACAAGAAACTTGTCCCGGCCGAGTGTACACACGCTCCTTTCAAAGAACCCACGGTTCTTTGAATCGAGCGAACGCGGTGACGTCATCAAATACGACAAGCATGCGCTCGTCACATTCGATGCCGTCGCCGCCATCTTGGTTCTCCCTACCTATGCCTAGGAAGCTACCGCGCATGCGTCAAAGTCATTTCGAGCATGCGCGGGCTTCCCGGCGAATAGGTAAGTGTACACACACACAATTTTCTCGTCGAGAAACAGGCTGACGAGAATCTCGACGAGAAAATAGAGAGCAGGATCTCTATTTTCTTGTCGAGATTCTTGTCGCTTTTCTTGATGAGAAACCATACACACCAACGAATTTCTCGGCAAGAAATCTCTGCCAGCAAGAAACTCGGTCGTGTGTACGAGGCTTTACAGTGCCTTGAACAAAGTATTCATACCCCTTGAAATTTTCAACATTTTGTCATGTTACAACCAAAAACATGAATGTATTTTATTGGGATTTTATGTGATAGACCAACACAAAGTGGCACATAATTGTGAAGTGGAAGGAAAATGATAAATAATACAAATAAATATGTGAAAAGTGTGGGGGGGGGAGAGGTATTTGTATGGCGCCCCCCTGAGTTAATACTTTGTAGAACTGCCTTTCTCTGCAATTACAGCTACAAGTCTTTTTGGGGGTGTCTCTACCAGCTTTGCACATCTAGAGAGGGACATTTTTGCCCATTCTTCTTTGTAAAATATCTCAAGCTCTGTCAGATTGGATGGAGAGCGTCTGTGATCAGCAATTTTCAAGTCTTGCAACAGATTCTCAATGTGAGCCATTCTAATGCCGCGTACACACGACCGTTTTTCTCGACGTGAAAAACTGCATTTTTTCCTTTCGACGAGAAAAACGACATTAAAAACTTCGAGAAAAATTAGAACATGCTCTATTTTTTCTCGCCGTTTTTCACGTCGTCGTTTTTCTCGTCATGAAAAATGATCGTGTGTAGGCTTTAACGACGTGAAAAAAGCGCGCATGATCAGAAGCAAGTGAGGAGAAGGGAGCGCTCGTTCTGGTAAAACTACCGTTCAGAATGGAGATGGCACATTCGTCATGTCGGAAATTATTGCATCGTTTAATGCAGCGCATTCTTTTCTTCGTTCTAATGCTGCAATAATCCTATTCTCTTGCTGCTGATATTCTCACAGAGTTATGAAAAAGTTTGGTCTTTATTATTTATTGTTTTCTCATGATTAATCTATATTTATTGTAAGCCAGATCTCCCTAAATTCCCAATATTTTAGAGTTTCCATCTTGTTTTGAAGATGTTTTTTTTTTGTAATTTTTATTTTTATTTTAGACTGGTTTTCCATATTATTTGATATTTTGTAGTGTGTCAAGTTACCCCAACAACATTATTATTTCTTAGAATTTTCCCTCAAGGAGGTTATTGTCCCTTGTTAATTTCCCAATTTTGTATCCACTGTCCCTGCCTACTCACTACCAAACTGTCTATTTAGAAGAAAAACACATGTTCATTTTGTAACATCAAACAAAAATTCCATTTATTCTGGCCTAAAAACAAATTAAAGGGTAAGCCAAAACAAAACCAGATGTAAAGTAATTCTAAAGAAGCCAGGAAGACAGCACTGGAGACCCTGCTGAAATTAGTGCAGACCCAGATCACCACAGCAAACACCAAAGGATGAAAAGACGAAAATTGGGACCATCTGAGGGACATATCCTGGGCTCATTTGGTGCTTTTCTTTTTTCCCTTCCCTGCAGCCTTCCTTGGAGGCTGTGTCCGTGGAGGAGGGACTGGAGCAGGGGTAGGGACAGGAGCAGGGACTGGGACAGGAGCAGGGACTGGGACAGGAGCATGGAGTGGGGCAGGAGCAGGGAGTGGGGCAGGAGCAGGGAGTGGGGCAGGAACTTGAGCAAGGACATAAGAAACGTCCACAACGTCCGTAAAATCATTCAGTTTCCCCAACATGCCCATATTTACAACCTTCAATATCAGGCTCTCTCTTTTTAGCCGCTGGGCCAATTCCATTTCTGGAAGTTTGTGCCCAATAAGGGCAGCAAATCCCTCTGCAGCGGTGGGGGGCTCTCTGAGGGCCGCAGTAGCCTCCCTAATTAGGGCCTGGGTCTCCTCCTCCATTTGAAGAAGCCTCCTTGCCCTTTTTCGTGGAATCCGCAGCGGAGGTATCTGGGGCCTGGTGTTGCGCTGTGTCCCACTGGGGCCTGCCTCCTCCTGTGTCCCACTGGGGCCTGCCTCCTCCTGGCTTCCACTGGCACCTGCCTCCTCGTGGGTCACACTGAGGCCTGCCTCCTCATCCTGTTAAAAAAAGTTACATATAGTTATTTTAGCCTTCATCTTTCACACACATTTGTCACCTCATGACATTTGCTAATTGAATGCTAATAAATATTATAGTTAATCATTCTGACACCAGCATTTTTCATTCATGTCCCCCTAATTTTTGCCCACTGATGTCTATTGATATGTCAGACACTTTGGTTTATCTGGTAACATTTTTAACACAATTTTTTCAACTTTTATTAATATAAATATTTAGCTAAATATACCTGGCTCCAAATATTCAAATCCGGCTCCTCCAGGAGTTGAGCTTGTTCTTCCAAAGAGACCTCAACTTGGCTGGAGGGTTGGCTGCAGGGAATGCTGGAGGGAAGGCTGGAGGGTTGGCTGCAAGGAAGGCTGGAGGGTTGGCTGCAGGGAATGCTGGAGGGAAGGCTGGAGGGTTGGCTGCAAGGAAGGCTGGAGGGTTGGCTGCAGGGAAGGCTGGAGCTTGTTCTGGGTGGAAGGGTGGAAAGGGATTCCCTGGATTCCAGGTGGTCATCGAGGAAACTGAGATGCTGGTAGTACCAGAGAATGGGAACATATCTGTCCTCTGCAGCTGCTCCTGACCGCATTGATGTTCGGACTTTGTTTCTTTGAGCCCGGTATGTGCCCCTAATGGTCCCAATTTTATTCTTCACATCCTGTAGTGTTGCTGTGGGGATCTGAGTTTGCACAAATTCCAGCAAGGTCTCCAGTGCTCTCTTCCTGGCTTCTTTATTTTTATTTTGTTTGTTTTTGGTCTCCCATAAAACAGGAAGATTCTTCCATCTTTGCAGGAATTCCATCATGAAATCGGGGTCCTTAAATACCTGCATTTTTGCTGCAAGTCCAAAAACACACCAAAAATCGAAGGTCAGTCAAGACTACTCCAAATCTTTCTCACCATATATAGGCCACTAACGTAGCAATTGAACAGTCATCATAGAGTTGAGTGGACACCTGGATGTTTGTGTTGAACTCTTTTTTGTAAACTTGGTAAAAAGCTAGAGTTCGTGACGTGACTTGACCCAAACTTGACCCCGAACCCAAACCCCATTGAAGTCAATGTAGCCCCGTAAATCTGCGGACTAAAAGGACTCTAAAAAAGTAAAGGAGTACCTCGAACTGTCCCTGCACAAAGTGTCATTTGTGCTTTTCCAAAATTAACCCAAAATTCACTCCTGGGTATAATGAATTGTTGTCTCCCGACAAATGCAATACATAGAAAAGTCATTGATACAAACATTGAGAAAGCATTTTGGTTCCCACAAATTCTCTTACCAGGCCCTTCATGTCTGGAATGGATATTAACGGGAACCCCGCCGCCAATGTTTTTCAAAAGGCGTGTGGTCCCCCAAAATATCCATACCAGGCGCTTCAGGTCTGGCAAGGATTTTAAGGGGAACTCCACCCCAAATTATTGAATAAAATGGCGTGGAGTCCCCCCAAAAATCCATACCAGACCCTTATCCGAGCACGCAACCTGGCCGGCCGCAGGGGAAGAGGGGGGGACGAGAGAGCGGCCCACCCCTCCCTCCTGAACCGTACCAGGCCACATGCCCTCAACATGGGGAGGATGTCCCCATGTTGATGGGGACAAGGGCCTCATCCCCACAACCCTTGCCCGGTGGTTGTGGGGGTCTGCGGGCGGGGGGCTTATCGGGATCTGGAAGAACCCTTTAACAAAGGGGACCCCCAGATCCCGGCCCCCCTATGTGAAATGGTAATGGGGTACATTGTACCCCTACCATTTCACCCCAAAACGTGACAAAATTAAAAAAATGACAATAGACGTTTTTGGACAATTCCTTTATTATTGTTTTTGTTTTTCTTCCATCTTCTCCCTTCTTCTTTTCTGCATTCGAGTTTCTTCCTGCATCTTCCTCTTCATCTTCATCTCCATCTCCATCTCCATCTTCATCTTCCTTCGGGCTTCTCGTCTGCATCTTGCTCCGGCTTCTTCTTTCTTCTCGCGCCGCTCCGTTTGAATTTGAGTTTTCCACTGTGTGACGCTTAAGTTATGCAGTTCTCCTCTAGGTCCGCTGCGAGCCGGTGGCCCCGCCCCCCTCTGACAGCACGGGGAAAGTACCCGTGAAATCCATGTGTGTCAGAGGGGGCGGGGTCCCCGGACCAAGTGGAGAACTGATGAACTGAAGCGTCACACAGCGGTAACCTCCAATTCAAACGGAGCGGCCGGAGAAAGAAGATGCCGGAGCAAGATGCGGACGAGAACACCGAAGAAAGAAGGAAGATGAAGAGGAAGATGAAGAGGAAGAGGAAGATGGATGAAGAAACACGAATCGAGAAAATAAGAAGGAAGAAGATGGAAGAAGAAGATGGAAGAAAGCCAAACCAACAAATAAAGGAATGGTCAAAAACCGTCTATTGTCATTTTTTACATTTTGTACACTTTCTTCGTGAAATGGTAGAGGTACAATGTACCCCTTACCAATTCACATAGGGGGGGCCGGGATCTGGGGGTCCCCTTTGTTAAAGGGGTCTTCCAGATTCCGATAAGCCCCCCGCCCGCAGACCCCCACAACCACCGGGCAAGGGTTGTGGGGATGAGGCCCTTGTCCCCATCAACATGGGGACATCCTCCCCATGTTGAGGGCATGTGGCCTGGTACGGTTCAGGAGGGAGGGGGGGCCGCTCTCTCGTCCCCCCCTCTTCCCCTGCGGCCGGCCAGGTTGCGTGCTCGGATAAGGGTCTGGTATGGATTTTTGGGGGGACTCCACGCCATTTTCTTTTTAAATTTGGGGTGGAGTTCCCCTTAAAATCCTTGCCAGACCTGAAGGGCCTGAAAATAGAATTTGGGGGGACCCCCACGTTTTTTTGGGTCTCGAAAACTGAGTTTGCAATGTATTGCCATTTGCCAGGAGCCGAGAATACATTCTAGCCGCAATTGAGTTTTAAATGATTATTCAAACTTCAAAAATGACACTTTGTGCAGGGCCAGTACTAACAGCACGGGAAGCAAGCGCAAAGTTACATGCATATTGCCCAACACCGGCCCCGAACATACAGTGAATGTTTAGGTTTCTGCTCCGGGACCCAGCCCAAAAACAAGGTCTGTACGGTCATTAAATTTTCTGTTCGGGGCCGCTCAACTCTCGAGATATCAATGTAGCGATACCCTCAACTTAAGAGAGCCGCAAGTTTTGATTTGGGCCCTGAGTACAGCTTCCCCAACCCCCCGGCAATCTGCTCTACCCGCTCTGGCACAGTTAACCCACAGCAATTTCACTTAAACAATCACTTATGCTTTAATTGTGGGTGTGTGGATTGATAACTCAGACTCATAGACAATGTTGTAAATAATAACTGACTTTACTGCTAGTGGTAAGATAAAAGGGGATAACATGCATGTAACATTTGGTTCACAACACATAAGCAGGTCCCTGCAGTTATAAATCACAATACTGTGTGCGTGTGTACCAGCAATGGAAAGGGGACGGAACGCCACGTGGGGCGACCGTTACCTAAACACCCTGTGGTGTGATAACTAACTTATAACTATCTAACGGATCAGGCCTGATCCCTAACCATGAAACTCAGTCTTTGAAGAAACACAAATCTTCACCGGCACAGGATCTGTAAAGGTGGTGCACTTGAAGTATTCAAAACCATGTATTTGTAATCCAATAGGGGGGGGGGTAATTCTCCCACACCGGAGGTGTTAGGCCTCGGAAGTCTAGTAGGCACAAAGTATAAAAGTAACAGTTTAAAGATGAGCTTTCGCTCGCTCACCACTCCGGAACACTTCCCTCAGTCCGGAACTTCCACCGGCTGTGTCGGTCCTCGTCCACAGCAGCTTCTACGATCGGATCCCCGATCCAGATAACTTTAGAAGAGATGAGTCTGGATGCCACCCAGGCTCGCAAAGGGGGGTGGAAGGCTCTTTGGTTCGCTCCACAGGCCCCAGGCTTCAGGCCTGGAACAGCACAGATCCGCACAGGTGTATCTCTCTCTGTCGCCCCGTGTCCAAAGAGAAAGAGCTAGGCCTCGCCCCCTCCTTATATTCCTTCCCCCCGACTCCCCTCTCTCTGGAATTTCCTGTCCCTGATTAAAGGGGAACACCCCGCTACACACTCCCCCCACTAAAACTCTTTGGTCCCCAAAGATAAACATTTTAACAACATTTCTGAACCATTTTAGAGAGTGCGGAGTATGATGTTGGTACAGGGAATTGCCACCAAAACTCAGAGGTGGGATTCCCTGTCCTACAGGTCACACTGGCATGAGTGGCCTGCCTAACTGTGCCAGAGAGTGAGCTGGGGTTGCCCTCCACCAAATGAACAGTGGAAGGATTGGAGCACTCGTTACTTCTTCTAGCGGTGGTAACAGAGTCCTCTGAGCTCTTTCCCAATTGAGGGTAGGTTAACTTCATGGGAGGCCTCACGACTCTGCGAGCTCTCTGCTCCCTTGGGACTCCAGGCTCTGGTGCCACAGGCTCTGTTTCAGGAACACTCTCTGACATCGTCACTGGTTCTGGGGCCTCTGTCTCTTCTTCATCTGAGTACAGGCCCGGAATATCTTCCCAGCATTCAGGCACGCCACTGGATGGAATGAACTCTGTAGCTTCTGGGTTCAGGGTCCCATCCTGCATATCCTCAGTGGGTGGAAGGTCTATGGTGGGATTTTCCGGGGTTGGGGAAGGCCATAGCCACTCCAGTTCTCCTCTCCCATCTTCACTTGGTTGAGAAGCCTGTCCACCTCTAGATCGAGAGGTCTGAGACCGAGTGTTGGGTCTGGGAGTATCCAAGATGGAAACAGATTCCGGTAGGTTCCTCACTGGAGGTATCCTGACTGCTTCTTTAAGCGGGAGTAAGTGGTTTCTGTGCCAGGTCTTCAAGGGTCCCACTCTCCCCTCTGGCTTTAACTTGTACACCGGTAGTCCAGGGAGCTTCCTACAAATAACGTAAGGCTCAGACCTCCACCTATCAGCAAGTTTGTGCTTCCCTGGGATCCCTAGGTTGCGTAGCAGAACACGGTCTCCAGGCTGCAGGTCTTGCACTCGAACCTTCAAATCATAGTTCCTTTTATTTCGGGCCCCTCTTTGGTCTGAGGCCGCTTGGGCTTGTTCATAGGCCGCTTTCAAATTATACCTAAGTCTGTCTACATATCCTTTGTGGGAGGTAGCAGAGGTATAGTCTAGAGAAATGCCAAAGGCCAGATCCACTGGCAATCTTGCTTCTCTCCCAAACATGAGGCGGTAGGGAGAGTAACCCGTCACATCACTGGTGGTGCAATTGTAGGCATGCACCAAAGTGGATATGTGTTGACTCCAATGCTGCTTCTTCTCTGTCTCCAGAGTCCCAAGCATGTTTAGCAAAGTCCGGTTAAATCTCTCAGGCTGGGCATCTCCTTGTGGATGATAGGGGGTAGTCCTGGTCTTTTCCACTCCCAGGGAGTCCAGTAAGTTCCGGATCAGGCGACTCTCAAAGTCCCTTCCTTGGTCGGAGTGGATTCTCTGTGGTAATCCATAGTGGACGAAGTATTTTTCTACAAGCACCTTAGCTACAGTGGAAGCCTTCTGGTCTCTGGTGGGGAACGCCTGTGCATAACGGGTGAAATGATCGGTTACCACCAGAACATTTCCCAATCCACTCAAATCGGGTTCGAGGCAGAGAAAGTCAATGCATACCAGATCCATTGGGCCTTGACTCTGTAGGTGGCCCATTGGGGCAGCTTGATGGGGTAGAGTCTTCCTCTGGATGCATCGTGCACAGGAGTGGCAATATTCCTCCACTTCAGCCCTCATACAGGGCCAATAGAACCGGCTTCTGACAAGTTGGAAGGTTCTTTCAGCTCCCAGGTGACCATGCTGGTCATGTAAGGCAACCAGCACAGTCTCTCGGTGCTTCTCTGGGAGAAACAACTGCCATTTATCCTCGGAGTCATCAGAGGGGCCCCTTCGGTAGACCACTCCCTGATGGACCTGTAGCTTGTCTAGCTCTCTCCTTAGCAGACGAGCCTCCTTGGAGGGGTGATGTCGAAGTTTCTCTGGACTCTCGTTTTCCAATGCTTCAAAGACCAATCTCCCCATGGGGTCTTCCAATTGGTCGCACCTCAGTTCCTTCTTAGACAGCTTCGGTAAGCATTCCTCTTCAAGTTGAGTCACCCTGCAGTAGTGTTTTGGGACTCCCACTGTGGTAACTCCTATCTCCTCGGCTCTGGAGCCCCCTCTGGCTTGAAATTCAGCCCCTTGACAAAGGGCTCGCACTCCGTCCGGCGCTACCTGAGTCCAGTCCTCCCAGTCATCAGCCATGGTATGAGATCTTCGGGACAGGGCATCTGCATCCCTATTTCCAGTCCCTGGTCTGTATTTAAGACTGAAGTTGAACCCAGATAATGCAGCCAGCCACCTGTGTCCTGTGGCATCCAACTTGGCAGTGGTGAATAGGTAAGTCAGAGGGTTGTTATCTGTTTTTACTGTAAACTCTGCCCCATAGAGGTAGTCTCTTAGTTTGTCCACCACTGCCCATTTGAGGGCCAAGAACTCCAACTTATGAGTGGGGTAGTTCTTCTCCGAGGGGGTCAGACTCCGACTCACATAGGCCACTGGTCGCAGTTGCTCTTCATACTCTTGGTAGAGCACTCCACCTAGGCCTTCATGACTAGCATCAACATGTAACTCGTATGGTCTGGTGGGATCAGCATAGGCCAATACTGGGGCTGTGGTGAGGCTCCTCTTCAGGGTTCTGAAGGCCTCTTCACACCTGGGGGTCCACTGATCTTGAACCGACTCCCCGGGTCTTCTGGGTCCCAAGCCATCCTCTTCCCCTTCAGTCTTGAGCAGTTCATTTAGGGGCTTGGCAATACGGGCAAACCCATCCACAAACCTCCTATAGTAGGAGCAGAAGCCCAGGAAAGATCTAAGTTCGGTGACTGTTGTGGGTCTTGGCCAGGAGGTAACTGCCTCCAACTTCTCAGGATCAGTAGCCACCCCCTTTTCAGACACTATGTGTCCCAGATAGTTCACCGAAGACTGGTAGAACCGACACTTCTCGGGGGAAAGCTTTAGTCCCTCTTCACTAAGCCTTCTCAACACTTTCTCCAATCGGGCCTCATGTTCCTCCAAAGTTCTCCCGAAGACAATGACATCGTCCAGGTACACGAGGACTTCTATGAGGTTCATATCTCCGACAGTCTTCTCCATGAGACGTTGAAAAGTAGCTGGGGCCCCAGATAGGCCCTGAGGCATTCTATTAAACTCAAAGAATCCCACAGGAGTTATGAAAGCGGTCTTTTCTCTATCCTCTGGGTGCATGGGGATTTGATAGTACCCGCTCTTGAGGTCCATCACGCTGAACCACTTGGCTCCAGACAAACTCTGTAAGGCGTCCTCTATCCTTGGCGTGGTGTACTGATCAGGGGTGGTCCTCCTGTTGAGAGTTCTGTAGTCAATGCAGAGCCTCAGCGACCCATTCTTTTTCCTGACCACCACTATTGGAGAGGCATAAGGGCTTCTGGACTCTCGAATCACCCCAGTCTTTTTCAGTTCTGCAAGCTGTTCCCTCAGATCCTCCAGATCTGCCAGCGGAACCCGCCTGACTCTCTCCCTGAACGGTTTGTCTTCTTGCAGGCGGATGCGGTGGGTAGCACTCCTCGCACACCCCACATCGAACTCATCTTTGGAGAAAATCTTCTCCCATCTAGTCAGCTGGGCCTTAGCTCTCTCTTTCCAGGCTCCAGGTAAATTCGGGTTCTCCATGGAAAGTTTTTCCCAAACATCTCCTTCTTCACCCGTTCCCTTTACTTCTGACCAGCTGACTGGGACAGCAGGACTCACCTGTCCCAACAGCATCCGGGCAGGGATCTCTATGGCCCTTTCTGTAGAGTTCCTCACACTCACCGGGACTCTTCCCCTGGCTTTCTTCAGGGCCTTGATTGGAATTACTTCCGGTATCACTTCCAGGCCTGAGTGATCTTCCCTTGGGTCGGATTCCAGCATGACAAAGGGACCAGGCTGCTTCCAGGTGAGCTTCACAGTGGCCCTGAGGCAAGCCACCTGTCCGGGCTGCAGCACCACTCCTTCTCTCCCCAGTCTCCACACCTTCCCTATCCCCTCTCCTGGGGTCTTCTGCTCCAACACTAACCGTTGGTAGGCTGTCTTCAGCATGGGATGGATGTTTGGATCCTGATGGCTCCTCATCTTCACCAGGGGGGTCAGAAGTCTTCTCACTAGATCCGTATTGGTGCCTATGATGAGGGACATCTTGCTGGCCCCGGGTGGTCTAGACACACAACTGCCAGGGTGTCGAACACTTCTGTCTTCCCAGCCACAGAGGGGTCGAATGTCAGCTTTATGGGCAGATAACCATCATAGGGGAACCTCTGCGTTCCCAGGCCCCATATCTCCAGTTCTTCTATCTTCTGTATAGGCAAATGGCTTAAGTGCCTATCGTAGAAGTCTCTGTACAACAAAGTCACTTGAGCTCCAGTGTCCAGGAGGGCCTTCGTATATACTTCTTCCACCTGGATAGATACAGTGGGGGACGGGCCGACCAATTCTTCTGGGTACGGCCGGGTTGAGGTCACTTTCTTCTGAGGACTTGTCTTCATCCAGTTTGTTTTTGACTTTATTCTCTCTTGAGCCCGGTATGCATTGACCTTCCCCACCCTAATGGGAGTACAAACCCGCTGAGGGATGTTATTGTCTCTTGGTTGTAGACATTCCTTCTTGGGAGTGCTAAATTTCTTCTGAGGGGTCTTGTCCCCTCTCTCTGGTGTGTATCTTGGTTGAGAGACCCTAGATTCCTTCTGAGGGGTCTTGTCCCCTCTCTTTTGCTTCCTTCCATTCAGTTTGGAGCTCACTGAAAGAGATGGGCACCCGGTTGACTCCATCACCGGGGCCCTCTGGAGTTTCCCGCCGGCTGGCGATTATCCATTTTCTTCTTCTTGGGACTGGAACACCTACTGGCAAAGTGACCACTGCCCCCGCAGTTGTAACATAGCATCTCTTCTCGGTCCTGTATGGAAGCTGGTTCTGAGGTATTCGGGAACAACTCCTTTCTTGGACTTGGTTTCTCTGCTCTTCTTTTATCTTTCTCCATCAAAGAGGTCAGCATCTCCAACACTTGGGACATTTGTGATTTCAAAGTGTCGACTTCTGCATCTCTTTCCGGGCTCTTGACTGAACTGACCAACACTGGTACAGGGGTGACACTCACTCTGGCCACCTGCTGATCTCTCTGCAGCGCCTCTTCGTCCCTAATAATTTTTATTAGATCAGAGTAGGTTAGTGACATTCCTCCTCCTGAGGTTTTCAGGTGCAGCCAGACTGGGTCTGAGCGCCGCGCTCCCCTCATGATCTGCTTCATTCGTGCTTCATCTGCATCTTTGGGCAGCATTCCCTTCTTCAGGACGATCTTGCATAACAGCCTGTTCAACCTTCTAACATACTCTGACAGTTTCTCCTCCGGCTGCTGGAAAGTATGTTCAAATTGGTAGACCATCTCTGTCACCTTCTCCAGCTGTCCAAACTCTTCCTGCAGCATGGCCAGACAATCTTGAGCTGTACAGTTTGCATTTCCAAAACGGAAGCTCTTCACCGCTTCTGCCGCGGCACCTTTCAAACTTTCTAAAACTCGTTGTCTTTTCTGTGCTTCAGGCACCTCCCATGCCTCTACTGCTTGTAATGCCTGTTCCACCCAAGTGTCAAAATCTTCCTCCCCCGCAGGGACGGGGAGCTCCCCCGAGAATGTTTTTAGTCTCCGGTAGCTAGTCTCTACGTGCACTGTGCTTGTCTTCTGACAGTTTGTTAGTAGATCCCCTAACGCCTTTATCAGTTCGGGTGATATGGCCGTGGCAGGTGCAGGCGTCACCGGAGGTGTCACTCCGTCTTTCCTCTCTGGCGGGGTACGGGCCGCAACTGGCGGTGATCCCGTTGGTGATAACTCTTTCTTAGTAGCGTACGCCAAACTATAAGATCTGTTATCCGGCATCCGCGCATATTTGCATTTACAAGCCTCTGGCTTCCCATCTGAATATTCCACTAGCGTATACTGGTGTGAGGTGTCTGGGTCTGACTTCATTAACCCTTCCACCGTTTCGGTCGACCATTCCTGACCCGGAATGTTAATGGCCACTGACTGGCTTGGATCTGTCTTGGCTACTTCACACCACGTTCTGATGTCTTTCGGGTCCATGCCGGTAAGTCTTGGCGGGCTCTCACCGCTGTCTCAGTAATCCCGGATTTACGAGCCCCCACGTGTAGCGATACCCTCAACTTAAGAGAGCCGCAAGTTTTGATTTGGGCCCTGAGTACAGCTTCCCCAACCCCCCGGCAATCTGCTCTACCCGCTCTGGCACAGTTAACCCACAGCAATTTCACTTAAACAATCACTTATGCTTTAATTGTGGGTGTGTGGATTGATAACTCAGACTCATAGACAATGTTGTAAATAATAACTGACTTTACTGTTAGTGGTAAGATAAAAGGGGATAACATGCATGTAACATTTGGTTCACAACACATAAGCAGGTCCCTGCAGTTATAAATCACAATACTGTGTGTGTGTGTACTAGCAATGGAAAGGGGACGGAACGCCACGTGGGGCGACCGTTACCTAAACACCCTGTGGTGTGATAACTAACTTATAACTATCTAACGGATCAGGCCTGATCCCTAACCATGAAACTCAGTCTTTGAAGAAACACAAATCTTCACCGGCACAGGATCTGTAAAGGTGGTGCACTTGAAGTATTCAAAACCATGTATTTGTAATCCAATAGGGGGGGGGGGGTAATTCTCCCACACCGGAGGTGTTAGGCCTCGGAAGTCTAGTAGGCACAAAGTATAAAAGTAACAGTTTAAAGATGAGCTTTCGCTCGCTCACCACTCCGGAACACTTCCCTCAGTCCGGAACTTCCACCGGCTGTGTCGGTCCTCGTCCACAGCAGCTTCTACGATCGGATCCCCGATCCAGATAACTTTAGAAGAGATGAGTCTGGATGCCACCCATGCTCGCAAAGGGGGGTGGAAGGCTCTTTGGTTCGCTCCACAGGCCCCAGGCTTCAGGCCTGGAACAGCACAGATCCGCACAGGTGTATCTCTCTCTGTCGCCCCGTGTCCAAAGAGAAAGAGCTAGGCCTCGCCCCCTCCTTATATTCCTTCCCCCCGACTCCCCTCTCTCTGGAATTTCCTGTCCCTGATTAAAGGGGAACACCCCGCTACATCAAGTATGAAAAATGTTACGTACCCGCGATCTACACGTTCGTTGCTTCCGACCTTCTTCCACTCACTGAACGTCGCTTTCCACAATGTTTTTTTAACGTTATATACAGTGCGCATGCGTGACGCTCCGCACGCTTTCCCGCCCCTGACGTTCGTTAGACTACTTTCCCCGCCCCTTCTCGCTCGTCCTTAATGACGGAGACTGACAACATGGTGGAGAATGACCGAGATGAAGTGGAAAGTGTGGAAGGAGGCAGGGCCAGACCCAGAAGATATAAAGCCACTAACATGTCGTTTGAGGAGATGGTGGATATGGTCACCATATTGCTGAGGGAGGATTATGACGCCAAACATGGGCCCTACAAAAATCCAAATAAGGTGAAGGCCCAGATCATGGATAAAGTGGTCAAAATGCTCTTCAGGAATTTTGGTGTTCGCAGGTCGAGGGAACAAATCCGCAAACGATGGTCGGACATTAAATTGCGTGAGCAGGAGCAATATAAAAAAATTAAAAAAGTGATCCAAAAAAGTAAGTATATTTACATTTAATGTGATTTTTATTAATAGCGTGGTGCTGCATGTGCTTTTTCGTTAATGTATGTAGTACAGTTCAAGATGTCCGGGTTCATGTTCTTGTTCACACGAATCGATCGTAGAAATCCGCGTTCAAACGTTCACTAAATGACGATCTTTTGGTCCGAGTCAGTGTTAACTACATTTGATCATTCCTAATAATAGGCATGTTCAAATTTAGTTATCACTGTATTCCCCCAAAACATCATTTGGGTGGTATTGAACGAGGATTTCGACGTTTGATTCTTGTGCCCAAGAACATGAAACAGGACATCTTTTACTGTTCAAGATGTCCTGTTTTATGTTCTTGGGCACAAGATTCATCAGGCGAAATCCTCGTTCAATAACACCAAAACTATGTTTTGGGGGAATACAGTGATAACTACATTTGAACATGCCTATTATTAGGAATGATCAAATGTAGTTAACACTGACTCGGACCAAAAGATCGTCATTTAGTGAACGTTTGAACGCGGATTTCGACGACTGATGATTCTTGTGCCCAAGAACATGAAACAGGACATCTTGAACTGTTTATGTGATAATTAATTAGAAACATGGTTGTGTAGGTGTGTTGGTAACTATATTTAACTAATGTAACTGGATTCAGTGTACGGTTAGGAGAGTATGCTCAGCAGCTGCTTACTAGTGATGAGCCGAACACCCCCGGGTTCGGTTCGCACCAGAACCCGCGAACGGACCGAAAGTTCGCACGAACATTAGAACCCTATTAAATACAATGGATGCGAACGTTCGACTTCTAAAGTGCTAATTATAACAACTATTATGCATGTTATTGTCCTAAAAAGGGTTTGGGAACCCGGGTTGTGCACCAGGGGACATGTATCAATGCAAAAAGAAGTTTTAAAAACGGTCGTTTTTCGGGAGCAGTCATTTTAATGATGCATAAAGTGAAAAAAAAAAAGTCAAATATTCCTTTAAATATTGTACCTGGGGGGTGTCTAAAGTATGCCTGTGAAGTGCCACGTGTTTCCCGTGTTTAGAACTGTCCCTGCACAAAATGACACTTCTAAAGGGAAAAAAGTCATTTAAAACTGCTTGCGGCTTTAATGCAATGTCTGGTCCCGGTAATATGGATGAAAATCTTTAGGAAAAATGGCATAGCTACCCCATCAACCCCCCCCCCCCCCTACCCCAGCCCATTACCAGCCCCTTTGGGTCTTGTATGGATATTAAGGGGAACCCCGCACACAAAATAAAAAAGGACCTATATACTCTGAACAGCCGTATACAGGCGGTGCATACAAGACAGGGACTGTAGGTTTGTTCTTATGTAGAATCTGTTTATAATTTTGAACAGCTGCATTGTTTAAGTGGAGCTCCATGGCAAATTCCTTTTTTTTAGCTTTTTGTAAAACATAGGGAACGGTTATCACCCCTGTCACATTTTTTTGCTGTCTGTGCCCCTGTTCAGAACATTTCACCTCACTTTGCGTCCCAATGACAACTGTTTTTGAAATGTGGTGTTTTTATTGAAACAAGGATTGGTGATAAAGCATCAGTAGAGAGGAGACACCTTTCTCCCATATTAATTCTTACAGGAGAGAATTTTCCTTCCAAGGGGTAGATTTCCTCTCACTTCCTGTTGTCTTCTTCCGTTTGCAAGTAGTAGTAGTTTGTAAGTTGGATGTTTGAAAGTAGGGACCTTCCGTATATACGCTGCAGAAATTGGCCCCTTAGGTGTTGGTGTTGGCACAACACTGAAAGCACTCACAGTTATTCTTGGTTGGTGCTGGAACGCCCTGCTGTCAACTATTATATCAGGAATTGTAATTACATATAATTGTTGATCAGTGGTAGTAAAAATTGGGCCTTTGATGGTGGTGCTGGTGCCACAACACTGTAAGGCCTGACAGTTAGGCTTGTGCAATTCGTTTCGTAACGAATTGAAATTCGTCCGAATTTAGCAACTTTCGGACATTCGGAAGCATTCGAATTTCCGAACAAAGCAATTACGAATAAGACCGAATCCGAAATAAATTATACCGCAAATAGCGAATGCCCGAATGTCTTCGGCATAATTCGTTATGAAAAAGTTACGAATGTACGAATCCATACGAAGCACAATAACACTCACTCTGCTCTGCTCTCTGCTTCTCCCACACCGTGCTGAACTCCCTCTCAAAATGGTGTACAGGGGCGGAGGTTATAGCCGCATGTAAAAAACGAAAGTAAAATACGAGATTTCGAATCCATTCGAAGCACAATAACACTCACTCTGCTCTGCTCTCTGCTTCTCCCTCACCGTGCTGAACCCTCTGAAAATGGTGTACAGGGGCGGAGCCTATAGCCGCATGTTAAAAACGAAAGTAAAATACGAGATTTCGAATCGTTACAAATAACCGCAATGTATTTAGAAAAGTACAAATCCATTCGAAGCACATTAGGCATAATAGGCAGCGTCGTTGTGAGAGAGACACGGAAAATTACGAATCAACGAACCCAAAAAAAGTTACGAAAGTAGGAGTTGTGTCCAGAATCAACGAAAAACAACGTACTCTACCGAAAGTACGAACCCAAAAAAAGTTCCGAAAGTAGGAGTTGTGTCCAGAATCAACGAAAAACAACGTACTCTACCAAAAGTACAAATTATAAAGCAACAAAAAATTCAACGAAAAATGTCGCTTGCAAAAATACGAATGAGTCCGAACACGAAAAATCCCGTCTAGCAAAATTACGAATGATTACGAATCAACAGGACCGGAAAGAAACGAACCGAAACGGAACGAATTTTTCCGTTGTGCACAAGTCTACTGACAGTTACTCTTGGTGGGCGCAGCAATGGTCCCTGCTGTGAATTATTAGATCAATAATTATAATTGCATGCCCCTGTTGAACAGGGGCTGAAAAATTGGGCCTTTGGTGGTGGTGGTGGTGGTGATGGTGGTGCTGGTGCCACAACACTGTAAGGCCTGACAGTTACTCTTGGTGGGCGCAGCAATGCTCCCTGCTGTGAATTATTAGATCAATAATTATAATTGCATGCCCCTGTTGAACAGGGGCTGAAAAATTGGGCCTTTGGTGGTGGTGGTGGTGGTGATGGTGGTGCTGGTGCCACAACACTGTAAGGCCTGACAGTTACTCTTGGTGGGCGCAGCAATGCTCCCTGCTGTGAATTATTAGATCAATAATTATAATTGCATGCCCCTGTTGAACAGGGGCTGAAAAATTGGGCCTTTGGTGGTGGTGGTGATGGTGGTGCTGGTGCCACAACACTGTAAGGCCTGACAGTTACTCTTGGTGGGCGCAGCAATGGGCCCTGCTGTGAATTATTAGATCAATAATTATAATTGCATGCCCCTGTTGAACAGGGGCTTAAAAATTGGGCCTTTGGTGGTGGTGGTGGTGGTGATGGTGGTGCTGGTGCCACAACACTGTAAGGCCTGACAGTTACTCTTGGTGGGCGCAGCAATGGGCCCTGCTGTGAATTATTAGATCAATAATTATAATTGCATGCCCCTGTTGAACAGGGGCTGAAAAATTGGGCCTTAGGCACTGGTGGCACAACACTGCAACCCCTCACAGATACTGTACTTGGAGCACAGCAATGAGGCCTGTTGCAAAGTATTGCATCAAAAATTTTAATTACACGCCCCTGTTAAACAGGGGCTGAAAAATTGGGCCTTAGCCACTGGTGGCGTCACCCATAAACCAAAATGATCTTCCAAGCTATCATCGTTAATCGTATCATTGAGGAGGAGGAGGATAGCCAGTCAACATAACAGCACAGGCACTCAGCATCAGCATCAGTCTTGAAGGGATGTGACATTTTAAAATCAATTAGTCTGTTATATCAGCATCTGGTGTGTGGTAGCTGGTGGTGATCCAAGACTGGTTCATCTTGATGAAAGTCAGTCGATCAACCGAGTCGGTGGACAGGCGCACCCTGTGATCCGTGACAAATCCTCCAGCAGCACTGAATGTGCGTTCTGAAAGAACGCTGGATGCAGGACAGGCCAGTAGCTCAATTGCATACTGTGCAAGCTCTGGCCAGTGATCCATCCTCAAGACCCAGTAAGCCAGAGGATTTTCGGTGGGGAAGGTGTCCAAGTCTGACCTTGCCCCTAGGTATTCCTGCACCATGTATATCAGACGCTGGCGATGGTTGCTGGAACCGATCATACTTTGGGGCTGCGGACTAAAGAATTGTCTGAACGCATCGGTCAGACGGCCACCTTCCCCACCGCTCCTTCTTTGACTGCCCGAAGCCTCAGCAACTCGTTGTCCAGGACCAGGAGTTTGTAACCTCCCAGTCTCTGGGAACGCGTTGCACAGACCTTTCTGCAAGGCCTCCCGGAGTTGTCTCATCCTCTGTTCCCTCTGCGACGGTACGATAAGGTCCGCAACCTTACCCTTGTACCGTGGATCAAGGAGAGTGGCCAGCCAGTAATGGTCCCTCTCCTTGATCCGAAGAATACGAGGATCCTTCCGCAGACTTTGCAGGATCAGGGAGGCCATGCAGCGTAGGTTAGCTGAGGCATTCAGTCCGGAGTCCTCTGGGTCACTAAGGACGACATGATCCGCAGCCACCTCCTCCCAGCCACGTACAAGTCCACTGGTTTCTTGGGACTGTAAATCATCCCTAAAAGACTGCTGCTGATGATGCTGAGTGCCAGCCTCCACCTCCATGCTGACACAATCCTCCTCCTCCTCCTCCTCCTCCTCCTGTGCAATGGGTGGGACAGAAGGAACACTGTCTGGGTAAAGGGGGCCTTGAGAGGCAAGGAAGTCCTCCTCTTCCTGCCTCTGTTCTGCCTCAAGTGCCCTGTCCATTATTCCACGCAGCGTGTGCTCCAACAGGTGGACAAGAGGTACAGTGTCACTGATGCATGCACTGTCACTGCTCACCATCCTCGTGGCCTCCTCAAATGGTGCCAGGACAGTGCATGCATCCCTGATCATGCCCCACTGGCGTGGTGAAAAAAACCCGAGCTCCCCTGACCCTGTCCTGGTGCCGTAGTCACACAGGTACTCATTGATGGCCCTCTGCTGCGTGTGCAGCCGCTGCAGCATGGCCAACGTTGAGTTCCACCTGGTGGGCATGTCACATATAAGGCGGTTCTTGGGCAGGTTCAACTCCTTTTGAAGCTCAGCCAGGCGAGCACTGGCATTATAAGATCTGCGGAAATGCACACAGACTTTCCTGGCCTGCCTCAGGACATCCTGTAAGCCCAGGTACCTGCCCAAGAACCGCTGCACCACCAGGTTAAGGACGTGAGCCATACAGGGCACATGGGTCAGTTGTCCCTGTCGGAGGGCGGAGAGGAGGTTGGTGCCATTGTCGCAAACCACCATTCCTGGCTTAAGCTGGCGTGGCGTCAACCACCTCTCGGCCTGCCCCTGCAGAGCAGACAGGACCTCTGCCCCAGTGTGGCTCCTGTCCCCCAAACACACCAGCGCAAGCACGGCATGGCATCTTTTTGCCTGCGTACTTGCGTAGCCCCTTGAACACCTACGGAGCACCGCTGGTTCCGAGGACAAACCACAGGAAGAGGCCATGGAGGAAGAAGAAGAGGAGGGGGTGGAGGAGAGAGGTGTGTCACAACCAGTAGTAGCATTTTGGAGGCGTGGCGGTGGAACAACCTCCAACACTACTGCACCTTGTCCTGCATCCTTCCCAGCTGCCAAAAGAGTGACCCAATGGGCCGTGAAAGAAAGGTAACGTCCCTGTCCATGCCTGCTGGACCATGAGTCAGCGGTAATATGCACCTTACCGCTGACCACCCTGTCCAGCGAGACCAAGGCATTGCCTTCCACATGCCTGTAGAGAGCCGGAATCGCCTTCCGTGCGAAAAAGTGTCGTTTGGGAACCTGCCACTGAGGAACCACACATTGCACAAACTCACGGAAGGGGGCCGAGTCTACCAACTGAAAAGGCAGCAGTTGAAGCGCTAGCAATTTAGCCAAGCTAGCATTCAACCGCTGGGCATGTGGATGGCTGGGAGTGAACTTCTTTCGACGGTCCAGCAGCTGGGGCAGGGAAATTTGCCTGCTAGAATCGGACGTTGGTGTACTGCTAGCAGAGTGCCCACAAGTACTTGCCTGTGACACACCTAATTCTACACCTTCATTCCTCTCAGAGCAGGTTTCAGAGAGGAGTGAAGGTATAGTGGGGTTGGAGATCCCAGCTGATGCGGTGCAAGAAGAGGTCAGCTTTGTTCTTTGGTGTGGGTCTTTAAGGTAGGCTTGCCAACGAGCTGCATGGCAGGTCAACATATGTCTGATCAAGCATGTGGTGCCCAAGCGGCTGATGTTTTGGCCACGCGATATACGCTTGAGACATATGTTGCAAACAGCAGCTGTGCGATCTGATGCACTCGCCTCAAAAAAGGCCCACACCAAAGAACTTTTTGAATGACGGGCAGAGGCAGCGCCCTGCACAGGCGGAGCTCTGCGGTGTGATTCCGTCTGTGTGCTGCCCATACGCTGGCCACTCAAGGGCATCCTGCCTCGTTGGAGATGTGCCTCCTCCTCATCCTCCTCCTCCTCCTTTCTCCTATTAGGCACCCACGTGGAGTCAGTGACCTCATCATCCCCTCCCTCCTCATCACTGGAGCCAATCTGGCAGTATGCTGCAGCTGCTGGAGCATGACTGCCAGATTGGTGTCCTTCTTGAGCATCCCCTCTCTCTGCTCTCACGCTGCTGCCTTCCTCTAGCTGGGTATCATCATCAGATCCTTCCAAACGCTGGGCATCCTCCTGAAGCATGTACCCAACACTGTGCTCAAACAGTTCGGGGGACTCCTCAGGAGGAGGGCATGGTGAGTCTAGGGAAGGATTGACTAATGAAGATAATGATACCAGAGAAGTGTCATGGATATGCAGTAGTGTTTGTCTGCCATCTTACCTTCCTCCTCATGTGTTCATCTAGAGACCAGACCTCCTTCACCTGGCTTCCTTTATAATCTCCTCCCAGCCTGACTCCACCCCAGGCCCTATCACTGAACACTATATTAACCTGTGCACTGCAAGCCTGCTTTGCTGATCAACGTGTTTGTTAGGCATTGTGTGTTTGGGTTCCTGCCTGCCGTGTGCTACGTCTGTCTCTCTGTTACGTTATTGGCTTGTCCCCGACCATCCCTGTCTGCTCGTGACCCTTGACCTTCGGCTCGTTCTTCGTTATCCCTGTCTGCTTGTGGCCCCTGACCTTCGGCTTGTTATTCGGTTCTCTCTATCGTGTGCTGCTGCTTCCCCTTATCCTACGGGGCGTGAGCTAGGAAACTCCAGGGGTCGCGACCTGGTCCCAGCCTGCAGCGTAACATCCTCACCACTAGAGGCCCTGGAGAAGACCAGCTGGGTCTTAGACTCCGCGCCCTGGGGAATCTTGGCTCTCGCTTCCGTTGGGATCCCGGTTGTGCTCCTCTGGTCCCGCTTTCCACAACCACCCAGTTTCCTATCCACAGAAGCCAGCCATAGGGTTCACTACCTCGCGGTGCACTCCTGTCCCCCTACGGTGTGCATCTGTCACCTGGCCACAGGTGACCCTGACAGTTTGATCAGCCATGAACCCGGCTGACATCCCGCTTCCCGCGGATGATCCATTGCAGGGCATAGTTCGCAGACTTGAGACCCAGGAATCAAATCAGACCCAGGTGATGCGATTCCTCCAGGATCTGGCTTCTCGCTTCGAGCAGCTTCAGGCCTCCTTGGGAACCCTGAATCCGCAACCTCAAATACAATCAGCGGTTGCACCTATTGCACCAGTCGCAGCCACACACTCGCTACAACTGCCAGCTCCGTCCCGTTTCTCTGGGGACTCCAAGGCTTGCAGGGGGTTCCTTAGCCAATGCACGATTCATTTTGAGCTCCAGCCCCAAAACTTCCTGTCTGATCGGGCTAAGGTAGCCTATATCATTTCCCTCCTCTCTGGTGAAGCTTTAGCCTGGGCAGCCCCTCTGTGGGAACTGAATGATCCAGTGGTTTCTAGCCTGTCTGGCTTCTTGAAACTTTTTCGGAATATCTTCGAAGAACCGGCTCGTGTCTCTTCAGCGGCCAGCGCCCTTTTACGTCTCCGCCAAGAGTCTGCTTCTGTGGGACAGTATGCCCTTCATTTCCGCATACTGTCGGCTGAGTTGAGCTGGAACAATGAGGCCTTAGTCGCAACCTTTTTGCATGGCCTGTCTGATAGAGTGAAGGATGAATTAGCTGGAAGAACCATCCCCACTGATCTGGCCGGCGTTATCTCCTTGTGTAACCAGATCGATATTCGCTTTCAGGAGAGGACCTTAGAAAAGCAACGCCAGCACTCCTTGGTTCTTAGTCAGCCTGAGCTCCCCTCTCTTCGACCCGTAGAGCATCTCCTACCAGCTGAGGAACCCATGCAGCTGGGTCGGACCAGGCTATCCCCTGAGGAACGTGCTAGGCGCAGAACTCTTGGTCTGTGTCTTTACTGTGGGGGCAAAGGTCATTTTCGTGACACTTGCTCTCTTTGTCCAGAAAAACGTTCGGGTCCACTTCATCTGGAAAGTGGAGTATTGGACCCAGAAATATCACCTTCCCCTTCTCGTCTTCTGCTTTCTGTGTTCCTTCATGTTGGTGCTTCTTCTCATTCGGTCTCAGCATATCTGGATTCCGGAGCCGCTGGTAATTTCATGGACTGGGAAATCGCATCGTCCATGAGACTTACTCTTTTGCCCCTCACCACGCCATTGGTGGTCTTGGCGATTGATGGTACTGTTCTTCCAGGGGGACCTATCCGCTTCCAGACCCTCCCTGTTAAGATGTCGGTAGGGACACTCCACCAGGAGTGGATATCCTTCCTTATCTTACCCAAGGCCTCAACGCCTATAATTTTGGGTCTCCCATGGTTACAGCTCCATTCTCCTCATGTGGACTGGACTACTGGACAGATCCTGGCTTGGGGTCCCTCCTGTTCCTCGTCCTGCCTACCCAAGGTTGCCCCCTGTGAATCTGAGCCGGTCATTCATTCCAGGTTGCATAACCATTTACATTTCTCTGTCCCTAACCACCCTTGGACGCACAGCCAGGCTAGCTTGTCTACAAGTCCTGCAGTCGCTACGTCTTGCGATGCGATTCAGGTAGTCGCTACACCTGACTCAGCTATTCACTCTGCCTCTGTACTAGTTATGCCAGTCCAGCCCATGCCCAGTGAGCCTCTCACTTTTTCTTGTTCGGGACATTCTGCTTGTCCTTCAGCTATTCAGCTTGACTCCGGCGACATGTCACCTTCTAACCAACCTGACTTCAGGGTTCCACTGACATCTGCCCAGTCTGATGGTCCTGTGCAAGATGACCAGTTCCCCTTTAAGGGTCTAGGGGACCCTCCTCAGATTCCTGTTGATCGTCTCATGCCCTTGCTTATTCCTAGAGAGCCTTTGGTCCTCAATAGATCTTCTTGTCATCTCCCTACCTCGTTTTCAGTCTCTGAGGATAATCTTAAGTACGAGGTTAGACAAGTTCTGGATTCTCGGCTCTGCAGAGGCATTCTTCAGTACCTTGTGCATTGGAGAGGTTTTGGTCCTGAGGAGGCGTCTTGGATCGCTGCATCTGATGTCGCTGCACCTCATCTGTTGAGAAGGTTTCATCAGAGATTTCCCTTTAAGCCTGGGTCCAGGCGGGGGAGGGCCCATAAGAGGGAGGGTACTGTCATGGATATGCAGTAGTGTTTGTCTGCCATCTTACCTTCCTCCTCATGTGTTCATCTAGAGACCAGACCTCCTTCACCTGGCTTCCTTTATAATCTCCTCCCAGCCTGACTCCACCCCAGGCCCTATCACTGAACACTATATTAACCTGTGCACTGCAAGCCTGCTTTGCTGATCAACGTGTTTGTTAGGCATTGTGTGTTTGGGTTCCTGCCTGCCGTGTGCTACGTCTGTCTCTCTGTTACGTTATTGGCTTGTCCCCGACCATCCCTGTCTGCTCGTGACCCTTGACCTTCGGCTCGTTCTTCGTTATCCCTGTCTGCTTGTGGCCCCTGACCTTCGGCTTGTTATTCGGTTCTCTCTATCGTGTGCTGCTGCTTCCCCTTATCCTACGGGGCGTGAGCTAGGAAACTCCAGGGGTCGCGACCTGGTCCCAGCCTGCAGCGTAACATCCTCACCACTAGAGGCCCTGGAGAAGACCAGCTGGGTCTTAGACTCCGCGCCCTGGGGAATCTTGGCTCTCGCTTCCGTTGGGATCCCGGTTGTGCTCCTCTGGTCCCGCTTTCCACAACCACCCAGTTTCCTATCCACAGAAGCCAGCCATAGGGTTCACTACCTCGCGGTGCACTCCTGTCCCCCTACGGTGTGCATCTGTCACCTGGCCACAGGTGACCCTGACAAGAAGAGGACGCTTTGGCAGCTGCCTTGCCAGTACCCTGAGCCTGGGTGAGAGAGGATGAGGAGGATGAGGTGGGCTTGGTCATCCACTCTACCAAGTCTTCGGCATGATGTGGCTCAACATGTCCAGCTGCCGAAAACAAGGACAAGCGTGTCCCATGGCCATGTGCTGATGACAATGCACCGCGTACACGACCAGCACTGTTGCCCCCAGACACAGAGCCTGCTTGCCCTCTTTTTTTGCCTCCTGACTGTCTGCCTCTCCTTGTTTGCCTTCCAGACATTTTAATGGATGGCCTGCAGGGAGATGGGAAAAAGAGCAATAAGGGCTACCTTCAGGTGTATACTGTGCAGGAGGCTTAGCAACAATGACACTGACACTGTCCCCTGCCTATCCTTCTCTGTCCCTAAACACAAGGATTGAAAATATGGTACAGCAAAATAGTTTTAGAACAGAATAGCACACTGACACTTTCCCTCACTGTCCTACTCTGTCCCTCCCTACAAACAAGATTTAGCACAGAATAGCACACTGATAATTTCTACGAGTGTCCTTCTCTGTCCCTAAACTCAAGGATTGAAAATATGGAACAGCAAAATTGGTTTAGAACAGAATAGCACACTGTCAGTTTCACTCACTGTACCTCTCTGTCCCTCAACTCAAGGATTGAAAATATGGTTCAGCAAAATAGTTTTAGAACAGAATAGCACACTGACACTTTCCCTCACTGTCCTACTCTGTCCCTCCCTACAAACAAGATTTAGCACAGAATAGCACACTGATAATTTCTACGAGTGTCCTTCTCTGTCCCTAAACTCAAGGATTGAAAATATGGAACAGCAAAATTGGTTTAGAACAGAATAGCACACTGTCAGTTTCACTCACTGTACCTCTCTGTCCCTCAACTCAAGGATTGAAAATATGGTTCAGCAAAATAGTTTTAGAACAGAATAGCACACTGACACTTTCCCTCACTGTCCTACTCTGTCCCTCCCTACAAACAAGATTTAGCACAGAATAGCACACTGACACTTTCCCTCACTGTACCTCTCTGTCCCTAAACTCAAGGATTGAAAATATGGTTCAGCAAAATAGTTTTAGAACAGAATAGCACACTGACACTTTCCCTCACTGTACCTCTCTGTCCCTACAAACAAGGATTAGCACAGAATAGCACACTGACACTCTCCCTACCTATCCTTATTTGTCCCTAAACACAAGGAATCCAGGATTAGTAAAGGAAAAATAATGACACTGTCCCTGCCTATGCTTCTGTTTCCCTGCTCCGGAACACACTACACAAGGCCGCCGCGCTGGCGGCCTTTTATAGTGTGGGGCGTGTACTAAACCCCCTCAGCAATAATTGGCCACAGGCATCCTGCCTGTGGCCAATCATTGCTCTCCTCGCTGCCGGCGCTGTGATTGGCCAAGCATGCGGGGTCACAGTGCATGCTTGGCCAATCACAGCGCCTGGATGACACTGCGATGGCGTAGTGCATTGTGGGCCGTTCGCGTCACTCGAATTTGGCGCGAACGGCCCAAATCGTTCGATCTTCGTCGAACGATCGAACAGCCGATGTTCGAGTCGAACGTATGTTCGACTCGAACACCGAGCTCATCCCTACTGCTTACACATCTGGACTCATTAGCACAAGTGTGGGCCACAAGAACAACCTTTTGATGGTGTCACACACAGGTGATCCAGTGGATACTTGGTGTGTTTCCATGTGTGAAACATGACCAAAATAGATTAATCTACCAGCTTGGGAAATGGATACAATCATGTGTTCATCTTCTAAATAATTTCAATAAATACAATTGTAACACACTTCCAAAGAATGATTAATATTCCTCTTTCAGGCCTAAATATATTTAGTTACACAAGTCTACCTTTGGGTTCTATCTCCTAGGGCTTCAAAGAGCTAAGAGACAGGAGGCTGCAAACCCCCCACCACCAACCCAAGACCCACAACCGCAGGATGTGGCTGAAGAGGGAAATGCCAACTCAACAGGTCAGTGTCATACACCACAGCCTCAGGTAATAGATGCAGGCCTGTATATTTAGTAAGACCTTATTTTTTTTCTAATTTAAGGTACTTTAATGCCTGCGGCCCCATCAACCTTCACCCGACACACTGCCCAGATGTTGGTGAAAGAACTGAGGGTCTGCTCTCGTGAGCTGGAAACAATGAAAGAGAACTTGTTCCAGATGAGGCAAAACACTAAGCAGATGGAGCAAAGAATTAAAAAAATAGAACAGGTTCTTGGGAGGGTTTAAAAATGTTATATGTTTTACAATTCTGTTTTCTAATTTTTGTTGTAATTGTAGATTTGCCCTTTTTTGGGGGAATCTTTTAATTTGTAAAATTAATATTGTACATGTTGTACATTTTTGTCAAGACTTTTATCCAAAAAATGATCTTTAAAAAGCCAAAAAAAAAATGTTTTTTTTTTTATACAAATAAAAAAAAAATATGCTCCTCTAATAAATATTTTAAACTAAACAATGTGTGGCTTCTTATATCAATGTTGCCCCCTCAAAATGATGGTAATTTACTTGTTACAAAAACACATGGCACTACAACTGCACTAGTATAACCTAGGACAGTGATGGTGAACCTTGGCACCCCAGATGGTTTGGAACTACATTTCCCATGTTGCTAAGGCACTCTGCAGTGGAGTTGAGCACAGTGTTGCCAACCGTACGTTAATTTACGTACAGCACGTAAATTTAACCCCCTTTTTGGGGTGTCCGCAAGGTCCGTTATGGGCATCGGGTGCCCATAAAAAAGATGGCCGCGAGCCGACCATGCAACAGCGCATGCGCCGTTCCGAAGCCGGCCGGGCTCGGGAAAGTTCGTATGCGCTCGGCCGGGCGGCGCATGCGCAGTAACGTAATGGCGCCGCCCGGCGCCATTTTTGAATAGATCGGGAGTCTCGGCACTCGTCGGGACACTATGGTGGTCGCCCTATATAGGAGGACTCGGAGCCGAGCAGGCCAGCCAGGGTAAGGAGGAGAGTAAAACTGGGGGGGGATATCAACTATAGGAGGACATCGCTGGGAGCCCAGGAAGGACAAAGGATCAGGTGTAGTCACAGATCCATTCACAAGATTCTCCACTCCATCTCCTCCAGCCATGCATCTTCTATTAACCCTTTCACTGCACTGCAGCCCCCTGACAACATACGGTAATCAATGCACCATCCATTCCTAGTCTTGTCACTGAGAAGATCCTGGGTGCACAGCTCCCCAGAATGACATCCATCCCTACTCCTATCGCTGAGCAGATCCTGGGGACACTGCCCCCACAATGATCCATCCATCCATCCCCAGTCCTGGCACTGAGCAGATCCTGGGGACACTGCGTCCCACAATGATCCATCCATCCCTACTTCTATCACTGAGCAGATCCTGGGAGTGTGTCATGTCCGCAGCCACTGTCCCCCTCCTGTGTCATGTCCGCAGCCACTGTCCCCCTCCTGTATCATGTCCGCAGCCTCTGTCCCCCTCCTGTATCATGTCCGCAGCCTCTGTCCCCCTCCTGTGTCATGTCCGCAGCCTCTGTCCCCCTCCTGTGTCATGTCCGCAGCCTCTGTCCCCCTCCTGTGTCATGTCCGCAGCCTCTGTCCCCCTCCTGTGTCATGTCCGCAGCCTCTGTCCCCCTCCTGTGTCATGTCCGCAGCCTCTGTCCCCCTCCTGTGTCATGTCCGCAGCCTCTGTCCCCCTCCTGTGTCATGTCCGCAGCCTCTGTCCCCCTCCTGTGTCATGTCCGCAGCCTCTGTCCCCCTCCTGTGTCCATTGTCCGCAGCCTCTGTCCCCCTCCTGTGTCATGTCCGCAGCCTCTGTCCCCCTCCTGTGTCATGTCCGCAGCCACTGTCCCCCTCTTGTGTCATGTCCGCAGCCACTGTCCCCCTCCTGTATCATGTCCGCAGCCTCTGTCCCCCTCCTGTATCATGTCCGCAGCCTCTGTCCCCCTCCTGTGTCATGTCCGCAGCCTCTGTCCCCCTCCTGTGTCATGTCCGCAGCCACTGTCCCCCTCCTGTATCATGTCCGCAGCCTCTGTCCCCCTCCTGTATCATGTCCGCAGCCTCTGTCCCCCTCCTGTGTCATGTCCGCAGCCTCTGTCCCCCTCCTGTGTCATGTCCGCAGCCTCTGTCCCCCTCCTATGTCATGTCCGCAGCCTCTGTTCCGCTCCTGTGTCATGTCCGCAGCCACTGTCCCCCTCCTGTGTCATGTTCGCAGCCTCTCTCCACCTCCTGCAGTATGTCTGCAGCCTTGCACTGTAAGGGGGAATCCTGCAGACTCTGATGTAAGAGGGAACTCTGTGCTGGCTGGGTTATAGTAACCTAACCTTCATGAAAATTGAGAAATACATTTTTTTACTTTTGTTTAACTTAAAGACATTGATAATAGCATTAGCTATGTGTTTATAGTTCAAATATTGATATTTGCACTGTTTAGCACTAAAAGCAGTACTTTTTTTGCAGTGTCAGTAAAAAATGTGGATCTGCCAGTAAATTTCATGTTTTTCTGCCAGTAAAAAAGTGGTGTCGTTCATAAATTTTGTTGTTCTGCCAGTAAATTTCACTTCGGGGGGTTGGCAACACTGGTTGAGCATCATGGGCCATGTAGTAGCAAAACATCTGGAGTGCCAAGGTTCACCATCACTGACCTAGGAGAAAGAACAAATACAACAAAATAAAAGCAAACAAGATGTTTTCAGTATAATTTTGTTTATTCTTCATAAAATTATTTTAAATATGATCAGGCATTGCAATGGCCCCCCTACCCATAAAATATTCCACATAGCGTTGCCGCACATCACGGCCGCTTTGGGGGGCCAAGCCTGTAGGGCCAGCTACCTGGGCTGGCAATGGTCCATCCAAGAACTGTGTGCCCTGAAGGGCAACTGAAGAGAGATAATTGTTCGTTTTTTTTTTTTAAATAATTGTGAAGTATGCAACAGCACATGATTAAATGGTTCCATTTGTACTCCGCCATGTTGAGAGCAGTCTGAAAAATGCGAAAACGACTGGCCATGATGCCAAAGGCATTTTCGACCACCTTCTCGCTCTGGCCAGCCTATAATTAAAGACCCTCCTTTCAGGGGTGAGGGTCCTTTGTGGAAAAGGCCTCATCAAATGGGGTCCAAGCGCAAACGCCTCATCTGCCAGGAAAACAAAGGGGAGGCCATGTTCATTTTCTTCAGCAGATGGCAATGCCAGGTCCTCGGAAAGAAGCCGGTCGGCAAAATCGGTCTGGGCAAAAACACCACCGTCAGACATCCGCCCATTTTTCCCAACATCAATATAGAGAAATTCATAGTTGGCAGACACCACCGCCATCAGCACAATACTGTGGAACCCTTTATAATTATAAAAAAAGGATCCCGATTGGGGTGGTGGCACGATGCGGACGTGCTTGTCATCAATGGCTCCTCCACAGTTGGGAAAGTTCCACCGCTGCAAAAACTCAGATGCCACATTCTGCCATTCCTGTGGCGTCGATGGAAACTGTGGAGTCAAACCAAAAATACAAATTAAAATACTTTGCTACCTAAACATTGCAAGCATGTTCGCACTAAACACTCTGGGCAAAACATCAGTATAGCATTAATTTGGAAGGAGGATTTTAGAGCGGAGCTCCGCAGCCAAAATAATACCAAATTACCCAGCAGCTCCAGCTAGAGCAGCTGCAGAGTTTTTATAATTGGACACTTACCTGTCCTGGAGTCCAGCAACGTCCGCAGCAGAGGACCAACAATCGCTCGTCACTCTGCTGCCCCCTCCGCCATCCTCGGTGAGGGAACCAGGAAGAGAAGCCTTGCAGCTTCACTGCCCGGTTCCCTACCGCACATGCACGAGAAGCGCTGCGCAGTTCTGACTGGTCCTCCTGTGTTCTGGGAGCCAAGTGTCTCCAAGAACACTACGGGTCTTCTGCGGGAAGTGACTTGTCTCCGGCAGATTGGCCGCAGAGATGACTCCCGGATGTGGGTGAATATACCTGTCTTAAACAGGTATCTTCACCCCCCTCCCCCCCCCTGAAAGGTGTCAATTTTGACACCGGAGGGGGGAGGGTTACGATGACTTTAGGGTGGAGCTCCGCTTTAATAAGAGCTAAAAATGAGAACAAAAAACATGAGCCACTCTGATGGACCTGTGAAATTCTTTTAGGGTAGGGGGGTTGAGATGAGTTGGGGACATCATAAAGAAAAGCTCTAGTACTATGTAATTTATTTTGTTAGATTAGACAAAAGCAAATATTTAGGGGGGGGGGGCAGGCAATCTAAGCACTACAATGGAGCGGACAAAAAACATTGGGGAGTGACTAGGCTAGGTGTGTTTGGGCCCAGGATATAATGCTGGAGAGGTTGGTTTTTAAAAATATGCATGTAGGCCCAAAAAAAGGAACATTCAAAGCTTACAACATGCATGGGGACAAAGGGGACAATGACAGCATATTCGAATCATGGTAATTAGAGACAGTTCAAAAAATAATATACATTATCAAGCATAAAAATACATATATTGGGATTTTTATAAAGGAGAAAACTTACCTTAAGATAGTCCTCCTGAAGGACCTGGATAATGGCAGAGCAGGTCTCTGGGATAATGAGGCCCAGAGCCTGGGGGGAGATGCCTGTCGAGAACTTGAGGTCCTGCAAGCTTCTCCAAGTCGCCAGGTATCGCAACGTGGCGATGAGCCTCTGCTCAGCAGTAATGGCTTCCCGCATAACAGTGTCCTGCCTGGTGATATAGGGGGACACCAAAGCCAAGAGCTGCTGAAAAACGGGGTCAGACATCCTAAGAAAATTCCTGTAGTCATCAGGGTTATTCTCCCGGATCTCCCGCAGCAGAGGCATATGACATAATTGGTCCCGCTGGAGCAACCAATTCTTGGTCCAAGAACTCCTCCTCACCCTCCTCATGGACCAGATCTGGGACATAGCAACAAGCCCAGAAGCAAGCACAGCACGATCTCGGCGACAAGAACGTACCCGCAACATGGCTTCAAAACGGTCGTCTAATCAGAACGAACTAAAAGAACGCACTGAAGAACAGCAAGGCCTCTGAAGAACGAGCTGAAAAACAGTAACGAGCGGACAAGAACGCACTGCAAAAACAGATACGAACTCACTACACGCACTGAAAGCCAGATACGAACCCACAAGCACAAACTGAACTCCCGAAAACGATCTTTAAAGCACGAAGACTGAAAAGCGCGAATCGTCTCTTCCCAAACTTTTACTAACACGCGGTAACACAAAATCAGCAAAAGCAGCCAAAAGGGTGGCGCCAACAGAATGAAACTTCCCCTTTATAGTGCCGTCGTACGTATTGGACGTCACCGCGCTTTGCTAGATAATTTTTTTTCACGATAGTGTGTAGCCAAGGCAGGCTTGAGAGGAAACACGAAAAATAACGTCGAGAAAAACTACGTTTTTTTTCATGACATGAAAACCGGTCGTGTGTACGCGGCATAACACATGAATATGGTTTGATCTAAACCATTCCATTATAGCTCTGGCTGTATGTTTAGGGTCATTGTCCTGCTGGAAGGTGAACCTCCACCCAAGTCTCAAGGTTTTCTTCTAAGATTGTCCTGTATTTGTCTCCATCCATCTTTCCATCAACTCTGACCAGCTTCCCTGTCCCTGCTGAAGAAAAGCATCCCCACCACATGATGCTGCCACCACCATGTTACACAGTGGGGATGGTGTGTTCAGGGTGATGTGGCCTGGTATGGTTCGGAGGGTTGGCGCTCACTTGTCCTCCCCCTTTCCTGACCTGCCAGGCTGCATGCTTGAATAAGGGTCTGGTATGGATTTTGGGGGGGACCTCATGCCTTTTTTTTTAATGTTGGTGAGGGGTTCCCCTCCAAATCCATACCAGGCCCAATGAGCCTGGTATGGACTGGGGGGGGGGGCACGCTATTTTTTTCTTTGGGTGTCGGCAATTGTAACTGTGAAGCCCTGTACACACGATCGGTTTTACCGATGAAAACAGTCCAATGGACTTTTTTCATCGGACAAACCGATCGTGTATGGGCCCCATCAGTCTTTTTTCCATTGGTGTTTAAAAATAGAACATGTTTAAAATTTATCCGATGGTTAAAAAACCAATACCAAATTACTATCGTCTGTGGGGAACTCCATCGGAAAAAAAACCCACGCATGCTCAGAATCAAGTCGACGTATGCTCAGAAGCATTGAACTTAATTTTTCTCGGCTCATCGGAGTGTTTTACGTCACCGCGTTTGGAACGGTCGGTTTTTTGACACACAATTGTGTGTAGGCAAGACTGATGAAAGTCAGCTTAATCGGTTTTCCGATGGAAAAATCCATCGGTTAAAAAACCATAGGAAATCCGATCGTGTGTACAGGGCTTGAGTCATTTTAAATGTGATTTGACTAGTTTTTCTTTCTTTAGAAATTTCATTTTTGCTGCAGCATGTTCTATGCATGCTACAGATCCGCCACTTTACAGGCACACTAAGGGGACCCCCCAGGAACCGTATTTAATATTTCTTGCATTCATACATGTCCCCCAGGGCAGTATCCAGACCCCCATATGCCTTTTATGGCAAATTACCTGCATAGAAGCCTTCAAAATGGGAACTTTTGATTTTTCCTGTTCGACTCCCATAGACTTCAATGGAGTTTGCCATTTGGGTTAGAACATTTCCCCTGTTCGGGAGTTCTGCTGCAAACTGAACCGGGGGGTGTTCGGCCCATCTCTACTTCTCAGTTCCTGACTGCGCTTTACAAACTGCTGCCTGTACTGTACAACGGCTGAATATCCCACAGGATCTTTATACTGATGGTGACCTATTAACCTTTCCAGAGTTTAAAGCTATACACAGTCACTGCTCCTCAGCAATAGGGTTGCTACTCACTCACTACTCACGGCCACAGGATCATCGGTTGCCTCCTGCCGATATCTACCAGGTTCCTCCTAATGAAGGAGGTGTAGACTCGCACCACCATAGGACAGCTATACTCTTTCCCATCAACTTCCTCCTGGTTCTCTGCCCCTGCACAGGGGTCCCTATCCAGCAAGACTATAGCCAGGAACACTCCTAATATTGCTACTGCTCAGTCCCCAGCCTATTTATGAGCTCTCTCTCCACCTTCTGTGCACACCTCCCCAAGGATAGGCTAAAGTTCCATAATGTTTTAGGCTGCTTGCTCTGTTCTTTCATCTATTATGGTTCTAGAATCCTCTAGAATACAGGGGGGGAGTAACAGAGCAGCAACCTGTGAAACACAGAGCAGCCCTAAGTAATCAACCAGACATGTGCAATTTGTTTAGTTCCAAATTCGTTAATTTGGAAATATCCAAATTTACGAATTTTCGAATTTCTGAACTTTTCTGAATATTCATAATATTCTATTCTATATGCAGCACCCTCTAGTGTGCTACTAGTGTTAGTGCAGACAAATTTAAGTTATGACTTATGGTTAGGTTGTAAGTCTGAATCTGTGTTAGGGTGTCACGAATGTCACGTCTACCCCAACGCAGGTGGTCAGACACTAGCTAGCTACTGTGTGCTTTACTTATAGCAGCCCCCTTTCTCTTAAGGCAAGCAGGCCTACCTGTACTTGGTTGCCCCCAGGACTTATACACAATGCTATAGTCCCTGGCCACCACGCCAGGGCAGATGCAAACTGAGCAAAGCAATCAGATACTTGCAGTTAGCAGACAGATAGCATGGTTCTATGACAGTCCAGGTAAAAGGCAGGCTAAGTTCAAGGAATAGGCCAATAATACGGTCCGAAGTCATACACAGGGAAATCCAATCTAGTAAAGCAGGGCAGACAGACAGGGAGCTCGATCAGGAACAACACACATATCACTTTCTAGCACAAGCAAGAGACTACCGTGTTTCCCCAAAAATAAGACCTACCCCGAAAATAAGACCTAGCGTTATTTTCCAGGAAGGCTGCAATATAAGCCCTACCCGAAAATAAGCCCTAGTTTAAAATGCTTGTAAAATCCTATAATCCACTCTATTACTGTAGTATATAATGTACAATGTGTGTGTTTCTGTAATATAATTGCGGGGAGGAGAGTTTCAGCGGGTCACAGAAGCACAGAGCGGAGCTATAACGAAGATATTTGGCACAATTATATTACAGAAACACATATTGTACATTATATACTACTGTAATAGAGTGGATTATAGGATTTTACAAGCATTTTAACTCAGTTCACACTGGGGATTCCTGTCAGGCAGGGAGAGATAGGGGGAGAGAAGACAGTACATTACATGGTAAGACCTACCCAGGTAAAATAAGCCCTACTGTGTCTTAATATAAGACCCGGGCTTATTTTCGGGGAAACACGGTAAGCATTTGGCTTGCTTATAACAGGCGACTGACCATATCAATCAACATGCAGGTGGACACAGACCGGGAGAATGCAATAACCAAAACCCAGATGCTGGAATGAGGAACAGGAGCACTTAAGTGATCCTAATATAGGGTTACTGCAGGTTAGGCTGGATGGCTCACAGAGGCAGGTCTCTGGTACTTTCCCCTGAATCTAGAACTTTGGAGAAACTTCCAGAAGTTAGTGGGCAGAGTCCAGGAGAGACTCATCTGCATACTTGAGGGAACTTGACCAATCCCCAGGTAGAATGTCTTGTCAGGGTGTCTAGGTCAGCCCCTAAATATGAGGGAGCCATGCCAGCAGGGGAGTCGGGTGGAAGATAAAGTGCTGAGGAGACTGTCGGTAGACTAGGAGGGGTCCCCTTGGTCTAGGGAGGGGGATTTGCCTCCAGGCTGAGCTTGGGCTGGCTTGGGAAGATCCCATCATGGTTTGAGGAGGATATTTGCCTGAGGAGAAACAGAGAGCAAAGAGGACAGAGTGAGTACGTCAGCACATCAGGAAATTCACAAGGGAAGAGACTGACACATGAAGAAAGCTTTCAGGAGGACATTGTTGGGCTTGAAGGGGTTGTAAAGCCTTGTGTTTTTTCACCTTAATGCCTCCTATGCATTAAGGTGAAAAAAGACCTTGCACTGTCCGGCCCCCTCGAGCCCCCGTTTTACTTACCTGAGTCCCGAATTTCCGTGGGCGCGATCCCACGTCGCTCTCTCCACAGCTTCTCGGCTCTTCATTGGATAGATTGATAGCAGTGCAGCCATTGGCTCCTGCTGCTGTCAATCAAATTCAATTATGCGGGCCCTGGGGGGCAAGGCCGAGTCATACACTCGGCTTCTATGGAGGCCAAGTGTATGACACAGGAGCGCACTCGCAAGGTATCCCCCTCGGGAGAGAGCTTCCCAGAGGGGATTATCTAATACGGGGAGGATCCGAGAGAGCCACCGTGGGACCCCGGAACAGGTGGATCGGGGCCACTCTGTGCAAAACGAACTGCACAGTGGAGGTAAGTATGACATGTTTGTTTTAAAAAAAATAAAAAATGGGAACCTTTACAATCACTTTAAGTGATCCTGATATAGGGTCACTGCAGGTCAGGCTGGGTGGCTCACAGAGGCAGGTCTCTGATACTTTCCCCTGAATCTAGAACTTTGGTGAAACTTCCAGAAGTTAGTGGGCAGAGTCCAGGAGAGACTCATCTGCATACTTGAGGGAACTTGACCAATCCCCAGGCAGAATGTCTCGGCAGGGTGGCTAGGTGAGCCCCTAAATATGAGGGAGCCATGTCAGCAGGGGAGTCGGGGGGAATATGGAGTGTTGAGGAGACTGTCTGTGGCCTAGGAGTTGTCCCCTTTGGTCTAGGGGGGCTTTGCTTCCAGGCTGGGCATGTGTTGGCTTGGGGACCAAGCATCTTAGTTTGAGGAGGAATCTTGCCTGAGGAGCAGCAGGAAGCAAATAGGGCACAGTCAGTACATTAGCACACCCAGGGATTCACAAGGGGAGAGACTGCCACATCTAGAAAGCTTTCAGGAGGACAGCTAGGTGCTTAAACCTTCCTATCGCTTCCCCTGGGACATCTTCAGAGCAGCCAGCTAGGCTGGTGGAGAAGCAGCCAGGAGGGCTGGTAGCTTCTGCAGAGGACTGAGAGTTTCTAGACCTCAATGGACTTTTGCACCAAAGATTGTTGGAGACCAAGAAGGAGAACAGTCCAGGATTTTGTACATAGGAAGAAAGTTGTCCCTACTCATTGTTTCGGTCAAGCTGGGCTTCCCATAACCCATCTACCCCATCCGAGTTATTATCCGGTGCCTGGATGAAAGTGAAAAGTGCTTGTTGCCTGGCTATGCAGGAATAAGGAAACCGGTTACCAGCAGCCCTTGCGAGGACAGTGCTAAATAGATAGTACATATATATATTTATATGGTGTAATAATATGATCTGATCACTTTACAGATGGCGTGATGATTGTCTGAAAATCAGCGGCGGAGATTTGCAGGGTGTTTCCTGCACGGCACACAACTGGTGGATCTGCGAGAAGAATCTGGTATTGACCTCCCTGTTGAAGGGTCCATATAAATCCAGTCAGAAGAGACCAGAATTCACCCTGGGGAAGACCGACTTCTACTGTAATAAGAAGAACTGAGACCACCAAGTAACGTTTCATTTAGGAATTACTGGAATTTTTTTTGTTCTTCCGGTAATCTAGAAATTGGCTGATCAGGGAGAATTATGTGCTGGACATTCAGGAGTGACAATACTGCACCTTCTCAGAATACAGGAAACCTGTATAAAGAGGCCCACATGGCCTGCCAACGCTGACCTATCCTGATGAAAATGCTACTTCCCTGGCTGCCATGCTGATCCCTTGGCGGGAATTTTTCCTGGTCACTGATTATTAGACATGTGCACACTGAAATATTTTGTTTCGGAATTTCGTTTTCGTCCGAAAAATAAATGTATTTAGTTACTCCCGAAATTCATTTTTATTTATTTTGTTTTGTTATGTAGCGACCTCACCTCTCACTCCCTCCTTCTCTTCTCGATCAATGGCTCTCGTCTAGGGGACCAGGGAGGAGAGTGTGGCGCACCACCAGCTCGTATCCTCTTATTTGCAGAGGTGTGAGCTATAACCTTTTACCTTCGGGCCTGTGCCCCTGTCCAGAGCCAAAATTTCCCTTGAGAATGACCCTTTAACTCCCAGAAAGTCAAGTTCCACACCACTGAAAGTCCAACACTTATTTGTTCTTCAGATCAATAAATAGTCCTTTAAGAGCGACTGGTCAGACATAGAACAGAACACAGTGAAGAGGAGGTCCAGGCACAAACTTGAACTTGGGAGGACACCCTAGGAGCCCTCGATCCCTTGTGGGACCCAGTCGAAGGTACTGGGCCCCAGGCCTCCAGAGAGTACTTCACCCCAGACTAAAGGTGTCTGGGGTGGAACCGCAACTCCGTCCCCAGGCCTAGGGCAGCCGAAAACTCCACGCACATGCACCCAGTCCGAAGGTGCCTGGGCGCGGACCTCGTGCAGAAGATGTCTGCCCCATTTATACCCTCTCCCAGCATGCACAGCGGGTTCCCCGCCCCGCTGTACTACTACCGCGAGAGGACACAAAGGGCACAGCCCTCCAATGGTGGTTCAACCCCCAGCCCATGGCAACAGTGCCACTTATAGGCCGCAGGGAACTAGACATCATTGATATCCTCCACTGACATAAATTGGTCCAGGAATCCTAACAATTGTTGCATCTGAGCCTAGTTACCACTCAGATGCCTCCCCTAAATATGACCACCCGCTACACATGCCCCCCAGTGATTTGACTCTGGGCCCCAGTGTCTGAAACCAATTTATGCCCCCTCTAAGCAGAGTCAGCATAAATCCGATCCAGAGTCAAACTAACCAAAGGGAAAAAAACAAATGACAATTTAAAAATTTTGTTTCGTTTGTGCCTGAACCAACAGGGAAGGGAAGAAACAACAAACAAAACATACAAAGGTATAACAGCATAATTTTTTCAAAATCACATTTCCCCCCTCCCACATCACTGACTAAGAGCTGCCCCATTCTCAGCAGACTTGATTGACATTCTCCTGCAGAGGGGAAAAGAAACACATTATCTTATACAGTAAGGGAGGCCCGGAATGAAGAGACAAAAAAGAATATAATGAAGGGCCGTGCATGACGAGGTGGAGAGTACAGACAGGACGGGGTTAACATTTGGTGAAGAAGTGAGTGGGTGGAGGCAGAGGTGAATTTTAATGTGAGGGGAGGGGCACTTTAAATAGCTGGAGGCGGGTGCACTCGGCATCATTTTGTGTGGGGACAGAAAGGAGAGGAAGTTTTTTCAGTTCTCTCCTTAGACAAAATGGCGGACGTGGCTTTGATCCTCACTCGGTTGCGGGCGGCTGCGGCGACAAAGGGGCCAGACTATCTGGGAGACCAGGTTGGTGCCCTCATTAAGGGCCATCATAACAGGACGTCTGTTTGGGGCCCGATTTGGCCTGGGGCCTCAGCAGACGCGCCCCCCCCGCGATTCGTGGCACCCCCCCCGTGATTCGCGGCTGCCCCCCCCGCGATTCGCGCCCCCCCCCAAAAAATAAAATAAATAAATAAATAAATAAAAAATTTGCCACACCAGGAGCCCACAGGCTGACTCGTCGGCCCACCCCTGGAAAAGCGTGCACCTGCTTTAGCCGTGGGGTGAGCCAGACGGTACACGCGACAACGGCAGGGGGCGGGGCTACGGACTGTAATGGCGCCCGTGCTTCGCCCTCGCGGCGGAGGACCTCAGAAAGTAGGACCCCCCCTTCTTTGCAGGCGGCAGGGAAGGGGAGGTTCAGCGGGGGAGAAGCGGTGCCACGTCCGCAGGGCCTCTACCAGACGAGGCTGGCGTTATCGGGTGAAGCAGTGGGCTGAGGGACGTGCAGAACAGCAGTGATCAGGTGTCGCGGCCTACCCGGGGCTCGTCAAGAGGGCGCAGGCGCTGCAGGGAGGTGGTGGTGGATCCCCAGGAGGGGACTTCAATTCGGCGCCAAGGGGAGTCGCGGCCTCCAGGTAAGTTTCGCCTGGGGGGCTCATCACGCCATGCTTCCAGCCTGGGAGCGGAGGTCGGAAGGGGAGCTGTTCGGATCGGTAGAGGAGGATCGCAGAGAGGTCGCAGCACCAGGGGAGGCGAGATCTGCGGCTGTGGGGGGGGGGGGCGTGCCCTGTCAGCCCGGTAAGTCTACCACTATCATTTCTCCTGTTGATTTGACGAATGCACTGTGTGAGTTGTTGGGTGTGGGGTTGGGGGGCGTTGCCAACGGTGTGGGGGCCACGCCGGGGGTCAGGGATGCTGTGGCGGGGGTGGCGGGCAACCAGCCTGCCTCTCCCGGGGCAGGGGCCCTATTGCTGATTATTGAGGGATTTGGTGCAGCGATGTTGGTGGGTGAAGGGTGTCCCCCGCAGGTGGCGCTGTGGGTAGGCGGGCAGGTAAAGGGGTCGGTTAAGGTGGTGACACCCGTGTTCACTACGGGGCCCGTGACGGAACATTGTTGGAGGTGATCAGGTGAGTATGGCCGTGGGGGTGAACGCAGGGGATCCTGCTGTGTTGGCCATAGCGGTTATAGTACGTATCGCCGATGCCGCTAAGTGTGAGGTTTGCGTTTGCTTTGAAGGGCCCCTTGGGGAGCTCACCTGACCAGGGGGTGAGAGACAAAATTGGAAAGGTGAGTATGTCGAGATTTTCTTATTACTGCCCCTAGAAAAAATTTATTTGGAAAAAGGTAAGCCGGACGATTCCGGAAAGGAAGATGAGGGGATGAGGAGGTGTCGATTGGTCCCAAGGAGGTTTGGCAAGAGGCTGCAGCCATTCGCCAGCTTGGCCAGCATGTTAGGTGAGTAAACCCGGGAACATTGATCGGCACTGTGCTGTTATATGGATGCGCTGGGAGAGGCCTAGGGGGTTATGTTGGGACTGCTTTACTGCGTTATTACGAACAGTCGGCAGCGGGGGGCAGTTCGTCAGACGCTTTGTTGGGTGCATAAGGATATCAGCCTTTGGCTGCGTTTGATGTCCTCGGCTGGGACACCAAGCCAATTTTCAAGGGGGTCGGTCGGGGGGGACAAATGACTCTGTACCACTGAACGAAAAACATGGTGGGGGTGTACTGTCAGTTTAACAAGGACTCTGGCAAGTTGGGTGGGGTCCTGTCGTTTTAACAGGAATGCTGGATGCGGGGGGACGCACCCCTTGTCTCGGTGCTTCAAAAGACGGAAAGCGTCCCCGGGATTTTGCTTCAAGAAGGATGACACCGGTGCGGGAGGTAAGGATGCGTTTTTTTTTCTAAGTAGATATTTGGTTAGGGCGTCGGCAGAGTTGCTGAGAGCGGGTTTCTAGGAAGGTTTTTTAAAAGTGCGTTCGCTCAAGAGGTCGTGCCGCCCTTTGCGCAAATTTTGGGGTCCTCACTGGTTACTCCGGGGGTGGTTTCAGAAAACATTGGCTAAAAAGGTGGCTTTAGATCGTATGGGGGGGCCATTTCGGGAGAGCCCAATCGTGTATCTGGTGGTGTCACCGATGGGGGTGGTGGTTAAGAAGGAATCGATCAAGCTTCTGCTTATTCACTATCTCTTGTTCTCAAACAGGGGGTGAGTTAATTCCTTGATAGGTCATGAAGTGGGCACAGTGGGGGGCACTCATGCAAAGGCGGACGTTGAGTCGGCATTCCGGCGGCTGCCGTTTCATCCGGACAGTTTGGCGGTTGGGGTGCTGCTGGGGGGGAATTTTATGTGAATCTGTGTCTGCCCATGGTATGCTCCTTCTCAGGCGCCATGTCTGACAATTTTGCTTCCTTTTGTTAAAGGGTGGTCCGTGACGGGTCAGGCGATCCAATTCCTGGGAAATTGTTCCCATGGGTGGGTTTTTTGTTAAAGGATGGTCGACTGCGGCAGTGGGGGTGCGGGCCAATACGCATTTTATTTGACTCTATGAGGAGCTTAGGGATGTTTTGAAGGTGGGGCACACGTTCTTGGAAACTTACAACGGGCAATGGGGGTGGATGTGGGACCCGGTTACCAATTTTTGATTTAGGAGGGGGCACTGATGTTGCAAAGTTCACTGGTTTTTTTTTGGGGCATTTGCCAGGGGTAATGGAGTGCAGAGGCATGGACTAAGTCTTTGGGGGAAGAGGGGCTCAGTCATCACCTGGTATTGCTGGACCTGTTTCCGGCGGTATTGGCTACAGAACTGTGGGAGGCAATGAGTAAGGACATGAAGTTTAGATTGCACGGTGACGATTTGGGGGTGGTGCAAGTCATCGACTGGAGTGCTTACAAGTGAACGTTTTCTCTATGCTAGGCGTATGCCGGGGTTAGACTACACTTTAGCTGTTTCACTGTCCCCGTTTTCCGGATTGGGAAGTAAGGAAGTGGGTCGACATGGGTGGCATATACAAATAATCTGGAGGGAATGGGCTGCATTCAGACGGCTAGCGGATGCTTAGCGGGGTGTGTCTGAGACGGTGTTGCTGGTAGTTTACTTTGTAACTCGGTGCATGGAGGCAAGGGGTTCGGTGGCAGGGATCGAGAAGAAGCGGGCAGGCTTGGCGTTTTCTATTCGAACTCCAGGGCATGCAGATTTCACTACGGTTTTCTGGGTAAGGGAGGCGGTAAAGGGGTGTCAAAAGGATCACCCTCATAGGAATGCAGGAAGACCTGTTTTCTGTTTCTCTTTCACAAGTGATTTGCGGGGCATTGGCCGGGGCGTGTTCATCTGTTAAGTTGTTCTATACAGCGTTTTTTGTTGCATTTAGGGTGGGGGAGTTTGTGGGCCTGTCAAAAACAGAGGACGGAGGGGTTACTGGTACAGGACGTGGAGTTATCGGGCGGAAGGGTGAGTTTGCGGTTCAGGAGGTTACAGATGGATCAAATGGGCCACCCTCCCTGTGTGAGGGGTGATGGTACAGCTGTCTTCATTGCCCGGGGATCAGGACTGTTCCGTGAGGGTGGTGTAAGAAGTTCTGGAAGTTAGGACGGCCGGGGGGTGGGCTTTTTTGGTGCATGAGGATGGATCGTTTTCTAGTACGTTTTTAATGCATGGCTGGGTTTCCGGAAAGGCCTGTGGGCGGTTGGGAACAACTGCAAGCATATCGCTTCACACTCCTTCCGCATCGGGGCGGCCACTGGGGCTGCCCGGGGCGGGTTGGATTTGGCGGCGGTAAAATGGATCGTGAGATGGGAGTCCAGGTGGTTTTGTTCTTAGGTACCCCCCCCATTTATTAGCGGATGTGAGTGGAAATATGTGGGAAGTGAAGGGGTGCGCAAGTGTGGTTATTGGCAATGATGGGGTAATTTTCTGGGGTTTTTTGAATTGTGTTGTGGTATTTTCAGTTCAGAAGGAGGTTCTACACGCCTCATCTGGACGGTAGGGCATTCATATGTCTTTTGGGGGAAAAAGGAGGGCAGATACATGACAGGCGGGCAGGCTGTTGGGGATACCCAGGATGGAGGCTTGCGTTGGGAGGAATAGGCTTCACGGGCATAGAGTGGAGTAGGGTGGTGCCAGGAGTGGATCGGTACGCCCGGTTGGATAGACAACCGGTCGTTTGGGTACTACATGTGGGGGGAGGATGACTTGGGGATCAGAGCCATTGGGGCTCTGTTCTCGGCCATAACGTCGGATTTCTTAGAGAGGTCTTCCTGGGGACGTTGGTAGTATAGTCCGACGGTATGAAGTACACCTCGTGGCAGAGGGCGAGATCAGTGGCGCAGATTAACAAGGCGGGAATCAAGTTTAACGAACTGGTGGTTAGGTTGGTTGCCAATAACGGGGGGCTGGTGGTAGGCACATGGAGTTGGAGGTTAATGTGGGCATGTATTTACGGAGGGATGGTGTGCATCTTTCTGACGTGGGATGGATTTGTGGGCATTGGGGAGTCAGGATGGGATCCAGTGTGCCCTGCGGGTGTGGAGGGGCCCTTAAGGGTAAGGGGTTACCCTTTGCAGGCTGTGGCGGTGTCTTTGGTCTTTGACGGTGGCAGAAAACAGATGGTATTAAAGTGGTGGGGGCTCATCGGTGGTATGTGCCCCTCTGGTGTATTCCAGTGGAATGGTGTCCGCTGGAGTACGGGTATGGTTGCACTGCGGGAAGGGGTTGTCTCCGAGCTGTTATACGGCTGGAGGCCTGGTATGGTTCAAAAATTTTGTACCGCAGTGTATTGGTGTAAAAAGGGGTTCAAAAGTTTTGGGGTGCCATCAGAGACCAACAGACTGGGAGTTATAATGGTAAAATTGTGTTAATAAAGTTATTGAAAATATATATTTTATATTGGAGTTCTTTACATGATATGGTTTTAATAAAAAGGCTGTTGTGGCCATTTTATACTCCAACTCCGGTGTGGTCTAAATTACTATAGATTGGATAAGTTAAGATAGTGGTTAAGAGGGGTAAACTGGTAGGGGTAAGGTGTGGGGAGGTATCTCGAGTACACTGGTCAAGGGAGGCCCGGAATGAAGAGACAAAAAAGAATATAATGAAGGGCCGTGCATGACGAGGTGGAGAGTACAGACAGGACGGGGTTAACATTTGGTGAAGAAGTGAGTGGGTGGAGGCAGAGGTGAATTTTAATGTGAGGGGAGGGGCACTTTAAATAGCTGGAGGCGGGTGCACTCGGCATCATTTTGTGTGGGGACAGAAAGGAGAGGAAGTTTTTCCCACCCACCCTCCCTGTTGTTTTGGTGTTTTTTCTGGCTATTGTTTTCTTGTCTTTCAGGTTGTGAAGGAGAAGGTCGTCATAACAGCTGTGTGTTGGCGGTGTCTTTGGTCTTTGACGGTGGCAGAAAACAGATGGTATTAAAGTGGTGGGGGCTCATCGGTGGTATGTGCCCCTCTGGTGTATTCCAGTGGAATGGTGTCCGCTGGAGTACGGGTATGGTTGCACTGCGGGAAGGGGTTGTCTCCGAGCTGTTATACGGCTGGAGGCCTGGTATGGTTCAAAAATTTTGTACCGCAGTGTATTGGTGTAAAAAGGGGTTCAAAAGTTTTGGGGTGCCGTCAGAGACCAACAGACTGGGAGTTATAATGGTAAAATTGTGTTAATAAAGTTATTGAAAATATATATTTTATATTGGAGTTCTTTACATGATATGGTTTTAATAAAAAGGCTGTTGTGGCCATTTTATACTCCAACTCCGGTGTGGTCTAAATTACTATAGATTGGATAAGTTAAGATAGTGGTTAAGAGGGGTAAACTGGTAGGGGTAAGGTGTGGGGAGGTATCTCGAGTACACTGGTCATGTAATTTGGAATGAACAGGCATCACTACTCCTGTCAGCCCAAGCCCTTGGAGCAGTGAGGAGAGCATTAGGGAGCCAGGAGACTATGCTCTGTATCTCCTCTCTGCCACAGGGGTCTCCCCCCATGCACAGCCTCAGTTCTTGCAATGACTCCACTCTTAATAAATATCCTCCTTTTGACAAGCGGATGACTGCTGGGGGTAGGATCCCTTGCATATAATGGGGGGGGGAGTTTGCCATCCTTTCCCTGGGCGCTGGATGACCTTGTCCCGGCACTGACTACATGTCCCATCTGTCACCTTGAACGATGAACTGGGGGGATTCCCCTGTCCCCTGGCTCTGTAGTTCTGCAGGTGTCGCTCTCCACAGCAGCACTGTTGTTGGAGAAGAAGTCAGGAGGAACAGGGTTCCTCTATGGTATGCGTAGTCACTGGGGAAGCTATCCTATTGGATGCTGCCGACTCATGTGACTCTGGTGGCCATCTTGGGTCAGGCAGAGCCTGTTCCAGGCCCTGGCTCCCAGGTTTGGTGCGCATTTTGCAAGTGGGCAGTGTATGGAAAGGTATCGCGCCTGTTAAGGACAGTGCTAGCAGTAGGTAAAGGTTCCTGTTGCTGAAAACCGATTTTGTGACTTTGCTTCCGGGTTACTACATCAGAGATCCGATCAAAGCCGATTCCAGCTTTGTTAAGGTCTCTGGCCAGCTGGTGGATGTAGAGAAAGGTTCCTGTTGAGGAGGGGAAGCGTAGGGGTTTGCAACTTATTTGGACTTCTTTCCAATTTGGCATGAGACAGCTAGGCCACGTTCCGCCCTCTTTATCGGAACGTTCAGTTCGGCTGAAAACCAATGTCGTGACTTTGCTTCCGGGTTACTACATCAGAGATCCGATCAAAGCCGATTCCGGCTTCGTTAAGGTCTCTGGCCAGCTGGTGGATGTAGAGAAAGGTTCCTGTTGAGGAGGGGAAGCGTAGGGGTTTGCAACTTATTTGGACTTCTTTCCAATTGGGCACAAGAGGGCTAGGCCACATTCCGCCCTCTTTACAGGCATGGCCAGTTCGGCTGAAAACCATGAGTGCACCCAGTTGGAGGATCTTCCCTCCGGGTTCTGTTGTAAACTGTTTCTTCACTCTATTTTCTTTATTGGTCTTTTTCAACATTACATTACATACATTTCGATGCATAAATACTTAAAACACATATACATAAACACTTATACGGTCTCAATTCTCCCCCTACCTAAAAATAAACTTATAACATTGATAGTAGTTATACTGGAAAGTCTAATCGTCCTATGTAGAATATGGCCCCCGTAGTCTATATCAACCAGTTAGGGGAGTCAGCAGAATAACAAAGAGAGGGGGAGAGATAGAGAGATGAGGAGAAGAGAAAAGAAAAAAAAGGGGGGGAGGACGGGAGAGGAGGAAAGAGGGACTTAATCCCCCAAAACTGAACTGTTTCTGCATTACTTCAAGACAAGCTCTTTAATGCACCCTCCTGTGTGAATTATTGCCGCCGCACCATGCTGCACTCCACCTACACGCTCTTCCTCCAGCAGGTCCTACCTCCATACAGTCCCGAGGCTGGGAGAACACAATGCTAGAGCCTGAGCATTGCACTCAAGAAAGCCCCGATCACAGGTGCAATGCTCTGCAGCCTTCATTGCAAAAAGTGAGTAAATGCTGATGGATCACGTGATCAATGGCGCTGCATTTACTCGTTTTTGCAAAGGGTGGAGTGCGCCTTTTACCCTCGCTGTTCAATGATGACATTCCGGAAAGATGGATGAATTCTCCAGGCTCAGCGGATCTCCCCCCAGGATTGGAGTTACAGGAATGGTGGGATTTCAGACTGTTGTCCGGCAGGAAGTTTGCGCTGAAGTTAATATGATGTTCTTCTCACAAATCCATCTGTTCTTGCTTGTGTAATAACTTTTAATGAAATATCTATAGCCGATCATCCAGGAATAATTTGAACTGTAATATAGAGGTGAGAATCATGCTATAATAAGTATTTAAGAGAGATGTAAACCCTAAACGAATGGCGTGTAGCTTGCTCTGTTCATTGTAAATCATAAACTATCGCCAAACTTTTTTTGTCAGTGCTGCTGATCTCCTCCAGCTTCTTTCAGCCACTTCCTGTCTACATACACGGGTTCCAGTGCCAGCTGGTCTGGCTTAGACAATGTGCGGTCCGTTTTTGTTTTCAATCAATATTTGGACACATTTTTTGTTATTTCAAAAATGTTAAATGTATCCGAATTTCCGGATTACAATAGTAATGAATTTATCCCCTCGCCACCCAGGTCAACTCTGACATTTCTCTCCTACATGTAAAAATCATCATTTTTTTTTTTTTTGCTAGAAAACCCCCAAACATTGTATATGTTTTATTTTTTATTTTTAGCAGAGACCCTAGAGAATAAAATGGCGGTCATTCCAACTTTTTATCTCGCACGGTATTTGCGCAGCAATTTTTCAACCGCATTATTTTGGAAAAAAAAAAACAGTTTAATGCATTAAAAAAAAGAAGAAAAACAGTAAAGTTAGCCTAATTTTTTTGCATAATGTGAAAAATGATGTTACACCGAATAAATAGATACCTAAAATGTCACGCTTCAAAATTGAACACACTTGTGGAATGGCGACAAACTTCGGTACTTAAAGTGATACTAAAGGTTAAAAAATTTTTTTTTTAAAATAACAAACCTATCATACTTACCTCCACTGTGCAGCTTGTTTTGCACAGAGTGGCCCCGATCTTGGTCTTCTGGGGTCCCTTGGGGGCTCTCTCGGCTCCTCCCCGCTTCAGATAACCCCCTATGGAAAGCTCTCTCCCAAAGGGGGGTTAACTTGCGGGCGCACTCCCGAGTCCTGCATTCTGCGGCCATAGTCACCGAGTGTATGACTCTGCCCCGCCCCCCGGCGACCGCATCATTGGATTTGATTGACAGCAGCGCGAGCCAATGGCTGAGCTGTTATCAATCTATCCAATGAAGAGCCGAGAAGCCCGGGCAAAGGAAGAGCGCGTCCTCGACGCAGGACTTTCCAGGGCTCACGTAAGTAAAACGGGGGGCTGGGGGGCCGGTAATTATCAGATGTTTTTTCACTTTAATGAATAGGATGCATTAAGGTGAAAAAACATGAACCTTTTACAACCCCTTTAACCACTTAAGGACCGCCTTACGCCGATATACGTCGGCAGAATGGCACGGCTGGGCACATCAACGTACAGGTACGTTGCCCTTTAAGAGCCCAGCCGTGGGTCGCGCGTGCGCCGCAGGCGGCGCCCTCGCGACCCAGTCCTGAGCTCCGTGACCGCGCCCGCGGGACCCACGGACCCGATCGCCGCCGGTGTCCCACGATCGGGTCACAGAGCTGAAGAACGGGGAGAGGTGAGTGTAAACACAACATCTCCCCGTTCTTCTCCGTGGCATGTCAGTGATCGTCTGTTCCCTGTCTTCGGAACAGACGATCAGTGACGTGTCACTGGTAGCTCCTCCCCCTAATAGTTAGAATCACTCCCTAGGACACGATTAACCCCTACAGCGGCACCTAGTGGTTAACCCTTTCACTGCCACTGTCATTTACACAGTAACCAGTGTATTTTTATATATAAAAATGACAATGGTCCCAAAAATGTGTCAAAAGTGTCCGATGTGTCCACCATACTATCGCAGTCATGAAAAAAATCGCAGATCACCACCATAACTAGTAAAAAAAAATTTTTTATAAAAATGCCATAAAATGACCCCCTATTTTGTAAACGCTATAACTTTTGCGCAAACCAATCAATAAACGCTTATTGCGATTTTTTTTTTACCAAAAATATGTAGAAGAATACGTATCGGACTAAACTGAGGAAAAAAAACTTTTTTTTATATATTTTTTGGGGATATTTATTATAGCAAAAAGTAAAAAATATTGCATTTTTTTCAAAATTGTCGCTCTATTTTTCTTTATAGCGCAAAAAATAAAAACCGCAGAGGTGATCAAATACCACCAAAAGAAAGCTCTATTTGTGGGGAAAAAAAGACGTAAATTTTGTTTAAGAAGCCACGTCGCACGACCGCGCAATTGTCAGTTAAAGCGAAGCAGTGCCGAATCGCAAAAAAGGGGCCTGGTCCTTTAGCTGCATATTGGTTCGGGGCTGAAGTGGTTAAGGACCGAGCCTTTTTCTGAGATTTGGTGTTTGCAAGTTAAAATCCGTTTTTTTTTTGCTAGAAAATTATTTAGAACCCCTAAACATTATATATCTTTTTTTCTAACACCCATGAGAATAAAATGGCGGTTGTTGCAACACTTTATTTCACACCGTATTTGCGCAGCGGTCTTACAAGCGCACTTTAAAAAAAAAAAAATCACTTTTTTGAATTAAAAAAGAAGACAACAGTAAAGTTGGCACAATTTTTTTTTAATATTGTGAAAGATGATGTTACACCGAGTAAATTGATACTCATAATGCCACGCTTCAAAATTGCACCCGCTCGTGGAATGGAGACAAACTTTTACCCTTAAAAATCTCCATAGGCGACGTTTAATTTTTTTTTACAGGTTGCATGTTTTGAGTTACAGAGGAGGTCTAGGGCTAGAATTATTGCTCTTGCTCTACCGAACGCGGCGATACCTCACATGTGTGGTTTGAGCGTCGTTTTCATACGTGGGCGTGACTTACGTATGCTTTCGCTTCTGCCTGCGAGCTCGGCGGGACGGGGACGCTTTAAATGTATTTATTTTTTTATTGTTAATTTTACTTTTATTTTTCTAGTTTGATGCTTTTTTTTTACATTTTTTTTTTCCTATTACAAGGAACGTAAACATCCCTTGTACAGTGAAACTTCGGATTGCGAGTAACGCGGTTAACGAGCGTTTCACAATACGAGCTATTTTTGTTTTGGAAAATCCTGACTCTGTTTGGAGTGTTGTCTCGCAAAACGAAGGCACAGCCTTACCGAGGTTTTCCGAGTTCAGCCGAGCTGTCCCCCAGCCTTTCCGAGTATTTCCGAGGCTCTTCGGCGCCGCCCCCCCACCTCTGTCCACATGTGGTATTGCATGCCATAGAAGTCAATGCGGAACAAATTATTTTCGTTTCCATTGACTTCTATGGGGAAACTCGCTTTGATATGCGAGTGCTTTGGATTACAAGGTACTACAGTAATAGAAATAAGCATGACAGGTCCTCTTTACAGTGAGATCTGGGGGGTCAATAAACCCTCACATCTCACCTCTAGGCTGGGAAACCTGAAATAATAATTAAAAAAAAAAACGATCCTGGCTTCCCAGCTGAGGCGGCGCCGTTTTTTCCAATGCAGAGGCCGGGCGTGACGCCATAACATCGCGCCCAGCCTCCGAACGATCATAGAGATTCCGGGGGCCATCTGGTCCACCGGAAATCTCTATTGTCAGCATCCGGCACCGGTCGGTTCCTTCTCAGTTTCGCCGACCGCAGGGGGCGAGCCGTGAGAAGCACCGGAGGGCAGCGGGGGGGGGGGGGAGGCTAGTCAAGTTGCTGAAAAGCCTTTATAATCATTCTTATGGTGAAGGGAATGGCCGGTCGAAAAAAAAGATATCTGAATGATGCCTGTAGCTCCACCCATTATTCAGATATCACCGCTCAAAATCCGCCACGTCATATGACGTTGCGCAGGCAGAAAGCGGTTGAATGTTATTTGGTCGAAATTCAATTCGATTGTGATTCTAAATCAAATTCGAAAACAATAGAATAGAATAAAATAGAATAGAGAATAAAGGAATAGAAAAGAAAAGAAGACAATAAAATCAAATTTCAAATAAAATTAATTCAAATTTGAAAAGAATAATTTAGAATAGAAAGAAATAGAACAGAAAAGAAAAGAGAAAAAAACAATAGAATCTAAATTCGAATTTCAAATAAAATCAATTCAAATTTGAATAGAATAGTTTTGAATAGAACAGAAAAAAAAATTGAATAGAAAAGAAAAGAATATAATCTAATTTCAAATAAAATTAATTCAAATTTGAAAAGAATAGTTTAGAATAGAGTAGAAAAAAATAGAACAGAAAATAAAATAAAACAATAGAATCTAAATTCGAATTTCAAATAAAATCAATTCAAATTTGAAAAGAATAGTTTTGAATCGAACAGAAAAAAAAATAGAATAGAAAAGAAAAGAAAACAATAGAATCGAAATTCGAAATTTGAATTTTGAATAGAATGAATTTTAAAAGAATAGAATAGAAAAAAAAAGAGAAGAGAAGAAAACAATATAATCGAAATTCGAATTTTGAATAGAATTAATTCAAATTTGAATAGAATAGTTTTAAATCAAACAGAAAAAAAAATAGAATAGAAAAGAAAAGAAAACAATAGAATCGAAATTCGAAATTTGAATTTTGAATAGAATGAATTTGAATTCAAATAGAATAGAAAACAAAATTGAAAAGAAAAGAGAAGAAAACAATATAATCGAAATTCGAATTTGAATAGAATGAATTCAAATTTGAATAGAATAGTTTTAAATAGAATAGAATAGAAAAGAATAGAAAAAAAATAAAACAGAATAGAAAAAAATGCAAGGGAAAATAAAAGAATAGAATAGAAAATAATAGAATACATTAAAATATAAAGAATATAACCTTCTTCAGAAATTTGAATAGAATTTTGAAAATAATTAATTTGAATAGAAACAAATAGAAAATAAGAGAATATAAAATAATAGAATGGGAAACATAATAGACTAGAATAGAATATAATAAAATTAAATAAATAGAATATAACTGTCTTCCAAAATTCAAATTTTGAATAGAATACATTCAAATGTGAATAGAATAATTTAGACTAGAATAGAAAATAATAGAATAGAATAGAAGAAATAATAGAATAGAAGAAATAAAATAGAATAGAGAATAAAGGAATAGAAAAGGAATAGAAAAGAAAAGAAGACAATAAAATCAATTTTCAAATAAAATTAATTCAAATTAATTCAAATTTGAAAAGAATAATTTAGAATAGAGTAGAAAGAAATAGAACAGAAAATAAAAGAGAAGAAAACAATAGAATCTAAATTCGAATTTCAAATAAAATCAATTCAAATTTGAATAGAATAGTTTTGAATAGAACAGAAAAAAGAATAGAATAGAAAAGAAAAGAAAACAATATGATCTAACTTCAAATAAAATTAATTCAAATTTGAAAAGAATAGTTTAGAATAGAGTAGAAAGAAATAGAACAGAAAAGAAAAGAAAACAAAACAATAGAATCTAAATTCGAATTTCAAATAAAATCAATTCAAATTTGAAAAGAATAGTTTTGAATCGAACAGAAAAAAAAATAGAATAGAAAAGAAAAGAAAACAATAGAATCGAAATTCGAAATTTGAATTTCGAATAGAATGAATTTGAATTCAAATAGAATAGAAAAAAAATAGAAAAGAAAAGAGAAGGAAACAATATAATCGAAATTCGAATTTTGAATAGAATTAATTCAAATTTGAATAAAATAGTTTTGAATCGAACAGAAAAAAAAATAGAATAGAAAAGAAAAGAAAACAATAGAATCGAAATTCGAAATTTGAATTTTGAATAGAATGCATTTGAATTCAAATAGAATAGAAAACAAAATTGAAAAGAAAAGAGAAGAAAACAATATAATCGAAATTCGAATTTGAATAGAATGAATTCAAATTTGAATAGAATAGTTTTAAATAGAATAGAATAGAAAAGAATAGAAAAAAAATAAAACAGAATAGAAAAAAATGCAAGGGAAAATAAAAGAATAGAATAGAAAATAATAGAATACATTAAAATATAAAGAATATAACCTTCTTCAGAAATTTGAATAGAATTTTGAAAATAATTAATTTGAATAGAAACAAATAGAAAATAAGAGAATATAAAATAATAGAATGGGAAACATAATAGACTAGAATAGAATATAATAAAATGAAATAAATAGAATATAACTGTCTTCCAAAATTAAAATTTTGAATAGAATACATTCAAATGTGAATAGAATAATTTAGAATAGAATAGAAAATAATAGAATAGAATAGAAGAAATAATAGAATAGAAGAAATAAAATAGAATAGAGAATAAAGGAATAGAAAAGGAATAGAAAATAAAAGAAGACAATAAAATCAATTTTCAAATAAAATTAATTCAAATTAATTCAAATTTGAAAAGAATAATTTAGAATAGAGTAGAAAGAAATAGAACAGAAAATAAAAGAGAAGAAAACAATAGAATCTAAATTCGAATTTCAAATAAAATCAATTCAAATTTGAATAGAATAGTTTTGAATAGAACAGAAAAAAGAATAGAATAGAAAAGAAAAGAAAACAATTTTAATCTAACTTCAAATAAAATTAATTCAAATTTGAAAAGAATAGTTTAGAATAGAGTAGAAAGAAATAGAACAGAAAAGAAAAGAAAATAAAACAATAGAATCTAAATTCGAATTTCAAATAAAATCAATTCAAATTTGAAAAGAATAGTTTTGAATCGAACAGAAAAAAAAATAGAATAGAAAAGAAAAGAAAACAATAGAATCGAAATTCGAAATTTGAATTTCGAATAGAATGAATTTGAATTCAAATAGAATAGAAAAAAAAGAGAAAAGAAAAGAGAAGAAAACAATATAATCGAAATTCGAATTTTGAATAGAATTAATTCAAATTTGAATAAAATTGTTTTGAATCGAACAGAAAAAAAAATAGAATAGAAAAGAAAACAAAACAATAGAATCGAAATTCGAAATTTGAATTTCGAATAGAATGAATTTGAATTCAAATAGAATAGAAAAAAAAATAGAAGAAATGAGAAGAAAACAATATAATCGAAATTCGAATTTCAAATAAAATCAATTCAAATTTGAATAGAATAGTTTTGAATAGAACAGAAAAAAGAATAGAATAGAAAAGAAAAGAAAACAATATAATCTAACTTCAAATAAAATTAATTCAAATTTGAAAAGAATAGTTTAGAATAGAGTAGAAAGAAATAGAACAGAAAAGAAAAGAAAATAAAACAATAGAATCTAAATTCGAATTTCAAATAAAATCAATTCAAATTTGAAAAGAATAGTTTTGAATCGAACAGAAAAAAAAATAGAATAGAAAAGAAAAGAAAACAATAGAATCGAAATTCGAAATTTGAATTTCGAATAGAATGAATTTGAATTCAAATAGAATAGAAAAAAAATAGAAAAGAAAAGAGAAGAAAACAATATAATCGAAATTCGAATTTTGAATAGAATTAATTCAAATTTGAATAGAATAGTTTTGAATCGAACAGAAAAAAAAATAGAATAGAAAAGAAAACAATAGAATCGAAATTCGAAATTTGAATTTCGAATAGAATGAATTTGAATTCAAATAGAATAGAAAAAAAAATAGAAGAAATGAGAAGAAAACAATATAATCGAAATTCGAATTTCAAATAAAATCAATTCAAATTTGAATAGAATAGTTTTGAATAGAACAGAAAAAAGAATAGAATAGAAAAGAAAAGAAAACAATATAATCTAACTTCAAATAAAATTAATTCAAATTTGAAAAGAATAGTTTAGAATAGAGTAGAAAGAAATAGAACAGAAAAGAAAAGAAATAAAACAATAGAATCTAAATTCGAATTTCAAATAAAATCAATTCAAATTTGAAAAGAATAGTTTTGAATCGAACAGAAAAAAAAATAGAATAGAAAAGAAAAGAAAACAATAGAATCGAAATTCGAAATTTGAATTTCGAATAGAATGAATTTGAATTCAAATAGAATAGAAAAAAAATAGAAAAGAAAAGAGAAGAAAACAATATAATCGAAATTCGAATTTTGAATAGAATTAATTCAAATTTGAATAGAATAGTTTTGAATCGAACAGAAAAAAAAATAGAATAGAAAAGAAAACAATAGAATCGAAATTCGAAATTTGAATTTTGAATAGAATGAATTTGAATTCAAATAGAATAGTTTTGAATAGAATAGGAAAAAATAGAAAAGATAAGAGAAGAAAACAATAGAATCTAAATTCGAATTTCAAATAAAATCAATTCAAATTTGAATAGAATAGTTTTGAATAGAACAGAAAAAAGAATAGAATAGAAAAGAAAAGAAAACAATATAATCTAACTTCAAATAAAATTAATTCAAATTTGAATACAATAGTTTAGAATAGAGTAGAAAGAAATAGAACAGAAAATAAAAGAGAAGAAAACAATAGAATCTAAATTCGAATTTCAAATAAAATCAATTCAAATTTGAATACAATAGTTTTGAATAGAACAGAAAAAAATAGAATAGAAAAGAAAAGAAAACAATATAATCTAAATTCAAATAAAATTAATTCAAATTTGAAAAGAATAGTTTAGAATAGAGTAGAAAGAAATAGAACAGAAAAGAAAAGAAAATAAAACAATAGAATCTAAATTCGAATTTCAAATAAAATCAATTCAAATTTGAAAAGAATAGTTTTGAATCGAACAGAAAAAAAATAGAATAGAAAAGAAAAGAAAACAATAGAATCAAAATTCGAAATTTGAATTTCGAATAGAATGAATTTGAATTCAAATAGAATAGAAAAAAATAGAAAAGAAAAGAGAAGAAAACAATATAATCGAAATTCGAATTTTGAATAGAATTAATCCAAATTTGAATAGAATAGTTTTGAATCGAACAGAAAAAAAAATAGAATAGAAAAGAAAAGAAAACAATAGAATCGAAATTCGAAATTTGAATTTTGAATAGAATGAATTTGAATTCAAATAGAATAGTTTTGAATAGAATAGGAAAAAATAGAAAAGATAAGAGAAGAAAACAATAGAATCTAAATTCGAATTTCAAATAAAATCAATTCAAATTTGAATAGAATAGTTTTGAATAGAACAGAAAAAAGAATAGAATAGAAAAGAAAAGAAAACAATATAATCTAACTTCAAATAAAATTAATTCAAATTTGAAAAGAATAGGTTAGAATAGAGTAGAAAGAAATAGAACAGAAAATAAAATAAAATAAAACAATAGAATCTAAATTCGAATTTCAAATAAAATCAATTCAAATTTGAATAGAATAGTTTTGAATAGAACAGAAAAAAAATAGAATAGAAAAGAAAAGAATATAATCTAATTTCAAATAAAATTAATTCAAATTTGAAAAGAATAGTTTAGAATAGAGTAGAAAAAAATAGAACAGAAAATAAAATAAAACAATAGAATCTAAATTCGAATTTCAAATAAAATCAATTCAAATTTGAAAAGAATAGTTTTGAATCGAACAGAAAAAAAAATAGAATAGAAAAGAAAAGAAAACAATAGAATCGAAATTCGAAATTTGAATTTCGAATAGAATGAATTTGAATTCAAATAGAATAGAAAAAAAATAGAAAAGAAAAGAGAAGAAAACAATATAATCGAAATTCGAATTTTGAATAGAATTAATTCAAATTTGAATAGAATAGTTTTGAATCGAACAGAAAAAAAATTGAATAGAAAAGAAAACAATAGAATCGAAATTCGTAATTTGAATTTTGAATAGAATGAATTTGAATTCAAATAGAATAGTTTTGAATAGAATAGGAAAAAATAGAAAAGATAAGAGAAGAAAACAATAGAATCTAAATTCGAATTTCAAATAAAATCAATTCAAATTTGAATAGAATAGTTTTGAATAGAACAGAAAAAAGAATAGAATAGAAAAGAAAAGAAAACAATATAATCTAACTTCAAATAAAATTAATTCAAATTTGAATACAATAGTTTAGAATAGAGTAGAAAGAAATAGAACAGAAAATAAAAGAGAAGAAAACAATAGAATCTAAATTCGAATTTCAAATAAAATCAATTCAAATTTGAATACAATAGTTTTGAATAGAACAGAAAAAAATAGAATAGAAAAGAAAAGAAAACAATATAATCTAAATTCAAATAAAATTAATTCAAATTTGAAAAGAATAGTTTAGAATAGAGTAGAAAGAAATAGAACAGAAAAGAAAAGAAAATAAAACAATAGAATCTAAATTCGAATTTCAAATAAAATCAATTCAAATTTGAAAAGAATAGTTTTGAATCGAACAGAAAAAAATAGAATAGAAAAGAAAAGAAAACAATAGAATCAAAATTCGAAATTTGAATTTCGAATAGAATGAATTTGAATTCAAATAGAATAGAAAAAAATAGAAAAGAAAAGAGAAGAAAACAATATAATCGAAATTCGAATTTTGAATAGAATTAATCCAAATTTGAATAGAATAGTTTTGAATCGAACAGAAAAAAAAATAGAATAGAAAAGAAAAGAAAACAATAGAATCGAAATTCGAAATTTGAATTTTGAATAGAATGAATTTGAATTCAAATAGAATAGTTTTGAATAGAATAGAAAAAAATAGAAAAGATAAGAGAAGAAGACAATAGAATCTAAATTCGAATTTCAAATAAAATCAATTCAAATTTGAATAGAATAGTTTTGAATAGAACAGAAAAAAGAATAGAATAGAAAAGAAAAGAAAACAATATAATCTAACTTCAAATAAAATTAATTCAAATTTGAAAAGAATAGTTTAGAATAGAGTAGAAAGAAATAGAACAGAAAATAAAATAAAATAAAACAATAGAATCTAAATTCGAATTTCAAATAAAATCAATTCAAATTTGAAAAGAATAGTTTTGAATAGAACAGAAAAAAAAATAGAATAGAAAAGAAAACAATAGAATCGAAATTCGAAATTTGAATTTCGAATAGAATGAATTTGAATTCAAATAGAATAGAAAAAAAAGAGAAAAGAAAAGAGAAGAAAACAATATAATCGAAATTCGAATTTTGAATAGAATTAATTCAAATTTGAATAAAATAGTTTTGAATCGAACAGAAAAAAAATAGAATAGAAAAGAAAACAAAACAATAGAATCGAAATTCGAAATTTGAATTTCGAATAGAATGAATTTGAATTCAAATAGAATAGAAAAAAAAATAGAAGAAATGAGAAGAAAACAATATAATCGAAATTCGAATTTCAAATAAAATCAATTCAAATTTGAATAGAATAGTTTTGAATAGAACAGAAAAAAGAATAGAATAGAAAAGAAAAGAAAACAATATAATCTAACTTCAAATAAAATTAATTCAAATTTGAAAAGAATAGTTTAGAATAGAGTAGAAAGAAATAGAACAGAAAAGAAAAGAAAATAAAACAATAGAATCTAAATTCGAATTTCAAATAAAATCAATTCAAATTTGAAAAGAATAGTTTTGAATCGAACAGAAAAAAAAATAGAATAGAAAAGAAAAGAAAACAATAGAATCGAAATTCGAAATTTGAATTTCGAATAGAATGAATTTGAATTCAAATAGAATAGAAAAAAAATAGAAAAGAAAAGAGAAGAAAACAATATAATCGAAATTCGAATTTTGAATAGAATTAATTCAAATTTGAATAGAATAGTTTTGAATCGAACAGAAAAAAAAATAGAATAGAAAAGAAAACAATAGAATCGAAATTCGAAATTTGAATTTCGAATAGAATGAATTTGAATTCAAATAGAATAGAAAAAAAAATAGAAGAAATGAGAAGAAAACAATATAATCGAAATTCGAATTTCAAATAAAATCAATTCAAATTTGAATAGAATAGTTTTGAATAGAACAGAAAAAAGAATAGAATAGAAAAGAAAAGAAAACAATATAATCTAACTTCAAATAAAATTAATTCAAATTTGAAAAGAATAGTTTAGAATAGAGTAGAAAGAAATAGAACAGAAAAGAAAAGAAATAAAACAATAGAATCTAAATTCGAATTTCAAATAAAATCAATTCAAATTTGAAAAGAATAGTTTTGAATCGAACAGAAAAAAAAATAGAATAGAAAAGAAAAGAAAACAATAGAATCGAAATTCGAAATTTGAATTTCGAATAGAATGAATTTGAATTCAAATAGAATAGAAAAAAAATAGAAAAGAAAAGAGAAGAAAACAATATAATCGAAATTCGAATTTTGAATAGAATTAATTCAAATTTGAATAGAATAGTTTTGAATCGAACAGAAAAAAAAATAGAATAGAAAAGAAAACAATAGAATCGAAATTCGAAATTTGAATTTTGAATAGAATGAATTTGAATTCAAATAGAATAGTTTTGAATAGAATAGGAAAAAATAGAAAAGATAAGAGAAGAAAACAATAGAATCTAAATTCGAATTTCAAATAAAATCAATTCAAATTTGAATAGAATAGTTTTGAATAGAACAGAAAAAAGAATAGAATAGAAAAGAAAAGAAAACAATATAATCTAACTTCAAATAAAATTAATTCAAATTTGAATACAATAGTTTAGAATAGAGTAGAAAGAAATAGAACAGAAAATAAAAGAGAAGAAAACAATAGAATCTAAATTCGAATTTCAAATAAAATCAATTCAAATTTGAATACAATAGTTTTGAATAGAACAGAAAAAAATAGAATAGAAAAGAAAAGAAAACAATATAATCTAAATTCAAATAAAATTAATTCAAATTTGAAAAGAATAGTTTAGAATAGAGTAGAAAGAAATAGAACAGAAAAGAAAAGAAAATAAAACAATAGAATCTAAATTCGAATTTCAAATAAAATCAATTCAAATTTGAAAAGAATAGTTTTGAATCGAACAGAAAAAAAATAGAATAGAAAAGAAAAGAAAACAATAGAATCAAAATTCGAAATTTGAATTTCGAATAGAATGAATTTGAATTCAAATAGAATAGAAAAAAATAGAAAAGAAAAGAGAAGAAAACAATATAATCGAAATTCGAATTTTGAATAGAATTAATCCAAATTTGAATAGAATAGTTTTGAATCGAACAGAAAAAAAAATAGAATAGAAAAGAAAAGAAAACAATAGAATCGAAATTCGAAATTTGAATTTTGAATAGAATGAATTTGAATTCAAATAGAATAGTTTTGAATAGAATAGGAAAAAATAGAAAAGATAAGAGAAGAAAACAATAGAATCTAAATTCGAATTTCAAATAAAATCAATTCAAATTTGAATAGAATAGTTTTGAATAGAACAGAAAAAAGAATAGAATAGAAAAGAAAAGAAAACAATATAATCTAACTTCAAATAAAATTAATTCAAATTTGAAAAGAATAGGTTAGAATAGAGTAGAAAGAAATAGAACAGAAAATAAAATAAAATAAAACAATAGAATCTAAATTCGAATTTCAAATAAAATCAATTCAAATTTGAATAGAATAGTTTTGAATAGAACAGAAAAAAAATAGAATAGAAAAGAAAAGAATATAATCTAATTTCAAATAAAATTAATTCAAATTTGAAAAGAATAGTTTAGAATAGAGTAGAAAAAAATAGAACAGAAAATAAAATAAAACAATAGAATCTAAATTCGAATTTCAAATAAAATCAATTCAAATTTGAAAAGAATAGTTTTGAATCGAACAGAAAAAAAAATAGAATAGAAAAGAAAAGAAAACAATAGAATCGAAATTCGAAATTTGAATTTCGAATAGAATGAATTTGAATTCAAATAGAATAGAAAAAAAATAGAAAAGAAAAGAGAAGAAAACAATATAATCGAAATTCGAATTTTGAATAGAATTAATTCAAATTTGAATAGAATAGTTTTGAATCGAACAGAAAAAAAATTGAATAGAAAAGAAAACAATAGAATCGAAATTCGTAATTTGAATTTTGAATAGAATGAATTTGAATTCAAATAGAATAGTTTTGAATAGAATAGGAAAAAATAGAAAAGATAAGAGAAGAAAACAATAGAATCTAAATTCGAATTTCAAATAAAATCAATTCAAATTTGAATAGAATAGTTTTGAATAGAACAGAAAAAAGAATAGAATAGAAAAGAAAAGAAAACAATATAATCTAACTTCAAATAAAATTAATTCAAATTTGAATACAATAGTTTAGAATAGAGTAGAAAGAAATAGAACAGAAAATAAAAGAGAAGAAAACAATAGAATCTAAATTCGAATTTCAAATAAAATCAATTCAAATTTGAATACAATAGTTTTGAATAGAACAGAAAAAAATAGAATAGAAAAGAAAAGAAAACAATATAATCTAAATTCAAATAAAATTAATTCAAATTTGAAAAGAATAGTTTAGAATAGAGTAGAAAGAAATAGAACAGAAAAGAAAAGAAAATAAAACAATAGAATCTAAATTCGAATTTCAAATAAAATCAATTCAAATTTGAAAAGAATAGTTTTGAATCGAACAGAAAAAAATAGAATAGAAAAGAAAAGAAAACAATAGAATCAAAATTCGAAATTTGAATTTCGAATAGAATGAATTTGAATTCAAATAGAATAGAAAAAAATAGAAAAGAAAAGAGAAGAAAACAATATAATCGAAATTCGAATTTTGAATAGAATTAATCCAAATTTGAATAGAATAGTTTTGAATCGAACAGAAAAAAAAATAGAATAGAAAAGAAAAGAAAACAATAGAATCGAAATTCGAAATTTGAATTTTGAATAGAATGAATTTGAATTCAAATAGAATAGTTTTGAATAGAATAGAAAAAAATAGAAAAGATAAGAGAAGAAGACAATAGAATCTAAATTCGAATTTCAAATAAAATCAATTCAAATTTGAATAGAATAGTTTTGAATAGAACAGAAAAAAGAATAGAATAGAAAAGAAAAGAAAACAATATAATCTAACTTCAAATAAAATTAATTCAAATTTGAAAAGAATAGTTTAGAATAGAGTAGAAAGAAATAGAACAGAAAATAAAATAAAATAAAACAATAGAATCTAAATTCGAATTTCAAATAAAATCAATTCAAATTTGAAAAGAATAGTTTTGAATAGAACAGAAAAAAAAATAGAATAGAAAAGAAAACAATAGAATCGAAATTCGAAATTTGAATTTCGAATAGAATGAATTTGAATTCAAATAGAATAGAAAAAAAAGAGAAAAGAAAAGAGAAGAAAACAATATAATCGAAATTCGAATTTTGAATAGAATTAATTCAAATTTGAATAAAATAGTTTTGAATCGAACAGAAAAAAAATAGAATAGAAAAGAAAACAAAACAATAGAATCGAAATTCGAATTTGAATAGAATGAATTCAAATTTGAATAGAATAGTTTTAAATAGAATAGAATAGAAAAGAATAGAAAAAAAAACAGAATAGGAAAAAAATGCAATGGAAAATAAAAGAATAGAATAGAAAATAATAGAATACATTAAAATATAAAGAATATAACCTTCTTCAGAAATTTGAATAGAATTTTGAAAATAATTAATTTGAAAAGAAACAAATAGAAAATAAGAGAATATAAAATAATAGAATGGGAAACATAATAGACTAGAATAGAATAGAATAAAATGAAATAAATAGAATATAACTGTCTTCCAAAATTCAAATTTTGAATAGAATACATTCAAATGTGAATAGAATAATTTAGAATAGAATAGAAAATAATAGAATAGAATAGAAGAAATAATAGAATAGAAGAAATAAAATAGAATAGAGAATAAAGGAATAGAAAAGGAATAGAAAAGAAAAGAAGACAATAAAATCAATTTTCAAATAAAATTAATTCAAATTAATTCAAATTTGAAAATAATAATTTAGAATAGAGTATAAAGAAATAGAACAGAAAATAAAAGAGAAGAAAACAATAGAATCTGAATTCGAATTTCAAATAAAATCAATTCAAATTTGAATACAATAGTTTTGAATAGAACAGAAAAAAAATAGAATAGAAAAGAAAAGAAAACAATAGAATCGAAATTCTAAATTTTAATTTCGAATAGAATGCATTTGAATTCAAATAGAATAGAAAAAAATAGAAAAGAAAAGAGAAGAAAACCATATAATCGAAATTCGAATTTGAATAGAATGAATTCAAATTTGAATAGAATAGTTTTAAATAGAATAGAATAGAAAAGAATAGAAAAAAATAAAACAGAATAGAAAAAAATGCAAGGGAAAATAAAAGAATAGAATAGAAAATAATAGAATACATTAAAATATAAAGAATATAACCTTCTTCAGAAATTTGAATTTTGAATAGAATTTTGAAAATAATTAATTTGAATAGAAACAAATAGAAAATAAGAGAATATAAAATAATAGAATGGGAAACATAATAGACTAGAATAGAATATAATAAAATGAAATAAATAGAATATAACTGTCTTCCAAAATCCAAATTTTGAATAGAATAATTTAGAATAGAATAGAAAATAATAGAACAGAAGAAATAGACCAGAATATAAAATAAAAGATTAGAATAGAAATGAATATCTTAAAACAATAAAATAGTAAAATTTATATTCTTTCTATTTTTTTCTGTCTTCTGAAATTCGAATAGAATAGATTAGAAAATAGAATAGAATAGAAAACAATAGAATAAAATAAAAAATAAAACAATAGAATAGGGTAGAGTAAAATAGAAAGAATAGAACTGTCTTCTGAAATTAGAATTTTGAATAGAATATATTTGAATAGATTAGAATACAAATGAATAGAACAGGATATAATAGAAAATAAAAGAATATAATAGCATAGAATAGAATTGAATAGAAAAACAATAGAATGTAATAAAATAGAAAGAATATAATCACCTTTTCAAATAGAATACTTTAGAATAGAATGCAAAAGAATATAGTAGAAAATAATAAAATAGAATAGAAAAAATATATATAATTTAATAGAATAAAATAGAATAGAATGGAGTAAAATAGAAAGAATATTCCGAAATTTGAATAGAATATCCAATTTGAAAAGAATATAAAAAAATATAATAAAAAAAAGAGAATAGAAAAGAATAGAATAGCAAAAAACAATAGACTAGAATAGAACAGAATAGAAACAAATAGATAGAATATAACTGTCTTCTGA